>OY288109.1:0-1200000 GCA_958431115.1 Syrphus vitripennis | reverse complement strand
CCTTTAGCGGATAGCTATATTCGACGCCTTAAGAAGAAAATAACTATTTAAATTAATGTACGAGTAGATATTCAATGGACTCCTTTTAAATGAGTTGACTGTAATTCAATCTATATTAAACAACCCAAAGTCCCAAATATGTTTATGTTTATTATTATACCTTCATCTAAAAATAATAAAAATGAAACATTGAAAAATAGTGCTGCAATAGTAACTTTAATGAAATATTTTAAGTCGTAATCGTAGTTTTTTTGTATCATTAAAACAATATTTAAAATTTTCATACAAATCCAAAGCCAAAGAAGACCATCACACTAATTACTCATTTGCATTCGCAAATTTCTTTCGTTCTCTTTTTTTGTTTGGTAAAACGGATTTTTCATAGATAAATATTTTTTTACTTACAAAAACAGTCTAAGGTTTACAATCAGTTTATAAGTTATGAAACACAGTTTTTTTTTTGTTTTTATCCAAAAGTAGTGCGGATTCTTGTTTGGAATTATTTTAATTAAAATAAAGTGCATTACAAAATAATACAAACTAATACTAAAAATGGTTTCCGACGCTTAATATGCGGCTATAGATACGTTTTCAAAGATTGCTTGCCGAATAAGTTAATACAAAACAAACAAAAAATATGGCACGTAGACGATTAAACTTTCTTATTTTTACTGTTCAAATAGAAGATTCAGACAAATTTAAATTACATTTAAATTAAGGATTTTATTTTATGTATGTATGTATTTAGCATTTTATATAGAAATAGACCCAGAGGAACACTTTTTTTGATTTTCGCAATATTTTTTTTGGGTGTTAGTTTAGGTTAGGTTAAAGTGGCTGTTGGTTGGGAAATCCAACACAAAATGATTATAATTTGCATACTATAATGGATTTTAGCATCGGAAAGATAAAATGGTATTTATAATGGTTGTTTATCATATCGAGATTTTAATAAAAGAAGGAAAAGTGCGTGCAACCAAATCCTGTAAATAGAACAATCTGATTCCCATTGTCAAAACCATAAAATATCTAAATAGAAGGAATTGGATTTGCCAAATCTACATGGTTTATTAAAATTGTGAACAGAAATACTTTTACTCGTATTGTAATATTTTGTTTATTCCTGCTTTAAAGATTTTTTTCTCTCTCGCTAGGTCTGTCTTTTGTGAAAATCTAAGCGTTAGTCCTCAAATTCATACATTTTTACAGAAACTAACAGTTTGGAAATATTTCTAATTGCAAAAAAAAAAACATTTTATCTGCTGTTTTGACTAAACTACAACTAAAAAAAAAAGACACAACTCTAGCAGTCACAATCGGCGATTTGATTAATTTTTATTTCAATCGTAATTTGGATAAAAAGTTCACATCCTGTTAAAAATTCACTAATGTTGATATTCACACAGGGCTTTTATCCTTGCAAATATAAAAAAAATAAGATGTTTCCAAGACCATTATGCTCTAAACTTGAAAAAAGTCAGTATAAACTGAAGTAATAGAAAGAAAATAAGCCCTAAAACATCCAGGCTAATAATGACTATATCAGTCTATACAAAATACGTTTCACTGGAACATCGCAGATAAAATTTCCAACGGAATTTCTCCCATCTTCTAAAATAGGAAATGTCACGATAGCTTCCATTATGAATCTATTTTTTTTTTTGAATTTTGATGCTTCCTAATGCGGATTGCTATTCAACAATAAAGGATTTCGATTCTTTTCAGATTTCGCCTTTGATTATTTTTAATCTTGAACAATTTTTTTTAAACAAAGCGTATCATGGATAAGCCAATCATTTCGGTTGAGTAATGTTTTTTTTTCAGAATTTCTGTACCATTTATAAGAGACTTAATTATCTGTGAACAAATTGGCACTAAAATCTAGTTTATTAATTCAATACGAAATGAAATTAAAATAAATTACGAACCAGAGAGAGCTGTGAGAGTTTTTATAATTGCATATAGTTAAGCGAGATTTAATCCCAAAAACCTTTCGCCTCTAATAGAATGTTCAATTCGCCAATTATAATTAAGCCCTACAAAAATGCGTTTAAATTATTTGTTTATAATTTTTATAATCTTCATAAATTGAAAAATTTATATGACCCCTTTCACACGAGGAAACCATTTGCTGGGGACTTCTTGAGGTTTTCTTTCGATTTGCCTTAAAACGCTCTCATTTTTCAGATTTACTTTTGTTAATTCCTCTTACAAAATCTAAAAGTTACCAGCAACTCGGTTTGCTTGTGTGAAAGTGTTTTATGAATCATCCCAAACAAACGCTTTACTCAAGCGACGGATTAAGCTTCTAATATAAATACTTATACAATTTACCTAATTTAATACAAATAAATAATTTAATACTTAATATCCTCTTAAGTTTTTCGTTTTTGATCAAACTGTTGCTGTGGAAGTTCCTCTTGTAATTGAAGAATATGGTCTACTGGGTGTGGCTTGCCGTCCTCACCCACACGACATGGCTGCACCACTCCACTACGATGCAACTTATCCATTAGATTCACCAATTGAATGGCTTCGTATTCCTTTTGCTCCTCACTCATTCCAGCAAGGGGACTAGCTTTTGGCTTTTCGTAACAACCTAAAACAGGATTAATACCATGTTGCATTTCCTTGTACTCCTCCGTGTCACTGTCTTCGCTGTCTGAAGAGTATTCGGTGTTTTCGATACGCCGGCAGTCTAGAACTCCCCGACTCGCAAAGAGCCCTGCCGCATTTCCATAACCGGTGTACTTAATCATTCGACTCACATTTTCTTTGCAGCAAACGAACAGCAATTCAGCAGATAGGTCTCTGATAATCATCTCGGGAATGGTTAGGAAGCGACAGAGATGGTTGCGAAGCTCATCGCCCTCTTCTGGTCTATGGGATACATCTTTGAGTGGAGGAAGGACAACTTGTCGGATATAATGACGCATAACGGGACAACAGCGCGCACAGTTAATGAGAACAGTCAATACTGGTGCTAGCGAATCATTTGATATTGGATTCCCTTCCTTTTCGTCTAGCATTAACTTAAGAAAGCGCAGCAGGATCTCCAACGAGCGAATGCTTTTACCTTCTTGTACAAGCTCAGGAGCTTCTCCAGGTGCAGGCTTGGTTATAAGTTCATACAAACAGGTGGTACATATGTTAGTGAGTAAGTTAACACAATTCGATATAACATTTCGATGTTTTTCGGTTTCCATGCATCCAAATTCGTAAAGCAGTCCTCGAATTACGGCCGTGAGTCGTCTGTTTTGTATTTCGTTCTCATTGGGGCTTCTATCTGGATTTGAAGTTATATTGAACATGACCTTAAGTATTTCACAAATTAAATCGATTTGTTGATCTGATTTTTCTTCCAATGTCGACTTCATGTCCAGCCATTCGGTGAGGAAAAAAATTCCATTCAAATCTATTTGTACTTTGGTGCGCGTTATCGGTTCCAAGGCAGTTATAAGAAATATCAATTTCATATCGAAAAATTCAATCTCATATGGATGACTAGTTGGGCTGCTGACGCGTTTTAAAATTCTTTCCGTAGCCGAATTCTTAATGCATAACTTACGACAATCTGAACTGAGGAAAACTATATTGCACAAGCATTTGAGTGCTTCGATGCTCGTCTCTGTGCTATGTGTGCAAGCGTTGGTTAGTTTCTCTGGTCCCAAATCAGCTAAATCAAGCAAGCAGTTGAAATCTGCCTGGATATTGTTGACTTTTATGCATTGCTCGTCGCGGGTAAGGATTCGCACACTATTGAGCAATTGGGGGTATATGACAGTCTTCTGGGGATCGCGAAGATTTTCGAAAAATGCATTCCAAATAGTTGTCCATTGGCCACTTATATTAAGCTCAGTGAAATCGAATAATGTTGCATACTGAATAAATTTGGAAGTTTAAGAAGGTATTTCATGAATCATGTTTGTTTTTTTTTTTTTTGTTTTTCTTGTACTTACTTTGGTATTGAATTTGTCGAGAATACTTCTGATTCGATCAACATCACTCCTCTGAAGATCTTCAATATCCTTTTTATCCATCATTTTGGAATGCTTGTCTCGTGAGCACTAATTTAATTTGTGAAAAATTAGTCAATCGGTTTTGAGGGAGGAAGCAACTATGTGGAAAAATTGGATTTCGATTAGTACAAAAATTCTTCGTCGATTTGGACCTTTTCAATTTTTTCATACTTTTGACTTGAAGTCACTATCGGGATCTAACTATCTCTTTCCTGTACACAATTATTTTTTGCCTCTCAATTAACACATACAAATTTGCAAGAAAGGCATTAATGAATGCATCCAGGGACATAAGAATATTTATGGCAAGGTAAAATTTGTATTCAAGTTTTTTATCATCCTTTATTTTTACATATAAATAGTTCTGTTTAGTATCATTTTTTAATAACATGTTCATTGTATATGAATTTAGATAGTACTTTGTATATGAAAACTATAGTACTATCATGGCGAGTTTTTTTTAGGGTTGCAGAGGTCCTGGTGGTGGCGCTGCAAAATGTGAGGTGTTAAATTCGATTTGGTGAGTCTTTAAGCGTCGAAAATTGGTGGTAGGGGCAAGAGTAGACTATTTTTTGGATTATTGCATCCAAAAAATATCAATAAATATCATTTAAAACCTCCATAAGCTCTCCGCAAAAAAAAAAGAGTAAGGGTTGCATAGGTAAATTAGATGTCGCCCCATTCGACTTCCACCATGATAGTACTATAGTTTTCATATACAAAGGATAGTACTATCATCAGCACGTTCCACACGTCGGCCCCCTGGCGATCACAGCACATACTAATTTTCTGGTTGCTGTTTCTGTGTGTATACAAGTGCGCCCTCAGACGACCACAGCACACAACTCAAAAATCATCGTGATGATAGATAGTACTATAAGTTTTATATACAATGAACACGTTAAAAATCTATCAAAATTACGAGAATTCCTCAAAAGAGTCGATATTTGAAAAAAAATAGCATTAAACAACTATAAAACAAAAAAAACAAAAATCGACGAAGCATCGGAGCTATGACATTTATGTGGATCTGGTTTTATTAACAATTTTCGCTTTAACTAAAATAATCATGTCGATTACAGAATCCGCAAAACTCGATCCGCAATGATTCACAGTGTAGTGTTCTCTTTTCTTCTCATGATAAATGAATAGGTGGGAAACAGAGCTCTAACTGCGGATCGAGTTTTGCGGATTCTGTAATCGACATGAATAAATTAAATTTAACGTTTCCACAAGCTATTTTTCGGTCAAATAATTTAATTTCACTACAGACATTCACAAAATTGAAGGAAAAGATACATTTACACATACAATGGTCACAGTTCCTTTTAATCATTTTGTTCAAATAAATTTTTCCCGAAAATTACAAAAGTGAGAAATACACACGTATGGTAGCGGCATCTCGTTCTCTAAAAAATAATAATAGTTGAGTTTTACTTATGCCATCACTGTAGTTTGAGTTTATTTAGTGCCATCAACTTTCACCTTTTGAAAACTTGAGACAAGAGATAGAAAATTGTAGTGGATTGAAGAAAGACACAAATATTTTTCAGTTTTGTACTTTTGGAAGTTGAATGTTGTTAAGGCTAATCTTGTCACTAGCATCTTGTCAATTATCCCCGTTCTGAAAATAAAACAAACGGATTAAAGTGACTGCAGTGTTATATACTCTCCTGTAGTTACTTTAATTGCTGGTACATGTTCTTAGTTTTTTTTATATTCCATATGAACAGGAGAACTTCTGATTTGCATATAATTGCCACTTCTTTCAAATTTATATGCTCTTTTTTATTTTCACTCTTCAATAATTTCTCATTATTTTAAAATCAACAAAAAATAAAGTGTTATATGTCCCTTAAGATTTGTATTTTATAGCAAAGTGAAAGTATTACTAGATGAAAAAAAAACCATTATTTATAGGAAATTTGACAGCCACGAATGTACGTGGATAAAGAAATACCAATAGCAAATTCGTTTTTTAAAATTTATGTCATCGAAAATGTTACTCATTAAATAAATCTTGCATATTAAATAAATCTATCCAAATTGCCAAAAAATGTAAAAACTATAATCAATCAAAATACTTCGACTATATACAAGTAATTTAAAGTGCTGCAAATATGCAATGAAAAGCATACATTTACTAGATTTATATTTTTCACTTACAGTGGGCAACTACAAAAAGCAAAGTAGTAAAATCAGCAGTAAACAGTGCAAGTGAAAAAATATTAAAATTTTTATTCATTTACATATGTGTTTTTAATCTCTTCTGTGAAAATAACATTATTAAACAAATGAGTGTTGATCAATTTACAAAGAAAATTTTTTGACGAACTTATTATCTCTAGGCGTAGTGGATTTTTTTTTTGTTTTATTTATTTTGGTACCTACATATTTGGTATTGTCAAGAGGAACACTCCGCCCCCACTTCTAAATTATTTCTCAATATTAGTTCTATTATCTATTGTTCTAATGTAAAGTTCAATCATAGTAAATCGACAGTTATTTTGTTCTACCATCGCATCGGTTAATTTGCGCATATTTAATGAGCTGCATTCCGAAATAGAAATAGATAGCATTTAACAGAAAAAAGATCACAGACAACAACACGACGGGAAATGAGTTGGCTGCGTTCCAGCCCTTTGAGGCAAAGTCTAACACGAAATGGGAGCAGTTCATCTGCAACAACGGCCACAGCATCGATATCCAGCAGCGGTGGCAATGCTGGCGGAAGCCTATCCTCAACATCTCTTTCTAGCCAAAATAAGCAACGACCCATCGACTCAGCAACAGACTGCGATCCAAGAGCGTGCTATGATAGTTTTTGCAAGCATTGGCAGCAAGCATACGAGATAATACAAAGGGCGGACGTAAGTTTAAATTGTTTTCCATTTTTTTTGTATACAAAATTCATTTGCTTCTAAATTGAGAGAGGAAGTTGCAAAAGTTTTTTTTTGTAAGTTTTGTTTTTTTTTTTAACTGTCGACATTCTGTTCATGAGATGAGGTCGATTTGATTGCTTATCTTTAATCTTTGAGTTATTTATAGTCAATGTTGTATATGCAGATAGTTGCATGAAATAAGTATACAATCGAAATATAAACAAAACAAATATTAAACTTAAACACAAAGGAGATATTTGAAGTACTTAACACATAAGGATCCACTGACCAACAATCATATTACATGGAAAGTGCATGGTTTTATCAGAGTTTAATTTTACGGAAAAAACATTCTGTGATACATAACACATTTAATGCATAAAAGTTTATAATCATCGTTGTAAAGTGGAAACATCCGTAGTTCTTTTTTTTTTATTTTGGAAAAATTTTTAAAGGTTGGTATTTCAATAATAATATGTTTTATTTACCATGACGAGACGTTTTAATAAGCCTTAACCTAGGAACTCGAGCGTATTTCAATAAGCTTTTACCTTAAAGATTTTTTTAAAGTATCAGTTATCCAATGTCCAGTTATTAGATTTTTTTTCAGGGTGCCACTTTAAAACTCAAGTTAAAAAGTTGGCTTGGTCAAGCTTCTAGATTGTCTATTAACTTTATTTTGTATATTTATTGGACCATTGCTTCTTTTATATTTACGTAATTTATTTAAATAATAATCAAATTAAAAACTTTTTTATGTATGTACCTTCCTATCTGTTTTTTTTTTTTTTGATTTGTTTTTAATTGATTTAACATATTTTTTCTTGATAAAATGATTCACATTATGTTATTTTTTTTTTATTTAGAATCAAAAACCACCAACGCACGATGATGTTCTTGGGGTCGTTTCGCACTTGGATTATATGGTAACCTTGCTTCTGGTGGAACTTCATCACTGTAATAAAATTTCGCTGCCAAGTGCTAATTCAACTCCTCCAGCGCCGTGCTTGGAGTTTTTGCTAAGTGAAAATCTTTTGGACAAACTTTATGAATGGGGTATTATTACAGGACGTTATTCCAATGCAGTTCGTTTAGAACAACTTAAGCTCTATGAACTATTGGTTAGCCATTCTAGGCATCAACTCTTATGTCACGAACCATTTTTGCGCCCACTATTGAAAATACTTGACTCTAGCCAAGGAGAAATATTTCCACCAGATCTAGAAAAAAGATTGGTCATTCTATTGAATCAATTGTGTGTTGTTCTTATGCAAAATGTCCACCTATTGGATTTGTTTTTTTTTTCTTCAGAGCAACAGAAACAGGGGCAATATAGTACAAAGTAAGAATATTTGTTTAATTTACATCGTAAAAAATCGGATCAAAAAAATTAATTAATTTTTTTTCTATTTCTTCAGCTTTATTATATTTTCACTTCTTATACCTTACGTACACAGAGAAGGTAGCCTTGGCCATCAGGCGCGCGATGCACTCCTTCTGTGCATGGCACTCTCTCAAAAAAACTCAAACATTGGAACATATATTGCACAATACTCGTCCATGTGTCCATTGCTGGTTACCGGACTTGGAGGACTCTACTCTCGGTTGCCAAATTCGATAGAGATCAATACCAGCGACTGGCATCGCATTACACCCGATGACGTTACCGAAATACCTGAACTCACACTTTTCATGAATGCATTAGAATTTTGTAATGCAGTCGTGCAAGTGGCACATGATTTGATTAAAAACCAATTATTGGACTTCATGTATCAAGGATTTATTGTACCTGTATTAGGGCCAGCGATATTGCAGGTAAATGCTTTGAATATACATATATTTGCAAATATGTCTTTCGATTAATTTGTGGTGTGGGAAGTCTAATGTTTTTGTCGTTATTGTCTTTTGTTATTATTTTATCTATACGGGCGTGGGATCTATTTATGCAAAATATTTGTGTCTTCTATCATCACCTCGTTCTTTGAAGTTAGTTTGTTAAATGCTGTTTATATATCTCGTATCTCGTCTGTAGTTTTCTATGTTAAACAAAAATACATACATATAGTTGAAGCAGAACAGCAAAGCTGTAAGCAAACATTTAAACACGATCATCAATTTCGCTCTATTTTTAATGCTTTTTAACTTGTTTTCAAAAGAAAAGCTATCCTTTTTTTCTTGAGTTTTGATTCCACTAACCACACCAGGGAAACAATCGAAAATTACACTTTACAGACATTCAAAGGCAAACATTTGCAGACAAACACCGAGTCACAAATTTCAGCAATGTCCTATTTGGATTTAATCCTCCGTTCCGTGACCGAGCCCGGGCTATTAAGGGCTTTTGTTAAATTTCTATTAGATGAAGAAAAATTCGATGGTCAACGTATTATAGACACGCTCATTGATAGGCTAAGTGCCAGTGATCCAAATGTAAGAAATGATTCATTGCAAAAACAAAACAATAATACTTTATCGCTTTTTGTTAAAATAGCTGTGCATGGTGACGATGTCATTGTTTGAAACTCTGCTCAGTTTACACTGCGAAGACATCATGCTGGAATTGTTATTAAAGTACTTGCTGCCGGGAAAGCACGTTCCAATATCATATCGTCACAAAATCAATAAAATCGATCCGTACAGCAACACTCCTGATTTTTTCTTAGATCTTACTCCCGAGGTGATGAAGCGGGCCAGAGAACTTAAACATAAACCAAGTTCTATGGAAGGAACACCAGCCAATGATTCACCGTCCCGTCAATCGATGAGCAAAACAATTGGAGCGAATTGGAATTATTATAATCTTCATACGGGCGACACATTGTATTCAAACTACCATGCGTATTTGTTTGACGCACACTATAAAATAGCACAATCTCGGACTGCCTGCAATAGATGGGCAAATACGTATAAGTATCAAAAGTGGCCACCCAGGCAGAAAGCTAATGGACAAACCATTGAGCGAATCAATGAGATGGTTCGAAATTTTTTCAGTGAATTTAGTTGCAGTCCGCTGCAATTTATTGGCGATGCATCAAATGCATTGCTTGATAGTGACAAAAACAAATACGATAGTTTGCAATCGATTGGCGAGTCAAGCGGATATGAATCTTTTAAGTGGCGACCGGATGATGACCATGATAGTGGTGAAGTAGTTGCAGTTGCTTTGGAAGTGGATTCTGATAGTGGAACAAAGGTGAAAGCTAGTTGGAGGGTAACAAGCCGAAAAGATTTGGTAATAACGGACTTGGATTTCTCAGAAGATTTGTTCGCTCAAGGGACAGTAACATTAGGTAATATTGTTTTTATTTGCGAGGGTTATTTAAAAAAGTTATTTACTACTTTTAGGTCCCTTTTTAAACGCTGTCTGGGGAAAGTTGCAAACATTCACCAGTAACACTTTGTACGTTAATCTTCATTTGACGGGACTTATTACCCGATTGGCATTGTACCCGTTGCCTCTTACACAATCTGTGCTGTTACGCCCGGATATTGTAACAACCTCTGATACTCCATCTTTCCATCAAGTTTTGCGTATTCTAAAACAGCAAATTGACGCCGAATTACCAGTTACAGAAGATTCCCTTGAAATAATCGATGTTGCACGTTCGTATCTGATTGATCGTGAGTTCAGATTAATTAACGCCCGAAAAGTGGTCAGTGATGCCGGTATAAAAAATGGTCAGCGTAATAGCTTACAGCCGACTTCGACCTTTGCTAATTTATCATCATCCTCACCGGTTCAAGTAACACCCTCCTCATCATATGATCCTTTCAGGCGGAGTGACAATAAGCGAAAAAGCTTCACAACTTCGATCTCCAATATTTTTGGTCGCAAACCAAATGGTAAGTTAAAGGAAATATCACTTTTTTTAATCATTTATTGTTTGTTTCTGTTTTTATATTTTCACTACCTATGAATTTTTTTGGTGGTGGGACATTAAAATAAACACTCGTCATATAAAATAATTTTGTCTGTAGTACATTGGAATTGATAAGATATATTTTTATTCTAATTTCATACTCATTTGTATCACCGCTCTTTTGGAGAAAAATTAAGTACAAACAAAAATTATTATTTTCTTCTTTTTTTTTAATCAGCTTCATCTGGCTTATCACAAATATACGCATTCTTCACTGGTAAATATTTCACAAAGAAATTAAATACAAATGTAGTATTTGCTTGGGCAGTTTCCGGTGTTAAATGTTCATTTATTTAGCAGTGTCTATGAAAAAGTTTTTAAATAACTTGCTCCTCTTTTCTTGTTTCCTTTTAATTGAATATTTCTTTATTATTTGTATATTTTACCGTTTAACAAACTATGTGTTAATTTTATTTAATTTTTTAATTAAACGTTGAGTTTGAATTCTTTTACCCCAAAAAAGTTTGGACATTTGAAATAAGTTTGGTATAGCTATTCATCATATTTTTGATAAAAAAAAAAACAATAAAGAATTTATTATTGCAAACAAGTTTTTTTTGCACAAAATAAAATGTTTATAATAATATGCATATAATATAAAATAAAATAAGGACAAATATACACCATGTAAATGAATATTTACTGTTACGTTTACACAGATGCATTTTAACTTAATGAGTTTATAAATTAGCTAGTAACTCTATATATAGATTTCATTAATATGTTTTATACTAACGACCGCTGTAAATACTTTTCCTTCTTAAGTTATTATCAGTCAGGTTTTTAATTTCACTTTCACTCGAAATTAAACTGAAAGGAATTATAATTGGATTGATTCAAATTTCAAGTGAAAATGAAATGTAGAACCTGATTGCGAAACAAAACTTATCTCTTGTCTTGCCCTTTTTCTATTTTTATGTAAGCTTTAAACGTTTGTATCATCGCCCTGCATGCTCGTATATTAATTTATTATATTTTAAATACAATTATATCTTAAAATATTTAATTCGATTAATTTCTAATAGGTTCAACTTTCTCAAACGCTGCTCAATCCTTAAACTCATCTACTCATTCCTTAGCCTCTCAATCCCAATCCAATTCAATATCCTCGAATCAAATAAACAGTATTCCAATGCGTGAGTCCACCCCAAATAGTGGCTCAACAACCCCAAACACAATAGGATCCAATTTGAATGCAACTGCATCGAATTCATTAGTACCATCGCCAACTGGTGGGAACTTAGAGCCGGCATCACTTGACTCGATTTCTTCTATGTCGTCTACATTGGGTGCAATTGCTAATTCAAGCGGAACAGAACGTACCAGAGATCTTTCTCTTTGTGCTGTTCTGCTAGATGAGTGGCTTAAAGAACTGTCTGCAATATCCCAGGAACAATCTATTGTTATGATCAGCGATGGTAATCTGTGATCCATACATATATTTCGGAACCGCTTTCAAAATCAATCGGACAGGGGATAACACATCAAAGGATGCTAGGAGGTCATGATATTTTCCATTTGCGTCCCAAAATTGTGGCAATATTTACATTTTTGTTATAAAAATTAAAAAAATAAATAAAAGTGTGTATACATCACCGCACATGTGTTTCAAAAGTGATATAACATAACTGTAAAATTTAACTTAAATAGAAAAAAAGCCGTATGATCAATGGGATATAAAATTCAGATATAAAATTTTCATTTTTTTTTTTTGGGGCCTTTTTTTACAAAATATGTACATAGAAAATATGAACAAAACAAAAAATATAAACAAAATTGTATAATAACGGTCAATATATATGTATATAATATATAACACAGATCAAAATAAATTTTCATTCTGCGGTTGTATATCAAGTTTATTATTCTAATATTTTCCGTATGAAATTACTCTCAGTAATTGGATAGCCAAATTTATTTTCAATAAACTAACAATTAGTCATGCAGCTTAGACAAATTCGATTATAGTGGCGCATTTTATAAAAAAAAATATCAACTATCTCAGAGAAAAACAGGACATGAGTTTATTATTGGAGGCAGCACTACGAGACATGTAAATTTTTGGTAAAATATTCTATCATAATTAAGAAGAAATATTATACTCCTGAAAAAAGTAAAAGTGCAGAATTTGAAATTAAATTTTTCCAACCAAAATATTTCAGTTTGTTTTTCAATAATTCGCTCAATTTATAAAGGACTACAATTTTTGAGATATTATTTTCCTGAACTGGTCAAATATAAACTTATATGACTCCTACTGTTTTTATTGTTAAAAGAAAAGTTCTTCGGTTTGATTTCGCAAAAATTAAAAACCTCCTACCTTAATTAAAAAAAAAAAAAATGTTTTGTCCGACACTGTATGAGCACCTAAATCAAAAATATTTCCAGTTCTCCTTTATGTTTTATGAAAAATGTAAAAATTGTA
The DNA here is from genome assembly GCA_958431115.1 of Syrphus vitripennis. Classification (NCBI taxonomy): domain Eukaryota; kingdom Metazoa; phylum Arthropoda; class Insecta; order Diptera; family Syrphidae; genus Syrphus; species Syrphus vitripennis. The sequence continues at coordinate 1,186,754 of OY288109.1, read as the reverse complement.
TTATACTAAATTGAAATACATGTGCGGTTACTTTTTTTAAGCTGTATAGTTTAAATATGTATTTTAACATTTTACTCTTAGAGTAAGTTATGAATTTTTTTTTACTTATAACTGTATTCATGTTTTAAAAAAATTATAATCTTGGTTAAACCGATATTTTATCTAAAATTCTGATTCCTTAATTTATAACCCCCTGTTTATATCGTTTGTTATTTTATATTTTAATTATGTAATCTGTAAATTAAAATGAAAAGCACTTGTATAAATTATATAAATGAATACATATGCTCTAATTATCAAAAAAAAAAAAAAACAAAAAAAATAGTAAAATAAGTTTTAATAAGAATTTTTTAACTTACAACTAGTGCCTATTTCGAGCTTGAAATATATTCTGTAAATTTATATGTATTTTTTGAATGGATGGATTTAAAAAGATAAGACACGTTTAAATAAGTCGAGCGTTCGAGCCTAGATCAATTGTTTCAATTAAATTATAATTTTTTTTGTTGGCATTAGTATACATTTTACTATAAATATACATACATGTTGCAAATTTTAGACGATACAATGATTTTATACATGTTTACACCTATTTACAAAGAATCGAAAATTATTTTTGATTTATCAACTCTTTTTAAGACAGATAATATTGGCTGAATAAAATTGAGAAGAAAACAATATTTTTTTTATTTACAATTAGATTAAAAAATCATACCAGTTTGAAATCTTTTCATACATACCCGCCTTCCTTCCTTAGATAGTGCAATGTATATGGAATTGAATAGTACTATCATGGAGAGGAACGAACGGCGCAAGCTCTGATGAGACGGACGGAAGCTTTCCCCTCAAGTGGAGAGGACTGTAGATTCGAGAATGGGGTAGTGACTAAAATATATGGAATTTTTCTATGTGGGTAGAAGAAGGATGTAAATTATTTAGCAAAAAAAAAGAAATTTGAAGGGTTGCCACTTGGAACATACAAATATATTGTTAACAGGATTTATTTAATTTTTTTTTGCAATTGAAGTAAGTATAAAAGAAGTTTATAAATATTTTATTAAATTTTTTCGATTTTCACGTAGATTTCCGATTACGTGATATTTTTAAATTTACTTTTAACCTTTGAAAATTCTTAAGAAATTTAAAGTTTACTTAAGTTTTAATTTACTTAAGAAACATAGAAATAGACGTGAAAAATTAAAATTATTAATTTCTCTTGAAAATGTACGTGGTATTTAAAGTTATATGTGTTAGTTAGTTACGTGATTTTTAAGTAATGCATTAATAAAATTCACGTATTATTTTAAATTTATTTGAAAATTCACTTGATATTTTTAATTTACTGAAGTATGAATATAAAAATACGTTTATTTTTATAAATATTTAATTTTGTTCAAGAAATTTTCTTTCAAGCAAATATTTTTTTCCAAAAAAAACTTTTTAAATTTTACTTATGAAAATTCGTACGGAAAACTTTTTTTAGCAGTAAAGTTAAAAACAAAAAAAAATGTTGCATAAACTATTTTTGGCGATTTACATCAATTCCGTTATCTTTTTAATTGTTCAAATGGATATCATGTGTATGCACATACCTTTAAAAAGGAAATAAAAGAAAAGTAGCATAAAAATATTTGAAAATCGAAAAAAACAAATATAAAACATTTCTATAACTTGCAAGAAAAAAGGTATACCTAACTTTATCTGTAAAACATGAAAATTAGCAACGTTGCCCTCATCACATCTCAAAAAATCAAATCAGATATATTAAATAATTTGAAAATTGAAAATGATATATGTAGTTATAAATATACTTCTGCATTACGTACAGTTTTCGAGACATGTTGGCTTAAAAATCGAAAAATTCACAATGAACTCTTCTGAAGATCTTCAAAAAAATCATAGCTTACGAAATTTCTGACTTATTTTAATAAATTAGAGACTATTCAATTCAGCAAAAAAAGTACATACAATTGAAACTGAAAAATGTGTTTTTTTTCTTATATTCTGAAACTGCCCGAAAAACAGCTGATTTAAAAATAGTTGAAGCATGGAAAAATCAATGTTTGACATTTAAGCCGATATTCCCAAAAATTCTTCATCATTAAGTCTTGCAAGGGAAATTTTTATGATTCAACGAGGAATGATTTTATGAGTTATTAGCATTCATAAAGTTATGAACGCTTGCTAAATACCAGTCCTAATTTAAATTTTGATGGTTCTCATAACTCAAAAAATCCTCCCTCATTAGGTCATAAAAATTTCCTTTTCATATACTAATGAGGGACGATTTTTGTTTGTTTTTGACGCTTAATTTTTTTTCGAACTGTGAACTAACCCGAAGTGAAAAAAAATTTATTCATGACGAATTTTTTTCGTACTACTTTTGCTACAATAGCAACTCCATTTATCTGTCATTTTGTGCTTGGTTGTGGAATGTGGACAAAGATTATCAATAATAAATAAAGAGATCGAAAACTTTCATACGTTTCACCCTCCAACATACTAAAATACATAAGGTAATTTTGTTATTTGGTTTTATGTAAATGCACATAATGTGAAATCCAACAACAAAGTTACCTAGTGTGTAACGCATACTAAGCAAATAAACACGAATTTCAAAACCTTTTATCACGCATACTCTGATAAAAAATATAATTCCAGCTGATTTTTCAGTTTCATGGTGTTGTTTCCTATCTTTAAATCGTTATCTTTGGTAGTGTTCTTGTTTTGTTCTTTCTCTTGACCACTTGCCATCAGGGTCAACTCCACCACGGCACTAGCCTAGCTTGCAGTATCAGGCAGCAGCAGCAGTCATCACCAGTCAACAATCAACCTGAACCTGGGTCCTAGCCAGGAAAATCTATATTTATCTACCTGTTTTTTTTTGTTTGGAACCAAAACACATTGGGCTACGCAATTTGTTTGCCTTTTCTTTTGTTTGTTTAACAACGCCAAGAAGTGGAATGTGAGTACAGATTTCCCATATCATTCAGAAGTCTGATAAACTGATAAGAACTTTTATATAGAAAAAATAATCCATAGCACCCAAAATAATAAAACAAACATTTTTTACTACGATATCCACATCCGAAAAGAAAACAGTACGTGGTGACATTGTGGTTTTAGTTTGTGAATGGAATTTAGTGCCGCCACACGATACCTACGAGAAGGCACCCTACCAAATTAAATGATAAGGCATCATTGCAATTAAAAATCAAAATAATTATTCTACAATACATAGGTAAGTAATAAAAAAATCACTTTTATTAATTAAATTAACTAATTTCTGTTTGTTTCTGCGTTCACGCACGCATCTTTGATTGATACGAAAAATCATGGGGACATTTAACTTGTTTCTATTTTTATTTTAATGGGTATCTACGTAAACAAGTTTTTATCGGTCGAGTTGGTTTTTCTTTCTGTATGCAATTCATATCCAAGATGAAAACATATGCAGAGAAGTTGTATTCAATGGACCTAAACATTGATGAGTGTTTTTTTAAATATCAAACCGGTATGTTAATAGACTCACTTTTCCACAAATAAAATAAGAAAGAAAAATCAAACCATTTTCTTGCGCTTTAGCTGGATTTTTTTTTTGTAAATTTACATAAATTCTAAATAAAGATGGTTTTATTGAAGAATCTCCCCGATAAGTAAATACAATAATGGGTGTTGTTCCAATATTTTGATACCTACTTGCTTACATACTTTGTTGAACACCTATAAATAATATATCTTAAAATGTCCAGTCAGTTTTTTAGAACAAAAATAATTGTATGTATGTATGTACCTACATATGTAATGAGAAAAAATGAAGGAATTTTTACATTTGTAAACGCGGGCCGTATAGCAGGTTTTATCCAACTTCACATAATGTATTTTTCGTCCAAAGGCATTGGTATTATTTAGATACATGACCCTTGACAAAAAAAACTTAGGTCTTATTGACACAAAAGAGCTACCTTTGAAATGTCGGTGCTGTTCAATGCCTGTTTGCCACGTTTTGAAACCTACAAACAAATCAAAACCTATGGTATCTCTCATTGAATTAAAAATTGAACGAACCTATTGCAGAAACAAATTGAAAAGAATAAGGTTCTTTTACTTTTTCTTGTTGATGATTAAATCTTGTTTCGCTTATCAGCCTTTGTACATTGAAACAAAGTATCCACGTCGAAATTTAATACCTTTTTCTTCCCTCAAAATATTGTTAATTCTTCATCAAGTATTGTAAGCTTATTTCATGCACTCTTTGTTAAATTTTAAATTTTGAATGTATTTATAAAATCTCATGAAAAATTTGTAAATTTAATATTTTTTACGAAGATTTTAAATTTTTTAGAATTTGGATAGTTTGAATTGCAGCTTAATGTCATAACCCCGTAATTATTTTTGTTTCAATTTTTTGTGTGTTTCTGCCGTTTGGCATTCTTATTTAATAAAACAAATCTTGCTGAAACAGTTTTGAATGTTTAACCATACCAAATATATATATTTTTTTTTATAAAATCCATGAAGAGAATTTTAGGTTTAGTTTTTAAGTCCTCTATATGCCTAGGTGTTAATTTCATTTGGCTCACCCTTAAATTTTGAAGATCCTATTATATATGCACATATATTAATTCCTCTCTTAATGAATTTCATGTAAGCCGTTAGATCTAGATATACAATTATACACATAAATATATCGATACCTACTCTATTTACTACTAAATCTGGATATTTCAAGCATTTGAAAACATATAAAAACAATTATAATAACTCAAAGTGAGAAAGAGTTCATAGAACAGAAGATAGCTTGTAAATTAATGCTAATTTAACTATCCAATTCAGGTTATTTTTTTTATTAATTTTGGATCAAAATAACTCGTTGGCAAAAATTCTTTGTTAATAAAGTCGATAACCCCACTACCATCATATTGTTGCAATATTTTCTTCTATTTACTTTTTTCTGATAACAATTTTTTTTAAACGTGTTATCTATCGTACCATGTGCCAAAACGTTTACCATACAATGGCACATTTACACTGACACTAGTCTTTCAGGGGAAATATGCATTAGAATCTGATTGTAGGTGATGAACCAGAAAAAAAATTATACTAACACGGTTTTCCAATTTTAATTTATCTCTTCTAACGTATAGATAGTTGCGTGTGTTTTATAAGCTTATCATAGAATACTTTTTCTTACAAATTGAAGTTTACTTCTTGGTAAGTTGGTTGGGAGATGTGGCAGTTATTTATCTTTTCCTCTAACGAAAGGTGTTGCATCTATTTGTTTAATTCCTATGTTTACAAAGGTGTTTATCTGAATCTTTAAAAACTTAAAAATGATGAAACAACTTGATTACCTACTTTAAAAAATGTTTGCATTAGGTTGACGTTGACTATTTATGCATACGTCGCTTGAATTGTTCTTTATTTTTCATTTCAGACACAATTCATAAATATAAAAGCTAAGAAAATGAGACGTCGAAACGTAAAATGGCTTCTGAAAGCTATATTTCTATCAATCGTTGCCATAACCTTATTTGTAGCCCTAACAAGTACCATATCATCTAGTTCGGCAACGAATAGAATTAGTCAAAGCCTTAAGGAAACCAATGCTAAGCTAAGAAAAGACATATCACGATTATTCCCTGGTGGCGAGAGTCGAGAAGTTCAAGGAAATGAGGTTGAAAGTGCTCAACGGCTTCGAATAGCCGATGTGATCGTGGAAAATGATGGCGAGAAAATCGATTGGCATGACTATTCGGCAATAAGTAAAGATGTTGATCGAGTTGGAATTGGAGAAGGCGGCAAAAGAGCCACATTGGATGAAGTATATCATGACGAGGAAAAGTTGATGTTCAGACAAAATGGATTTAATGCCTTGCTGAGTGATTCCATATCAGTCAATCGTTCGATACCTGACATAAGGAATCCCGGATGCAAACACAAGAAATATTTGAAAAACCTCCCTACAGTCAGTGTGGTGATACCTTTCTATAATGAACATTTTAGTGTGCTTATGAGATCTGTTCATAGCATAGTGAATCGATCACCAAAGAAACTCTTGAAGGAAATCATTTTAGTCGATGACTTCAGTGATCGAGAGTATTTAATGAAGCAACTAGATCAGTATTTAGCCGAAAACTTCCATAATGCACAAGTTGTTCGTTTGCCTGAGAGGACTGGTTTGATTGGAGCGAGAATGGCTGGTGCTAGGAAGGCAACAGGACAAGTATTGATTTTTTTGGACTCTCACGTGGAGGCGAACTATAATTGGCTGCCACCTCTATTGGAACCAATAGCTGAAAATCCAAGAGTTTCTGTTTGTCCGTTCATTGATGTGATTGATTACAACAATTTTGAATATCGTGCACAAGATGAAGGCGCTCGTGGAGCATTTGATTGGGAGTTTTATTATAAAAGATTAAATTTGCTGCCAGAAGATTTGATAGACAAAACAAAGCCGTTTCGAAGTCCAATCATGGCTGGCGGTCTATTTGCGATAAGCTCGGATTTCTTCTGGGAATTGGGTGGATACGATGAAGGCCTTGATATCTGGGGAGGAGAGCAATATGAACTGAGTTTTAAAATTTGGATGTGTGGTGGAGAACTTGTGGATGCGCCATGTTCCAGAGTTGCACATATCTACAGAGGACCAATGGATTCCAAGAATCCTAGAAAAACTGATTACGTTCATAAGGTAAATTAAATAATTTTAAGTAGCATTGATGTACATTAGTTAATTTATTTTATTTTTTCTTTAGAACTACAAGCGTGTAGCAGAGGTTTGGATGGATGAATACAAACAGTACATCTACGAACATAGTCCAGGCTTGTATGACAATATTGACCCAGGCGACATTAGCAAACAGAAAGCTATCAGAGAAAAACTGAAATGTAAATCATTTAAGTGGTTTATGACAGAAATTGCATTCGATTTACCCAAGATGTATCCGCCAGTTGAACCGCCAGACTATGCATCTGGAACAATACAGAATGTAGCTACTCCGAATCTTTGCTTGGACACTCTTAACCGAGCCCGTCATTCTATGGTTGGTCTCTATTACTGTGCCAAAAATCACGAAAAACCACAAAGTAATCAATTCTGGACACTTAGTTGGCATCGTGACTTACGCATGCGGTTTAAGAGAGACTGTCTCGATGTACAGTCCTCTGAAAAAGACGCCCCTGTTTGGCTTTGGGATTGCCATGGTCAAGGGGGCAATCAATTTTGGTACTATGACCGTACAAATAAATGGCTTCGGCATGGGAAAGAAGCAAATAACTGTCTCGATGCTGATCCAAATAAACAACGTGTATTTGTAAATCCCTGCAATAAGAACAATAAAAATATGCAATGGGAATTCGGTAAGGTTAATGACACGGCTTTGGATAGTTTTTTTGATGATAGATCCAAATCATAAGTTAACATTGAATTTATATTAAAATTACTTTTTCAAAAATATATTTTGAGAAGAATTGATAAAGTGATGAAGCCCGTTCGCTTCAGTCAATGCACCCTAGCCATCTTAAGGTATGTGATATAATACAAACAAAAATTTAAAAAGCAAACTGTAAGATTTATTTATAAAATAAAAATTAACATTTTTCGCTGCGATTAAAGAATTAATGTTATCATAAATATATATGAATGTGTTTATATTTATAATTGTTTCAATTTATCTTCTAAGGTACAAATAACTAATAAAATTACAAAAATAAGTGCTAATGAATATTTAAATGGGCCAGGGAAAATTGATATGATGACATCTTGTAGTGATTCTCCTAAAAAACCATTAAAACGAATTGCTGTGCTCTAGAAAATGACTTAGGTCCAAACATTGAATGGAAGAATGGCACAAGTCTCTACCATATTCACTATATAACCGTATTAAATTTTCAACTTTTTCGCTCTTAGCCCTCCTAAAAATTTGACTAAAACAAAGATTGGTCATATTTGCTATATGGCGGAATGAATATTTGTATTCTGTCATACATTTGAGGAAGAGAATATTCTTAAAAAAATAACAAAATTTAATATGGTTACCTTTAGCTCTAAAATACCTTTCATATGAAGTTACAATACGAAAAAACGCATGACAAAGGAAAAATATAAGGTTCTTAATTTAATAATACTGGTTTTTACACATATCTATCTATGTATTTCCACTTAAAAATGTGCAGCAAAATAATTATTTAAAAGTTAAGAATTATATTTTCCTAAAAATTGAAAAAAGTGCTAAATTTTTGTGGACCGTTAAAGCTATTTCGAATCAATAATTCAACAAATCCAATTAGGTAGTCTTGGGACCAAAATCTTGTGCCCCTAACGTGTCATCGCTGGCAAGAGTTTTTTGAGAATTTTCCGGAAATCGAGTCCATCGAAATTCCGAGATGGGTTCAATACACTCCCAATTCAAAATCGATTCAAATCCATGGGTTTTGTGATGCGTCCGAGAGTGCCTACGCTGCCACTCTATATCTTCGTATTGAGAACGAGACTCACAATTGGCCAAGTCACCTTCTCTGTGCAAAAACTAAAATAGCCCCGGTGAAAAGTCTTTCACTCCCACGACTGGAACTTTGTGGTGCTTTGCTTCTTTAAAATCTCGAGAAAGTAGCCTTTGGTGGGCAGGTCCTTTGTGGCTTAGTCAGGCTGAAACGTTGTGGCCTAGATCACCTTTTACTTGCCCAAGAGATCAAGATTTGGAAAAAAGACCTATCAAAGCAAATCACAACACCGCCGCCGACGTAAACGCTTTCAATATCGAAAACATTATTACAAAATTTTCTACTTTTCCAAAAACAGTAAATGTAGTGGCGGTTTTTTCATCGAACCCATCCAAAATTAAAATTTGAGTTTGATTATACTTCTAAGGAATTAACACATCAAGAAAATATTCGTGAAAAAAATCTTATAATAAGATTAACTCAATCCATATACTATCCCGCCGAGTACTCCGTGCTTTCAAAAGGCGAGCAAATTCCTGCAAAAAGTGTTCTAAATAATCTTAATCCTTTTATGGATTCGAACAAAATTCTTCGAGTTAAAGGAAGATTAGCTCACTCGTCGCTTACTTACAACGAAAGATATCCCGTAATTTTACCTTACAATGCCCACATTACACCACTCATCATCGAATTTATTCATAAAGTTTCACTTCATGGCCAAAATCAATTGGTTTTGCGTTTGATCCGATGTGAGTATTGGATTCCAAGGTTAAAAAATCTGGTAAAAAAAATTATTCGATTTTGCAAAGTTTGCATAGTTCATGGAAAGGGAATGAGACAGCAAATAATGGCAGGTCTTCCAAATGAGCGGACACAGATTTCACTACAATTTATAAATACTGGGTTAGACTTTGCGGGTCCATTTACGCTTAAAATATTTTCCGGTCGTAACTGCCGCTTATCCAAAGGATATGTGTGCTTGTTTATATGCTTTTCTACCAAAGCTATTCACTTGGAAGCTACCAGTGATCTTTCAAGTCAGTCCTTCTTAGGAGCCTTGGGCCGCTTCATTGCGCGTCGAGGTATGCCTAAAACCATTTTCTCTGACAATGGTACAAATTTAGTCGGGGCTAGCAAAATCATCGCAAACGATTTCAAGATATTTAAACGATCACTTCCTTCAATCGCTTCGGAGTTCTACAATGATAAAAATTTAGAGTGGAAGTTCATTCCACCCGGTGCGCCTCATATGGGTGGCTTGTGGGAGGCTGGAGTTAAAAGCTTCAAAAGGCATTTCAGAAAAGTTGCTGCTGACCACAAATACACGTTTTGAAGAGTTTTCTACCCTCCTAGCTAAAATTTAGGCTTGTCTCAACTCTCGACCGATTTCTCCAATGTCAGACAACCCCCAAGATACTTTGCCCCTTACTCCAGGTCATTTTCTTCGCGGTGAACCCCTTTTAGCTCCACCAGAACCAGACCTTACGAACTCGTCTTTAAGTTGTCTTAACAGATGGACAAAACTAAAAATACTTCACCAACAGTTTTGCGTTAGATGGAAAAATGAATATTTGTTAGAGCTTCAAAAGCGTCACAAATGGAAATATCCTCAGCAAAATGTTAAGGAAAATGACTTGGTAGTGATAAAAAATGAGAATCTGCCTCCAAACGAATGGCGTTTAGGGCGCGTTATTAAAGTTTATACGGGAATTGATAACTACGTTCGCTTTGCGGATGTTAGGACACAACACGGTATAGTGACCCGTCCAATCGTTAAGCTTTGCGTGCTTACCACTGATTAGAGGGCTTGTTCGTATGTTTTTTTTTTGTTTTGTCATTCTATTCTTTCAGTTTTCTATTTACTAAATTTCTAAAGCTTAAATTTTAAGCTCAAATCCCTTGCACTGATTTTTTTAAAACTATGGTATGCAAGGCTTTATTAAACTTTGTAAATATTCATTATGTTATTTATTAGTATATTTGTTTAAATTTCCGATTTGTAACTTCTTAATTTAAATTGTTTAAATTTTTAATTGTATCTATTTTGCATAAAATTATATCCTGGAGCATATTTACATCATGTGTTGCTGCAAGGGGGCCGGAATGTTTACGGCAGATTAAGTAATAGATTAACAACAGAATGTTTTATTATATAATTATAAATAAATTATATTATATAAATTTGCTATAAGATGTCGCACCTAAATGTATTTTAAATTCACCACACTTTAAAATTATACCTTCCTGCTTATCAGGTTGCTATCTAACTTCATCTTCGTCTTCTTGTATAAGCCTTCATCGAAGTAAGTTCAATCTAGTTAATTAATAAAGAGATTGAGCACTATTGCTAAACCAGCGCCTATAAGGGTCAGTTCGTAAGCACCCGAACAATGAATTTCATGTAAGCCGTTAGATCTAGATATACAATTATATACATAAATATATCGATACCTACTCTATTTACTACTAAATCTGGATATTTCAAGCATTTGAAAATATCATATAAAAACAATTATAATAACTCAAAGTAAAAACGGTTTTCCAGTTTTAATTTTTTTAATCTCTTCTAACGTATAGTTAGTTGCGTGTGTTTTATAAGCTTATCATAGAATACTTTTTTTTACAAATTGAAGTTTACTTCTTGGTAAGTTTGTTGGAAGATCTGGCAGTTATATATCTTTTCCTCTAACGAAAGGTGTTGAATCTATTTGTTTAATTGCTATGTTTACAAAGGTGTTTGTCTGAATCTTTAAAAAACTTAAAAATGATGAAAGAATTTGACTACCTACCTACTTTAAAAATTGTTTGCATTAGGTTGACGTTGACTAAATAGATATCAAAAATATTGTATTTATGCATAGATACGTTGCTTGAATTGTTATATATATTTCATTTCAGACACATTTCATAAATATAAAAGCTAAGAAAATGAGACGTCGAAACGTAAAATGGCTTCTGCAAGCTATATTTCTATCAATCGTTGCCATAACCTTATTTGTGGCCCTAACAGGTACCATATCATCTAGTTCGGCAACGAATAGAATTAGTCAAAGCCTTCAGGAAACCAATGCTAAGCTAAAAAAAGACATATCAAGATTATTCCCTGGTGGAGAGAGTCGAGAAGTTCAAGGAAATGAGGTTGAAAGTGCTCAACGGCTTCGAATAGCCGATGTGATCGTGGAAAATGATGGCGAGAAAATCGATTGGCATGACTATTCGGCAATAAGTAAAGATGTTGATCGAGTTGGAATTGGAGAAGGCGGCAAAAGAGCCACATTGGATGAAGTATATCATGACGAGGAAAAGTTGATGTTCCCACAAAATGGATTTAATGCCTTGCTGAGTGATTCCATATCAGTTAATCGTTCGATACCTGACATAAGGAATCCCGGATGCAAGCACAAGAAATATTTGAAAAACCTACCTACAGTCAGTGTGGTGATACCTTTCTATAATGAACATTTTAGTGTTCTGATGAGATCTGTTCATAGCATAGTTAATCGATCACCAAAGAAACTCTTGAAGGAAATCATTTTAGTCGATGATTTCAGTGATCGAGAGTATTTAATGAAGCAACTAGATCAGTATTTAGCTGAAAACTTCCATAATGCACAAGTTGTTCGTTTGCCTGAGAGGACTGGTTTGATTGGAGCGAAAATGGCTGGTGCTAGGAAGGCAACAGGACAAGTATTGATTTTTTTGGACTCTCACGTGGAGGCGAACTATAATTGGCTGCCACCTCTATTGGAACCTATAGCTGAAAATCCAAGAGTTTCTGTTTGTCCCTTCATTGATGTGATTGATTACAACAATTTTGAATATCACGCACAAGATGAAGGCGCTCGTGGTGCATTTAATTGGGAGTTTTATTATAAAAGATTAAATTTGCTGCCAGAAGATTTGATAGACAAAACAAAGCCTTTTCGAAGTCCAATCATGGCTGGCGGTCTATTTGCGATAAGCTCGGATTTCTTCTGGGAATTGGGTGGATACGATGAAGGCCTTGATATCTGGGGGGGAGAGCAATATGAACTGAGTTTTAAAATTTGGATGTGTGGCGGAGAACTTGTGGATGCGCCATGTTCCAGAGTTGGACATATCTACAGAGGAATGGATTTTAAGAATTCTAAAAAAACTGATTATATTGTTCATAAGGTAAATAATTTTAAGTAGAATTGATGTACATTACTTAATTTATTTTATTCTTTCTTTAGAACTACAAGCGTGTAGCAGAGGTTTGGATGGATGAATACAAAGAGTACATCTACGAACATAGTCCAGGCGTGTATGACTATATTGACCCAGGCGACATTAGCAAACAGAAAGCTATTAGAGAAAAACTGAAATGTAAATCATTTAAGTGGTTTATGACGGAAATTGCATTTGATTTACCCAAGATGTATCCGCCAGTTTTACCCCCAAACTATGCATCTGGAACAATACAGAATGTAGCTACTCCGAATCTTTGCTTGGACACTCTTAACCGAGCCCGTCATTCTATGGTTGGCCTCTATTACTGTGCCAAAAACCACGAAAAACCACAAAGTAATCAATTCTGGACACTTAGTTGGCATCGTGACTTACGCATGTGGTTTAAGAGAGACTGTCTCGATGTACAGTCCTCTGAAAAAGACGCCCCTGTTTGGCTTTGGGATTGCCATGGTCAAGGGGGCAATCAATTTTGGTACTATGACCGTACAAATAAATGGCTTCGGCATGGCAAAGAAGCAAATAACTGTCTCGATGCTGATCCAAATAAACAACGTGTATTTGTAAATCCCTGCAATAAGAACAATAAAAATATGCAATGGGAATTCGGTAAGGTTAATGACACGGCTTTGGATAGTTTTTTTGATGATAGATCCAAATCATAAGTTAACATTGAATTTATATTAAAATTACTTTTTCAAAAATATATTTTGAGAAGAATTGATAAAGTGATGAAGCCCGTTCGCTTCAGTCAATGCACCCTAGCCATCTTAAGGTATGTGATATAATACAAACAAAAATGAGAAAATGAAAATTTAAAAAGCAAACTGTAAGATTTATTTATAAAATAAAAATTAACATTTTTCGCTGCGATTAAAGAATTAATGTTATCATAAATATATATGAATGTGTTTATATTTATAATTATTGTTTCAATTTATCTTCTAAGGTACAAATAACTAATAAAATTACAAAAATAAGTGCTAATGAATATTTAAATGGGCCAGGGAAAATTGATATGATGACATCTTGTAGTGATTCTCCTAAAAAACCATTAAAACGAATTGCTGTGCTCTAGAAAATGACTTAGGTCCAAACATTGAATGGAAGAATGGCACAAGTCTCTACCAAATTCACTATATAACCGTATTAAATTTTCAACTTTTTCGCTCTTAGCCCTCCTAAAAATTTGACTAAAACAAAGATTGGTCATATTTGCTATATGGCGGAATGAATATTTGTATTCTGTCATACATTTGAGGAAGAGAATATTCTTAAAAAAATAACAAAATTTAATATGGTTACCTTTAGCTCTAAAATACCTTTCATATGAAGTTACAATACGAAAAAACGCATGACAAAGGAAAAATATAAGGTTCTTAATTTAATAATACTGGTTTTTACACATATCTATCTATGTATTTCCACTTAAAAATGTGCAGCAAAATAATTATTTAAAAGTTAAAAGAATTATATTTTCCTAAAAATTGAAAAAAGGGCTATTGGACTTTTTAGAAACACTCACTGCACGAAATGCCAATTTTTGTGGACCGTTAAAGCTATTTCGAATCAATAATTCAACAAATCCAATTAGGTAGAGCTAAGTTTTCTGCTTGGCTGATTTATTTCATATTATGTATATAGAAATTGTTTTATAAAATTTTATTTGATTTTTATGTGTTTTCAAAGTATTGCTTTTCTTAATAGACCCAGAACCGCCAGACATGCATAAATTATTTTATATTAAGATATATGTACATAAATAATGGATACTGTGAACTATGAATTCGGGGACATATTAAGTGTTCAAGTTCTATAATAATTGTGAACGTTGTTTGAACAAATTGTAACCCACTTGTTAATATCTCAAAAATATAATGTAATAGAACAATTTTTCATTTCAGTTTGAGTGCACCAGAAACCTACAGAAAAGTAAAATTGACTGAAAAAATTATTTTTAGGAGTGTAGTCAATTAAGAAAATAATCAATCAAGTACCTAGATGTATTCTTTACGGGTAGTTTATTTTTCATATTGTGTTTTTATTTAGATACATTTAATATTCATTTTAGTACAGTACATTACATTATATTATTATTTCCTTTTCTAATGTAATCATTTGAATTAATCTTTCATTTTATTCTCAAAAACCTAAAGGCAGTAGGAACCCACATTGATGTCTCATTTTTGTTTTCTTCATAAGATTATTTTCCAAATATACTTAATTTCATCAATGGTTCTCTAAAAAAGAGGTGAAAATGTTTTTTTGTTGTTGTTGTGTGAGTGTGTTAAAAAATAAATGCAAATTTCTTTTACATAATGTAGTATCTAATTATGTTTGTTTTTTTTTTCGACCAAAAGATCAAATAATTTAATTTTTTTGTTTCATATGTTATATAGCTAAGAATGCCCTTAAAAAATAATATTATAGATTGAAGGCTAATGAATTAAATAATAAATCTAGGATTTGGTTGTATGTATAAATAATTGACTTTATAACTTAACCCTCTACTATATGAATTATTTTTACAAATATACCTGGATGTATTTAGTAATTTGTAAATGAAGTTATTTTGCTAAATAGCTAAATCAATTGTATTAATCTCAATTTTTGTTTTCTTTCGAGGAAAAACACAATTTAAGAGATTATTTTGCAACAAGAGAGTCTTTTAAGGTGCTTGAAAAGCATTTCAAAATAGAGAAAAGAGCACTGAAATTAATTAATCTCTTTTCCGATAGTATTTATATGAAAACCAATTCATTGATGTGAGCACAAATGTAGATCATTAATTAAAATGCATTATGGAACAAACCCTTTAATGCATATTATAGACGAATTCAATGCCTTTTCCTTTTGCAATTCAACAATTTCAATGAGTTCATATTTCTTTTCTCAAAAGGGAAAATTTATGTTAATAAATAATAAAGCATTTCTTCTTTGAGTTTATGTATATTTTACCATAAGTTTAGAAAAAAAATAAACAAAATAAACTATGAAAATCTTAAGGTAAATCTGATCGAATTTTCGCTTCCAAATATGTTCTGCCTGATGTTAAAAGACTTTTATTTGTCAAATGATCGAGTCGAAAATCTTGTGCTTTAATCAATAAATTGAACAATTTAAATCAAATTTTGAGAAGAAATAATTAAAAGTCACTCATATGCATACAGTAAAGGGTTAAAATACTAAATGAAGGAATAAAAGAAAGAGCATTTATCTTAAAGAATGCTATATAATGAATAGAATTAAAACAAAATGAAAAATATAAAATATTATAAAGCCATAACTCATTGTTTTTTAGTAAATTAATTAGCAAGAGAGTTGGAGCGTGTGTGTGGTGTAATTTTGAAGCTAGGACTTGGCCCTTTCTATCACGTTGTTGGTTCAGTTGTCACTAAATTAGCTGGGTTATTTGGTGGCGCTTCAGATTGTTGTTGTGTTTCAACTCGGCTGTCATCGCTGCTGCTGCTGCTATTGGACATATTCAGGGTGTTCTTTAGACTTTTTTCTAAATTGCTAACTGCTGCAGTTATGGTTGTTGTTGTCGAGTTTGCTATGATGGAATTGTCTACAGCTGCATTCGGCGATGGTGGGGTATTTGCTATCGCCACTATATTGTTGTTGCCGCCCGATTCCAATGATGATGTGGTAACAATTTGGTCTACACTGGCGGTGCTAGTGGGTGTGGTGTTGTTGTTAGCTAGATTTGCAGAATTCGTCAATGATGATTCATTGTCAGATGTGGTGTGGACATTTTCTGTTTGTATTGCTTTGTCCTCGAGCAGATGCGCATTTGGAGATATAAGTTTGCCGGTCGAATCGAATTTATTGGAGATCTGGAGCATCTCCCTTAGATTCTGGTTTTCTACCTTTAGTTTCGTTAGCAATTCGATTTCTTTGTACATAGCATCGTCATCAACTGAAGCGGCTCGCTGCATAACCGCGGCCATTTCAGTGATTTTGTCTGCTTGTTCGCGGATTATCTTCCACAGGTTCTCGTTGTACAATTCTTTGAAGTTGATTTGACTGGTAAGAACTTTACTTTGTGTGTGCTCTCGATATTTATGCATAATAAGCTCTAGAGCTCTCTCGTGGTCTTCCAGACAAGCCTTGAGTTCTCGGTTCTCTTCGCGAACTTTTCTAATACATGGATTTTGAACGTTTATGCGATTGACCATATCGGCGTTGGATTTGTCACGTGTAATACGATTCAGTGAATCTAAGTCGTCCTGAAACTATAAAGAAATATAATACGTAAATGCATCGACATGGTACTTGTATTGAATTTCAATTAGATATGCGACCTAAAAAGTGCCAACTAACGGGTTGAAACAAGAAACTAACTGTCACACAACAAACATACCTTTCGCATGTTTTCAAGATGTCTATTATTACCCTCGGCCTCCATCAGCAGTCCACCACTCAAGACTTCCAAGTCCTTGATGCGACTGGCCATACGTTGAGCATCTACAATTATTTGTCCAACCGTAATATTTGCCATGGCTTGTTGCAAAATTTTTGCAATATTAAACAACTTTTTTTTTCCTTTGCTTATAAGAGTTGCTCACACAAGGGCTTTTTTAATGACTGAATGATTTTCTTCTTTTTTGTTATATTTCAAAATACGAAAGTTCTTTTGTTAAGGATTCATTAGGTTATTCACTTGGGATTCACATTCAAGAAATGGACGAAATATTCGTTTTTTGATTCTATTTTAAAAATAAATTGCTAAACGGGGAAATAGTATGTAATTTAAAACAAAAAAAAATATTTTTCTTTACTGTTTTTGTGAGTGGAATTTTCTCTATTGCTTCTTCTTCTTGTGGTTAAATTTCATTTATATTCCAGATGTCAAAACAGCTGTCAGTAGAGATGGGAGATAACAAATAATGTTACTACAATATTGTTTGTACGTTTTTCCGTAGGTTCGTTTGATAAATGTACGGAAATTAGAATCACGGTGAACCCATTTTGTAAATGTATTGTGAGAAAGAATGTTCTTCATATTCTTCCTACGAAAAAACAATTTTTTTGAAATTTATATTTTATACGTTAGAATTATCATGGAATAAAAATAACTCACAGTGAATAAACTGGCAGTTAGACCGTTTAAAGATAGAAAGGCTAACCATAAATAGATGGAAGCTTCCGGAAATCTAATGTTAAAAACCAACGAAAAGTAGCTTCCCGAATTTTCTTGTATTTGCTCATTTTCATCTGAAAGCTGAAAGCACAGCATCCGTCTATTATGGTTAGAGACAGAATATTAAACGACGGCGTTTGAGTGATAGGCCCATACGCCCATAGTTGATCTAAGATTCTTTTGCATACAAGTTGTTGGTCAGTAGCTGTTCAAAAAACAACAATTCAAATGAAACCGAGAATTTTTTAGATGCCTATCCGAATTTTGCTCGAACTCGAGGAATAAAAGATCAGACCTGTTAAAAATTATACAGCTACCAAACGCGCCTATTAAATCATTATCTGGCAGTTCTGCTTTTTTATGTCAAAAACTAGAAAAAAAACCAAATGCTGTACCTGTCCTAGTTGAAAAAAAACAAGAGGTAAGATTTTTCCCCACAATTCTATTAAAAGTAGTTTGAATAGTTTTTGATCCAAGTACAAATTTCCACATTAGGTTAACCCAAAAGTAATGAATATTTACGAAAAAATAATAAGACGTTTTCCCCGCGGGATAGTTTACAGCTTTGCTTATGGCTCTGGAGTCAAACAACAAGTTGGTTACGAACGTTTGGCTGACCAGAAATCAAATGTCATAGATCTAGCTTTTTGTGTGGACAACCCTGAGCAATGGCATACTGAAAATTTAGAAAAACATTCCAGTCATTATTCGGGTTTCAGGATACTTGGCAGTCAATTTATTACATCCTATCAAAACAATTTGGCAGCCAAAGTATATTTTAACACATTGGTCCCATTGACCGACATAGGGGTGACTATTAAATATGGCATTATTTCCAAAGAGCATCTCGAAAAGGATCTAAATGAATGGACAAATTTATACTTTGCCGGTCGATTGCATAAACCTGTCGCGGAGGTGATTGCTGGCGATGAAAGTTTACAGAATGCTCTGGCGAAAAACCTTACGTCAGCATTTCTAGTTGCTCTGCTTATGCTTCCAGAAAAGTTCACCGACTATGAACTGTTTCACACAATCTCAAATATAAGCTATAGTGGCGATTTTCGAATGATCTTCGGAGAGAATAAGAACAAAGTTAAAAACATTGTTTTCCCTCAATTGGACGAGTTCTTTAAATTATATCAACCTTCATTGAAACATCTAGCTCCCTATGTAGCTGTAGGCACTGAGAAGGAAAAAAACAAGTTATTTTTCGAGCAAGACAAATCTGTTAAATCCATCGAGCATCATCTTAAGTTATTGCCAATCCATTTGCGGGAAAGAATTCGTTGCAACTGTATAACAAAGGGAAGCTATATGGAAGTGGTGCAATCGATTTCCTCCAAAGATAATGTCCAGGATATTATATCGATGTCGCTGCACGATATTGTGTGGCGCAGTAGCTTAAAACAATCAATTAAGAATATACCAACTGCCGGTATATCCAAATCTCTTATTTATAGTTATAGAAAAGCTTTGAAAACATTTAATTAAATTAGGAATCTAAATTTACTAGAGAATAATATTGAGCTTGATGCTAGTCGAAGAGTTCCTTCCATTATTATAGCATAAGAAAAAAAAATGTTATTTTAAAATAAAAATAAAACATAAACTTTGGCCTTTTTTCGATTTTCTTATTAGATAATGAGCGATTCAGATTCAAATAGTAATAAAAGATCAGACAGGAAGCACCGGAAAAAAGAAAAGAAAACCAAGAAAGACAAAAAACATAAGCGTAAGAAAAGATCCCGTAAGAGCTCCGTTTCTGAGACATCGTCTGTAGATGGTAGTTTAAGCAGAAATGAAATTATTTCGAAGATACCTGAAGATCTCTTGATAACGAGAACTTCGACTGTTCAAAATTCAGAAGTTCCTGATGAATCATTTGGACCAGCTTTGCCACCGCATCTTTTAGCGGCAAAGTGTACTGATGAGGTTAAAAAGGACGAAGTATCAGTTATAGGCCCATCTCTGCCCGATGGAATAGTACTTCAAACAGAACAAGATCCTGATGAGAAAAGTGAAGACGAAGAAGAATTATTTGGTCCTCTTCCCACAGATAGTCATCTATCATTTGCAAAAATGACGACGGCCCAAATTAAGCTCGAAGAACGGGCTTTGGAAATGAAATTGGCCATGCTAGATCCAGATGCAAATAAAGAAGAAATTAATGCGCGCGAAGAGTGGATGTTGGAATTACCAGATGTGGGATTAAAAACTGGTTTGGCTAGTTTGAAAAGAACTTTTCACACAAAGGAACGACCTGATTTTAGTGATAGGTAAGAATTAAATTTTTATATACATATGTAGGTAGAACAATTATTACAAAATTTTTAAAAATAACAAATTTTTATAAAAGGACTTCTTGGACAAAAACGCCTAACTCCAGTGATGTCCCTACTACATCCAAAGTCATCGAAACAACTAAATCAAAAGCAGAAGAAAAATATCAGGCACAACGTGATGCTGAACAGGAGAAAATTGCAAAGAAATTAAAAAAGAAACACAAACGTGATGAATCTTTGTATGAAATCCATCAAAAGAAACTGAAAAAAGACAAGAAGGTGAGAGCTTTGGAGAATAAAGTTATACAAAATTTATTTTAAAATTTTTTTTTTTTTTTAGGAAAAAGAATCTAATGGAAAGTCAGAACGACGTCCTTTTAGTCGGGATGTTGATTTACAACTAAACAAAATCGACAAGAATCAAACTAAAAAAATTGTGGATAAAGCTAAATTTCTCGATAGTCGATTTTCTAGTGGAAACGCTAAGTACCTTTAGATGAAGATGTTTTAGTTTTAATGTTTCTATGATGTATGTACAGTTAAATTTGCATAAATGTCCGTCAGTTTTTTTCTATTTCCATATTAAGGTGGTTTCCGAAAAAAAAATTTTCATTGGATAGTTTTGTGTTGGAGAGTAAAGGTGCATTCTTGAACAATAGTTTTTATGTCATCGTGTGATTTTGTTTTCTTGTGAAATATAACAACAGAAGTATGCAATCTACGTCATATTTCGCGACGTTAATATTAAAGCACATTCAAATATAAGAATTCATTTTTATTAACGACCGTAGGTACTATAAATCGAATTATACATTGAATGGAGCTTTTGTCTTGTCTGCTGCAAAAATATGAATATTTGTAATATAACTGTTAGGATAAAACATTTTTGTTTCGAAAACTTCAATCACAATTTTTTTATAAATTAATTATACTTTTTTATAATATTTTTTAACTCATTCTTTTTTAAAAAAACGTATCATAAAACTTATTTTACAAAACAAAAAATCAATAAAACTCAATTTAGTAAAATGCCACACTCGAAAAGATTATCTAAAATAAGTGTCCCTATTACAAATCTTGATTTCAAAGCTCAATGTTCGTTCGAGAGCGCTTCTTCAAACCCAGTGAATTCAAGTGATTTCGGAATACCAGAATTTATATCAATAAAGAAACCATTTTATAAATCCAGTTCGTATTATTCAAATTCAACAAGAACTTCATCCCCACTTAAGTCGCTTTCAAAAAATCCTTCTCACATATCTACATCGAATGTTCTAGATGATACAAAACATAGAAGATCTGTCAAAGTTATACAATTAGAGTTTAACAAGCCACATTCAGAAAGTGTTGTGCTTGGTGCTCCGATATCATTTATTGGAAAATGTCCAGGGCAAGAGAGAAAACAACAATTCAAACTTACAGAAGACCCTCGTAAGCGAATTTGTTTGAAAAATCCCAATAGAATTCATTTCAAACCCATTTCACAGCCTCTGGAGTTAGCTAAAATCAAGGAACTTGTAAAGACTGCCGAAAATGTTATGTCGCTATCAGAATCACACTCTTCAAATTCTAGCATTTGCGAAGTTATAGATCTAGCAAATCCGTTGGGTTTGGACTTTCAGGGTACCGATTACAAAAACACATACGAACGTGATGAACAATCATGTCAAAATCAAATCGAGTACCGCAAAATAAGAAGATTTCAACATCGACGTAATGTTCGATTAGAAACAGTACATGACACCGAAAAGGAACAACATCTCGAGAGGATAGCAATTCCAAAACACTTTACTGTAGATAGTCCTTCGATGCAGGAGAAGCCTAAGTTAGGGTTATCAAAAGTGTTGCATGATAAGATGTATAAGTCTCCCAAGCGACTTGTTCGAGCAGATCAAAAACCAAACGTTTTTCTAAGGCTCAAAGAAGAAGAGGATAGACGAAGGGAGCGTTACAAGCAGCTGTATGTTAAGAAAAAATTGAAGACTGCCGAAAAACAAGAGAAGGAGTTTCAAACACAAAAAGCGGCTGCCGAAAATAAAGCAACAGTATTAGCCGAGCAAGATATTCAAGAATTTATCAATGTCATTGATGGAAATACCATAGCAAAAAATATGGATCCACGAAGGATTCCCGAACAAAAGAGGTTTCCCCATAATATTTCAGAAACAATAAAGTTTCGATATGATATGAAAAAGACAAAACGCATTCTCAAAAATCGCGCTATAATTAAGAAAACTTTCTACCAAGAAATGGGGATTCCGAAGAAAAACATTCCTGAAACTCAGCTTGAAATCAGTTCAGATTCATATTTACCAATTATAAAGAGTGAAGAGGGGTCAACAAATGATGAAGATGACATGATTGTTGGCCAAAAAGGGAGTAAATTTCTTCTCCGTGGGTTCCGCTATAAACTGGGTCCAAACCTACGAGGTAAATTCCATCAGCATGAATTGAATGCGACAGGAGGAAAAGTCAAAGGCTGTATTACCAGAAACGAATGGTTTGAATCTTTGGTTTCTAAGAAAATGCAAAAAGACAATACAAAAGTAGACGAAAAAAAACTTTTTCATCTGGAACTCGGTTTGAAACCGTTAAATGCGAAAAGTGCTATTCGTGAAATTCGAAAAAAGGCTTTGGGACGCCATTATGATCGAACGACAAGAAAGAAGCTGCACATAAAAAAACCAAAAACTTTGAAAGTAAAAAAATTCAATTTAATTGGCTATTTATTTGGCCATACAATTAAGAAAACTTCTGTGGAATCTATTATTAGTTTTGAAGAAAACAATTTCAAGGGGTCTACCCTGGACTACATGAGACACAAAATAGAAAAAGAAAAATTAAGGCAGACAATTCAAAAAAGTCGACGTATGCGATATTTGGGGATATCAAATCCTCAGGAAAAAATGAATAAGGCTAGATCCACATGCGTTTATTCAAACTCTGGCGACTCCGAATGGATACCAAATGAAATAACTGACGAAGAAATTTCATCAAAACATATTGATTTGCAAACTCGAGGAAATATGCCTGCACCAGAAAATCGAGAAACCACTTTACGCAGGCATCCAAAGCATTCAAGGGATTACAAAAAGTTGCGCGTTCCCTCGGCTCTTCTTGATGAATACGTTGAAAAGCACCATATTCCTGTCATGAGAAAGCTGAGGGATGATAAAAAAATTATCGAAAATGTAAGGACTGTAGAAAACACGAAGTATTCAAAGAAATTTGATGCTCGACATCACCACGACCACTGGAATCCAACACAACACAAATCTATTAATGTACGATATTCCAGAAAGGTAGTCAAACCCAAACTTTTAGAAGACAAACCTCGGATCGTTAAAAATACAGAAAAGTTGCCTACAACCCTTGATAAAACTCGACCAAGAGACAGTAATGTTGATGGACTCGATTTTTCTCTGCCGAAACTCAATATCTATAACATAATTGGGAAAAATGAAGTCAGATCCAAAGGTGATGTTAAAGGACAAATCAATGTAAAAGAACTTAGTCAATCTAAAGACAATGCTATTCACAGCTTGGCTGATGGGGAATTTCAAGAATTTCCTGGTCGAGATAAATTTCTTGAGTTTATTCGTGAAATCAAATCGGAATTAAATAAACGCTCAGTTGAAACCGACACTGAATTGTTCATTGAAAAAAGGACTTTTATAAATGAACTCAAAGAAGATCTCCGCAGCATAGAATCCTGTTTAAGTTCCCTTAGCTCTTCGGAATGTACAAACCTATCAAACGATAGTGGAAGTTTTCTCATGGCTGGGGATAAAAAAATTCCACTAGACTATTTGAGAAAGTCTGTAGTGCCTTTTGAAGAAATTAATAGACATCGTATCGAGGCAATACCTATTGACGCAAGTAAAGAAGAAATGAATCCATATCATACAGTTCCATTTGCTGGTCAGAAGAAGGAGCAATTATCTATGATAGCAGCAAAAGATAATTTTTTCACATTCAATACTAGATTACAAAATGGAATGCGACAGCGTCTAGAAGTGAAAACAGAAAATCCTAAAAAAAAGCTTCTTGGGCCTAAGAAAGGTCCGAAAGCAATAGCTCAAGTAGCCACAGACATCGACGAACTTTATATTGAAGATCAAAGGAAGCATCCGCCTTTGAAGTTAATAAAGTGGAACTCAGGTCGCACCATGATGAAAGATGCCCTTCGCAAGAAATTCGAATCGATGTTGATTCAAGGTGAAATTGTCCGGACAAAGATCAGTGATCGTCGTAATGAAGAGTACTATCAGCAAATGGTGAAATCAAAAGAGTTGTTTGACAAACTATTTGCCAAGTGGGAGAAGAAAGAGTACGAAGCTGCAATGGAAGTAGTTAATAAAGTCAAACCATATTATGAGGCAACCGATGTCTATCGAAAAGAATATCAGGAGTTGAGTAAGCAATACACAGTTCTGAACATGGATATCGTTTATATAGAAAACGATTGGACACGAAAAACTATTTTACAAAATTTCCATTATTTGTTGGCCGAGATGAAATGGCGTATAGAGCACGATTGGATCCATCGAAACAACGATGGAAGTTTAGAAGGCTTCCGAGAGTCAATTGCAAAAAGGAACACGGTGAACATTCGCAAACGGGATAAGGACGATGCATGGGCTATTAAAGAATATTATGAAGATGTATTCCTTAAGAATCCTCATCCCATCATTGTTGTTTTCGCGGATGCCAAGGAATTCGTAAATGGAGTAGAAAATCTCAAATCGAAGACATTTGTTCTGCTTTTGGAATTACACTACACTCTGTCGATTTTAACTGAGTTAGAACAAAGATATCAGGAATTCAGTGATTGGTGTGCAATTGAACTTGAATCTAAGAAGAGATTTGCAGAAAATAAATGTGCCAACAAATACTACATGGAGAATCGAGCTGGAAAATTAAAAAAACAAGTGGAAGTTCTTTTGGCTGATCCGATTGAAGAAAGCTTTGGAGATAAGCAACTGAGTATGATGAAAGGAATTTGTAATCAGATTTACAAAGACCTAGTTCCGATTTCAGATCAAATAAATCTGAGTACATTGGAGCAGGTTGCAGCAATATCTGAAATATTGAACGAACTCTTTGGTAAGATAGAGGTTTTTAGATTTTTAACAGAAATAGAATAAGAACCAGTGGTTTGACCTAATCTTATTTATTTTTTAAGGAAAATTTGAGGATATTCCAGTCGCCCAACGTATCCGCGTCGAAAAGAAATATCGTCGGCTGCTTGCTTACCGTCAGAAGATGTCCAAACAAGCTGTTTTCACAGAACGACGAATCGCTTCTGAAGTGGTTAAAGTTCAACGCAACTTGGCGCCTCCTTTTCAAAAACCCAAACGGGACGGTAAGCTTCAGCGTTCAAATTTAAAGAAGGTGGTCCGTGTTAGTCATAAAAAGACCGTACCAATGTCAAAACAAGCGAAGTTCTTTTACAAAGCATTTCACGATGAGGGCGATCCAGAAGGGCCTAAAGAAGTCCGTGAGAGTATAGATGTGATCGATGGCATTCAAAAATCGATTGTTCCATTCTATTTCGATCACTTTCTCAAAATCAATGGCTATCAACCAAATTATGATTTTAAAACTCAAGTAGAAGAGAGGGATGGTCCCGAAATCGACCGAATGAAGGTTAAAAAATTACTGCCAGAAGTTATGGAAAAATTCGAGAAATGGCAAGCAATGAAAAAGAGGATCATGGAAGAGAATATTAGTAAAAATCCACAAATGTATCAGAACGTTCGAATATGAATTTATATTTTCCTGTTCAGTAATAATAAAATAGAAATTTAACTAGTAGATGGCACAATCTTTGGAGTTTCCGACTGACTAATTATTATGTCTTTGAGCATTTCTTTCTTGTCTTCGAAATAGTCGCGATACCAGAGAATGTGGGCCTTTTTTTCTTTGGCAGTTATGTAGGGATTTTTCGATAGACCAACGCATACTAATTCCATGAAATGACGAATTGGTCCCTTGGTTGGACACCAAGGTTCCAAATGTTGTTCAAGGAAGACGTGTTCGGAGAAGTCTGTTGCGAATTCTTCGTCCATTCCTTGTTCATTATCGATGGGAAACTTCCAGAGTTTACCTTGTTCTGTCCAAAGCGCCATTTTTTGAAAGTAGTTTGCTGGAGGATGGGTGACGGCCAGTTTAAGTTCGTGTTCGTAGAGGTGCTGCCATGTGTTGAGGATGTCGGGAGAGTCTCGAAGTTTACTGGGATCCTTGAATATATCCAACGACTTTCCACCAAATAGGTTGACACTGCCAGTGTTAGGCTCTGGCTGCCGTTGTTGCTGGTTTCTACTTTGTCGTTGATATCCAGATTTATCTCGAGCCTGATCAGGCCGGGAAGTGGCGAGACTTTTACGTACAAATTCGCTGCGAGAATACTCATTAGCCGGTTGGCGCCTATCAATTTTCATTCCAACAATTAGGTCACTAAAAAGAAAATACTGAATTTTCTATACAAGTACATAATTCATCCTTAACCATACCTCAAGCTCATTTCGTTCGGATCACTATCTTGTTTAGTGGATTGAGTCGCTTGGGGAATTCCATTAGGATTCAAGAGTTTCGACAAAAGTTCTGCCTCAGTTTGCTTTTGATTTTCTTCGCCCAACATAGATGCAACATTCTTTGCAGCTTCTACAATACTTTGGGTATCGTCTTCTGGTTTTGGCCGTTTCTTACTGCCGCTCGGCTTAGCCATATTGATGTTTTTAACAATTTGTGTATTGTCCTCTGAATTCATACTGGCTAAGAGTTTGTTCAGACGTTCTGCTGCTGTTTCTTCCTTGATTGCTTCCTTTTTGGGGTATTTCTTGTCTTCCCGGTCGCTGTCACTGTCGCTATCATCTTTCTTGCGATCGCTGTAGTCTCGAACGATGAGGTTGGAACGAACAGCAAGAGTTCTAAAAAGATGATAAATTTACATTTTAGTATTTATGTCAAAGTATACAATTACCTTAGAGTTAGGTCCTGAAATCTACTTATAATTAACATTTTAATTCTCAAAAATTTAATTAATTTATAAGTTCACAAATTCAGGTGATGGTTATGCATGAATTTTTTCAGGTAAGTAAAACGTCAGAAGTGAGAAGCTTGGAAAAATGACATTGACAGCTGTTGTTCAGGGGTGTTAAAATTAAAAAAAAAAAACAAGATGTACCAAATATTTATTTCTAAAGCTCTTTCAAACCGAAGCGAAGCATTCGCCAGTGACGACGAAACACAATAAACATGCAGTTTTCATTGTGCCATATTCATATTGCTGTTGTTAACCCGAGTAACTTTTATCTATTACTAGCATTGAATAAAGATTTAAATCCAGCATATCTCGATAAATGGCTGAACACAATCACATAAATATAAATTTGGATTAAATTGCACACCGAAGATAGAAAGGGGAAAATAACGAGCTGTCAATATGAAAAACGACCTAATTTTGGCTGCTGAGCAGTGATAATGTAGTAGGCGATTTCCTTTGGAGGTGGCACAGAACTTGTGAGTACTTTGCTAGCATATTTCATTTGAACGCACCAATAAAATACTTCTTTGGTTTTTATTTGTTTTTCAAATATTCTTTGAAATGTTGGTTATTTCTTTTCTGGAATAACAAGATGTTAAACCAAGTCATCTACTACAACACTGCTCAACAACTTCCAGAAGATATAATTATTAGGTGACAGTACTCAACTACTCCCAAGTACTTCGCTACCTCTAAAGGAAAGCACCTAGTATCAACTTATTGTTGTTGCATTTCATGTAAAAATTTTCTTAATGTAAAAAAATTCCTAAAGTTAACATTAAAATCTCAAGAAAACATCCCTACAATGGAATACAATAAAATATCTTAAAATAGTATGCAAAGAAAATTTGTTTGCTGTTTTCTTTGTGTTTTTGCTATAACATTCTAGAAAATGAAGGGGGTAATATTTTTCAGTAGCCAAAAAGACAGTTAGGCACTAATCTGCTATTAGGTTTTATTCGTTGTGCGTAAGAAAACCACATAAATCATGGAAACATTTGTTGCTTAATGAAAGAGAAAGATAGCAAGTATAAATTTTCTTTTACCAAAAATACACTATTAAAAAGGAGACAAATATATGCTTCTCATTTTGACATTTGAAATTAGGGGAAATATCTTTCTAACTGGAAGGTTTTCGTTCAAAACTAAACAGTTTGCGGCCATTTTAAATTCGCATAAATTTCAGTATCCAGTTTCCAATTGTATTTTTGATTGGATGCAGCTCGCGCTCAAGAAAACAGAAAACACGGAATATATCTTACGTTTGCACTTTTTTCAGGTCGGTTGCTAGAGTGTGAGAAGTGAAACCACAGGGGACAAACAGGAATAAAAGGGACGCAGTAGTAACCTTCCGAGCTGTTGCGCTTTTCTTCATTTATTCATACAAAATCATCATCTATTGCTCTAATTTCTTGTCAAGCAGTGAAGAGTGAGTGAAAATACTTGGGTTATTTAAAGATATCCACGTATAAAAGTGCTGAATGTATCATAAACGGGTTGTGTTCAATTTTTAATAAATAAGAACAGAAAGAGGAAAAAATCAAGTGAAAAACCAAACGAGTTCTACTGTCTCACTCCAGCCCATGCAGATCCTAACCAAAAGTGACACATCAAAAGCGAGATAAAAGACTAGTTTTTTTTTTAATTCTTCGTTCGTCTCATCGTCTGTTGCTGTTCTTCATCGTTTCTGTTTCTCCTCCAGCTTACGTCTGACGTCTTGAATCTCGGATCCACTCGATGTGCACAGAAATTCTTTTACGCTGATTTCATGTCGTCGTATGTGCTTGTCTCGTGTCCAGTTTTCATTTTTATTCGCGAGGAACACAGTTCGCGATTTCGATTCTAAATTAAAATAAGTTAAAAAAAAAATATTTTTATCGCTGATTTTGTAGTTGTTTTGGTCAAATTTAACGAAACGTAGACTTGGAATTGGAAGTGTGCTCTTATTGCTGCTACATCTGCTGCCGTTGTCGTTGTTGACGTCGTCTGTCGAGCCGCTACCGTGTTTACATTACAAATGAGAAATAATGTTGCCAGTTTGCCTCTGCAAGTGGATTAAAATTTTTGCTTACAAAAAAAATTAAATTATTACTCAACTGTGATCTATGTATCTGTCCGATTAGTAGTGCGAAACGAAATTGGTGTTTGAACAAATATTTATGCAATATAAATACAGACGCCGGAATTCCACCTTCAAATTGTCCACGAATTTGCTTCGACTTCTCTTAGTCTAGAGAAGAAAACCTTCGATCGAAAGTGCAAAACGCAAGGACGTGATTTTGAGGATTCAAAAATCGTGTCGGTTGTCAATAATTTACGATTGTCCATCGCCATCGGCGTCGCCACGAAATTTTCTGTTTTCCTTTCTTTGTAATTTTATTTGGATTTCTTTTTTTCCTTCACATTAAATCGTTTTAGTGCGCAGAAATTCGCACTTAATAGCGAATGCTTAAATGGATGCAACATCAATAATAACCCAAGTCGCACGTGATGATGAACAGCTAAATGTCTATGCAAATGAAAAAGGTAAGTTCTTTCTAATTCGGGTAGCTACATTACAATGTTCAAATTGCCAATTGGCAATCGAATCTTAAAAAAAAGATATTTTGTAACAAAAGAATTTCATTGATGACAGGCGACAGACGAAGGGAGTTTTCTTTTATTTTTGTTCCCCTCGATGATTCATACTTTGTATTGCAGACAATGCAAGTGTGAGGAAAAAGGAGGTGGGAAATTGGGTGTAGCTTCCTTTAATCTTACATTAAATAGATGTACCTACATAGGTACAAAGGAAATGAGAAATTCTTGTGAAATTATTTGCTTATCAAGCGCAAAAGGAGTGTCTTCTGGATTAATATGTTGGGTTTAGTAACAGAAAAACTGGAATTAAAAATTAAGACTTAAACATATATGTATGTAGATATAAAGAATAAATAAGATAAAACTAGTTGGAAAACATCATGCTGCAATTTTCGGAAGAAAATTTTCTCCTTGAATGGATATTTCGTAAGATAGTTAAAGACAAAATTCTCAGTAGCTTGGCAATACGAAAAAAAACAAACAGAGACGTTTTTAATGACTTCTTCAAAAACTTCAACTAGTCACTACTCTTCGTCGATAGTGACCAAGACTCAAGTGTAAATATATTCACAAATTCCCCGGGATGAGAAGTTTTATTCCAAAGATGAAATTTATAAAATTGAAATGGAATTCATGGAGGCTATTAGGGTCAGAGAAGTAAATTTGCGCTGTTACTACGCCAACCCCAAAGAGGAAAATCTCCTTTTTCCGTAGATTTCGTGACTAAATTTCCTATTACATACAATAGACTTTTGGAAAATAATACTGTTTTTTATTAGACGGGTCATTATTGAAGAATTAACAATCAATTTCAAATCATTTTTTTGTTTGATCTAAACTAAAAATCTGTATTCTGCATAGGTATCTAGTCAAAATTACCTTTTCATTGGTATATAACCAATTTGTCGCTACCTAAAAAACCAAATTATTTATTAAAATTTCTAATTTATAAAACGGTCTGATACAGAAGCGGGTTACAAAATATATATTAGGGATCATATCAGCTATGCTTTAAATATGATCAACTTTTGTAAATTGTACCTACTTTAAGTTAAGTTAAAAAAAAAAATATATAAATAATACCTACATAAGTACATACTTTATAATTTATTTTTTCAAATTCCAAAAAAAAATATGCATATATTAAAAATACATCATTTGATGGCTTTCGTTATGAGAAATACATGATTTCATTAACACCGGAAACACTTATACAAATATATGTACAGTGTACATACCGTCCAAAAACGAGAGTGCTAATAATAACGTCATCATCATAAGGCCTCTTCGAAAACAAATTTATGAGATCTCCTACACACATCACAACTTGGTACAATCTCATATTCGTACGGAATTACTTTCAAGGTCAACATGACCAAATTTGTTGAGTAAATACCTACCAAGTTAACTAACAAACTCGAATTTGAGAAGAATAAAAGTAAAAGCTAGTATATTATGATTATTACTTTGTTTTGCTTTTGTAATAGGGTTTCGTTTCCTCTGTAAGAACTTTTATGGTCATTAATTAAAAATACATAAATGAAAACTTATATTCAGTTTTACAACTCTTTGGGGCATTTTAGTAAATTTATTATATTTTGGTCACATATAACCAAATGTATAAAAAATCTACAGCAATTGTTTTTTTTTTACTGCTTCACAAAGTATAACAATGAGATATTTTGAAACAATACAAAAAAAGAAAACCTAGTTTGACTTTTGTATAATTAATTTTGTTCCTACCTACTTCATGTGCGATTCATTTTTGCACAGTGCAGA
This sequence comes from Syrphus vitripennis, assembly GCA_958431115.1. Taxonomy (NCBI): domain Eukaryota; kingdom Metazoa; phylum Arthropoda; class Insecta; order Diptera; family Syrphidae; genus Syrphus; species Syrphus vitripennis. The sequence goes on along the minus strand of OY288109.1, from coordinate 1,155,268 downwards.
TAGAAAGATTTTGTAATGAAAAATAACATACTCTGTTTTGTATGTACGAATAGAAATATATTTCTGAGCTGCCAACTAGCCAACAGCATTAGGCCATTTTAGTGGACGACCGAACAGGTCTTTCTGGCTGCTCCTCTCTGAAAAGATTTTTGGAGTATTTTTTTCCATGCATTCATTACCATCTACATTTTTCATCAATACACCTCACACGTCTTCTTTTTAATTCTACTTTCAGCTCATTCTCTTTTAATTTCTTGAAAAATAAAAAATTTCGCATAAGAATGAGTAAAATTAAGGTCAAAGTAGGTATTTAGAATGAGAGTAATAAAAAAAATTTAGAACCTTATAATAATGGGTTGGTTCATTTTTTATAATCGATTATTTATAACAAGTTTATTATTATTTAATGTCTTGAGTATGTACATGCAGGGGATAGGACTATAAATATTTAATGGCAAAAAAGCTCATAAAACGTTTTAAACATATTATTTGAAGAAAAATAATAATATGAATGAAATTTCTTGTAAAATACATGAACATCAATATTTTATAGGTTTTTCGTTTTAAATGATGTGAGTAGGTCACTTAAAATATTTTTTTTAGCTTCGTTAGGAGCAGTATTAAGTTTAAAAAAATTATTAACTATGTTTTTGTGTTACTCAATAATCTTTTATTGATCAATTTGCCACGAAATATCTAAAACGTAAGAATATATTTATTTGGCTCCCGGAAATTACTCCAGAAGAAACTACCCTAGAATTTTTTTTTTTTAATTTCTAAAATGGCAATAAGCCCAGAAAAAAATCGAATTCTGGCTTAGTGGTTAAAAATTACCTCAAAAAAATTGCATGAATGAGCCTTTATATATGTATGTATGTACATATGTATAACGTTTGTAAAGTAGTTTAATGATATTGATTAGATAAAATAAATCAGTCAAGAATTAAAAGTTTTTATAAGTAAATTAAAATATTTTTGCAATATTCGTTAAGAGCTCACTTTTCGATCATCAATTTTGCATTAACTAAAGAATGACAAAGATTTACTATACTGACTAAAGTTTGTTTTGTTTGGCGAACTCCAAAGCTTAATAAAATATTGCAACATATCGCAATAACTGCTTTCAAACATTAATACATGCATACATGCATATGTATGTCGATATGTTTGTAAAACATAGGTATACAAAAGTTAACTTCAATGAAAAATTGCTCTCCCATACATTTTTCTAGTTTTCATATTTTCAAAAGTATACCAAGATAGATAGTGGTTTTTGTGGTTTTATATTTCACATCAGGTAGTGTCGAATTTCTGGAGTTGTAAAAATTATTCCTCAGATATACATAATATAAGTACATATTACACCGCATTTTGTGGTAAACCAATAATAATTCATTGAAATTGCCGACAAATAAACGTAACAACTTTTATTTTATAATTTTTTTTCGAAATATTCACACTAATATGTGTTTGGATTGTATGTATGTACTTGTCGCTTAGGTGGACAGCACTAAAAATCTAGCGAACTTTTTTTGAAAGCAGCTAAAAGTTCAAACAATTGCTACCGTAGTGCTTGTAAGATACATTTTGCTACCACCCATCATCAATTAGTTAAGCTTATAATATGCTTTTTATACAAAAAGTGAATTTTAAATTATTATTTTAAAAAGCAATTATTTTACTTTGGTTATAATTCTTTTCAATAAATTTTCATCTCGACTGGATTGAAGTATACAAAAAAATACCTATCTATCAAAAGGATCAATGTGACAATTTCTCAAGGACTTTTCTTTTTTTTTTCTCAAATATCTCTTCATTCGCTTGTAATTTTAAGCTCTACCGAATGTTTTTATGATCTGGCGGGTGACTCCGCGGGAGGTACATATATGCAGGTTAGGGGTTTCTTGATAATGTTTATGAGGCCATAAGACTTCTTTGATGCTATTTTATATTTTTTTGAATAAGGTATTATGTAGGTATGTACATCAAAATGTATAGATGATGCTTTGCCGAAAGTGAAAAATAAAGGTGTTGTATAAGTCAATTAGATTGCTCGTGTCATATATCTCACTCTCATAATGTTAATGTAATGCCTCATCATAATGTACTTCTTAATGCATGAAAGGAAAAAGTTGATTGAGAAAAAATATTCGATTAAGTTGAACATCGTAAAGCCAGTTTGTATTTATCTGGATATAACAAGTTTAATGACATAAAATTTAAATGAAATGTGAAATGATATTGTTTCAATATTATGTATGTAGGACTAGTCGAGTTTATAACCAATACTTTATGAAATCAATTTAAGAACAAAATTTACTAACCAGTTGTTTGTACTTGTCGTCTGGATAATGAAGAAAAACAAGTTGGATTAAACTTGAAGTAAAAATGCAACATCGTGTCAAATCTAGTTTGTTTGTCTTGTGTGGTTATGAAGATAAACGGTTATTTTTAATATATTTCCTAAATCTTCTGAGGCTGAACATTGGAAATTTGAGTGGTCAAGCGAAAGGAAAGCTTAAAAGGCAGTTAAAAATCATTTTTTTAGCTAATAAGAAACAGCATTTGATTGGTAGAAATAAAGTATCATTATTATTAGAAGGAAAAAAAATATAATTTGCGCAATTTATTTTTCAGTGAAAATATTTACTTAGCTACTCCATAGAAAAGCACGGATTCAAGATTGGAGCGGAACAGTCGTAGTTTAGTTTTTAAGCTAATAGAATTATTTCTCCATGTTTCGAAAATAAGGCTATTCATATTTACAGTTATTCCCAAAATACACTTGTAAAGATAATTTAAAAAAAAAACATTAAATGCAGGAATTTAAAGTTAATCGGAACAATATAATAATTAAAATGTTTAAATTTTATTTTTATTTTATATTTTATGTCAAAAATAGGCACCTTCTTTTGTGGAGTGCATGCTCAATTTTGGGAGTCGGTTCCGCCATTAGAAGGGATATTACTAACAAGATAATGAACATTTTCTACCCATATTCATTCTCCGAAAAAATTCCGCGAAATTTATATTTTTTTTGCAAAGAATTTATAAAATTTCTTCTAAAATAACAACACAAATTCATTTACAAAAAAAAAAAAAAAAACAAAAAAATCTCCTGTTGTGAAGTTCATAGTTTTTAATCGTCTTGTCAAAATTACAAAGTTTTCACATTCTACATAGATTCCCAACCCCTTTATACTGACATAAATTTTGAGCCAATTTTTTTTGTTGTTGTTATCAAACAAATTTATTTCATATCCAAACAAAGAATAATTTACTATCTATTTTTAATTAAAAACAAAAAAAGAAGGAAGAACAAAAAATGTCATCTACTTAGGACAGGACAGGAGAGAGATTATATGAAGGATAATAATAATCAGAAGATAAAAAGTGGAATGTCCTTCCAACATGCTTTATTGCGCGCTCTTAGTAGAGCTGTTTGGATCTAAGATATACTAAAGAAGTACCTGACTTTTGTGTGACAAATGGAAATGTATAAAAGCTGGGATGTGTCACAACGTGCGATGTTTGTTTTTATATTATTTTTTGTTGCTGCTATTTTTCAATGGTCGTTCTTCAATTTGTGTTGTTGTTGTTTGTACACTTCATCCCGCTGCTGCTGCTGCTGTTGCTGACACTTTCTTATATTTCATTCTCCTTCTCCAACTTAAATGCAACCACATCCTGGCTGACATTTCGACACTGCAACCGGTCGTTCAGTTGTTTTCCTTATCATCATGCCTAAGCTATGTCTATATATTATGCAGAGCTATATAAGCTTCTTTCCATAGTTTGCAGAATTTTCTTTTTGTATTGGGTTTTGTGCACTCTTGCTAAGCATCATCCTTCCATACCTCTGTTATGTTATTATATATACATTTTGCGTTTTTTGTTGTTGTTGGCGTTGTTGTTGTTTTTTCTTCTTCTTGTTGCAGTGTTGTGTTACTCCTCTCAACATTGCCAACAATTGGGTAAAATACAGTTCAAGTACCTTTTGTGGATTTTCATGCAGGAAAGTGTAATATTTCCCATCTGCATGTTGTGCAGTGTACTAGCATTGAGCGGTGAATGGAAAGAGGCTTTGTAATAAGTACACAAAAAAAAAAAAAAACTGGAGTAGTGCTGCAACAGCAGTAGAGTCGTATAAAAGAAGAAGCAGCATCAGTCAAAACGTTCGTTGGTTTTGCTTGCGTTACTTGGTATAGACTTTTGCTAATTTTGCAAATATGAAAAAAAGGTCAATGGAATGTAATAGAAAAGTTCTTCTCTTGTCGAGAAGAGATAACAATTCTGGAGTCAATGAAACCATACAACAGTGATGGGGGTATTTTTAAAATAGTAAATAACCTAAGTAATAAGCGATTAGAAGGATTTTGAAAAACAAATGTAGATATTTTCATCATACATAGGAACAACTAAAAATATTTTAAAGTACGTTTTGAGAAATTAAATTTGACGATTTTTCAAATTTTATTTATTTAAAATTTACGATTTTCTTAAAATGACTAACTACATTCGTTGAAATTTTTTTTTTATCACTAATGCTGAATAATTCCTAGAATTTTTATTCATACGATTCTTTGACTTTTTAACGGTAAATGTTATCAAAAAAAACACCAAAATATATTTTTGTGAAAAATTCGCTGAGATATTCAATTTATTGATTAAGTTTAATGTCACAATAACATACTGTTAATATTTCTCAGGAGCAGAAATAATGTTTCCATGTAAAAAAAAAGTAAGATTTATGTATGTAGCTTTATACATATGTAGGTACGTAAAACATACGTCTTTATGAAGTTAAACCAGATCATTTTAAAACTAATAGGAGACAATTGATAGATTTTTTTTCGAATAAAAGTAAAAGAAATTTAAAAAAACAAGAATGACACCAAATGATGCCAAAAAGCCAATATTTATTATTTGAATTCCTAAAACAAACCAGAAAACTGCCATCTGATACATTGATTATTTACATTTATGAATACAACTTTAACAATCCTTAGAAAGTTTCATACCTATGTACATACATATACATACAAATATGTTTATGGGAATATTTTTAATTGCTTAAAATTCAAATTTATGTACAGTTTTTTAAATAAAAATTAAAAAACATTATCATGTCGATTACAGAATCCGCAAAACTCGATCCGCAGTTAGAGCTCTGTTTTCCACCTATTCATTTATCATGAGAAGAAAAGAGAACACTACACTGTGAATCATTGCGGATCGAGTTTTGCGGATTCGGTAATCGACATGTATATTAATTTTTAGTTCATGTGTATATAAAAGTGAAGTAAAACAAACAAATCATTTTAATACAAAGCTTTCCTGGAAACCTTCATCGAAGGAGAGTATCATGGTTTAAAAATACCTTTGGTACTTATATGATTTAGCTAAGTAAATTAGCCACAGTGCAACATCAATGTCAAACAATTTTTACCGAACCATTAAAAAACTGAATTCGTTTTCTGACAGGTTCCAAATTTTTTTGAAATGTTTGTGAATTTTTATTCGTTTTGAAAATTGTTGCAGTTTAATGTTTCTCCATCTTAAAATGTAAAATTAATTGAATACCTGGACGAATTTCTTGGATCACCAATGACAATGAAATATATACCGAATTACTACTGGCTAACACAACAAACTGATTTTAATGGAAATAGGCAGACGTAAGCTTTGGCTTAAAAAGAACACTTTGAAAATATTCCCATGAAATAAAAAGTTCTCAATAAAAAATTAAATATTACTTTCAGCTGACAGACACTTGTTACAAAAGTACATGTATTTTTTCAAAAGTTAAATGCTTTTGTCTTTCGCTGCCAACAATTCCATATAAACAACTTGTCATTTTTGATTACTCTTACTAGACAGGAGTTTGACAAAAGAAAAAGAGTACTTTATTCTTGGAACATACCACACTGACAAGATATGTGACATTTATCGTTTGTTGTTGGGTAGGTAGTAGATATATATTTTATGTGAACTTTTTCAATATGTCGTTCTATTGTGAATCAATTTCATATTAAATAGCCCTTAGGATTTTGTTCAAATTAAAGTTGAAATTCAAGTGATTAATATTCATTTGGAATTGTTGACGCTATAATATGGTTGATCTATAAAACGTTTATACAAACATTTTTATTTCTCTATAGTTATGGCGACACAATGACTATATTTATATATATGTACGTACAAAGGCACCTACCACCTCACTAACTCACTCTCTAACAAATTTGATCTACAAAACTTTTTGCCTGTTGACGTAGAAAGTGATGGTTGAATAATATTTTTGATGTCACAGTAAAGAATCAAGCAATTTATACTATTTTATGAAATGTCTTTCCCCTCAAGGGAATAGAGAAATTGACATTCTAAAAATAGAATTATTTTCAAGAAAAAATAAAAAAATATGATTCTGTCATTTGCATATTAACGGCATTAAGAAGAGTTACATCTGAAATCACTTATGTTATATGCCTCTTATATCACTCACACAAAACATCTTTCTTCCTCCATTTAACTATATGTGACGACAAAAATAGATGCCAATCCCTCGCTTAATATCAAGATAAACAAACCTGGAAGAGTTCTTAGACCTGAACCTGATGAAGATGATGGTGTAGGTTAGGTACATACCATCTCCTCCTGATATATTTCTGTGTCTATCTTATTGCATATATCTTTTTCTTTATTAAACGCGGATGCCAAAGGAAACGAAAAATGCCATATGTATCACTCACATCCACATCACATCACACAACCCATTTAATTCCTCATTAGACCTTGCGCTTTACGCACTCATCTCGTTCGCTGCCTCATACCGCATGTTATGTCAATGAAGAAAAAAAGTGGAGAAGGGGACACAAACAAGAAATGAAATTACCAGACTTTCAAAGTTGGCCAAAATAGAGTTCTACTCGTCGTGTGTCGGTTGTCGTTTTCGTCTCCCCAATGAAATGATTTTCCCGCTTTAGTGGTTTTTCAGCTTGGTAGTAGGTATATTTTTACCTTTATGCTTTAGAGATTACATACTTTGTTCATGCTCCGTTTTCTTTCATTGCAAATATTGCAGGCTTGTTTCTTAATATGGACAAAGTAAAGTACACGTGAAGATTGCAAGAATTTGCTCTTTTTCTCGAAAGTAACCAGCACAGGTTCAAAAGTACTTATAAATTATATTACACAGTACACCATTTGAGGATTTTCTTATTTTTCAATATTTTTAGGTTTTGTAGAAGTACATACATTTATTTGTGATTTAAGTTTGTTTAAATATTAAAATCAGTATTGAAAATAATATTAATAACGTTTTTTTTTAATCCATTTTTATACCTTCAGGTTACTCATGCAGTGGCAAATTACGAAGTATTTGCACGCAGTGAAACAATAAAAAAAATCCTTTTTTTAAAACCTTTCATTTTTGGTATTGTTTATACATATGTACATATGTACAAATAAGTTTTTTTTCTGTCAAAATAACAAAAAAAAAAAAATCAAAATGCCCTCTGGTGGATTTTATCTGCGCAACTACTATTTTTATCTACTCGCTGAAGAAAATGAAAATATTTTTTTTTTAATAAAAACAATTGAATAAATAAATAAGTTAAAAGCTTAAAATTTACCAATGGGTTGGGTAACCAACCAACTTTAATTTAATTTAAGTTCTTGTTTCATTTCATTTTATTTTATTTTTTTGTTTTTATTCAAGAATCCATATCTTGCCTTTACAGTTCCTTCTTATTTGTATGTAAACGTACCGCAAGATAAAAAGAAGGTGCGGAAAAAGTAGTTTTTCTATCCGGTGTGTTTGTTGCTAAATACTTTAGCTGCCATCGACGGATTGGATTTTTTGTTTTGTATATTGTACGAGTTTAAATGAATACCCGATAATTTTTGTATTTTTATGGCTTCGTTTTTTGTTGTTGTTGTTGTTGTGATTTTCTTATTTCTTTTTCCGCTTCATCTATGTATACATTTGCATTTAAATGACATGAAGTGCATTATTTTGTAAGTGGGCAGATTTTGATTGACTGGAATTTTTTGTTTGAAAACACTGTTGGTGTTGACTGTTGATACTTTATTCGAATATAAATTGAGATAAAATATCTATAAATGTTAAATGTTTATTACCATAGAGATTGGGACAATTCGATAAAAAAAAAATAAAACAAAATGACGGTCAAGGCTATTAAAAGAACTTTGACGCAAAATCAAAACCGACATATTTTGAATTTTGTATGTCAATTTCAATAAAATTAGTTGAGATTCATAGATTAAAAATAATAAAATAAAAAAACAACTGATGTCATATTTTATCATATCATAAATTGAGTTAAATAATGAACAATACATTATATTTGTAAGCTACAAACATAATTTTTTGCTTGACAGATGTTATGTAAACATTTGCTTTAAAATAAGCCTTCACGTGATTAAAAAGTTAACGCATGAATATTAAAAATCACAACCTTTACCGTATCTGTAGAGGTGAATGTCAAACTTTAATTTTATTCAAAATTATTTGATATTTGTTCAAAACTTGTGAAAATTAACGAGTAGGCTTTATTTTGCCATAATAGGTAAAGAGTTTTGATATTGCTTTGTTGATATTATCAATTTAAATATTTTTGTTTGATTTACTTCTACTTTGAATTTTTAAATAATGAAAGTATAAGTTATTTCATAAAGTCAAAAATTGCCGAACATATGTACATAATCACAATAAAAAGACTTTTTACTTTTGCTTTGGTGAGAATTTTTTGTGAAGTTTTCCGCAAATGTTATCGCTTCACAACAAACCTCACCAAAGCTTATAACACAAAGCCAGAGCTATGGGATTGACATTTAATCGTATACATTTTAGTCTACTATGATTGTCTTGCTTTGCTTAATTTTGATCGTGTCCCTCGGGAGGAAAAGAGACTTTTTTGTCATAACATTAAAACAAACATTTTTCTTCTCAGAAATAATTAATCTAAAATAAACAAATATCTCTAAAATCTAAGCTTGCTCCATACATATTTATTTGAAATATCGTTTATGAAGATCTTGGCATCTAAGTTATCAACAATTGCTGTCCCCATAAATATTGGTAAATATCTTGTTCTACAAAAATCACCTTTTTCTTTAAACCAAAAAAAAAGAAGAAAAGAAAACAAATTCATCGAAATCAATGAGATCACCCAAATGCGAAAAAATAAAAATAATTACTTAGCCAAATGGCATAGTGTCCTACCCAAAAATATTTTCTTTATAACCTACCTTACTATTATACAAATACAATCTTAATCAGTAAGTCTTGTTCTTTTACGAGTTTTCTATTTTTATACCCTTTCCAACAAAATTTTAGTGTTTTTATTTTTGTTTGTTTATTTTTTTTGTTTTTTGATTTTTTTTTTCGTACGTGCGGTTTTGAGTTCTGACAGTAGTCTCTTGGTCTGACAGTCGGCAGCCGGGCTCGCTCAATGGTCTAAAAATAAAAATAGAACACCATTAAGAAACTTTAAAACTACTATATAGAAAGGTACTTTTGTGTACATCTATAAGCGCAGAGAGGAGCAGACAGCAGTAGCACTACAATGAATTGATGCGTGCAAAGTGAACAGCAGCAGTAGCAGGCAAAAAAAAATGTAGTAACAGAACATCAGAAAAACACGGCTTCTCCTTTTATTGTGTTTAGATGTACCTATAGGTTGTATGTATCTTGCACATTATCTTGGTTTGGATGCGAAATATAAATAGCAAATGTACTTCCTTCATCCCATGGGAAGTAGTTGTTGGGGTACTAGAAATATTGAATAAAAAGTAGGTATATCCGATTCAATTGTTGTCTTAGCGAAAGTATCTCAGCTGCTTTTCTCGTTTTTTTTTTTTTTTTTATGGGTACTAAGTGCAAGTCATGGGAAGACAATATAGGACAACAAAATAAAAATTTTTCAGGGACGTAGTTAATCATACAAAAGTGGTAGACTCTAGAAGTTAACTATGATATTTTTTTCCAATCTAATTACTGCTTACAAATGTATTGTACGATGCCCGTAACCGAGACATATATTAATTCATGACTTTTCAAATGCTCAAAAAACGCACAACACTAACAGACGCGTCATTTTCATTTTAAACTAAGATTTGATAAACCTTTTGAACAAAGTTTTGCTCGTCCCCTCTGTGGGTCAGTTTTTCCCCAGTGGGTTATATTTAACCGAAATTGATAGATCCAGATTAAGAAACTCGAACAACGTTTCTAGTATTTACGAGTTGGAATAATCTTCTTGGAATAATAATCTAATCTTATTCCAACTCGTAAATACTAGAAACGTTGTTCGAGTTTCTTAATCATGGATCTATCAATTTCGGTTGGTTAAGAAACTTAACCCACTGTGAAAAAATTGGTCATATGTTTATCAACATAAATTCAAAAGTTCAGGACTCTTTCCCTTCTACCTACGCCACTGAAGACTGAATGCAATTAAGCAACAAAAAAAAAAAAGACATGTATTAAATCCTCTTGCGTACTTTAACTGTTCGTCATCATCATCATCATAGTGGAAGTGCAATGCAATTATGTATCTGATTCTTGTCTTTTTTTTTGTATACTTTGACGTTCTAGTTTTCTAAGAAAATACGATTGGTAAACTTTGTATAATGCGGCGGAAGAAAAAAAATAAATATTCTGCGAAATTTTAAATTACAATAGTAAGAAAAAAAAAAACTAAGAATAAAAAAAAGCTGAATGCTATTGTAACGTTATAGATCTGGTGGAAATAAATGTTAATTAGAAAAGTTTTTTTTTTAACTATTCACCTTTTGAATGAAAATGAATTTGTTATCCGACTTTTGCTTATTATTCAGCTGATCCATTAATTCCCAGAACAAAATTTGTATCAAAAGTACTCTTATATGTATTGGCAAAAAATTTAAAAGAGAAAACTAAGGAAATGATTTTTGTATAAATTTAAAACAAAAAACAAGGCAAGTACCAAATTAAAGTCAATTAAAACAACCAATATTTAAAGTATCAAAAATATCGAACATTGAATTGGAAATTTTAATACACTCATAACCGTCAACAACATTTATGAATTAATAAATGTACACTCAGTGGCTATATGTCTATTTATTTTTATTTTTTACTAGGCGACGACGTTTCAGAAGTATATGTTAATATAGGAGAGATCTATTGAGACATATCAAAATTCAATTCAAAACGAAAAAAGTCAAACTAAAAGAGACACTTAAAAAAAAAACAAAAAATATTCTCCCGTTTCAACAATTTTGAAGACTAGGAAATAATTTTTTTTTTCGTTTTATATCATAGTTATTTCAAGTCTGATTAATGTCTCGAGTCCGATTTTTGTTTACGAATCCAAGACTTGCCCTATAGTAATCGTTAAAAAAATATTAATATTCAATCGCGAAAAGAAGACAACTACATATGTCACCTTAAAATAATTATTTTACCCTTAATAACATCAATACAATATAAAAGCCTGTATAAAGTTATCAGCTGTTTCAATTTAAAAAAAAACTCCTCAATATAATAACACAAGAAAAACAAGGCCAGACATTAAAAGTAAAAAAAAAAGAACTTTTTTACTAGCCCAGGGTTTTCAGGGCAGTCCACATCCGTAAAACCATGACGACCTTGCTTAGCCGGGTAGGAGTTTAGCTAGAAAATATAAAACGGATATAAAAAATAAAGGTTTTATATATTATGTATGTATTTATGACCTGTCGCCTTTTAAAATGAACATGATAAAAACTAAGCAGAAAATTATTTATTTTCATTTCATTCAAATTTATAGTGAAAAGTAGAAAGAAAGAAAAAAGAGTTGGGGATTGAAACTAAACATTGAAAGGCATCCTGTTTATTTTTAGAAATAATATTTTTCATTTCAATTTTTGAGTTAAAAAAAGGGAATATGGATGTTGTATACAAAACTTTATCACATACATACATTACATATGTTGCCAGACAATATGGGGTAAACATACATATAGTATATATGGAGGATGTAGATAGTAAGGTATAAGTGCTTTTGGAAAAATGAAGAAACTTTTCTCCCGTTTTCGTCGTGTTCTGTTCTTTTTTTTATTCTAATGGCATACATTTAAGTTTTCCAATGAAATTGTGTGTAAAGTCTGGGTGTACTTATGTATACATATAACCTACAGAAGAATAAAAAAAAAAATACACAACTCATCCCTTCCGTTCTGAAAAAAAATTTTAGTTTTTGGGAGTAGGTTTGAGCACGTAACAGGTATAAGGAAGATTTTTTTTTTGTATAGAAAGTGTTGTTTTAGGATTTTGACAGATGTTGAATGTTACTTAAAGGAAACAAAAAAAAATAAAATTTAGTAATGGTAAGTTGTTAAGGTTTTGAGAGTTTGACTTAACAAAGTTATTGGTTGATTGAATTCGAGTTGTCAGTTCTAGGATAACAAAACACTTTCGTCCACATTCATGCGAAAAACAATTACCTTTAAAAATAAGCAAGAGATTTATATGGTATATGAACAATTGGAATTGGAACTTTTGGAAAATGCTTCGAGCTTAAATGTTACTATGAAAAAAAATTGACTTCTTTTCCCCTTTGACTTGACAGGAATATGTCTCGTGTCTCGTGTCCCGAAGACCTAGACCATTACATAGTCCTTTATTTCTTATATTTAAAAAAATTAGCCTTGCTTCATTCCACAAAGCGGTTATATTTTATTAATTTGTCTGTACAAAATACAATTACCTGATTTTCTATTCAAGAGTGTCTGTATCTGATTTTAAACCAACCGCCATAAACTTGAGTTATTTATTTATTCAGTATATTTTCAATATTTTTTACTCGTTTTTTATTATTGTACTATCTATAAAGGGTCAGCACTAAATTATGTATAGCTTCCCGTCCTTAATTTTATCGATTTAATATATATGTACATACATTTACATAAGGACCAACAAAAATATGGCGTAGTTACAAATTTTGTGTGACGCTACTAATTTGCGAAAGTCTTTTGTCCTGATTTTCATGAGGTATCCACTTCAGCAGCGGTGTATTTGTTTTCACGCAGCATTGACAACTCCACCCTTTAGTTCCATCACCTGACCCAAATCGATTGAAAAACAAATATCAAAAAAAAAAGGCTGCAAAAAAAATCCAAGTAGGTATCAATGCTGTGCCAAAATGAACCTGTCAAACTTAAATCATGACCGTCTTCAATCTTTATTTAACCTAATAATTAAATTTTTTTCTTTCAACAAGGGCTCTTTTTTTTTTTTTTTTAAGGTAAAGGTACCTACCAACATATTTGTCTGTTGTTCAAGTACTTTGAAAGAGAGATTAATTGAAAATGTTTTCCACCTCATGATGGCCTTCGTTCGTTGGTTGTTATTTTTTTTTATCCTTTACCTTTCAATCGTAATTCAGTGGCCCATTACCATTCCATACAATACTGTAAACACTGTTGTTGGTCGACTGACTACTATTGAAGCTTTACACAGTGGGAAAGATATTGCCCAAAAAATTGAATTAATTTGTGAATGTCAATTTTATAAATATATTTTTTTTTTTTTTTAACTGAATTCATTGATGCATTGATGATTTTTAATTTTCTTGTAATCACAACTGTCTGCATCATTCACAATAATCAAAAATTTTATCAATTAAATATAATACTATTTCAATAAGATTATTTGATAACTAAAAAAGCTCCCTTCTCTTGCAGCAGATTTGAAATTTGTTTTGAATGTCATAAGATGAACCCCACTGTACTGTTTATATACGACTTACTAACAACGACAGTTGAGATACACTGTAACTTGATCGATTTCTTTCCAAAAAATATGCTCTGTTGATTGTATAAAGAATTCCCCAAACTGGTATGCCTTCGTCGCAGTGTCTACATTTTATTTTCATCATTTAAAGAAAACAAACCAAACCATCCGTACATAAACCAACCAACCAACCACCCCACATATAGACCTTTCGAATAAATGAGTTCAAATTCAGTTGAAAAACCGTCGTATACGGTTAAATATAATACCCCAAAACCGCGACCAGGGATTTAGTTAAAAAAAAAACCAGGTCAAACACTCTTGTGTCGGCAAATATTGTGTCGCGGATTACCATGGTAGCAAGTGCTCAAGCAGCAAAAAAAGTTTTTTTTTTTTTATTATTAAAACATAAGCATTCCTTGTAGACGAATATGTACGCTTTTTCATTCATAATATTATTTTTTTTTTGCTGCAGACGCTGCTGTTTTCAAAATAATAATTATGCTGGAGAGAAAAGAATTCGTGACTATTGGTACTTTTTGTGGATGTGAAAAAATGGAAGTGGCATTTCATAACTTTATCATTATAGTATTGAATGATATCTTTTTTGTTGGTTCTTTTAAAAAGCTTCAAGAGGTGAATTAGTCTTTATGTTTTTGAATGATGTCAGTCTGGATATTTGTCTGTTATGATCAGAGGTTTTTAAAAGATTTAAAGAGAGTGGTCTTTGTACATTGTGAAGAATTTAATATCTTTTTGTTTTAATGAGTCTCATATTTTTGGAGATGTTTTAATCTTTTGTTTTTCTAAAGGTCTAAAATATTATTGTCGAGGTAATGGATTGATCTTCATTTCTAGGCATTTTTTGAATACATTTGAACTAAAATTAATGAGAGGATTAGTAATTTCTGTATGCTCTTCACACCTAGTGAGGAAAGAAGAGCGAAATGATTTAATAGCTAGAAGAAAAAAATTGCGATATGAAAAATCTTATCTCTAGAAAAAAATAAAAATATCAATTCCGTGTTTGAACCAATGTTAAAACACAGCTAATCCGCCAAAAACCGATGGACCTCAAGCAAGTCTGCATCACGTTTCTCCAACCGTGACTGAAAACTGTTGATTTGACTAGACCGAGACGAGTCTCGCAATAGTCTCACATATCCATTAAATAAATCGTAATATATCGTAGCATGCGTGGTAAATCTGCTATTTCTACTAGCACATCTAATTGGATCTTGTTGTGATTTATATTTAACAGAATTTCTAAAAACAACCAAGTTCCATTAAACATACAAAATTGAATCATTACATTAAACTGTGTGAATAATTAAATAAACCAACAACATTTCAAATTGTCAAACAAACTATACAATAAAACGAAAAAGGTTCGTCCTTTACCTACTCTGATGAAGGCCACTTACCCTCACTCCAGCTGAGGTTGTTTACTTAAGTGCGGTCCATTAATTACATGATCCTAAACTAGCACAAAAAGTTATACCAAACAATTAGTGTGATGTAACCAGTCAAAGCCAACAAAACGCCACACACACGCCGGCGTTTGAGAGGACATAACAATAACATTTTTTCTATTTTTATAATTTCAGAAAGTTTTACAAAACCACTCTACCCCACCTCGCCCAAACATCACACCATCCCACCCCACCTCTTTCTTTTTTAAATTGTATAATGTCTCTTTGTTGTAGCCCAGTCCTTGTTTAAGCCCTTGTTGTTTCCATTGCAGTAAATTTTAATACAAACAACCTGCAAATTAAGACCAAGCAAAAAAAAAAAAAAAAACATTGAAACTAAGTTAACTTACAATTTCCAGCCATGGCCTGAGTTGTAATCAAAGCAACGGTTTCGTTATGTGTGGGGTGTTTTTGTTATCCAAGACGATGAGACATTAGAGAAACATCATTAGATTACAACTTAACAAAGACCCTTCCCAAGCCCTTGTATTTTTTTTTTTGTTCATTCTATTCTAACCATTAAGTGGTTGCAGGTCAACTTTTTGCTGCTTACGAGCATCTTGTGTGTTCTTCATCTCTGATGATATGTATATCCCTGAAAACTGCAGTAAGAATATGATTGTTCTAATATCAACCACCAGATGTCCCCAATCTCGTAGTATGTAGTCCATAAACGTAATTAGGGACAACCAGATTGGTTTTACGCATTTCAAGTTAAATGAGCTCACAATGTCATTTAAAACAACAACTCAAAAACAGAGCGAGGGAATGTTTTTGAAGTTGTTTGTGTTGTTGTACGAGCATAGGTAAAGCAAAAACAAACTGACAAAAACTCATATAAAAATCCTTAATGGAAACAGGGAATAAAACAAAAACATCAACAACATCAACGAGCGAAAATACATATAAAGTTATATATTTTTCTCTCTGATGATGGGAACTCTTGTTTGCTTATGCTATTAGGAGAAAAGCACGTGCCTCGCGGTTTATTTCTACGAACGTGGTGTGTAATGTTGTCTTGTTCCCTAATGACTTGTCTTGTTTTTTTTTGTGACACTTTTTTTGTGATGCTTAAGAATGTCCTGGATTTTTGACAAACTTCAGATGACATTAAAAAATGAAAAAAAAAAAAAAAACAAAAATAGCGTAGAGCTGTGAATTTTGAGCGATTGCTGAGAGACTGTCGAGAAGTTTTTGAGTGATTTCGAATACACATTTTTGTGTTTTAAAACAATTAGAGATTTGTAGATTGCGCGTGCTTCTTAATTTGAAATTTTCGGAGGTTGAAAGTTCAAAGGAATGGGAACCTTTTATGTTGCCAAACGGCAGTTAATGGACCTGTCATAATTTCTTCTACGGACTTACGAGTATTATACATATTTTAAAAAAAATGGGTTGAATATTCGTCTTTTAAATAACTAAATAATAAAACCGCTCTTCCAAAGTAATAATAAAGTTTATTTTTTTAAACAACATTCTCCATGTGAGTAGACTCTATATGGCATACCTATTATAAACATGGATTGCTTGTCAAAAGAAAATATCAAAAATAAATTCAATATGTGTGCAACTTATCTTCAGATGATCTCATTCCATCATCGAAGAATCATATCTTAATTCTATTCACAAATTGTTATTTTATCTTGCATAAGAAATAATAATAAAAAAAAATACACACCACCTAAGCTATGGTAGAATTTCTTCAGACTGCCTGGTATCGAAATAAAAAAAAAAAATATATTTGCTAAGTCCGCACGAGTCAATCTGACAATATTCAATTTTTGCTATCTATAATAAAAAAACCAAAAAAAAAAAACAGAAGTTCATCACAGCTGGATAGTTATTTTTTTTGTATTATTCCATTCTCTCGTGTCGTGTTGAATAACAGCGCAACAAGTTATTTTAAGTTTCGTGTATTTAAACACAAAACGAACTTTTAGATACTAAACAATAAAAAATTTTATCTACAATAATAATTGTGTATTATATTAGATGTGCTCTTATACTACCACTTTTTGCGCTATCAACTTAAATGCGCTATTTTATAATTTCATCTTTGTTGTTTTTTTTTCTTTTTATTTTTCTACAAACTAAACAACATACAAAACACAAAGCGGCAACTTAAAACAATTAAAAACAAACAGTGTTTGGCAAAAAAAGAAAAAAAATATTAATAGCTGATTAGATAAAATATGTATTTAAAATTTTATTCCTATATCGAGTTAATAACGGATGTGAACTTTTTTTCGTATGTTTTTTTTTTTGGTTTCTTTCTGCCAAAATTTTACATACATACATTGTTATTATTATTCAACGTCAATAGGGAGAGATTAGATTTGTCCTTGAAAATGTGGTTAAAAGTGTAAAAAATAATTAGAATAATTAGAAAGTCACTGTGGCGTATACGCAACTTTTTTTCTCATTCCTCAATTGTTTTATTTTACATATTAATTTCGCTGTCAGAAAGTCTAATGATGTGAATTGTGTTTGGCAATAATAATTATACACGTTTTTTTTGACAAATCTGCGGAGCTATTATTAAGCTCGGTAGTACCTATGCGAATGTATTTTGCAGTTCAAAGTTTTGTTCACATCTGGGGTGCACACGAAAAGGGGAGCTAAAATAAAATTTTATACTTTGTTATATTTTTTGGTGTATTTATAGCCAAGGTGTAAAGGTTGACATTAATTACTGTAACCATGTCGCCGCGGCGCCACTTAGGGGTTGCTTATATATTTTAGTAAAAGCAAAGGTTTGAGTTTGTTTTTTTTTCGGCCCTTCCTGATGATCAGCAGTGAAAATATCTAAACCAAAATTATATATTATATTTTGTGTGCATAGTTTTCGAGGGGGTAACCTATTTTTATGATGCCAGAGAAAGTGTGAGAGTAGTTGGTGATTTGTGCAAATTGTATTAGGGAAACCTCTTGTATGCAACCTTGAAATTCGTTTTAGTAATTGTAAGTCATATACATACATTCATCTAATTCTACATACATTAAATAGTTTTTCAGGATAATAAATAATTTGCTTGGAAACTTTTACATTTAAAATTTCAATTGATTTACATGAAGCAAATTGTATGTTTTTGGTCATATACATATGCATTCATGATAATGTTTATAAATGCAGAGGGTGGAGAGAAGGGTGAAAATATTTGTGATTTACTCATATACGAAGTAGAGCATTTGAATCATAGGTACATATGTACATATGTAAATCATATTGGAAGTTTTAATTAGGAAATATAAATTTTTGATTGTTAAATAATTTTAGTTGTTTTCCTGGATTTTACAAATTTTCATTTTGTTGAGAGGAAGTGCTTCAGGTATTTTTGAAAACTTTGAATTTTATTCAGGACTTTTAAGTCACAGACCATTATTACATAGACGGTCAATAAACATGTTCATATTTGCGGGATAATCCGCAGTAAGGTTCTCAGTAAACAATCCCCGTTATGCGTTTTCGTAATACGTTTGCATGAACTTGAACTTTCTGACAAAATCAGAATTTACACCTCCTTATGCAAAAGTCAAGTAAATAAAAAATATTTTCATTTAATACAACAAAACAAAACAAACATGCCGCAGTCTATTTAACGCTTTCAAAAAATAATTATTGTAAGTAAACTAGTCTAGACATCAATTGAATGTATGACTTCATCATCTGGAGGCTGATCTTAAGATCAAACTCTATCTACAGATGAGCAAAAAACGAATTCTAGCATTCTTCATGTTCTGATTCCATCAAGTAGTATGAATTATTTAAAATGCTTCTTATCTACGAATAAAAAAAAAGAGAAGAAACAACAGAGGAAGCTCGCTTATACATAGCGATTAATTCAAGAGCGCAACAAATAATCACATTTAGCCACTTGAAATTAAAATAAAATTCATCACTTCTCACAACCCACGCCCAAAATATACAAGTCGAGAATAATTTTTTTTTTACTTCAGTGACACAGTGTAGAATTTTTGTATAATTTTTTTTATGACTTCATCAAATTTTTAAAATTAAATATTTTGCGATTGCGACGATCGTTCTCTGTTTGTTCTCTAGACAAACACTTGGAACACTCACAAATCACTATCTTATCGCAGTATTTGACATGGTTGTATGCAGCACATTATATTTTTCGTTTGACAAAAAACAAGGCCATCTTTTTTTTTTTTTTTTTTAAATCCATTTATTGTTGGTGATATAAATTAATTTTAATTTCAGGGTAATTCACTTCGAAAAGAAAACGATATATCCGCGTATTGGTGTTGGCGCGTTTATTTATATAACAAAATATAGTTAGACTGACAAACGATAGTTATTTGCATAACTGCGGTTAATAATAATTCTAGATAGCATGCATGGAAGAGATAAAAAAAAAACAACAACTATAAACAACAATCACACAAACATAAAATAAAATGCGAATGCTTAATTAAGCTGTAAAGCAACAAATTCAGTAATAATTATACATATACAGAAAAAATAACGATTGATCAAGAAGTTAAACAGCGATTGAAATAAAGTGCATGGTTGAGTCGCACGTGCTTGTGATTAAAGATAATCTCGTTTTATTTTTTTAATGATGATTTATTTTTGTTGATAAAAAAATGTGAAGCCCATAGTTACTCACTAATTTTATTTTATTTATGCAATGACTTGATTAAATTTTTGATTCTTTGAATGACAATATAAAATATTATATGTAGTTATAAATATTTTGCATATATTTGACCATTTTTTGTTTGATGACTGAACAAAATTTTGTTTTCTGATCTCAAAAATCAAGGAGAAAAGTTGTGGTTTAAATGTAAAATAAATAATGTTAGAACAAAATGAAAATGGAAGAAAACCAAATCCGATTCCCTACATTTTTATATGAAGTTAAATTAAAAAAAAAAAAATTGTCATTTAAGAACGAATTTTGTTTTACATAATAAATACATCATAAATGAAATAATTTAGGCAATTTCAAGGAAATAGTATTTAACGTAATTTTGTCGGAAAGAAAAGACACCTAACGCTTAGTTACAAAACAAGCTAATTTCGAGAAAACAGTTTTCTTTCGGTATTTGCCGGTATTTTTACAGGAGATTAAAATATTGAACGCTTCGTTACTGACGGCACATAAATTACTTCATATAAATCATAAATTATCACATACCAAGCCACAGAAACTGTCACTACATAACATACAATGCGTCACATGTCACTTCACGCGTTAAAGGGAGGGGAGTTCAAAATTCCCGAAATAATCGAAAATAGTGATGTCACACAAAAGTTACATATGAATTCATAAATCAATAGACTGGAATCATTTTAGCCTTATTATTAAAGTAATTTAATTTTTACGACACAGATACAAATTCAAAATACAGTTTGCAAATTAAATTCCAAAAGTTTACTAGGGAACAATTGTAACTTTAGTAGATTGTAAAAATTTTATAAAAGTAGGTATTTCGTCACATTGATTTGAATATTTTTTTTTTTTTTTCATAAAACCTGTACTTGGCCCTGTGTTAGGAATATATTTTTTTTTCTAATTTGATATGCAAAACGTGTGTTTCTTGATTCTTAATCAATTGTGTTGATGTTGATTGTTTTGTTGTCGTTTTGATATTTAAATGCATTCCAATCAGTTAACATCTATGAAAGGTAAACATTTTGATGTGATATTTAATGTGTTTGTTGTATTATGACGGTGTGAGCGGTATAAAAAAACCTGTGTTTGGTAGTTCCAATACTTTTACTAACATTGATAATGTAAATTGATAAATAATTATTTAATTGGTGGCTTGAACTTTTATTTAGAAAACGTTTTTAAAAAAAATGTAAACTGGTCCCTAATGGCTTTTGATCTTAATCATTCCTCCTATTCAGCCACTTTTTATTCAAATACCTGTCCATTTTGTCATTTCTTTTAAAATTAAAGAACTGCAAAATACATACATAAATGTTTGAATGAAGAAGAAAAATAAATAGAAATAACAAAGAAAAAAAAAATCATTAAGAAAATTATATTTACATATTTAGATATTTTACTATGAAATCAAATCTTTTATTTATTTTATTTTTATTAAAATTCAATCCTTACAAATTTTGGTTTAACATTTTTATCGTGAATTAGCTAAGAGGTAGAGTGTTTGACTGGGAATCGCAAGTTCCTTAAAAAACAAAGCTGAAACTTGAAAAAAAGAATTAAAACAAGCTTCCCATCCTCAAATACGTCTAACTAAAAAAATATTTTTTGCCGATGCCCATTTTTATTTATTCAATAAGATTTCCTCTTCAGGCTTCTTTTTGGATGCAAACCATAGTGAAATCTATAATTTCGTAAATTTTACTTTTTTTTCAATTAGCTTCTCATAATACAAACAAACACTAATTCATGTTCTTTTTTGTTTCAGGTATTTATTCGTCTTTAATCATAGTTTAATCAAAATGTCGATTTCATCAGAACAACAACCAAAAAAAAAAGAAGCTAATTCTTAAGTAAGTGCATGTTTTTCAAGATTTATAAAGGCTCTCGTTTATCTTTAAAAGTCTACTTCAAAAGTCTTCATAATACCTTAATGAGTTTGTATGTCAGAGTTTATTTGTTATTGGACTAAAAGGAACTTATATAGCAAATATCCGTATCAAATGAACCAAACAAACAATAAACTTTTACCGGCCATCATGCTAAAGGACACACAAATAAAACTCAATCAAAATAAATAACTCGGGGCAGAGTTGTGTGTGAGCACTGTTTGAGTACTGCAAATCTACAAAGCACTCAACAATATCAAACAACAACAAAAAAGAAGCAAAATGAAATAAATACCGATACGATAAAAATTGTATATCTTTATATACGCGCTTAACGTTTATGTACCAAAAAGAAATTCAATGCGAATTTTTTCGATTAAGAAGAAAAATAACAAAAACAAAAAGAGCAGCAGCATCAAATTATGTCATTTCATCCAACAACAAAATAGTTTTAGTTGTTTCCCGCACTTTGTGTGTAACTCTGCTGGGGCTTGTAGCGTAATATTTATGTTTGCTGTTAATAAGACGTTGAACCCCACTGTATAGCACGGAGTATTATTGATTTCTGGTAATCTGGTAATGTTGCAAATACAGAAAAAAAGATATCAAAATTAATTTAATGACTTGGTCGGATGTACTTGCACAGCGTGTTAAGGTTCCTCGTTACCAAAAAAAAAAAAAAAAATTCTGGTATCTTCCTTGAATTTTTTTTTAATTACCGAATTATATTCCATTAATTCTAATCAGCTTAAACACAATCGGCCCAGTTGTTTGAGCTCTTTAAGTGTGGTTTAAAAATATTACTTAGAAAGATTATGTGTTGTTGAAGCAGTATGACCTGATTGTTGGCTTAAAGCTCAAATACACTAATTGCTAAAATTTTTTATACATATTTTATTTTTACCAATCCAATACTTTGTCCTTATAAAATCTACTATAAAAAAATTCGTTGGGTTGCGAAAAAAAAAATTAATTTTCGCAATGCTTTTGTGTTAGCCTATACCATGAATGGGGATTACTCAATACGCATCATAGATATGCTTGATGCTTGATGCACTTCACAATGCACACTGCATTTACACACGATTATGTTTCAAGTGCTGTCATTTGTGACGATAGAGGCTAGAGTAGCACTTTTTAATTGAGCGACTTTATTGACAGATGAAAATAAGTGATTTCGAAAAAATCAGCAATTTGAAGTTAATGGTGCGAAAATGAATCTGACTGAAGTTAATTACGAGTCGTGAATTAGAAACTAGAAGCATAGGTAGACTTGTTGGATTTATTAGATTGAATTATTATTCGATAGAATTAATTTTGTATTGTCCTTTTAAAAATTTATTCCACCAAAAATCCTCACAGTTGTATTTTTCTATAAACTATTTTCCTCTATTTTAAACTCACTATTAAAATTTCGAATTCAGAAATCAACTTTTATTAAAACCACACCAAATATTCATAAGGAGCATGATTGTGATGATTAAGCTTAATACTGCTCATAACCCTGTAGAATACGCCCCACAAAAAATATACACTCTTTTGTAAGATGTGTAAAGTTGTCATTAGAACTCATGCGTCATAAAGCTGGGTGCAATAAAACAAAACTGCATAATAGTCTTTTGACATTTAGAAAGTTTTGAAATCTATAGTTTAAGGTCATGTGTGTCATTTGCAAGGATTTTATGTGACATTTTCAGTGTTTTACATTATTTATATCCATCCAATTTCATATAAAATATACATAATTAAAACATTTTGTTAACGTTAAACTCTGTAAGGCCATAGAAATAAAATCCTATTAGAAAAAAATGAGCAACACAACATAGTGTTAAATAGAAGAATTCAAAAGAAATAAATTATACTTAAATTCACAATGAAATTCTGTCCATGACCTTTTTACTTCCAAGAACCCGAAGTAACGGAATGGAAAATTGGGTAAAGTTGGAGTATTTTTGGTTATCTGTACTTGTGTGTGTGTGTTTATTTGGGATTTTTGTTTAAGAAAAACGTAATTACCTTTTGCAAATTCTTCTTGCGCGTCGGTTTCTTTTGATCAAGAAGCCGCAAATTGTGGAATTTGCAATGAATGTTGAATACATTTGCTTAAAATATGTGTAGATATAGAATTTAAAATAATTCATACCTTGGTTCTATAGGTAGGTATAAAGACTAAGAATGTGCTAAATTTTTTACCTTAAGCACGTTATAAAATTTAATTTATTTGCGGTTAAATGGTTGTTTTTTTTTATAAGAAACAACAATTTCATTTATTTGCGGTTGTATGATTGGGTTGTTTCTTATAAAGAACGCCCTTCCAAAAATCTGGGTGAGTAGTTCAACTTGAGTAAGTTCAATTTACAAAAAATTGATCTATATTTAACTGAATAATCAGTTAGGGTATCATGTGGAAAACCTATCAAACTCGAATTAAAACACATACGAAAAATTTTAAGTCGGATTGAACTTTAATCACGCCTTTTGACAAATTATTTCGCTTGAGTATTGTTTGGGCTTAATCGAAAAATGAAAACAAGAACCTCTAAACTTCTACTTTTCATGCATTGCTCGTAAGTCTCGTTTCGAATCCTGGTGACGGGAAAAAGTTTTTCAATTAACAATACTCGTGAAACATATAACTCTAGCCCATGTATAGTAGCATAATAAAGTTGCTGTAATAAAATTCAAACCTGCAATGACAAAAAGTATATTTTCATTGACAATTTAAAAAATAAATTTAAAAAATCTTAAAATGTTATTTTCATTGACTGTTAAAATAATATTGAAAGACCTTTTTTTCATGTCATTATTTTGCAATTAAAAATCAGCATGTGCCACTAACTGACACCCTCAATTCAATAATCCGTTCAATTTGTGTTGTTTGCTTTGAAATATTATTTCCCCTTGCAATTGCTGCCATACAATATTATTATACTCGTTTTATAAGATGAAGCCATAGGAAGAAATGACATTCTTGTCATATTTTCTTTGTTCCCTGCAAACATACATAAATATGAACTAGGCGGAGAGGGAAATAGAAAGTGCATTATACAATATGAATATACATGTGTAGTTTCATATAAATTAAGGGCACAACCAATCATAGATGCAGCTACTGTATTATAACCCGCGTGTTCAAATATCTGTATAGCGGGAGGGTAGTCAGTCGGTCGAACATGTTTCTCTCGCCCAAGAGCGTGGAGCAAAAAAAAAAAAAAACAGAAGAAAAACTTGGCTCGTAACTGGCAATAAATTCAAGAAAATCAGCGACAATGAGTTGCGATAGTTCAGGCTGTTTTGTATGGTGATGGCGTATGCTATAGAACAAGTGGTGGTGTTTAGTTATTGGCAAAGAGAAGGGAAAATTCAAGTGGAATTGAAAAGTGATGAACTCAAGTGAACTCATCGGCAGCGGCGGCGGTGGCGGGCGGCTCAATGCGATGCGATGGCGATTTACGTGACAAAAGTGTTGCAAAAAAAAAAAAAATTGTTGAAGAACTGACATTACAAACTCAGCCAGACGGTTAGGTGAATAGTTTCATTCTTTTTGTTCTTTATGTTCTTGATTTTATGAGCGAGTTGAAGCATTTTTTAAAAATTAATTTATGCATAAAGGAATATTATAATTTACTGGCTTTTGTAGGTATTCATGCCTTATTTTATTTAATATAAATTCGTGTACTTTATTTTTTAAGTACC
The DNA here is from genome assembly GCA_958431115.1 of Syrphus vitripennis. Classification (NCBI taxonomy): domain Eukaryota; kingdom Metazoa; phylum Arthropoda; class Insecta; order Diptera; family Syrphidae; genus Syrphus; species Syrphus vitripennis. Next base: position 1,129,797 of record OY288109.1, on the reverse strand, counting down.
TATCTAAAATGAAAAATTTATAAAATTGAGCCACGGAACATAAGATCTGGACAAAGTATACTTTTAATACATTTCTTTTTAAAGTGTCACAGAGCCGTATTTTATCATTTAATTGGTTATTAGAATTAATTTAGAAGACATTGAAGAATTTAAAGACCGTAACCCTAAAAGCAATAGTTTATTTAAACTTCCTTTTAAAGTTTATGACAATTGACAATTTTACAATGTTTGACAGCTGTCTTCTGGAACATATTTAATTAGAAAATGAGATTCAGTATAACGACAATATCAATATAATGCAAGCCGTTAGGAAGTATTGAATTGATAACAATGTTTTTTTTTTAAATAAAAAAAATACTGACATAAGTTTTAAGCCTTTACAGTAAAGTCGTAGATTGGTCTTTAAGCTTTTAGAGTTCTTTCTCCATATTTTGCATAGCATTCCGAACGCAGTCTTTGATTTCCCGATTTGACTTTTAATGTCTAGTTCGGTCCAGTAAAGACAGTACTACCACGATATTAAAAACTTTGTGTTATCTCAACTGGTTGTCCAAAAATATATATTTATTTGAACACTAGAACAGATTTGGAAGTTTTAATATTGATATTAAGACCAACGATTTTAAATCATGTGCATTTATTGCAGGCAGTGATAAAATGAAAAATTTACTTATAGAACGTCACGTGTCGTACTTGAAAATTTCCCGTAACGTCTTTCCAGAATTACCAAACGTTTCACCAACAATTTTCTAGTTTCTTAAGATTTATCTATTCTGTCCTAGTTTCATTGTCAAGTCATTGGAACTTTAATCTCACCTAATTTTATACCTATCATCACAGTTCTTATTTCTTTTTCCCCAAAAAGCATTTTTTCTAGGGCTATAAATCCAACCTAAATTCCTAATACATCTTCTTCAAATTCGTTGAGCTACAAGGAACACATCTCAAGTTTATCTCCTTACCTACTTCCAATCCATTTAAACCCTCACAGAACAAAAAAGAAGTAACCGCAATCCGTCCACATAGCAGAAAGAAAAAAAAACTTTTTTGTTTTTCCAGTTCAAGAGTCACTGTAGGTGCATTGACATTTCTCTAGAGTTCTCTTCTCTTCGCGCGTCAAGGGAAAAATCAAAGTGCACATTCTGCAGTTACAAGACGCATTGTTTGTCTGCTTCCGACAGATTTTCAATTTCAAAATGTCGTCGTCGTCGTCGCTAGTCGGCATCGTCGTTGTCGTCGTCTGGTGTCTCAATGTGATCGAGGCTTTCGAGCCTTCTTTGCATCCATGATGTCTCCTCTATATAAATTTATACTGTTGTTTTTTCCTGCTTGCGAACAAATTGAGTTTAACTCGAGCCACTATACCTACATTTGCGGATGCAAATAAATAAATTGAATAAAATTTAAATAAAGAGAAAAACACAAGAAAACAAAATAAATCAAAAAGAATAGAGATAACTCTCTAAAACTCGCGTGTAGGAAAAATAATCATTGTTTGACGGCATCACAATTCAAATTCGAATAGAAAATTAGAATTTGCTTTGCAAAAACACATCAATAATAATTGAGCTTCATTTGGAATATATTAGAGACACTCTAAAAAACTCTTCAATATGCAACTGTAGATCTTGTGAATTAACCACATTGAAGTTTCATTTTCAAATTTTATTTTCAACTGATGGAAATCGAAAAATATTTTAATTTTAAAATTACATATTAGACTTAATAACTTGTCTCATAGATGACGTTATCTCGAAAACTATAAATCTGTTATAAAAAAACACACTCAAACTCAGTTTAAAAAATACTGAGAGCAAAAAAAGCATAGAAATGAAATGACCTTGAAAATGTTAAAAAATCAAATATCCGTGTTTGTTTTTTTTAAGTTTGATTTTAGCAATGGGCATTAATACCAAAAATAAGCTCGAGAACTTGGTATAACCATACAAACCTTATACGAACCAAGAATTTTCTCTGATTCCATTTTCTTCTTCGAAATACTTTGTCATTTTGATTAATAAAACGAATAAGTCTGGGAAATGCATACCCTCACATAAAATATTCATTTAAATGTAATTTATTCCCTGCAGATTCTTGAAAACAAACATTGATGTAACTTATTATTGCTAAGGTCATCTGTAAGCAAAAAAAAAAAATAAAAACACGAAGCAATTGTTAAAAAAATTACTCCCTTGCAGCAGTCGTGTTTTGCATACTTAATTTAAGAATTTAAGACTTTATTGCATGTGCATGCCCTATAGCTTTCCTATATATTTATCCAATTACCATTTTATTTTTTCTATATAAAGTACTTATAAATGGTGAGGATTGTCAGTACGAGTACACGCAATTTTAATGTTATATCTGCACCTAACCTTTTCAACAAGTTGAGAATTGAACTCGATATTTATTATCGAGTTGCAAAGTTCTTTCACTAATATGTCTATGGTTTGTTATTAAATTTGCTTATGCAAAGAACAAACAAAAAGTCCTTTTGACATTAATCGTGATCAACAAAACGTCAGAAACTAACAAAAAAACATTACATCAATTAGACAAACTTTTGGATACACATGATGATGATGATGGGGGTGGCGGAAAAGGAGACTTATATGAAAACTTTATCCCTTTTGTTTCTTAAATGACAGTATCGTTGGGTTATTTCCCTTCGCCGGTTTTTTTTTTTGTCCAAGGGACAATCAACCCAGAATATCTGATTACAGTCAAAAAGCAAGCAGGAACAAAAAAGGACTAAGGAAAACTTTTTATTCCATGGGTTGACAGATATGAAGTTTTTTGTTCCCTTTTGTGGATGTTTGTGATGTGTTCTATATAATAACTAGATAGTCGTGTGGGTATATAGTCTGCAAATGCTTGTGGGACTTCTATCGCAACATTCCACCAGACAGACGTTGCCCAGACGAAATTATTATGTGTAGATTGTGTGGGCAGTTTGGCTACAATTGTATGAATTTATTGTCTCCACACTAGAAATACTATTTGAATACACTAAAGAATACAGTACATATTAGAAAAGTTGAAGATAATTTCCATAGTTTTCTATTCATTGAGTCATCATCTAACGTTGTTATAGTGTGGTACCTTAATGATAGGGTACAATGAGCTTTTGTGGTAAAATATTTATTTTAAATGTCATTTTGTTTACACACAAGTGGTTGTGATTTTCAATTTGTTTTTTATCATAAGAGTTGAATTACCAATATTGTGTGTGTGTTGATAGAAAAATAATGGAAATGCAAATCAAATTATTAAAAAAAAACTCACAAAATAAAATATTTTTTTTTTTGACACATTGCCTTTTTTTTTTTGACAAATAACTTTTTTCGACAAAAATTTGTATTCTCGCGGTTCAACAAAATTTTCATTTGGTTGTTCCCTGACGATTTCTTTTCGACATTTTTTTTTCACAAATTATTTTTTGGCCAAATTTTATTTTATCGGTTCAAAGACATTTCCACTTGGTTGTTTTTTGCAGCTTTTTCCCCATTTTTTGTTCGACCAATTTTATTTTATCTTTTTTTTTTGACAAAATTTATTTTGAGAAAAAAAATGTATTGATCAAATTTTGATTATCCCTGTTTTTTAAATTTTCATTTCGGTATTTAGCACCACGCATTTTTTATAGTATTAAAATACATTTCTCTTTCAAAATTCCTTGAAAACCGAAAAATACATTTGATGAAAATTTTTGCCTGCCTGGTACTGAACATTCCCTAATTGGAGAAAAAAAGAGTGAAAAGTGAGCTAATGGTAATAAGAGGTACGGGCACCTTAGGTTCTTGTTCAAAAACAAAAACGAATCCCCTCAACTATTATAGATTATTTTAGATAATTTTACTGGACTTGAATGTCCCTAAAATTTATTTCCACAATATGTCCCTACCTGATTCTTCAGTTTAAAATATTATCTTTAAATTGAAGAATTTTTAAGCAACTTTATCATAAAAGTAAAATTTGAATTTTTTTATGGGGTGAGTAACTGGCTCTAAAGTTAATGGTTACAAAAAAAAAAAAAAAACATTTTATGGCTAATCCCAGAGCGGTAAAATCCTTAAAGGTATATCATATGTATATTGTTGTTTGCTTTATGAAGTTTCTTTTTATCTAGGTTTTATATTTTCTATATCTCCTGTTGCTGTCGTTTTTAAGTTAAAGTTACGCATGTTTAACTCATTGGGGATGAAGATACAGAAAAAAAAAAAAAAACTTTCTGAAAAGGTGTAATATTTTAAATTGAAAACCTTAAAAACGTATGCATAGATGTAGCAGTTCATTATAATAATAATAATATTGTACACCTGGGTGTTGACTTTTTCTTTATGAGCTATATATGTACCTAGGTTCTTTTGAATATAAATATATTTTATGTTTTTTTTTTTAAGAGGTTATAGGTCGTAATATCTGATATGTGTGATATCACAAGAGTGACAACTTAATGTTAAGAAAAAGTTATTCAAAAATTGCTGTTACATTTTCAACATCATATCTTTTACTTTACACTTTATTAAATTACACAAAGTCAAATCACATTCCAATATCTACGCAGAAAACCATATTTTTTGTTAAATGCCCACCACATAAATACAAGACAAAAAAAGTCCAAAATTATGATTATTTTTTTGTTTATTTTAAAAAAAAATAAATTCAAGTGTTTTATATCACATTTTAGTTAAAACATTTCGAATTATTTACCTTCGACATGGAATTTTCCAATACTAAATCATTCTTTGTTTAAAAATTTTTAGTGAGAAAATAAATAAATAAAAAAAAAGAAAATAACTCAGGAATTAAGTTGTCGACCAACATTCTTATATACACATACCAATATTGAATAAATAAATGAAATATAATGCTCTTTTAGTAGAAAAGCAACAAAGAGCAAGCGAAGCAAGATGATAGATTGATGCAGCATCACGTCGATGCATTTAATATAGTCCAACGTTTAACCACAGCAGCTAATAAATATCCAGCGAATGTGATAATTAAATAATTTTTTTTCTTCTTTTTTCAAAAAGGTGGAATTTAAAAGAATACATGTGGGTACATAGATATATTTTTAGAGCAAAACAAAATATAACATGTTGAACAATAATAAATTAAAAAGTGATTTGGGAGATATTAATAATGTGTTTCATAATAGAATTAAATATACCGCAATGTTTACCATTTCAACAATTTACCAAATTCAAAAATTAATTTTATTTTATATTATAGATATGTTTTAACATTGAACTGATTCTAATTCGAAGAAATAGTTTCTCTTAAAAGCAGTTTTTTGTTTTGAAATTATTATTTTAATTAAAATATTTACTATTCTTATTTATTCTCAAAAAATTTCTTCTTTGATTTCCTTTTGATAAAAAAAAAAACGTTCAGCTGGATTTTTGCAATTGCAAGATCTCGTGTTTTATTATTTATTAGCTAAATACTGCTTTACTATACTAATAACTTTTCGGCATACGTTTTTTTTGTAGGTAAATTTTATTTTACATTTCGGCATACGTTGGTTTTTCCTGTAGGTAAATTTATGTTTTTTTTTTTTTTATTTTATTTCATTTTGTTTTGATAATTTGAAAAAATTGACAATAGCGCCCCCTTTCGGGTCCATATTAGTTTTATTTTTTTTGGCACAAAACCAATATTATGTTTTTAATATTAGATAGTTGTACGCTTCATAAATTAGAAATTTGTTTATAACCCCACCACAGCGCCACCTATCGGGTCAGTATGTTGGGATTTTCTTTTCTGATACTAAATAAATACACTTGCCTAATCCCATTTCATTTTTCTTGTCTTAAAGAACAAATTCCATTTTTTTCTGTTTTAAATCTATCACAAACTCCTCGACTTTCGTCACGGAATATCCGAAAATCCGACACACTTTCTGACTCAACTTAATTAGCAATTCCAGTTGAACAAAACTTCTAAATGTCTCAATCTAAAATCAGAATTTCTTTTGACCTTTTTAAACAAAGGAAACTAACCCATCGTGTAATTGTGATGTCACGAAGTCAAGGCCAACATAATGCGCGATTCCATAAAACCATTGCGTATTTTAGCTATACATATGTATTTCTAAGTATAGGTAGCAAGCTAATTTATTAATGATGAATTACTTACATTTTTATTCGTGTGAATGTCTAGGCGTTTGACCTACCCTACAATATAATTAAGCGCTTTCTCTCCATTGGCGAAGAAGGTAGTTTAAATATATCAACGGAAACTATACTTCATTCGACTCACGTACATTTATATCATAGATCCCAATGGAATCGTGTTAAATTTCTAATGAAACAAATAAGCCATCACCATTCACACGCACTTATAATTTATCAACCATTTCTCTATATTCCTCTTTCATCCTTCCACAGGCCTTCATCCACTACCCAGAGTTAAGAACAGTGTCAATTTGTGAAGAGGGACAATGCCATTAGTTGCGGATAATTTAATTTCCTCCCTTTAGCATTTTATAATAATATAATGTAGCACTCTAACAACTCTAGTGCATATACAATGGAATGTAATACAAAATCTATAAAATATGAAGGATGTGTCCTTTGTCGTCCTATCGATTGATTCTCACTTATATTCGCAATCAGCACAAGCCTGCTGCAAAAGCCACCCATCATCAGAGCCCAGGTGACCGATAAAAAAAAAAACACCACGATATGGTGATCTATTTTTATAAAAAAAAAATTCAATTCCTGTGAAAATATAATGAATTATAATATTTCCATAATTCTTCCATGCCCACTCCACCCACGATAAATATCCTTTTTTAAAACTTGATATATGTATGTATATAACAAAAAAGGCTCTTCAAGGGTTAAATATAGAATCGTTTGAGGTCGTTTATCCCCCGCATTTTGTTCTATTGTGCTCTTCATTGACAAAAAGAGCCATGCGATTTTGTCATCTTAGGCTCTTGGCTAACAAAAGGATAAAAATAATTTATTGACATATTTTTTTTTTGATGGCAGAACAAAATATGTTGGTATGTAATATGGAAATGGGTTGGATATTATTTTTTGTTCTAGGTATACAGCTTAATCGATTAGATTAATATCTTGATGGGATAAGCCGAGAGGGGTTTTGAAGATTTAACCAGTATTATTTGTTTTAACTCAATTATCCGGTTATGGGCTTTATTTCCTTCTACCCATCATCAGGAGGATTAACAAAACCCCCCAGCTGTACTGATACTTCCCCATAAAGATGAAGATTAGATAACCTAGGTGGCAAAGGCAAATAGTGTTAATTGACGGCTTTGCAAGCAAGGCATTGAGAATTTTGAATCTTGGTCATGGTGGCGCGGTCGGCGGCGGCGGCGTCGGGAAGTACACTTTATTTAATTGATGGTTTTTGTTGCTTTCTTTTATTTACATATAGGAAGGTAGGTGGATTGTTTGTTCAAAATCTAAAAATAGAAGTAATTTGCAAAAGGAAAGGGTTTAAGAGACGGATTTTGACGACGATTGTTAGTGATGATAATAAACACTGCCGTCATGCCTACATTACTTTGAAAACAAAATGACGCGCAACTTGTTTTTATTTCAGTCCAGAAAAAGTAAAAGAAAATATTATATTCTTCTTTAAGCTTAATTAAATACATTCAACCCGACTGAATCCGGCAGTGATTTGCCAATACAACCTTTATAAATCATTCATTGAATGCAATTAAAAGAATGTATTCATTGAATTGTCTTTAAGACTGCGTCATAAAATTTGTTTTAATATAGAAACTATTAAATTCAAAAACCAAAAAATTGGATTTCTTAAAGTTTTAAGTATCGTCAATCAATTGAACTAGAAAGATAAAAGATTTGAATTGAGAATTTAAGCGTCAGAAATATTTGTTGTGACCAAAATCTATAGATCGAATTTATTCTACGAAGCTTGGTCGAAAAGACATAAGACCAAAATCATAATTTTGAGTTAGAAGCATTTAAAAGTTCTCAATACTTAATCAAACTACGCTATATTAAAAACTAAAGCTAGTTCAGAAATTATTATTATTCTGAGAAATTCAATTTCGTTGAAGCTTTTTCATAGAAGAAATCATAATTTCAAATTGCTGTTTTCTCAAATGATATCCTTGGTTTCCCAAAATGTTTTGTTTTAATAAACACAAGCATACAGACCCATATTCTATAAAATAAAAAACAATTAATTTCTTTGGAATAATAGGAAAAAAAAAAACAAAACAAAAAACGTTTTCATAATAAAATATATACCAGGAAGTAGAAATCCAAGACAATCACCAGGTAAACCAATCAGAAAAACATTAAACACAAAAAAAGTATTTCCCATCGCCATCACATTGAAAGATAAAACAATGTCTTCCTTTTGTCCTTGTTCATTGATAAAAACACCACACCAACAACAATACAGGAAAACACAGGCAGAAATGAAAACATCCTCTAACAAATTAATTCTGCAAACAAAAAATATAAAAAAAAAGATCCCAATGTATCTGGGTCAATTCCAAGGCATGCCTTAGCTATTGTTTTTGCAAAACAAACCTATGCAGAGGTATTCTCATCAAAATAGTATATTTATTCCAATAGAACAATTCAATTAATTGAGATTACCAAGAATCCATTTCATTTAGGAAGCTTGCTCGGAAGAATCATTCACGCCTCCCTTCTGTAGTATACTCTAGTTGGTATCTTTTTAGACCGCCCCGCCCGCTATAGCCATCGAGAGCTCCATGCGAGAACCGATATGAAGGAAATAGCAAGCTACTATTTTGTTCTATATTAGGCTCACTGACTCTGAGCATCATTAGTATCTTATACAACTTCGATTTCCTTAATAAGATTAAAATTATTGAAGTGTACACAGAGGGCTTCGTATAAAGTTAATGCAACTTCAATTCTCCGAAGGCGGTAGATTCGTTTGTTATATGTAGTTGTAGATATATTGGCAGACAATGAACACACTTCCTAGAACTTAATTGTAGCTAATAAGATTTTTAAATCGCAAAAAGCAGAAACCCCATTTTCAATAATATTTTTTAAGCGATTTAAATAATATGGGTTTACACATCTAATAGTGAAAATTTTCACCAGCTTCGCGTAAGGTCAATTTTTGATAAAATATAGATTTTCAAAAATATTTTGGAATATTAAAAATTACATCTATGGTCGTATTATAATCGTTGTCTAACTTTAGACACTTGTCCAACTTAAGAAAAGTGTGTTAAACAACGTTGTTTATTATTTTCTTACAGCGGACTAACTTACACACAAGAGTAGGTTGTTTTAACCAGAATAATTTGATATTTATTTTTATTAAATAAAGCATATTCCCACAAATTCTTAAATAGTTAGACACTAGGTTGACAAAATCTTATTAATACGTCTGTTAAAGAATGCCTAAACCACATTTACGACAGCTAGATGATCAACATAAAAAAAATTTTGATGCATTTATGAATTGAAAATATTCCATGATGATGATGAATGAACAAATGTTTAAGTTATGTCAATTGTTATAAAATTTGTCTATAACATTAGACACCAAAAAAAGACCCTATAAACTTAGATATATTTACAATGTAGATACATTAATTTTTATATAGAGCGACAACGAACTGTGCGTTCGTGTAAACACATACAAGTAAATCGGATAAATTTATTTATTATTGTAGCCATTATAAGAGTCTAATGCAAAGAAAATGTAATAATTGAATCTAATTTATTATAGACCTTTTTTTATCATCTTGCATGAATCCGAAATTATGAGTAATCTGTATGTAAACACGAAAAATTTTATCTAAAGCCAAAAGCAACAATAATTTGTTATACTTCTACACAGAGAAAAACGAACCACACAAAATAGAAGAAAAACTATAAGATTTATGTATGGATTTCATCCAAAAAGAAGGTCGTATTAAAAAAGGAGACATTTTTTTGAAACAAATTAAAATGTCGGATGTCGGCATGTCCAGTGTTAAAATTTAGTAACTTTAAATCAGAGAAAAAAGAAATATTTTTCGGTATATGCCTGAACTTTGGATTTGCATTTGTAAAACAAGTAAGTTTTTCGTATTGCCAATGAATATTTTTCTTCATTTAATCAATCTATAGAATTTTTTGGTAAAACTATTTTTGTTGTTTTTATTAAGATTTCATTCGTAAAAAGTTCAATATATGAATCTTTTTTTCAAAAGTTTTTTTCTCTGTGTAGGAACATATAATCAGAATGATACTAGGTATGCCTATAATAAAATTTAGCAGAGGCGGCCTTTGATGTGAAACTAGAGCATACGAAAAGTAAAAAAAAGCATTTTAGGCCAGTCGGTAAAGTCAAAAATGAATTTTCAAAAATGCGCGTTTGTAAGTGTTGTGCGGTTTATAGATTAAGGACAAGACATAGGAGAATATTTGGATTCGTATAAAAAATTGAACTTGAGAAATTAATCAGATCTGACATAACGATGATAGAGAGTTCGGAAAAAGTAGGTCCGGAAATTTTGTCTGTCGGTCTGCCTGTCTGTACCTCGACTTACAGCCTAAACTACTGGATGGATTCAATTGTGGCTTAAGGTTTTAAAGAGATTCTCTAGACGGAACATTGATTTTTTTTTAGCTCCAAAAAATATCAGTAACGTCAAATAAACGCTAAAAAACTCCACCGCCGTTTCCGTTTTTCATCTTTAATATAAAATTCTAAATCAAATACATCCTTCGTCTTAAGCGCTCCAACATTCTCAAGAGCACAAAAAAGTCCTTCCTACCCACCTAAAAAGAAAGCAACAATAAAAAAGTGAAAGGAAGGAAGTTTTTTTTTTTGTTGCTTAACGCCAACTCGATGGGCTCATACAACGTAAATCCTTCGCTATTACAGGCTACAATGTGTTATTGAATGCAAATTTAGACCTTAAAAGCTCTCCATATACACGAACATGATTACACAAATTTTTTTTTAAATAACTTGCATCACATAAAAAAAGTGAAAGAAGGGTGGTAAATAAATTTACATTTCAATTTCTTCCACCTCAAACTTTCATGCTCTGATCGTTGTTTTTCGAGGACAAAATATGCTTCATGACGTCATTAATAGTTTAAAAAATCGATTTTGTGTATACCCTTTCATGCACTCGTCCTCGTCCACGCGATGACCAGTGCAACATGACGACACACGGAGACCATGAAGAGGAGAGGGTGAAAGGTGTTGTACCTACTCAGAAGGTCAGGAAATAATATTATATCCGTTGAAAGGACAAAGTTGTTATATTTTCTTGTATAAGTAAATGTATGCCTCTCCATATGTATCCAAAATGAGAAGGTATAGGCAAATGGATACTTGAACTAGGACACCCTTTAAATATACAAAATATGGCAGTTTAAATAGTGAGAAGGCAACAACTTGAATACATACATATACCACCTATTTTTATGAAAAGGGTTGAGATGTTATTATAGATGAAAGTTTCTTTTTCTGAGTGTACATGGATACAAAAACGACGAAACATTTAAATATTCGACCCACATTTAAAGAATTGAAAAATCATGTTCAAATGGCTTAGAAGTAGGTACGAGCGTATACTCGTAGTAGTTACAAGCTCGCTAAGAGGACTTTCCGTTTTGCTTTTGACCTTCTTTGTGCGCGCGCGTTCTCTTTGTTGTCCTTTTGTTGCCATTGCCATCACTCTCGGAATCATTTCACTTTATTTAATTGCAAGAGCATTAAGTGAAGTTAAGTGGTATCCGACAAATATAAATTGATGACAGAGAGTGCAATTCTTAAGTGTGCAATTATCCGATGCAAATGAACTGTACTATAGACCAAGTTGTCATTATCATCATCATCGTTGCCGTCCTACTTTTATTTTGTTTTTATTTTACAAAAAAAAAAATGCTTGAGGCTTTCACTGACATTAAAACAGGTATAAATAAAAAAAAATATTAAAAAGAAATGAATTCTAATATCGAATGGGAATGTTTAAACATTTTGTGAATTAAATCAAACGGACTTGACGACGTTTGCTGATTAAACAGACACTTTTCATTGAATGTTTTTCATATTTGATTAGATTTTCCCATATTCATGTGTTTATTATTGTAAACCAGAACATGGGTTGCTTTATGCGATAAGCGAGACCTTCATTTGAAAACACTATTCCGATATTGATAAGAACGTCTTAACTGCATGTCATGCCTAGAATACGAATAAAAAAGCTCTCAACTGAAATATTTTTACCGCTAACGGAACCAATATTACATCTCGGATAAGGAACGACAAAAATTGGTTTCTAGAATTTGGGCACCATTCATGACAATTGACAATTAATTCTGATATTTTACTGACATCGTTTAAATATTTTGCTGTTACCATTTTATAATTATAACGAAATAATAAATAAATGAACTTGCACATTGTTTAAGGCAATATTGATAGTATCTTCACCACTATTTGATCTGTGGTGAGCAAGTGACTTGGATCTGTAAATTTTTTTCATCAAGTATTTTGCAATGCCAAAAAATTTATATATTCCTAAAAAAAATTTCTGACTTGGACCGGGTTAAAATTAATACTATGAGCCTTAACCTTACACTTTAAAAAAAAAAAAATTTTTTTTAACCAATTGGGGAGTTGCCTGAGTCAAATTTTAACAATCACATTTGTGAGGACCACCCTAATCCTACTTTTGTGATTTTTCGTTTTGCATCAGCGACTTTTCATAGAACTAACAAAAGTGTTAAAATTTAAAAATCTTGTTATATAACAAAAGCATTAAAAGACTATTAAATTCACTTAATTTCTAGGTCAATTTGCTAATGAAACGTATATTTATTTATAAGTTGTTAGGCCTTTTTTTCATAGTTTATGCGTTACGTTAAATAATCAACTTGAAGTTTTTTTTGAACCCTTCTACTTCCACTGTTTAGCCGTGTGTGAAGTACCTAAGTTTACAGTATTTTATAGATCTTTTTAATTATTTTTTGCTTTCAATGTGTTGATCGCAGCTAAAACTGGGTCAAACGTGCTTCAATGGGCTTAGATTTTCTCATCGCTAAAGTTTGTTGCGTATACTTTTTTTCCTAAATCCACATTCACATTATATATCTTTCCTACAACGATAATTCTTTAATTGTGTCATTGTCTTAATTGCACCTTTTTTGCCTGTGCGCTTTTTTGTAATTTTATTTTCCTCTTGGGTTCAAATTTGAAATAACATAAATGTACCTCTACTGACATAAGAAATCAACTAAGGTACACGCTACTCCTAACTGTCACTATTCGCGGGAATTCCATTTGCCATTTGTGTCATTCTTTATCATCCTTGCGTCTTCCGCCGTTATTTGAAAATACTTCAAAACGATTAATTTTATAATTATTTATAAAAAAACAACAACAACAATAAGACCTTAACATTCTTGTCTTAACTTCTCTGTCTGTATATTCGTTGAAATGACAAAATTGGGTGTTGCTTACGATTTGTAAAGAAAACTAAATTGAAGAAGAACATGAAATAACAATGCGAGCATGGCCATGGACACAAAACACGTAAGCATGTCACGTTTTTGATCCGCGACAATTTTACCGTCGTTAACATTAGGCTTTACGCGGTTATATACACGTGAATGTGTAAATTGATGAACGTTTTTTAATTTATTTTTTCATTTTTGATGAGTTCGTGGATTGGTATTTTTGTTTGGATAGTTTGGGAGGTAGGGTTTCAAATCATAACACATCGACACCGTGAGAATTTCAGATGCTAACAAATTAAAAGGATATCAAACCATGATGATTGGTATGAGTTTTATCTATGTGATTAAAATTTCAGTTCATTCTTTTAAATCACTTAGGAGTTTTTGATTTTCAGTGGTAAATTTAATTGAAAGAGGCTTAAATCACGGTTGAACCTCTGTTAATCCGCTGAACGACGCAAAAAAATAATTAATATTTTTATTGATTTTGATAATAATAAGATTAAAATCTTGTATACTAATTAAATTTAAATAAATAATTTAAATTTAAATAAATAATTTAAATTTATTTAAATTTGTTTGTTTTCGTAAATAAGGAAATAATCAAAATAATTATAAATTAACTTGTTTATATTTAAAGAAAATGTAGTAATTTCAGCTCTCGTATTTATGGTAACTACACCAAGGAATAAGAATGTTCCTAAATCAAATGAAAGAGGGGGTTTTAGTTTGCGTCCGGAAAATTTTAATTCCATGATAGAAAAGTACTCACTATTAGTTGGCCTTGTATAGTTTTATGAAATGGGTTCTTTATTTTTTTTTTAATCTCAAATGTAACTTTAAGTCCCTGGCTGTTAAACAGATTTTTCGATATTTTTCTGGAGAAAGTTTTTTTTTTGCAATGTATTTTAGTTCAACCGATCAGCAATTAAATAAAACAAAATATTTCAATCTTGACCAATTAAACAATGCATTTATTAATGTTGCTGAAAAATGTCTGGTTTGAATCCTTAAGGATGTCATGTAGATAATTTAATGCTATAAATTGGAATACAATAAGGGTTTTTGAAATACCATTTACTGGTCCACATATGTTTGCTTGTCGTTTAGGCAATCAATCAAATTTTCCGGGTTTTTAACTCACCTTTTTAAAAGTCAAGGTATTTTAAAAAGACAAACGAAATACTTAACGTATATACATAATGCATTTATTCCTGCTGCAGGTTTTGTATCATACAGCAGAAAGGTTTGGAAATCGACATGTAATTAGTTTCTGTGAATTGACTTTGACAACAGAACACAATATATGCAGAAATAAATACACTACTTTTGATTACATATTTTCGAAGATAGGCAGAGAAGTCATCAACTCTGAATTTTGAATTCATTGAATACCAATACAACACATTGAATGTTCTATTATGTGATGATTGATGACATATTTATTGTAGATAAGCTGACATTCATGTTGCTTCTAGGCACATAACAAAAAATTCACATGTTCCAATAAAATTCTCATTTAATGACGATACTAAAAAAACAGATTATTTAATAAAATTAAAAATAATCCCACGATTAAACATTAAAACACGCTTCCAACAGCTTCATAAAAACACATAATACCTAATCTACACCCAAAAAGTAAATCCTTATTACTCGCTATAGGCATTTGATTTTAAGTAGGCAAAAAAGTGCTGAATAAATTGCCAAAAAAAAATATGCCAAAATAACGAGAGACCAAAAACGAAAAAAAAAAATTGGCTCTGATCCAAATAAACATATAATATAACCATGATGATGATTTTTATGTTTTTTTTTTTTCGTGAGTTTGCAGTTGCCGCAAGCCATGTATTTGTACGTTTATTAATGCTTCCTATTTTCTCTTTTTTATTTTACTATACATCTACTCATGCAGTTTTTTTTTTTTTATTAATTTCCCAGGCTAGAACCATTATTTTCTTTCAAATATTTAGGCATTTTTATTTTACTACTCTCACACAAATTAAAAAAAAATATATTTTTCTTCACGATATTTTTAGCCACCGAAAATGAAAATATATGTTGGCTGGTATAATTTTTTTTCTTCAATTTTTGAACCTATTTTTAGGGATTGGCTTAAAGCATAGATTTTTGTTTGCAAAAAAAATTGGCATTGATAGAAATAAACATTTTCATTTTGCTTTAATTCTATTTTTGGTTTAGATAAACAGGGTCCATAAAATTAAGTGTTACCAATTTATTTCACTTTTTAGTAGTTTTGAAAATGCATTTATCAATTGCCTGATTCTGTTCTTGTGAAAGTGTCAATAAATTTGTTTTTGAGATTCCGGGTAGCCGGGTACCAAAAACTTAAAGGTATCTCACAATGTGCAATGTAAACATAGCACAACGTCTTGAGGGTGTGCAAAGCTTTGATACCCTGGTTAGCGGGGTGCCCAACACTTTTAAGGTATCAAAAGGTGTACACATAACACAACGTCTTAAGCGGTGTAACGCCTGCCTTAGGGCTACCCAATACCTTCGAGTATTTCTCAATTTGGTCATATTTGGCAATCCAAATTAAATATTAATTTCTCTCTTAATTGAAAACTGGGAACTTAAACTTAAACTGAAATTACAAAAATCATTTCCATGCGGAAACAAAATGTTCACTTTTTTAATTTCAGAAGTAAGAACCCATTTCGGCATTTATTGATTTTTAAAAAACGAAATATTTAAAAAAGACTTTATTGTTTTGACTCGCCGAGTCTTCTACTAGTTAGACATCCGAACATCAGGCAATAGCTCGAAAGCATGGATATCTGTTCGGATATCTAACGGTCAAAATCAATAGAATTACGTTTAAGTTGGCTCAAAGCTGAAAAGAACAAAAACTTATCTTACATTTCTATCATACCCTCTGGTTCTTTTTTTCCCATATTTTTCTTTTTGAGAAAGTATAAAATTGTTTTCATAACATAAAATTGTTTCTCGCATTTCTTCTCAAATTAAATTGCGAGATTTCCATCCCATCCTCATTGTTAAATGAGCTCCTTACAAAATGTGACAAGAATCTATATATGTCGTCGTGAAGTTTCGGTCTAAGTAAGAAAACAAAATTAAGATGAAAAAATAACCGAAATCCTCAACAATGTTATAACTTTAAGTTCGAATTCAAAACAAACCTGATGAATCTATCCCAAGAATCCAAAACATATTTTGTAACTTTTATTTTCCTATTCGATTACATACTTCTACATTTTTAATTTCTAAAAGTAATATTTTTTCCAATTCATAACAACAACAACAACATCATCAACATTGAATGGATTTTTTCCGAAACATATAATATGGGCTTTTGATGGCTTGTTATTTTGCCATTGGCCTTTGCTATAGCTTGGTTTTTTTTTTATATGCTGTACGTTTTTGAGAGTGTTCTTCGTACATATTTGGAAACAAAGTTGTCTTGGAATATGCATTCGAAAATAGTTCTCTAAGTGAACTTGAACCTTCACCCATCACCCAACCATATAAACCCCGTGGCTTCGAGAGCAGAAGGAAAAGTTTATTTCGTTCGTTATTCGTTGAGGGTCCACCGCATGAACTTTCATCCCCATCGCAGCTCCTACTACCTATGCACCTATGCTCTCGTGCTATAGGATTTATTTCTTTTTCTTACTTGGTCGTTTTTGTTTTCAAACCCATCTTGTGTTCAACAATAAAAGGTAATGTTCATCGTGGTGCAGACTCCCAGAACCTACCCCCCATTTTCTTTGAAACTTAGTTTTGTGGCTGAAAAGCAACAAATATATATTTTAGCCTCAAACCAGAGTCATCATCCGGCGCGTGGCGTGGCGTGACGGTGGGTTGGAGAAAAAAAAAAAAACAAAGAGGAAACACACAGCACACAAGGACTCATAGCTCAACAAGTGTCGATGGATTATTTCCCACAGCAGCTGCTTCTGCTGTATTTTTAGTGCGCCTGCCATGACTATTGGGAGGAAGTATGTACCTACCGCACATCCACGTACACCCCACCCGTCTAACATCCTTGGCATAGGTATAGAATTTTCTTCGCCAGGATTTCCCTCGCATTCTCGTAGTATTGTCGAATTCACTCGTTTCGCTAGAAGGCATCCTTTGTTTATTTCCCTATGAATTATTCGTTTGGTTTTTACTACTTTTTAGTGTGGCATACACACCAGCGAGCACTATTCTATTGTATTTTTTTTTGCTTTGCATCACAGACATGCTATTCCTGCAGCTTTAGGGGCTTCTGCCTTTTTTTGTTGTTGTACCTCAAGAAGTTATCCAAGCAGAATGATGATAAAAAAGTAGAAATAATAGTTTGTACAAAAAAACAGAATACAAAACAATACTAGTCAGGGTTGTCGTTTTGGAAAGACATAAAGGTAGTTCTTAATTCTTTTAAATGTTTTCATGCGTTTTATTAAGGGATTAAAAGAAAATAAATAGACAATAAAACAATAGCTATAAAAACTAAAATATTCAATAAAAAAAGAATACATTTCTAAAAATTCCACCCTCTTTAGTAACAGCTTCCAATAGCTAAAATTAAACATGTGTTTGTTAATTATTAATATAATTATGTTATTTAATAATTTTTTCTTTCTAACCAGCCTAAACTGTATTATAAAATTTACCATAGCATAAACAAAACCAAAAAAAGTAGGGAAATACCATTGCTTCTAATTTCGACAGCACTGTTGTCAATGTCGCGAAATGGAAACAAACACATAAATTTGAATTTTTGCTTGTTGAAATTATGTATAAACAAAAAAGAAAACAAAAAAAAAACGCAAAGATTCCAATTAAATCCTTACAGAAAATGATTTTATTGAAGCTTTTAGCTAAACATGAATTGATTTATATTTTTTTTCACGGATTGTGGTTTTATTTGCATAAGGAATGTAGGTATACCTTGGGAATATAAATTTTACTTTAACTCTAGGGATGGTAATTTGTTTTTCTTTTAAATAGTGGACACGTATAAATACACTCGGTGGCAGTGGCGGCAACCGGCCGGCGTTGACAGCGATGACGTCTTGCAGTGCCTGGTTATATTTATGCACAACAAAAAAAAAATAAGCTAAAAAAAGAAATTGCCAGACGCCAGGCAATATTGTTTCCTTAATGTATTTTCCTTTTTCTGTTTTTTTTTTTGCAATATTAAGTGGTATTCACCGTGACATTGGTGCCCCAAGCGTACACATTTAAAAAAAGAAAAAAAAAATACAGACGAACGTGTCGACGGCTTAAGAAATAACTGAAAAATATATTTATTTTTATTTCAATACCTTTTGTTAAAATGGAATGTTTAACCACAAGATTTATGTGTGCCAATTTTGTTTTTTTTTTTGTATAAATAAAAACAGCTAATATTCATTTTAATTTTTTCTTTAAGTTTCTCTGACGTTTCTCAGCTGTCTAAAATAATAAAAATTCTTGCCTTCACTAAAATATAATATAATTTTAATACAACGTATAAAAATAATTTTAAGATTAACAACTAGGTTTTTTTTCTCAATATAATGGATGTGGCACTCCTAAACTTGATTTTAAAATAAATCACTTTCAGCTGCATTAATTTTGAGGTACAACAGTTCATGAATTATATAAATTGGTTTCAAAATCAGAAACAGAAGAATGGAAAACTATACAAAATTATTTTTAGCATGTTACAAAGGTTTTACACATGAACACATATTATTTTTTTTAAAGTGCTAGTTATAGCTTACAGGAAAATAGATCAGATGACAAATTTGGATTTATTATTGCCGATGTTCTCGTTCGATTTCAAACTTGTATGCTAAACTATGGTGGCAAATAATAAACGAATGTATTGTAGAAAAAAAAATAAATTATTGCGTTACCCTTTGCAAATCTCAAAGCAATAATTTTCACCTTCCATTTTACAATAAAAGTCTATCATATAAAATTTTCAAAATCCTAGTTCGAATTTTTTGAAGCCATATTTTGATAAAAGATTTAATTGAAATGGGCTTCGAAGCGTACCAGATGTTGACTAGGGTGTCTCAGATTTTGACATTTTTGAATTTTAAAAGCATACGGGCTGAAAAGAAAATTGTTAAGATGTTTCATAGAGATTTGTCTACGAATACTTTGGGATGTATCTTTCCAAGTCCAACACCCATAAAGAAGTACGGGCTTACTAGCGAACACGCCATTTAAAACTGCAGAAAAATGCTCCTTTGAATTCTTCTAAAAGTCACGAAAATGAAAATAAGTTTTTTTTTTTTTTAACATTTTTGGTGGTGGCCTCCTAAAAGCCATTCTCACTGTTTGGGTTAGCTATAGCTATCTCGACATTCTTCTCAGTCATTAAAAAAAATCTAATTTCCATAATTACATCACTTCTAATGAATTTGAATAAATAAATGGACTATCTGAAAACTTTTCCAATGCATCTTGTCTTCACACCACAAACGTCTTAGTAGATTCTCAAATAAAGAAAACGATTATTATGTTTTCATATATTGTGGTTCGTTATTCGATGTCAGTTCTCAGTTGCATCTAATTTTTGTCTTTTTCTCAATAAAAAAAAAAAACAACAAAACCAACACGACATCATGACTATTATTTGACTTTATTAATTGGTTTTTCAGCACCCACATTCCATGACAATCGCGCCGACCAACCCGACCGGCATAAAACTTTTGGAATAATTGCAATATCAAATCACACATTGGGCATTGTATGCACACTGCACATCAATGTGGGGAAGCTTAACATTTGCATTTCGATACGAACGGTGACCGCCCACTCTTGTCATCATCGTTGTCGTCGTCGGACCCGATTGGCACCAAGCCCCTTAGTAAATATTGTCATTGCATGGTTTTGTTGTTTGTTTTGTTTTATTATTTTTTTTTTTATTATTTTTTTTTTTCTAATAAAATTAGCAAGTCGATGCATTTTTGAACGAATGATTCAAGATGATGTAGCGTCTGCGAAGAGAATATTGTTATAGCAAGTATAGACCATAGACTCATGAAACAACAACAAGCCAGTTTGTTTTATTGCATTCTCATTGTGAAACGATACTCGATAGATGATAATCAAACATTGTTAGGTATGGTCTTAGGTGGCAAAGTTTGTATGGCAAGCAAACTAATGAAGCAATTGATGCTATAAATTTGATGATGTCAGAAATAATATATAATGTTTAATATCTACCGAGTTGAAAATGAGTGCAATAAAAAATTCTAGGCTAAAAAAAAAATATAAATGTAATAAACTAAAATTCATAAAATTCCAGTCACGTTTGAGTATGTTTGAATTTGTCGAAGAGAGAGAGAGAGAGAGAGCAAAAGAAAGGAAGAGCACACAGAGATATGGAGCAAATTTTGCATAAAAATTGTGCTAGATATTTTTTTTTTTTTCATTTGGGATGAATTTACAAACGCAAACATTTCCATTTCGGATGTGACAACACGTTTTTTGTGTCAATTGTGTGTCAAAAAATGTCACATTAAATGTGTTCCATTTGAAAATTGTAATGTTATAAATCTTGAATTTTTATTCACCCTTAGGGATTGCGATAAAAAGCCTAAATTCATACATCACACTACTGACTACATTGATGTCCTATGAGTTAAATATACATATGGCATATTATATAGAAATGTATACGATATGAATACATACAAGTGTACATATATGGATCTATTTTTATTATTTATAAGCGCCCTCTATCTCTATTTAATATTTTGTTCATGGCTCAATAGAGCTAGAAAAAAAAAATACATGTATAGATTGCACTGACTTGCTCCAATGCAATAAGAGAAAAATAAAAAAAGCAAAAAGAAGAAGTTGCTATTAAAAAAGGCGTTAGTTAAATATTCTTTATTTAAAAAAATCATGGGCCAGATGTACAATCTTGGTTCCGCCTTGGATCCGGATTTTAATTCAACGATTTCGGCGTATTAGCTGTGGTTCAACGATGGTTAAAACATGGATTTGGCTGTTATCATATACTAGAACCTTGAACCAGAGCTTAACCTCAACTATGTAACTCTACGGAAGATAAAAAGTGCTGAACACGGTTTAAATTATTTAGTTATTGAACTTGAACCCAAAATTTCAAAATATTGATTTTTTAAGATTTTTTTTTTCAAAAGTCCAAAAAAAATTTGTTTAAAAAATCTTGATTTTTCCAATTCTTGGACTAAAATGGATCCAAAATATTAAGCCGTTAAAATACATGATGAACATAAAACTATGTTATGAAGTTTTTTTGTCCAAACCAACGAACATAAATAATCCATTTTCTGTCTTTAAAACTTGGGTTCTTTTGGTTTCTGATTTTGATATTCTGAAAATACGCCATTTTTGAATACATATACTTTACTGCAAATATCTCGAAGAATTCTTTTGAAAGTCGGTACGTTTTAATGGATGGTTTCTTATATTTTCAAAATCGGGCAAATGTTTGCATGAATTGTGAAGTCAATAGAAACACGTAAGAATGATACTTAAACTTGAAAAGCGTCGGGAAGAAGCCTTTTTTAGGGACTTGGTGAAATGTTGAATCAAAGTTGTGACTCAGATTAATTAATTTGACTTTGAAAATGTTTAAATGTCCCTGGCCCTGACAGGAGAAATCTGAAAGTATAATATTAAAAGTAGTACTACAGGTCTCATTTGAATTTTTTTTACGAATCTATGACCTGTCCTTAAAGTAGGTGAGATACGTTCATCATATGTATGTATGTATTCCAAATAAAAAATATAAAAAGAGGCACGTACAAGTTTTTGGAAGGTTCAAATGTAAACAGAAAATCATAAAAGTGTTGTCAGTTATTTATTATTTCATGAGAAAAACTCCTTTTACTGAGGTGGTGGTTCTTCTGAATTTTCACTTTTCCACCCCGTACAGCTCTGATGATGACGAACCGAACGAAATAAATGTTTACAACATGCAAATTCGATTCGCTCGAGTGAACAGTAGTTGTTGTTTTAAAAATTAAAAAAAAAAAAAAAACCAAACTGAATACAGCAACAGGCAGAGTTGATGCCATGTTAAGCTCCCTGCCACCGCGACGCGTCGAGCCGATGCCAATACCGCGCACCATTTTCGTTCTGTCATAACAAAAAATTGCATCCGCGGAATTTGGTTATATATGTATCAGGGGTAAGGGGTGTGTTGTGGCGTTGAATATGAGAGACTTTAGTAAAAAAAAAAAACATACTGAACAAATCCAGGGCATGAGGTACTACCGCTGTGCGCGAGAAACACTTAATTATAGCATGACCCACTCTCGATTTGACTCGAGTTGCCCTCTCTCTTTGCACCAGAAAACCAGAATAGTGATAGTGTAAGTTGATTGTTTATATTTCTTGAATATACAATGCAGCTATGTATATATATTTGTTGAGCGTTCTGAGTTATGATGTACATTATGTAGAAAATGTGCGTTTGCATTTAGGGGAAAGTTATCAAATTCACTTGCCAGTTTTGAATGAAGAAAATTTATCAAAAAATTTGTAAAGCTAAATTTGAGTTAGGAAGAATGATGAATTGGAAATAAGTTTTTTTTTGTGCCTTGAAAATTCACACTAGTGAAATCAAAAATATTCAGGTTGATTTGAATAAAAAGTATTGCTACCGGAAATGGCGATGAAGGTAGATATATAAAAATATTTGAAACTTTGCTAGTGGCGGAATTTATAAATCTGAGATCTAAAATCTCGAAATTCACAAACCTTAAATCATAAATCCCAAGTCACCGAAAGTCTAATATTAATCGAAAACCCTGAGTTGGTTTCGGACTAGGTATTTAGTTTAATATTTTTTTGAATTTCGAAAAGTTTTCTGTCATACTAAAGACTTTTGTAGTCATAGAATTTTTAATGGAGGAGACCTTGAATAAAAATCCGAAAGTACAAAATTTATAAGAAAAGCCTAAATAAAACAATAAAACCGCAATCAATCGAAAAAATGCTCAATTGATTTCTGAATTTCAGATTTGTGTATTTTAACATTTTCTGGTTTTATAGTAAAATGGCTTTTCTGGAATAACCTTTAGATTTAGTTGCCAATTTATAAAATTATGAAACGAGAAATGATTTCAAAAATCATCTTGATATTCATAAAACTATATCAAAGCAAGAGTAATAAAATCTAAACAAATGTTTTTTTTTATTTTAGATGACGTTGACCGATTAAAACCTCCAAAGCGTGGATTCTTCCAATCAATATTGTGCTGTTGGCGACGCAATCGAACGAAAACCAACCAAAATGGCACACCAATCGATGGATCAACAACACCGCCACCATTACCGGACCAACAAAGGTACCTACTACCTCAAGTTAGGCATTCGGATATGCATAAAAAATGCATGGTCATCGATTTGGACGAGACCTTAGTTCATAGTAGTTTTAAGGTAAGTAATAATCATGATATCCATGATGGTTTTCTTATAAAATTATGAATCGATTTTGCCCCCATTATATGTAAAGAGGAAAAAAAAAACAACCTCTATTAAAATACCAATCGATAGTAGTTTCACTAACATTCGCATATAAACTGCAATTATTGCCAGGCTAGATAGCGGGCGGTAGTGGCCTTCTCATTTGGCTTCTGTGCGTGTTTTGATTTTATTATTAACATATGTACATGTATCGTATCTACTTTTTTTTTTTTTAATTAAATAGTCTCATGCACGTGCATTCATTTAGCCCGAGTTCACTTCCCATTTAAAGATAAGAAAGCTACAAATGGAAATCGAAATGGCAATTGCAATGTGGCTGAAGAGTGATTTGAAAATAAATATCTAATAATTTCTTCCCCATTATAAGCGGATTCCAAAGAGAGCACACCAACGATGACGACGATACACCGCAAGTTCTTTAATGGAGTTGGGTGTTTAATAATTTTTTTTGTATCCATTTTCTTTTGGTAAAATTGATTTTTTTCTTGAACACCCTTTTGGCGACTCAAGGCTAATTTTATATATAACACCATCAGTACCCCTTTAAATCCTTTCGTGGTTTTTACGTCGAGGTTTCCGACGCGTTGCCGATATTCTTTATTTTTATTTTTAATTTCTTTTTTAAGTATAATATCGTCGGCGGCTCTTGGGATCTTCATCGAAACGAAAACACTTAGAGTTTCAGAGGAAGTCATTAAGAGATAAAACATAACGTTGGATGCGTACATTGATTGAAATTAAAAACTTTGTGCAACGAAAATGTGTACAAATGAATTTTACTTAAGTTCTTTTAAGTCTATCATAAGATAAGAAAAGTGAACTCAGCTATATTGAATGGTCGTTACTTTCTTTATGATATACCCATTGTTGGATTTGAAATTGCTAGGTGATAAATGTAAATTTTCAGGTACTTTTTGACCCAATCTCGTATACATTATCACATATTATATACCCATACAAATAGATATAAATATAAAATTCTTTTAATTGATTTTATTGCAAATAATTAAGCGAAAATGAAAAAAAAAAACACAAACAAAAATTCAATAAATTTTCCTTTATTCAGTGTAGCAGATAAATTATTCATGACCTATAAAAGCTCTAATTATCCTCATATCATTTCATTCAATCGACAAAAAAAAAAAATTCCATCAGGTAATTTAAAATTAATTCACCATTAACCCCTATATGTGATATGAAGTGCCCAAAGGAAATAAAAATATTTGTCTCACTCTTCCTCCTCTTAACAACCAATTCAACCATATAAAACATTATCATTTTAAACAAAGTTGGTTAGAATAAATTTATGAAGGTGCTGAATGCTGATATACCTACTTATTTCGTTTACACTTTAAAAAGAGCCTACGAACATTCCTCTGCATGTGCGTGCGTGTATGCTGGCCATATCGTCGTCGTTGTTGAAATCCCTCATTCCAGTGCCCAAACTCTTGTTGGTTTTTTTATGAGCTTAAAAGGCATCTGCTGGACCTTTTAAATCTCTCCCCAATGAATGATTTTCCATTATGATTTTCATCTAAAATTAGTCATAATTTCCTGCCACAAGAGCCATTCAAAAGGACATCTTGCAGTATAGACCGTCCTCGGGTGTTCGTTGGATGGTTATGGTTTTAGTTCTCTTCAGAGTGTTGCTAAATATACATATATACAGATTTATTCTTTTTATATAGAATCCTTTAAATATAAGTTTAATGCTTCTGAATTTTCTAACGTTTCCCATCTCTCTTTTACAGCCAATTCCCAATGCAGATTTTATAGTACCGGTAGAAATAGATGGAACCATCCACCAGGTTTACGTATTAAAACGTCCCCATGTCGATGAATTCCTTCGAAAAATGGGTGAACTTTACGAGTGTGTATTGTTCACAGCATCACTAGCCAAATATGCAGATCCTGTTGCAGATCTGTTAGATAAGTGAGTTTTAAGTTTTTTTTGAAATAAATATTTAATTATAATAATTATTATTTTAATCTTCTATTTACAGATGGAATGTGTTTCGCGCAAGACTGTTTAGGGAATCATGTGTTTACTATCGAGGAAATTATATTAAGGATCTAAATCGACTAGGACGTGATTTACAAAAGATTGTTATAGTTGATAATTCACCAGCTAGTTATATATTTCATCCAGATAATGCGGTAAGTATTGATGGTGTTTTATTTTACTGTAGGTTAATTTTATGTATTTTTTTTTATTAATTCTGAATTAATTGTTAACTTTAATTCAGTAAAATTTAATTTTTAAAGAGTTAAACAAACACACAGAATTAAACATGAATTAAAATCGATTTTCACCAATTTGTATTTTCTATAATATCATACATATTAAGATTATAAAATATATACAACTATACTGTCTTATTTAAGGTTCCTGTAAAGTCGTGGTTCGACGACGTAACTGACTGTGAACTGCTAGAGCTGATTCCTCTATTTGAAAAACTTAGCAAAGTTGATTCTGTATATAGTGTATTGTGCAATTCAAATAATCCCCTTAACAACCATCTTCAACAACAACAACAACAACAGCAGCAACAACAGCAACAAATCCTCCAGCAAACTCATTTAACACAAGCACATCAAATGCAGATGGTGCAACCGGCATCATCAACGGCATCTATTATCACTCAACAGCAACAACAACCCCAACAACCACAGCAACCGACCCAAGGAGTTCAGTCGCAGCAGCAACAACAACAGCAACAAATCGGTAGTCCGCCCAGTTTAAATGACCTAAGTAATAAAACGTAACAGTGGGAATACATGTTTATTAATATTTAAGTTTTAAAGCTTAATTGTTTATTTTTGTTTAAAATATATGTTTTAAAAATATAAGACAATAGGAAGAGGAATACAAAAAAAAAAAAAAAACTGAAAAAAAATATTAAAAATGGCTAATGTATGACCCATTTTAAGCCTATAAACTAACTGCATTACAAAAATTATTAAAGAACAGAACGTACTCTTACTTACACAATACTTTCCCTGTTTTAGTTTTTTTTTTTTGTTTTAATAATCAGCATGCATGTAATACGCGTACATATAAAATTATTTATACAAAAAATATCAAATTGAGTGTGTGGTTTTTCCTTTAAGAAAAAATCTCACAAAAGTAAATTATAAATTATATAAATAAATATATCAAAACAAATTGCAATTGCTGTTTAAAACAAACAATTCAAATATAATATTAAAAAAAATAAAAATAATATAATTTAATGAGTGAAGCGAAAAAAATATTTTAAAATTTTAACCTAATCGACGTTGTAACATGTTTTTAATTTTTCTTTTTCTACAAAGAAAACCTTAATAAATACAAATATGTAAGCAAAAAATAAAGTAGCACGTAATAATTTTTACTAAAATAATTGTGAACATTATGCATATGTATTACATTCATACAGATAAACTTAATTTATTGTAAATATTTATATAGTAATCTATATTATATATATGTACGTATATATGTTTGGTTTTCCTTTTTTGTTATGTAAATAATAACATAATCCATAAGTTGAAAGAAGAAAAATAAAGCAGTAAAATTTATATAAATATATCGAAATAGTCTTATATTAAAAAAAAATATATATAAATAACTTTTTTTTACCGACCACAAACAAAGGGAAAATGTAATTTAAAGAAAAAAAAAATATATACATTAAGGACACAATGGGAATAAAATATTTATATTTATACTTATACTAAAAAATATACAAGTATATTATACACAAAAAAGAAGTACCAATTATAGCTTATCAATATAAATTTAATAAAAAAGAAAAGAATTTTATATCAGTGTTTTATGTTTTTGTTTAACAAAAATCCTAGTTTAACATTTTTAACTTTCAAATTCCATTCACCATTTATAAAAATAAAAACATACAATTGGTACACCAAATGTTTTTTGTGTAAAGTACGACACTCCTGATATTTCGCCTTTTTCTCAATATCTCTTAAAAAAAGAAAACAAATTAGATATTTTTACATGGAATTTTTTAGAATGAAAAGAGTGCTGTTGAAAATGGACAGCAGCGGAGAGAACCTATGAAAGGATGTAAAAATGTTTACAACGTATATATTTTCGTTTATTTACAAAACGAAAATTCAATTATTAATTTTTTTGTTACCTACAGATCATACACTCTGCCATAAGAAAACAAATTATGCATTTTTTTTTTTAAATTTGTTGAAATATAAGTTAGTTAATTTTACTCAAAATGATGATTGTTATCAGAAAAAAAAAGAATTCAATGAAAAAAATAAAAGAGATGCAAAAATGATGAATTAAAAACGTTATATACATATTATTATAAACACACATATTATATTTAATCATACCGAAAAACAGAAAAATGCAGATCCTTAATAAATTATTAAATTAATTTATAAACAACAGAAAAACATAAAAAAAATAAAACAAAAATATCCGCGAATAGCTACGTGCTTATTTATATCATTTTTATCAATTTTAACAAATTATAACGCTTTTATAAGAAAAGAAAATAAATAATAATAAATCTATGTATGTAATATTAAATTCAAAAAATAAAACAAGAAAAAATACAGACAAATGTAAAGGGAAAACAATTTATCATAATATAATAAAAAATCTAATTATATATTTTTAAAACATATATATTTGTAAGAAATAATTAAAACAAAAAAATCTATATAAAATGAAATACTTAAATAAATTATTTTCTAAGGCATGACCATTTGGAAAAAATGTGTTGCTGTTTTTTTTTGTATATGTACATATATCAATGAAAATACGATGGTGGTTATGTTCACGAATTTTGTAGCACGAATCACGATGGGTAATAAAACTCATTTGTTTCTGAGAAAATAAAATGAAATTCCAAAATATTTAATCGATGAGTTGTATGTGACCAGAGATGATATTAAATTGTTTCCAATTCAATTTGCTATTGAGAGAATTCCCAAAACCGACTTTATCCGTCTTTATGATATATTGTCATTGCCACACACAATAAATTTGTGTACTGAAATGCAGTCAAATCTCTCCAAGTCTATGCTTATTTGAGAAGATCAAGTAGATTATATAATTTGTAACATATCACTCCAGCGGCGTCATTTAAATTTTTTATTAATATGCCAGTTGTATTGTAATGTATTTAAAGATGATAATTTCATGTAAATATCAGATCCAACAGCAGAAAAGTGGAGAAAGGAATTCACTCTTATTTTTATTAAAGATTGTCTTCAATACAGTGAGTTTTTTCCACAAATTTTTATAATTTGCTATCATACACCATTTAAAATAACCCAAGTTTACGAAATTTGGTAAAAATTTGAAGCCCAAAAATGAAATGCTAAAGATTCGCATCCGATTGATTTTAAACTTAACCCCATTCCTTATTTTAGATCCGACCCTCCAGAAAGCACTCAACTGAAAAACTCGTGAAAATTTCTTTACGAAAGGTTTTGAAACTATTATTCTGATCGATTTTCCCATTTTTTCGGCTCAGAACAACTTCCTTAAATTCAAGAGTTCAAAGAAAACAAAAACAATACATTTTTTTACTATTATATTTTTGTTTTACGCTTTATCGTAAATATATTTTAATATACAATTTTCTTTATTATTGCTACTAAACTCTATGCGTTTTTGTCCCGCAAAGAGTTAAAAAAAAAATAAAATAAAATTTGAAAATAATATTAATAACATAATTTTTCACTTATCACGAATACCAACAACATTATTTTATCTATTTACATATAAATCTTTCTGTCTTTTCAAAATATATCAGTATACATATATATATATAGATTTCTCTCTTTCTTAGAAAATAAGCAACAGGAATGTTGAAGATCTTTTGCTATAAGTTCACGCAAAACATTCATTTGGTTAGGCATGCTTTCATTTGTTACTATGAGTTTGACAAGAGGTTTGATGTGATGTGTTCATATGCTGCCTAGAAAAATGAAATAAATTAATTATTTCTATTTTCGTGAAAAGAAAAATGTATGCTAATTATACTTTAATAGTTGTGTAGCAGTACCCTGGTAAGCCAGACATCTCTGATTGAAAATTTGAACCTCCAGTAAGGTCATCTAATAGCGCTAATTCTGCTCCTAAATGAGGAACTGCCGCTCGAAGGACCAAAAACAATGCCAATGGCATCATAGTATCTGCCGCTAATATCACAGAGTTTTCCCTCGCAGCGTATTTATGAGCATCTGTTATAAGTTCAACGGCTCGTTCAATAACATTTAGCATGGCTTTGGGACTGAACTTTTCCTGCACTTGCTTGAACATAGCTATAGCATCGTGGAAGTACGTATTAGAAACAACAATGAGATTGGACCTAAATGAATTAAGCAAATCAATAATTTATATTCACAAACAATTACATAGTTAGTACTTACTCATCTAACGACAAAATTTGCGCAAGTTCTTTATCAGACAGTTTTTCGACATATGTCAAATTCTGCCTATATTGTTCGTCCTTGCGACTGTACTTATTTGCATAGAGGACAAACAACGTAGAGTAGATTCCTTCCGACAAAACAATTGGATAGAGCAAACTTATGTGAGAAATAACCTCCTTAGATCCCTCAGTGGAACAAAAATCCTCAGGTAGAGCTGGGAACAGCCTCCTTACGATGCTGTACACTCTTTTCGATATTGATTCCCATTCCTGCATTGCTTGCTTGGCTAGAATCGGCGTGGGTTTTACTTTCCAACAGCCATATGAATTGTAAAAACAATTAGCAATCTTTTGATTTAACAAATGCAGTGGATGATGGGGATCTTTGAATGCTTGTCCCAAGTACTCCTTGATCGAAGCTACATCATCATCTGTCAGCGACATTACACCAAAACTTGGAACAAATTCCAATCCATTCGACAAATTTAACCCAGAATTAATGGTGCTGTCGATAGAACTACGCGTACTTGTTGAATTGAGAGAATCAGTTGCCCAGCACTCAAGTTGTGCATTCAACAAACTACTGCTCAGGAGATTTTCCTCGTTGAATGATATTTCATACTGATGACCATCCCAGCTATCGTTTAGAGTCTCCTGGCTATACGACTTCTTTGGTTGTGATTCATCTCTGAGATCAAAATAACTGGCTTTGACCGATGGGGGCATTAGCAGACTACTCATGGACTTGAGACTTATCTTATCTAGACTTGATGAATAACCCATTGATATGTTTTTTGCAAAATAATGCGTTGATGATGAAGATATATTTTCCAAATCTTTGCTTTTCTCACGATTTTTTTCTTTTGTCATAAATACTGCTATACGATTCCATAAAAATTTCGGAGAGACCAATGAAGGATCACTAACCTCAAAGATGTGCTCCTCGAAATTATCAAAGAGACTACGCCATTTTCGTGAATTATCAACTACTAGTTCACCTATTGATCTATTTTAAAGGAATAATAGAAAGTTAAAAAAATTTATTAAAATCAAATTGAAATAAGATTGGTAAAAATTTTTACTGACTTCGGAAATTTGGGAAACTTTCGGTTGATTGCCACCGATCCAGTTATAACACGAACATCATTCCATGTGCCGCTTAAATGACCACTTATTACATTCCCAATCATGTTACACTTAGTGTTTTCTTCGTCTTCCTTTAAAAATTAAAATTGTTTAACAGAAAGTTTTTTTTTTCTGTTTAATTTCTGATCCAAAACATTTTGTTGCATTCAATTTTCCTTATCAAAAAAACGAAAAAAATTGTTTTCAAACTTTGGACCTAAGGTTTTAAGGAGATTCCCTAGAAGGTAAATTAAAATTTCTTTTCAACTCCAAAAATAACGGTCCTTGTCATATAACCGAAAACGGGCCTCACGAGTTTGATAAAAAAAATTTCAGTGGGGTTTTGTATGTATGTAATTAAAATTATTGAGTCAACCGATTGCGATAAAAAAAATTTATATATTCTCAATAATATGCTAGGTATACCAAAATGCTAAAATTTTTTGGATTTTTGAAAAAAAATCAATTTATTTTTGAAAACGGCTAAATATATTTTTCTCTGAATGTTTGTTTTTAATTCAAAAATTTAAAATGCTAAATTTGTTTTTTCAAAAAAAAATTTTTTTTAAAATGTTTACTTTCACTTAGCATTTTTCGTGATGTTTCTGCAAGGAATTTTTTCTTTTCTAGCCGCGCAAAGAAGTTTCACTACAAAAAATTTAATTAAACTTACTTCATCTATAGTTCCATGTGGCATGTAATATGTCCCTTTGCCGGCTGGTCCACGCATGGTAAGTTCTCCTTCGTAATAATAGTCATTTTCAAAGACAGCAATTCCCTGTCCCGTCAACTCATCGTTTACAAATATACCTTCAAAGTAATCGCCATTCATGGTTATACAGGTCCCTGCTCCCACACGTTTATTATCAACAAACATTCCCATATACTTGTCTCCGCTGACCATGTCATCTAGGATGCCATAACCGCACTTGACATTAAACTGATAGTCTCCCACATACGTGTAAGTATTCGTTCGCAGCAATCCGTGTCCATGGAAGAGCCCATCACGGAAATTGCCATCATACACTTCGTTGTTATTCATTTCGAAACAACCATATCCATGAAATTTACCAGCTTTGAAGTTTCCCTCGTATACACCAACCGATGGAATGGCCATTTTACCATGACCTAAACAAAAAAAAAAAACATTGATTAAAATTAAAGCCAACAGGAGAAATGATTTCACAAGACTCACCTTCAATTTCGCCATTGCGAATATCGCCAAAGTAGAATTTTCCATCGGGATATTCCAGATAACATCTACCGTGCAATATTCCATTCTTCCATCGACCGTATGCCTGCACCTTGGCATACTTTGGATGTTTGCTACTGAAGACGTAGGCAGTTGTTCTGATATTCGACAATTTCCCACCGGGACGTCCAAGAGCTGACATAATACTTGACTCGAGTTGGTCGTACCATAGGACCTTATCCTCGTGGTTTTTTGCTTCCAAACTGAAGTTCTTCTCGGGTGTAATGATCTTTAATCTGGTTTCTGTTTCCTTTTTAACCCACACAGCCACCAATGGATATGTATTCAAGCTAGTTCCGGCATACTGGCATAGACAATCCGAGAACAAGATAAAGCAATTCGTGCCCAATGTCGTCACTCCGCTATACCACTTTAGTGGAATAGTGCTAGGAGCAAGGATTACTCGCCGATGTTTCTTCATGAATGGGCGAATTTTCAAATTTTTCTCGTTCCGTACCCAAAAGTCATAAGTGTGTTCGGCCAGTTCTATGTCAATTCGACTTTGTCGAGAAAATTCTTGCCACAAGAGCAACTTCTCATTTAATACATTCGAAGCCTCAGGTTGATTTTGAGCTAATGTCTCGAGAACTTTGACGAAATTAGAAATCTGTCCAATGGGATGGGTTAATATTTGATCCATCAGATCCTTGGATGTAGATACCGAACAAGTTTGGTTAGATTGGCTCAGGCCAGTCACTGACTTCAGGTCACAGAATGCCTTCGTGTAGTCCTCAAATATTTTTATAACTTCTTTGGAATTTCGAAACCAAAGGATCTCTTTGAACGAAGGGCTATCGCTTCGATAGAAACTCTCCAGAGACTTGCAGCAGGCAAAGAGTGTGTAGAGAAGTTGCAAATAACAGTGGCAAATCGGCACGTATTGGGATTGCGTTCGTTTCAGTAATTGCAGCGAACGAATCAGTGCTCTACCGCGTTGGGAGTGATGCAGGCATTGCTGGAGAGAAAGAAGGAATGGATAGTAGGCTTGCTGGAATGTAAAAGCATTGTAGAGCGTGAATTCTCTGGCCGTGAGAATTAGTGGAATATTTTGAGGCACATTCGAAACGTGCATTGCCAGGAGCTGGCGCTTCATGATGTCTCCGTTTTCTTTCTCCAACCGCTCACCATTCAATTTCAGTAAAACGGTTCGGTAATCTCCGCAACATGCTTCTAAGACGTGAGACTCTACAGAATCAACGGACATAGTGTCCAGGCGTAGTTCTGCCGGTGAGCTAAGTTCTGAATTGGCATTCTGAAGCTGTTGTCTAGAGTTAAGTCCCCAATGGAACAGGCGTCCATCGATTGTCCGAGCAATCGAGTGCTCTCTGCCAGCTGAAATTGCACAGACTCCGATTTCACAGAGGTTTGTGACATAATTGACTCCAGTGCGCTTGATGTGGTCTCCTGTCCCAAGGACCCCATTGTTAGAAGTACCAAACGAACGCACCATTGTATGGAGTAAGGCATAGCCGCAGCGAAGTATGTCCTGGATGTTGTCTTCAAGGCACATGGCGGCATCACTCTCTCGACTACTCAGTGAGTTTTCGGAGCTGCGTTCGATGCGGGAAGAGTTTCCCGCACGGTTGGAAGCACCTCTCTGCAAGTTTCGACCAAAGTGTTCCCCCTCGTTATCAATGTATTCGTTCTCTTCAATGATTATAAAGAAGTCATCTCCAGAGCTCACATCCAAGACTGGTTTGTCGAAATGTTTCAGCCGAATCGGCAGCTGGCAGTTAAAGAGCTCGCCACAAGCACCCATTGCATAGACTTCGTGTTTGTCGGTTACAAAAACAGCCCCCAACGAGTTACACTTTACACGAGAGATTCGAATACGTTCCTCGGCGATTTCTAGAGGATCGAAGGAGATTTCTGTCCAGCTATAGTCCGAGTTCCTCGAACGTACCATACCGGAAGTGTCGACAATATAGAATCTATCCTCCCACATGTCCATGTCGATGATACCTCGAAACATTACATCAAGACAAAGTTCTTCATCATCTGTTGTACTGGGAATCGCGCCTTGATATATGATTCCATGACTCAGAAGATAAATTTCCTCTGCCGTCGCACAAATTCGACTCACTGCGCCCAATTTTTGATCGACGGTGCTCCTGATTCGCAAATCTCTGCCATTGTGGGAGATAATAAATGGATGCATTGTTCGACCTTGAAATTGTTTCTTTTTTTTGTTTAGTTTAAGTATTATTTTTTATGCAAGGTTTGTTGTTTAGTTTTAGTTCTAAGTTCTTTTGTTTTCATTTTTGTTGTCCATTTCTTATTGCGTAGGTGTGGAATGGAGAAACTCGAATCGTATTTTGCTTTTTACACGTCACAAACGTTATAAATACATTTTAAGGGGATTTCAAAACACTTTCTTGTTAATTTATGTTGGTTATACTCAAAAATTCCGAGGAAAATTAATAAAATTTCACGAAAATCAATTTTTGTTCAATTACGAATACGAAGGAAGGAAAATTTTCTGTATTATGACAGCTGTAACACATATGTCAAATTTATTTCAGAGATGCCATGTATGTTTTTCCAGTTCTGAACTGAATGTGGCATATTCACAATAATGATTTAAGAGCGGTTGAAAATTCTTTTAAAATTTTGAGGGCAATGAATATTTTTGACAACATGAAATATGGCCAAAAAAAAAAAAAATGAAAAAGGTCTCAAAAGTAGTGAAAAGTTTGTAAGCAAGGAATGAGGTTGTTCCCCCAAATTTCAAAATAACAAGGCAGGTTCACTTCAGTTGACAATATTAATTGGTTTCAAGATTGCAGAAAAGTGAGCGGTACTTTCTCCAATCTCGAACAAATTCAATTTTGTGGTTGTTTAAACATCAAATTAGAAGGAAAAAAAGACCAACTGTAAGTACAATAGCTTAGCTGTTGAATAAAGAGTATTAAATATATTGCTTAAGGATAATAAAGTAAAACTTAAATGTATTGTTTTAAATGATAACGTAATTTGAGCGGGAAATAGTAGAACAAGTAGTAGAAATTCAGTACTTAATTTGAATATCATGTGCAGTAAATTTCAAAGAAAATTACAAAAAAAGTAGGTTTCTTGCGAAGAATTAGAAATAAAGCAAGAAATAATACCGCTATAAATATTTACAATGTAATTATAAAACCTCATTTTAAATTTTGCTCTACGATTTTATACTTAATTAATGAAAGTTCAATGAATAATCTTAAAAAACTGCAAATTAATGCAATGCGTACAATACTTCGATGTAGTAAATATACTTCTATAATATTTATGTTAAATACTTTGATATGGATGAACGTTCAACAGCGAATTTATTTCAATATTTTATTGTTTTGTATTTAAAATTAAAAATAATTTGTTACCTAAATATTTGTCAAAACATTAACATAACAAATTAATGCTGAACTGCGTGAAGTTCAAACACGACACTAACCTTGAATGCAATTCGAAGCTATTGCGCTTCATCTTCAGCAATCACGACTAAACTTTTCATCAAAAATTAAAGAAAACAGTTTATTTAATAACTATTATTATAGAAAAAAAAAAATTTAATTTCCAATAGCCAGTAATTACGAGAAAAATATTATTAGAGCGAATAACTATAAAAAAAAACAAAGCAAATCTATTAAACAAATTGTACCAACTACATAGTTTTCAAATTTAGGGCCTGTTTTTGAGAATTGTTATTCAAGAATATTATAAAAATAAGAAAACAATAAGATCATAGAACTTGTTGGTCGAAGGCATAAGTTTTTTTTTTTTTAATAAAACATATTAAATCATAACCAATGCCGTTCATCGAGAAGAATTTTGAAAAAATGGAGTAAAATTTTCATTTGTAAAACAATTTTATTTCGTTTGTAAAAAATTAATAACACAATTCGAAAAATTTATCTACATAATTAAAAATCTCTATCGAAATCTCTAAATACGAATAGAGTAAACGAGAGTTCCATCTTGCAAAAGAATTGGTTGTGCTATTAAATTTTGGTTTTGAAGTCTAGCTGGCTTTGTAAATGTGGCTGGTCGTCTCAATTGTGCTGCTGCTGCTGCTACTTGTGGCCTATTTACCCTTTGACCTTTTCGTAATACTAAACGAGACGATTGACCTGGATGTCTTGAAACGAAAACTAGTCTCTCAGCTTCGGGTTCATCAGTTGTCTGTTCATCGTATTCTTCGTCGGGTATGGCTTCTTCGGGTTGAGGGGGTCCATATGTTTGATCGGGTGGTCCATAAGTCTGATCGGGAGGTCCATATGTTGGGTCGGGGAATGGAGCCGCCTCTTGGTTGGGTAGATCGAAGGGAATGTCAGGTTTTTCACCAGCCGGAGGGTATGGTGTGGCTGCCGGAGCGGCATTAGGTGTGACTTCCTGACGGGCGAAGAAACGATTGCGATTTTGAAAGCGTTGGTTAAATCGGCGAGGTGGCTCAGCTGCTCCTGCAGCAATAACACCAACTACCAAAATGATTTGAAAGAATTTTACCATTGCAATAAATTACTGATGAAGTTATGTCAGACAACTGATGTCTTATGGCTCAGTGTCAAAGGCTTTTATAGTTCCCCAACTAACAATGACCTCCCACAAATTATATTTAATTAATAAACGAGTAATTGTAATCTGGGTCCCCAAAATGAAGTACTGTCATAAAACTTTTTCGTGGAAAATCCAAAATACAACTTCAACCTCAACTTTATCCAAATCCATTAATAAGAGTCTTCAAATACATTTTAAATTACCTATGACTATTAAAGCCATCCGATTAATTACTGAATGAATGGCAAAGAAAACCTTCACACACCCAGCACCGCAACATAAGCACGTCCAACTTTGCATATGGAATATTTTCGGACCGTTTTTGGAAAGCGTCAAAGACAAGTCAATTCATATAAAATGTGTTGTCCAACATGTTGTCATTATCAGTTGATTACCATCAGCCCTCAACAACAAGCAGTGTATCTATTGAAATGGCAAGTCTTTTCCAAATTGTATTGGTGGTTCTAGTTGCCACAGTGGCTATGGCAGAACCAGTGAAATTCCGAGAAAATCCACGTGGAAGTCGATTCTTTGCTCGTCAAGAAGTGGCGCCTAGTTCTTCTCCAGCTCCTGCTCCATCAGATGCGCCATACCCAGCAGCTGGAGTAACACCTGCCGTTCCATTCGAACTCCCAAATGAACAAACTACTGAACAACCTGATAACACTTATCTTCCACCGGCACCAGCACCAACACCCGACAATACCTATGGCCCACCCCAAGATACTTATGGACCACCAGCACCACCACAACCAGACAATCAATACGGACCACCAGAGGCACCAGCTCAGCCGGACAACCAATATGGACCACCAGCTGCTGCCGAAGAACAAACTTTGGATGTAGATCCCCGGAGTCAGAGAATCATTGTCCGCTCACGGAACCAAAAGTCTTCCAAGCTAAGACAACAAAGGATTAGATCTCAGCCATTGAGAGCAGCCAGATTTCAATTAGAACCTGTAGAGATTATCAGATCCCGACCAGTCATTCATTACTCTGTGCAATATAAGAGTTTTTAGAGATCGACTATAGAAGTGTTGGAGTGAACATCTCATTTGTTTTTTTTTTTAATTTTTTATTGTTACTATTGAGTCTATAGAAAATAAATATTTGTAGATTTATAAAAAAAAATGTTTCTTTAAAGAGATATCCTGACAATAGCGCCGCGCCGTCGGTAAATGAAGAGGAGCATCTTTTTGAAAAAGATTTTTCAGTTTCACAAATGGAGTTCTCACAACTGTTCTGAACTAAATCATAGAAATGTTTGTGAATTTTTATTTTAAAAGAAGAACATTGAGAATAATTTTTACTTATTTTGTTAACTGGACTAAACGCGATAGTTCTTTTCGGTTCTTCAAGCCTTATTTCGAAAATGCCATGATGACCATCTTTAGTTAAGTTAAATAGGACAATTAATTAAAACTTGAGCTAATATTATTACTTGGCCTAAATTGATTGGCGCATTGATTGAACTATTCGTATAAATTAAATACATATCTTGTCCTAATTGAATTGTAGTAATATTGGAACAAAGTTAAGATATTTGAAACTGCAATTGTTAATTTGTATCAGATATACATATGAGTAATTATGATAAATATTGGGACAGCAAATAAATTGATTGATGGTCAATGTTAATTTGTTACTTGATACGAATTATTGAGGAGCTGTCAAACAAAATCGAATTTATTCAATTATTTTCCATTACAAAGAGGAGCATTTTTAAGCAAATCTCAGAGACAGACCGGTTTTCATAACTTTAAGAGCTGGCAAAAAAAAAAAAAAAGGCGTTTCCCTTTGGAGCCGACGAAGTACTTGCTAGTAGATGAAAACTTAAATCTAGTACGCGCATTATGTAGCACATACTCGTAAAGTAGATTGTGGAGCCCTTAAAAGCAAGTCAATCAGAATTTTATATATGCGTGAAGAATTATGTACCTCAATCAACACGTCAATTAGGGCGTCAAGTATGGTGTCAAGTAGTGCGTTAAGCAACGCCACATTTCACGTTAAGCAGTGTGTGAACCGCGTTGAAATTAAATTTATTAGGATGCAGGCGATGAAAAAAAGAATTTTTTCAAACTTATTTTTTCTCCCCGCTCCTAATTTAGTGATAAGGATAACGTAAGTGTTAACTTTCTTTTAATGTGAACACAGTAAACCTTAGGAGTTGATTTTGATATCGATTTTCATTTTTCTTAAAACTTGTTTAGGCCGTAAAATACACATTGTGGAAAAAAATAACACTTCGGACACCTTAAGACCATATTAATTAAATTTAAAATTTCATTAACAGTTTTTAGTTAAATCGGTTTTTTTTTTATTCATGGCAGAGAAAAATAAAAATCAATTTTGAAAACAATGCTTTTTCCAAATTTTTTGAACCACCAAATAAATTTTTTGCACTAATGCATAGCAAAAATGTGTAACTTAACAGGTTCATATAAATTAAATCAACAAACATTCAACTAATTTCGTTTAAAAAAATTTATTTTTTTTTTAATCAAATTTTAATTCAATTTATTTTTTTAATCATGTCTTCATGCCAAAATAGAATACACAATCCGTCCATCAGCTAAAAGAATCGGTTGAGCAAGAATCTGTGGTTGTTGTAGCTGCAGTGGCTGCACTGGTTGTAGTGGTTGCAATAAAGCAGCTGATTTCAATGGTTCAGCTTGTTTAGCTGATGTCAATTTTGCTCTTCGTCCTTGTTGCACCAATCTACTATTACCTCTTAAATCTGTGAAACGCGTTAGAGCAGGGTCAACACCAAAATTGTCCTGAGGTTGGACTGCCTCCGATTGGAATTCCGGTAAGTCTTGATCGTTGCTATCATCTAAAGATGGATCAAATTCAACATCTGGCTTATCCCCTGCGGGTGGATATGGTGTCTGAGCTGCAACATCTTCGGCAATTTCTTGTCTTGCTAAAAATCTACTTCTATTCCTCAAGAAACGACCTGACCCTGATGGAACATTTGCTGAATTTATAACAACACAAGAAACAAGCAAAACCGCAATTCTAAGGAACTTCGACATCATATTTTTTTAAACTGATTTTAGAGGAAGAAAATAAAAAATTCCTTGTTGTTTCTGGCGAAAACACAAATGTTGGACAACTGATAGCAATTTTAACCAGCACCCGAGGTATATAAACGATTTGTTTGGGTATTTGGTAACAACATTTGTGAACACGCACTCAGGAAGGTAACGTAAGCCATGTAAGGGAGGATATAAATACAACATGTTTACACTGTTGTACGTGACCTGTAAGCTCTGTGATTTAATTATGAATGACTATCTATGTACATATGTATATGATATGAATGCCACCTCCTCTCTCAATTGATATAGAATTTTCGAGTACTTTGTATGCAGAAGAAAAACCACCATTTAACTTTAAGTTAAGCACTCGTATTGTATTCGTATAAGTGGTGTGGTTCAAGGCAAATTGTCTGGTTTTTAGATTGCATTCAAAATTATTATTGAGAATTTGAAGGACTTATGAATAAGTGCTTATAAGGTTCTTTTCGAAGGGTTGAAAGATATTTTACATAAAAAATTGGTTCGGAAGAAAGTTGTCAAAGCTTAAAAAACAAAATTGACAAATTAACTAAAAAGTATTTTTTTTTAGAAAGTTTTGTCATCAAATCACATTCTATAGGATTTGTCTTGAACCGATAACAGAGCTGTTATTATACGAGTAATTAATCTTTCAGTGATTACCTTAAAGTTTAAACTTTAAATTTTGACATGTTCCAAAACTCATATATTTGTTCATAATCGATAGACACGAGTTATTTTGAAATACTTCTTTTGTCAGCGTAATTTTTTAATCTTATATGCCTAAGCATTCAAGTTTAAAAAATAAAATAAAATATACTTTTATATACAAAATAATCAGCAAAAAAACTTGTATTAATACAGAAAATACGAATACGCCACCATGTCCCTCAAAGATGTAGGGTGTAAATGTGAGTACTTCTTCAAAATAAAATTTAATTGATTTAACTCATTAAGCTTGTATTAAGCAGAATTAGAAAACTGCTGCAATATTTCAATTAAAGACGTGTTTTTCATTGCTAATAATATAGACTTGGGTACAAATTTCATCTACAAAATACAATATTTACAACTTAGCTCTTAAAAATGGTAAATTAAATAACTACAACAAAGTTTTAATCATAGCAAACTTTTTGTTTCATCGGCATCACTCAATACTTGCGATTGTTTTGCATTATCCTTTAATAATTCTTTAACTTAATATATGTTTTTTTCTTAAGTTTCATAAATATATTTTTATTAACTTTTTTTAGAACCAACCAAAGAATGTTTTAATTTTAGTTAGATGCCAAAAAAAAAAAACACCAACATTTTGTCGGCCCTCCACGGCCCATATATGAAACACGAAAGACAATAAAAAAATTGACCTCTTGCGATCTACAATCGTCACTAATGTTTCACCATTTGTAATGTTTTAAATCGTCGGCAAAGAGTAATTAACAAATTTAAATTATTTTTGCTTACAAAGTTAATACGATAAGTACTGGCGTCACGTTCACTCAAATCGAATGTCATTTTAAACTTATGGATTGGATTGCCTTAAATTTGGACTGAAAGTGTTCAAAGTGTCTCTGAATGTTACTATAAAAACAATTGCCCAATCTTACATCGATATCATTCAATTGAATCCAACAGTTTAATCACTATAACATCAGTATAATGGCAGGATATATTAAAATTATTTTCATAGCTGCACTAATTGTTGCTTGTTCTGCTGAACCTCAAAGACGATTCAGGAATTCAAGATTCAATGGATTCTCTGCCAGACAGGAGGAAGCTCCTAAAGAAGATGCTACTCCTTCAAAGGCACCATATCCTGCTGCTGGTTTTAAACCAGACGTCCCATTTGACTTGCCAACAGAGACAACAACTGCTTCAGTTCCAATTATTGAGACCAGTACAGCTGAACTAGATAGCACTACTGACGCTGAAACAACCTATGAGCCACCTACAACTGAGCCCATTGAAATTGATACTGAAATTCCTGAAGTTGTAGTTTTAGAAGAAGATGATGACGATGATACAGAATCAGTCATTTCAGTTGCTGTCTCATACGATAATGCTGATGCTCCTGAAGAACCACAACGTCTTGTTTTTGGCCAAAGGATTCGTTCATTGAACGATGAAAGGAGAGCACCACTGAAATTGCGAAAAGCTTTGGTAGAACCAATTTATCTAGAAGATGGATCATTTGTTTATTCTGCACCTTTGTAGAATTTAAATAGAAAGTGATCGAAGTGATACCTAACCACAATATTTCAAATGGCTTTTTTATAATTTTAATTTTTTTTTTTTATAAATATTTAATTAAAATTAATTCTTAAGATATTATTTTGTAACAAAAAATTTTAATAACGCAATAAAATGATTTTTGTTTTAATGTTATTTCTGTGTTTTTTTTTTCATAAAGGAATTAAATATGGAGCTGCGTCAAAATTTATAAAAGCATCTTAATATGTAAATATGAAAATTTCAAATTTCAAAATTTCAATTTCAAATACAAAAATTTTTTCATCAATGAATAATTGATGATGTTTACCATATAATATTTATTATCCTAGAAATGACCGGTAAGAATTTTTGGTAAAAATTTTTTTAAAGTACCTAGCCTGACCAGCTTTGGGCGTAGCAAGCATTTTAACTGGGGTTTTGCAATTGTC
Source organism: Syrphus vitripennis (assembly GCA_958431115.1). Lineage (NCBI taxonomy): Eukaryota > Metazoa > Arthropoda > Insecta > Diptera > Syrphidae > Syrphus > Syrphus vitripennis. The sequence continues at coordinate 1,086,846 of OY288109.1, read as the reverse complement.
ACCAGGCAAGCGCCATTGTAAACAGTTTTTCACTTTGTTGGGTCCCTTCGTTGTTCCTATAATAATATTTGCTGAAAAACACAATAATTACAAAACGATGAATTCTAGAATTTCAAAATTTTGGAAGTTACGGTAAGATTTATATTAAATCAGTTATTACGTCTGTATTTATTGAAAAATGAAAACACCTTCATAAATCACATAGATCATAAAACTTAATTGAAAGCAATAAAAAACTTATCAGCATAAAAACACAGAGAGATTGGCATTTTAATTATTTTTCGTTTTATTATCAAATTAACAAATAAATAATTTCAGTGATAAAAAATGTCCTTTTTGCAGCTGTGATGGTGCGACGTTGTTATTTCATACAACTGAGGTGTAAGAATAAAGCATTTTTAAACTTGAGTTTATACATACATATAAAATACCTTTTTTTCAAATAAAATAGCTTATAGACAAAATTAACTCAGTAAAACAAAAATCGTGTATGAGTCATCAATCGCTATGTATAAAATATTTATACATTAATTTATTGATATAAAGTTACCCACAACAACTGACCAATTTTTTAAATAAAAGTTTACCAATATGAATTATTACGAAAGCTTACTATTTCTTACATTTTATCAATGTTGGTGATAATTCAAGGCATTTTCATAATTCGGAATTTTACAGTAACATTAAAAAGTATTAATTCAGTCAACGAAAACAACTAAACGCATTGACTTGATTGCTCCCATCTTTTTTGTTCGCAAATAATGTTGGGATCTTTTTTCTTTAAAATCCCAAACTGAATGCATAAAAAAGACATTCTGATTTTAAAAAATAATTTAAAAATATAAAAATGACAAATATCCTGATGATCATATCGGGCTTATATTCCCATTGTTAAAATATTGAACTGCATCACCTTTTGAAGAAATGAAAACAAGAAAACTGGAACTTATTTGAAAAAAAAAATCAAAGCTATATGTGAAAATAAGTAATTTTCAAAAAACACTCTTCTCAAATCACTCCACACTCTCGACAGTCCTATCCATTAAGTTTCCCTTGTTTGCTGTGGAAGAGTGCGCAAGTATTTTTTTGAACCAACAAAAAACACTTAATCTCTCAGAAGATTGAAAACCGCTCATGAAGTTAAAAATATTTTATTTTTCATGTAAAACGCTGCTGATCTTGTCCAACAGTTTCGAAGTGCGGGTAAACAAGGCATATTGTCACTCACAAACGTTGTTGATACACGGGATTGGTTTTGTGTCAAAAAATCTTTAGCCATTGATTTACAAATCAGAGTGTGGGCGTTTATTATCTACTTCCGGTTTGTTACATCGCATCGGTCGATAAATAATTTTGTTTTGACAAATCAAGTTGACTTTTTTTTTGTACTCGTAAATTTGACAACTGGGTTTTTATTTGTCAACATATGTAGATTGTTTTTAAACTTATAAAAGGATAATAAAATGAAATAAATAGTGCATAATTGAAACGAAATATTTTCCATACTCTTTGTGTTTGTTATTTTTATATACAACACTCAGTTCTGTAAATAAACTATAATTTTTTAACAGTGCCCTGAGTACTGAGTACACGGACTACGAACGAAGCAGCGTGTTGTGTTAGCAATTGCAATGTGGTAAGCTATGTAAATAACTCATAAAAACTGCATGAGTCTAACTAAAAATAAATTAATTGGTTTTTGGATATTTTTTTCGAAAATATTTGCTAGTGTTCTTTATTTTTTTTTTTTTTGAAAATAATTTACGACTTACTTATAATTAAGTAACAATTTTCTAGACTCTAACGTATTGCGGAGTATAGGCGAGGTATCTTCCATCAACAAAGTAGAGTTCTTGGCCGATTAAGCGTTGCGACCTGTACGGAATTGGTTGAGCAATTACGCGTTGTGCTCTCAAAGGAGCTTGTAACCTTGCTGTTTTGGTTCTCGGGGACTTGGAGAGGGGAACAACTAATAAAAGTTCTTCATCATCGACAGGGTCTGTTTCAACTTCATTATCCTCGGCTTCATCATTGATTGGTTCTTGTACTTCTGGTTGATCCGATGTCTCATCAGGTTGTTCTGTTTCGGCTCCTTCTTCTTGTTCAGGTTCCTCTGTCACTTCTATGTCATCGGTGGCAGCTTTTGGTTCGGCATCAGCTTCTGGTGGGCCATAAGTCTTAGCTGGGGTTCCACAGGGAGAATTATCAGGTGGCAGGTATGTGTTGTCAGGTTCAACAGCTACATTCTCTGTTGGGAGGTCGAAACGAACTTGAGGAACAATTCCAGCTGGGGGATAAGGAGTCTGAGCTGGGATATCTTCCGCAACTTCCTGACGAGCCAAAAATCTCGATTGTTGATTTTTTCTCAAACGAGCCGGTTCTGCACAAACGATGGCAGCACAAGCAAATAAAAGAGCGATTTGAATGAATTTAGCCATTTTTGTTTGCGAGAGAGAAATAATTGTTGCTTTGTTGTACTGCAACGATTGACTGATAACATCTTCCAATCACTGCAGCTTATTTAAACATATTTTGAAATATTCTAAAGCACCTAATAGTGATTAAGTCTATAAGATGTGTTCTACCATACATAAATTAGAAACCTTCTACATTCAATCCGTTGACATTACACTTCATAAAATTTTAAATTAAATATACAACAAAAAAAAAACTTCCGGTGGAACTTACCTGTATGATACGCTAATTCGCATTCATGGAACAGAGGCCTAGTTGTGATGGGTAAAAAACACTATTGCAATGTCAACAGTTGGATTAGTTCATCGCAAATACCTTTTGCATGGAATATTGATCAGCCTTATGCGGTGCACGTAGTTTATTAATCGTGATTTAGTTGTGTGAATATTAAATTGAGGTAGCTGGTGGCAATGTTGTCGATGAGCGGCATGTCAAAGTTGTTGTTATTTTTTTTTGTAAAATTTAAAAATTTAGAAGGATCACTATACCTACTTTTACATAATGACTTAATATTAATATAAATGACATTGAAAAAAATATTCGATCTCTTTTTTTATGTTATGTCATCCGAAAGAAATTTTTTATTTGGCAAAAAAACTAAATGAACAGGATTCCTAATAAAGAAAATAAAGTAAAAATAATGGACTTTCATTGAAATCGTTGTAACTACAATGATGTATGTACGTTTTTTTACTTCACGTTTACTCAAAAAAAAATTGCACATTCCCTTATGGGAGGAACCCAGTTGCGTGACTGACGTAGTGCCCCAAAAGATTAGTAAGCATCCTTCGAACACGCGAAGCTGCTCAGGTAGTGTATTTTAAATTTTCAAAAATTATAATTTGTCAATGGTGGTGAAAAATTCAAGGCCTTACCGGCAAATTCTAGAATTCTACACTACACTGAACCAAAATTGTCCAAAAATACCGTTAGGTTTAAATGTATGACCATTTTCGTTTTGTATAATAATGGTTAAAATTTTTATTAGGAAAAAAAATTACTAATTTGCTCCTACAATTTTTTAACAAGAATGTAAAATTTTATGCTATTAAAATAGTGTTCCCAAAAAAATGATATATGTAGTTTAAGCTATATTCACTTTGCAAAATATCCGTTTTTACCATTTTTTCGTCTTTTCTTCAAAATATTAATTATAAAATATCCATTTCACTCCGGGACACTTAATCAGTTTTGTATTTTTTGAATTATCGAGTTTATCCTTATACAATTTTGATCGAAATGTTTCTAAACTTAACATAATATTAAAAATGAAAATTTTTTTAAAAAATTTTAAAAAGTCGGAAAAGCTATTTCTATTTTTTTTATTTTTATTACGATATTATGTCAACAAGAATTTTATCCTAGGTACTGCTGTGTAAAAAAAAAATTATTCGATAAAAACTGAAAATATTTTAATTATTTGTTTTAAACTGATTTTTTCAAAATTTTATGTTATTGCGGTCACTATAAATTTTCAATATACAATGCCCTTTTCGATTTATATTCTGAAAACCAGATGATGTTAAGGTGAAAACTCTAAAATTCATTAACAAACAAATTTTGAGAAATCAGTCGATTTATTTTTTCTTCTTTTTATATTTAAGGTTTAATATACATAATTATGTTAGCCATAGGTTGATAGTCTAAGAAGAATAGTGAAAATGACTTCGGGATTTGAAAATTATTTATTAATTCATGATTTGCTTATGTTAATATCGACAAAAGATATCCAAAGTCCAAGGTTATGAAAGTATTTATTTTGGTAGAATCCGGGCATGCATATTAAACATTATTTTAGTATTGATTTTGATTCCCTTTCAATTTTTTTTTTTTATTTTTCCTCGATATCCAAGAAATTAGACAGGTTGATTAAAATATAATGTCGAACTATTTTCAAGTGTTTACGAGCTAACATTTCTGTTTAGTTGTACATTATCTTTTTAATTAGTGCCTAATTATGCCCGAAGTTACCCTATAACATATTTTCAATATCACTTAATTAAAGTTGGCAAACTATTACTGTACGAGTACATACGATCTCAAAGAGAATTCTATCCGCGAAAAAAAAGCAAAATTGATTTTTGATTGCATCGGCTCTTGAGTATATTAAGAACTTTCTGATGCTACAATTTATGACTTAATCTTGTACTTTATTTTGCTATTAGCAGTCGTACGTTTTATTAATACAATTTTCAAGTTGATATCATTCAAAAACTGGGAATCTTGCCAAACTCATTTGTTTTGTAAAATAAAATAACAACCTACTCGTTTAATTTATTTTTTGTTGATTCCATCAAGCTCATGGTTGTGGTGTTAATAGAATTTGTTTTTATATTAAATTAAATTAATCTAAGAAAGTAATGAAAAAGTGTAGGTATATATTTTTTTATTAGTATTTTATTCAATAAATAATAAGAGAAACAAAAAAAAATAAATAAATTTAGTTTAATAATCTATAAAGTTGACCGTTATAGTTGAAGTAATAAACTGGTTGCACAATTTGTGGGGTTGCAATTTGCAATAACTTTGCTGATTTTTGTCTATTATTTCTCGGTTGGACTAGACGAGCTGGAAGCTGATTTTTGGCTTCTTCTTCATTCTTAACAGCTTCCGCTTCAATTTCTTCTGCTTCGATTCCTGCAGGTTCAGCAGAAGGATCTTGTTTTAGTGAAGTCTCTTCTTCATCAGATTCTTCAGGCTTTTCAGATGAGTTTTCTTCTTCAGCATCTTCTGGTTTTGCCAACCTAGGTTCTCCGGTCTTGGTTTCGTCTGTCTGAGGATCATCGTTGGCAAATTGTTCGACTTCATCTTTTACACTAGCTTCAGGTGGACCATAGGTCTTAGCTGGTAGGCCGTAAGTTTTGGCTGGTTCTCCAGCATCAGCTACTGATGGAGGAAGGTACGTCTTCTCTGGTTCCTCATCGAGTTTCTGTTCAGTTGGTAGAGCAAATTTGACTTCAGGTTGAATCCCAGCTGGAGGATATGGGGTTTGGGCGGGTATATCCTCAGCAGCAACCTCTTGCCTAGCTAGAAACTTTGATTTATTTGATCTAAGTCTATCCAATCTTGCCGGCGATGCACCACAAATTGCAATTGAAAAAATTAGTACAATTGACATTTTTTGAATAAATGAAGTCATTTTTTGAAATGGAATATGTTTCAATTAATGTGAGGGTAGAACAAATCTGATACTCTCAGCTCAGGTGTAGCTCCTATTTAAACAAATTATTTTCGCGCATTGAAATTTCAAGTTCATGTATTCGATTGCCGGTGTGATGGCGTTGACGCCACGCCCGCCACGCCCGCCATACCGGCAAATCTGCATAAAATCCAAATTTAAATGCAAAATATCATTGCGGATAGTGTAAATAAATACTTCCGAAACTTGCTGAATCTGTTTTTTATTGATTGCACGAAAAAAAAAGATTTGTCAATGAAAAAAAAAAAAAATACTTTTCTACGTGAGGGACATTTGGTATCTAAAAAAATAAATTTGTACCTGTCAATAGTTCAAGTAGGCTAAATGAGTGATTTTATCAAACAAAACATGAAATAAAATATTGTTTTATATGCTTGACAAAAAGACAAAAACTGGCTGCATTATATTCCAACCACAAAGTTTAGTCTTTAAGTGCTAAGAAGAGCATGTAGCTGAGAAATTTTTTTACTTGAATTTTTGAAAATAATATAATATCGTCAACTTATACTCAACTTATAAATTAGTTGAATTGAACGAAGCGTAAAACTTCAGTTCTAATATTCAAGTTTTAAAATAAGGACAAAATAGTAAATTAACATTCCACAAATATAATTATCAATATGTGAATGTCCATTCTCCTATCTACTCCACTTTTTTATCAAGTGAAATTCTATTCTTTCAAGATGTACTCAAAGTGCAGCTTTAGGGTGAAAAAGTGTTAAAAGACCGATTTCCAGTAGGGTGGTACAACATTACTTACTGTTCCGCATTTTATATAGTAATTCTATTCAATTAAACCATCAAAATACAAAAACTCCAATTAGCCCTGTCTATGACCTTGAAAACAAAAAAAAACATACTTCATTAAGAACCAAAAATGGCACACATCAAGAAACTCTGTAGGCGTCATATTATTTAACCAAAACTTTTCTCGTAAACAAAACAAAAACAAACTTCAGAACATTTGTGATTGTCAAATTAGTCGTGATACTGATATACTGTATTTCTATTTATTTCTAACTAACACACATTAATGTTTTACGGTACTTCTTTATAAGAACATTCGTTTACAAAACACAAACAAAAAATGAGTTGATAAACAAGTTCAAGAAATTCAAAAAAAAAAAAATAACATAAGGAACATTTTATAAGGATTATTAAATGAAATTGCCAAACAAGTATTATGCCAATTACGAGTTCATTTTGTTGCCATGAGTTCGCTTAATTGGTTCAAATTGTTAAGGATTATTTCGTAGGTGGTATAGATTATATTCTCTTTTTTTTTAATGATAAAAGCTTAAGATACATGCATACATATTTACTTACAATAAGTAATGCACATATGTATATATTTTATTAATTAAATTTATTTAAGAGGTAATTTAAATTATTTTTTTTTAAATTCATCTTCACTTTAATTTTACGAAGAGATAGATATGATTGCATTTTTATAAAGAGTCCTCACAAAAATTCTCTTAGCCTCTGGTTATACATCGAAAACAGGGACATTTAAATTAAGTAAAAAATATAATTTGTTTTCCTTCGTAGATTTCGCAAGATATTTAACTTTTTGACATTTGACAGTTTTCTTAAAAGAGCTCCGAGGATAAATTAACTTGTCTTTCCAATGTGGTGGTAGTTTTGATATTACTCTGGCTAATGTCTTCCGTAAATCTTGTCCTTTACTCTTAACTCACCTGCTCACTGACAAATTCCAGAATTTCCATTCCTTTGTCTGAACCTATGAATTTATTATTTATGTTATACCTACAGCTAAATTTAAACTCTTGGATAAAACAAAGGATAACTAATTTCTTACATGCCATTTTTTAGGCTATAGCATGTGTAAGTTATGGCCAAAATTTTCCTTCCATAAAAGTCATAAATAAAAAGCTTTTCATTGCAAAAGTGATAATAAAAAAAACATACTTCAAAAACCATAGATTAACATTAACTTTGTCATGAACTGTGTGGACTTGCTAGAGTCATAGATATATTTAAATCGCAATTTACTCACTAGAGGGACCATCATCATCATCAAAGAGATAAGCTGACATTAGCATATGAATCACTTGCAAATTGTCTGATGGCAACAGTTTTCTATTTTAACACATTCTAATGCCCTATTCGCCATTAAATATATTTTCTCGCATCCTTTTATCTTTTATTTGTTGTTGTTATATAAACCAATTTAATTCTCTTACAACATCATTTACTTAACATAATTGAGAACCTTAAATGATATAAAACTAAATCGTTTTAAAAATATTCCAGAACATTAATTATGCATATAAGAGTGTTTTTTGCGTTTAAATGTCTCTTTTGCTATGTCTCGTCTGTTTGCAGCAGCCGCAAGCCATAAAAGATGAAAACTTTTGGCGTGTGTTAGTAAAAAGTATGTATTTAAGGGAAATTTTAATAGTACATTATCATAATTCCCTAAAAGGTATTACAATTTTGTTGTTATATATTTTTTTAACTTTTGCGAGAAAATAAGTTTACTTTTTTTGCTTGCTCTATGAATGGCGCCCTTACTCCAGTTTGTCTAGCGCACACATAATTTTGAAAATTCAAGAAATTAGATTTACATTAAAAAAAGGATGTAGAAAGGACAATTTTCAGAGATTTGTCCTTTTTTGTCCGTATGCATACACTTCTTGTCATTTGATTATGGTCTGTTTAATTAATGTAATTCTTGAAATACATTTTTAGTGGGATGGGCGGCCAGCATGATATCAACCAAGATGATACATGAATTGTGTTTAAAACAGAATGTACTTCTGATTTAATTATTTGAGTAAGAATTTTAAGTTTAGTTTGACAAATTTTTAACTTTTTAACTTTTAAAGTTAAAAAAAAAAAATAAACAAAATCCACACCATCCAAAATCCATCCATAAAATTGTTCTCCAAATATCATTTGGAAAAATGTCTTACCAAATCAGGTAACACAGAGTGTTAATTTTGTTGTGTTTCTGTGTCTGGCACATTAGCTGGCATAAATACTGCGCTTTGGGTTTCAGTTTTTCACTTACTTTGATGTTTAGAAAATATTTATGACGAATTATGTTCGGCTTGGAAAAAAGGGAAGAACCGAAGAAACAAGGCGCTGTGTACATAATTTGTTTTTAAAAAGGACAAACACACAACACAACGAACGAAAGGAACGTGATTTTTGTTTCGTCCTTAGGATGAGAGATAGGGAGTGTTATAATACAGAAATGATAATCTCTGAAGCTTTAGTTTCGTTGGTCTTTTGAAATTCAAATATTTGCATATAAAACGTTAATCAAGCTTTAATTCTTAGTAAAATTAGGTGAATTATGGCAGGAGGTTTTATAAATATACCTATCCAGCATCCTATGGTGTTAAATTGAAACCTTAAGTTACTCGTAGGTAAAGGAAATTTGTCTTTTAAATATGGTTTAGATTGTGTGTTTAAATTTACAGGTTAATAGCTAAGTTAAATCAGATTGTTATTTTTTTTTCTGATGTATATTTTGTTTTGCATAATCACCTTGCTAATTATATGCCCAAAGGTGTTTATTTGGCAGAAAGTATTTTTGGCGACAGCAAGAAAGATTAACTTGTCTACAGGTGGTGTGACACTATACGAATATATAATAATAATAATGTAATCTTGTACAACTAGAAGCCTCATGGAGTAGATGGTGAAGGTTTAAGTTTCAACTTAAATTAATTGCGTAGTAATTTGTTAATTTATTTTTTTGCAAAGATAGCTATTTTGACCTTGGACTAATAAAATAAATGATTTTTGAAACTAAGTTTTATTAAATTCAAAATTTACAATAAACATTTTTTAGTTAAATGTTGGTTAAAGTTGCACACCGCAGAAAAATTATGGAGCAGTTTTAATATCAACTTACATACTCTAGGGGTTTAATTGATTTTCTTTGGAAAAAGTTTGTTAAAAATTACTTTAGATTTTACATTTAGCTATGAGCATGATACATTTGTATACGCATGCATCTCATTTCAAGGTTAAAAGTGAAAAATTTAGGTTTTTGTAAAATAAGAAAAATACGCATTTTGAGTTGCAGTTATAATAAAGAGTATTTAATAGGGTATACAAATATAGAGAATAGTCCTCATATTTTTCTTATGGGCCATGTCCGTTTTTAGGACTAGACTAAAATGAATTTTAATATTCTATTTTATAAAAGCCTGAGTGTGTATGTTCATTCAATAAAATTTCGAAAACAACAGCCAACAGCTGAGAATTGACGTTGTTTCCCTTGACTTCGTTTTATGGCACTTTTTTAAACAATTATTCAAATTTTGATAAAAAATTGTTTAAAAAAATTGTTTTGTACAAGTAACTGATTTGAGCATTAAATTTACATGATCTTATTCGATTCATAGATTTTAACATAAAAAATTACGGAGCACTTCCTTTTTATTTTCAATTTGAGAGTAAAATAAGGGAGTCATTTATTAAAAAATCAATTTTCCGTAAATTCAAATTGGCTCCCAACGAAACACTCATTAATTTTTTTTAGCTTGCCAGCTAAAATAATTTTCCTATTTTTCATAGATTTCAATGTTATTAATTTTTATTTTCGTACATTCGCACTTGACAAAAAAATCAACGGAAACGTTTAAACAGTAATCCACATCAAAATCCGCTAGAGAATATATATAGTACTTAAGCTATTTACTGTGGTTTTGCATATACGTAGTCATAAAATATCTATGCTTAATTTGTCTCGTAAAATATACATAACTCATATGACAAAAACCACAGCAATCTCGTTTTGTTATCCTTTTCAGAAGGTCTTTCATGTACATATATTTAATTTAATTTTAAACCATAAAACATTTCTCTAGACACCATACACTATCTCTGGAATACATCCACAAAAATGCTATTGTGCAATTTTGGTAACTTCTTTGAATTAAATCAAAAGAAAAATTACTTGCCATACATGAATAAATTTTTAAATCTTTTCTTTAACCGCACCTTACATACGACATACTAACATGCATAAATAGGAATCCTTTTATTTCTTTGGTTGTTAGAGATTATACTCGTATAGGTATATGTAGGGTTGTTAGATGAGTAAGACTCATTGGTTTTTTGATTCACTTGGTTTTATGAGATGGAATCCTTTTGTCCCCAATTGGGGAATTATTGTGAGAATCAATTTTTGTTGTGTTCTATAAAAATGTAGATACCTACCTACGATATTTTTCCAATTGATTCATTCAAGTGGTTTTATGGAAAAGGATAATCTTTCCTTGTATTTTTTATTTTACTGTTTTTTTTTTCAATAAACTTCAATGTGACTTAACCAATTTGTCTTCCAAGATAAAGGTGTTCCATTTCATCACCAATGAATAATCCTTCCCTTAGGGACAATGGTGTGATCTTGAAATTTATGAAAAAGGATAAAATCCACATTTATTTTTCTTATGTAAAAAAAGCGAACACACAAAAAGGGACATGCAAATCTCGGCCCCAACTGAATTCTCTTCTCCTTTTTTATCCTTATTTTTGTGGTTATTTTTCACTAACTTTATATTGTGAATGTTTTTGGAACTACATACAAGTATATGTAGATTAAAATGATTCTCCCAAATGATTACATATGGTTAAAGGGTTCACAAGAAAAATAAAATAAAATAAAAATAAAACAATATAATTTCATTTGACTGAGAAGGGTTTTGTTTTTGATGGATGGACTCTGTTGCTTATCTAGAAATTGTATATTCGTTTAAATTTCCAACCCAGCCTAGGATTGAGGAATAAAAATGTTGGAGTAAGAGAATTTTCTTCTTGTTTTTTTTTTGTTCCTTTTTCTGAAATTTCAAGTAGTCATAATTTTATGTGACAGTTTAATCTAGAATTTTCAGATTTTATGATAGGGAAAACAATTTTTTTGTATGTGTAGGGATATTCCCTACTTGGGAATAGACTGATAATAATAAAATATTTATTCAGTTGAGGTTTCTTTTTTTTTGTAAAGAGGAAGTTTGAAATTTGAAATTTAAAATGACAAAATCTATAAATCTCAAGTTCATCCAAGCGTCTTAATTTTTTGTATTAAAATAAAATGAAAACATGCAGAGCTAGAAGAGCGTGAACGAGTTTTGATCGTTTAATATTTTTTTTAGTTTTTGAATTCAAATTGTATGTAATTTAGGAAATGGTACACTAAATAAAAAAATTAATAAGTATTAGAAATATATGTTTCAATTTTTTCGACAAAAACTTCCTTTTTTCGGACCATTTTCAGGACCATGTCAGAAGCATACCTAAATTGATTTTGATTTATTTTTTTTGTACAAAAACAATAATTACCCCTGGGAACAAGTATTTATAATTTAAAGAAAAAAAAAACAAGCTATGTATATTATAAGGGTTAAAGAATATTTTAAATATATTAATTTACTATTCCATTTACAAACGTTATTAATAAAAACAAAGTACAAACAAAAAAAATTTTAGGTCATGAAAATTCTCAAACTCTTAACATTCTATATGCAATCAAAGCTCCATTGGTCGAATAAATGGGTTGAGCAATCAATCTCTGAGATCTTGGACGAGCTGCAGCTGGAAGTGCTTGCAATTTAGCAGTCCTCAGTTTTGCGGGCCTAACACTTTGTCTACGGAAATTTTTGGCCAAAGCAAAACGTTCAAATTGAGGATTGACAATTTCTTCAGCTTCAGGATCAACATTAGCCAAGTCGTCTTCTTCAGGTTCATCAGCAGATTGTTCTTCTTCGGGTTGTTGGGGTGCAGCATCATCATCAGCCAAAGTCGCATCATTGCCACTGCCTTCTGCAGCTGCTTCAGCTTCTACTTCTGGTGGTCCATAAGTCTGAGCAGGTGGTCCATAAGTCTGAGCTGGAGGCAATAGGTTGTCTGGGGGCAAATAGGTCTTCTCTGGATCCTCTGGTAGGTCTTGAGGTTCATTAGGCAAATTGAAACGAACTTCGGGAACTATTCCAGCTGGAGGATATGGTGTAACAGCTGCAACATCTTGGGCAGGATCCGCCTCCTGACGAGCTGAAAATCTGGATTGTCTGAAGTTACTCAAACGGGCTGCTTCTGTTGCACAAACTGCAACTCCCACTACAATTAAAGCAATAGAAAGGAACTTTGCCATAGTTTATTTGATTTGAATTGATTTTTAGTTTGTGAGACTTCAGTGAACCTACTGATATCTTCTATGGCCCGAAGTTGTCTATTTAAACAATTTTTTTGAACAATAAAACTGACCTTTATAAGCAATAAAAAATCATTCTTTTATTAGAAACCTTCTATTTTTAAATTAAATCATACTATATTCTGGGACGCAGCTCATTTTTATGCATCGCCTGTCTATAAATGGATTTCATGCCGATTTCAATGGTCAGTGACGAAGTTCATCGGACTACCTACATCGTCGTGTCTTCGTCATCATTATCGATAATATCTTTTGAAGCAGTCAAGTCACAAAATTTGACACAGTTTATGCATTGCACGCACGTAGAAGCCTAAATGCGTGAGGTTTATTTTTAAAATTGTTGTGGTTTTTAAAAACAAAAAAATCAACAGCTTCGATTTTCTTTATAATCGGAAAGGTCACATGTTTTGAAGCAGATTTATGTATAGTTAATTTTTTTTCTCAATTTCATTAAATGGATAGATAAGTACCTGGGTTTATTTATAAAAAAAACACCCACATTGAAGCTCCTTCAATTTTGCTACACCTATATGCATAATATTACATTTACCATCAACACCGAGAGCGTGTTGCAGAATTTCTAATGAACGTTGACACTGCACGACATCTAGTGTTTTCTCACTCTCTCTTTGCGTTGTTCAAAACACTTAACTGCTGCTGCTGTTGTTGCATGGATTTTTGAAGGAGATCATTAAAAGCACCATCGACCGCACACACACAGGTGATAGCATAATTTAATCGCAATCCAATACTTCATCAGCAAGAGAGGTGTACTTTTTTTTTAAGTCTACACATCCTTTCATGAGGATGTTAATAAAAACATCACTGATAGGAAAATGAAAAAGTAAAGAGGATATAAAATTAATTTTACGGGTTGTAGGATAGTGCAATGATTTTTTTTTAAGAAAAAGGGAAAAATATCTAGGAAGAAGTGTCTACAGGTGGCCAAATAGTGAAACAAAAAAATCGCTAAGTTTTTATAAAAACTAAAGCACAATGGTCAATTATTATTGTCTGTTCATTGCTGAAATATTTGCCTTTAACTTATTAATAACTAGGCCGCACAATGTTTTCCACGTTTGTCTTTTGATTTTTCTTGACATTGCAATTCTTTAGATATACATATGTATTTAGATCTATTTCTCCTTCACTATTATATTCAGCTTCTATACGAGTATATTTATGTTGGGAAAATACGAATATCTCTTAGAAATGGGTTAATTAACCTAGTAGCTCACCGCTAGCTAGAAGAAGCGATGACACAATACACACTGGTTCTTCAATTACATCATCATCGCCATCGTTGCATGTTATCCAAATAATTAACGTTTCAACGCAACGAGAATGTTACAAGGACCAAGACCATCAGAAACCAGACCGCAAGAAGAAGGCTTTATTAATGTTGGAGGCATCACAACAATAATAATAATTTGTATCCTTCCATGCGAACTGTGGCGTGGTGTGGCAGCGGCGGCGGCGACTGCCTTGAATTTGATCTCAATGGCGACATAGAAACCGACTTTAATATCAAATGTCTTTCCGAAAAGAGAACACGTCCATAACACACATCTCATATGAGAGTTAGCATATCCTTTTCATTCACTCTTCACTCCGATGCATGATTACTATACATACATTCTAGCAGACAGTAAGAATGGAATTTAATATATTTTTAATGTTGGTTAAATGCTATTGTTGTCGTCGTCCTTTTTTGCTGCCACCATCATCAGGCCTCATCTTCTATGCGTTATATGATCCAGGATGATGTATGGAGAGATATATTTCAAAAAAACAAAACTCATAAAAGATACTTCTTCTAATTCTATACCACACGCAAAAAGTTTTTTTTTAATAAAAAAAAAAAAAAAACTCCCCAAAGTGCCATCGATCTCTAGTAAGGAATGAGTTTTCACAGTAAAAACAAAATTAAGGAAGCTGGCTTTCCTTGTCTAATGTTCTTCCGCGCGCACGTCTCGCAAACTTTTTATGCCTCTCCATTTGTTTATTTTTCTAAATTACCGTATCCCCAGGTGGTGGCGGGCTTGTTGACAGCAGAGAGATTTGTCTCTTATTGGGCTTCGGCTTCGAAGAATTTCATCCTAAACTGTCGTCCTTAATTAGCTGGCTAACGAGTGTGATTGACAAATTTGAAAGGATCTCACTATAGTCTATAGCTCTGCCCTTATGATGGTGCTGAACGTTCCCGACATTTTATATTCATCGGATGGAGGAAAGTAATCTGTGAAATGCGACTGAAATGTGAATTAACTTAATTCAAATGAACGGTCTCTCATCGCATCGCAGCATCGACTACACCGACGACGACATCAAGAAGCTGTGCTGGTTTGGTTATAGTTGAAAATGAAAGACAGTTTAGTTTTGTTTAATAGGGATGGATATCGGATTTAAGGATCTTAAATATTTGCTGTCGTTTGGACTAATAGAGCGTGTATAACAAGTTTTGCAAATAGAAACTAAAAGGAAGAAACTTATCAAAAACTTATATAATAAAGTCTCGAAGAAATCCTCTCTCTCACTCTGATTAATTATTACTTTTTCAATTAGTTGAAGAATTGTTTGTGTTCGAACCAGAAGAAGTTTGAATAAAGTTTGACTTATATAGGTGTCTATACGTATAGACGAATTGAATTATTGACAAAGATTAATCTTAAAACAAACAAAAAAAAATGAAACAAATTGATTTGGGGTACGTTTTATGGATGGAAGTTTGAGTACGTATATTAGATTTTATTATGGTCCTGCCACATTTTTTTGAAAACATTCTTTGTTGATTTATTTTTTGGATTATCAATTAAATTAAAAACTTTTTATCGATTCAGTGATTTCGCTGAAACCGTTTTTGGAAGTTTTTGTTTATTGTTAAACAAGCTCGCAAAAGTTGTTTTTTTAATATTTAATTTTTAATATTTATGTGAATAAAAAAAAAGAGGGACGATATAACAATTAAAGAAAATAAATATTATATCTACGCCTTAGTACTCCAAATATTTATTCTCATATTTCATAACTCTAACGACCATTATTTTCATATAACTCCCAAACTATTACTTTTAAAGAAAAAAAATAATCCATCAAGAACTACCCTTAAGAGCAGTAAGCAGGTATTTGTAAAATAGAAAAACAAACAAACTTTAGATTAATTTAAATAATTTTTTTTATTCCATTTACAAAAAAACAATTATTAATAAAAACAAAATTCAAAAAAAAAAACATTATACAATTAACAAATTCTTAAACTCTCAACATTCTATATGCAATCAAAGCTCCATTGGTCGCATAAATTGGTTGAGCAATCAATCTCTGAGATCTTGGACGAGTTGCAGCTGGAAGTGCTTGCAATTTAGCAGTCCTCAGTTTTGCGGGCCTAACACTTTGTCTACGGAAATTTTTGGCCAAAGCAAAACGTTCAAATTGTGGATTGACAATTTCTTCAGCTTCAGGATCAACATTAGCCAGGTCGTCTTCTTCTGGTTCATCAGCAGCTTGTTCTTCTTCGGGTTGTTGAGGTGCAGTAGCATCATCAGCCAAAGTTGCATCATTGCCACTGCCTTCTGCAGCTGCTTCAGCTTCTACTTCTGGTGGTCCATAAGTCTGAGCAGGTGGTCCATAAGTCTGAGCTGGAGGCAATAGGTTGTCTGGGGGCAAATAGGTCTTCTCTGGATCCTCTGGTAGGTCTTGAGGTTCATTAGGCAAATTGAAACGCACTTCGGGAACTATTCCAGCTGGAGGATATGGTGTTACAGCTGCAACATCTTGGGCAGGATCCACCTCCTGACGAGCTGAAAATCTCGATTGTCTGAAGTTACTCAAACGGGCTGCTTCTGTTGCACAAACTGCAACTCCCACTACAATTAAAGCAATAGAAAGGAACTTTGCCATAGTTTATTTGATTTGAATTGATTTTTAGTTTGTGAGACTTCAGTGAACCTACTGATACCTTCTTGGCCCGAACTTGTCTATTTAAACGATTTCTTGATCGGTAAGATTGACCTTCATTAACAATAAAAAATTCAATTCTTTTATTAGACACCTTTGATTTTTAAATAAAATTAAATGTTGAATTACTGTAAACTCATTTTTATGCATCGCCTATGTCTATAAATGGATTACATGCCGACACTGACCATCATCGGTGAAGTTCACCGGACTACATCGTATAGTCGTCATCATCATCATCGACGAAGTCTTTGGATGTAGAATTTGACAATGTTTATGCAATGCACGTCGAAATTCCATTTTATATTCATATTATATCTATTTTAGATTTATATTAATAAATTTAATTTTTTAAATGTTTATACCAAAAATATTGAACCAATTACAACCGGCAGTTATAGTACAATACTTACGGCGTGAATTTAACATTTTAAAATTATAGCTCTGGGGTCTCGAGGAACGTTATTTTTTGTACAATATCCCTTTTGCCTTGTTAAAATATGCCTTTTTTACCTTATATAGCACTTTATACCATGCAAATAAGAAATATTATACCTATGTTTAATAAGAAAATAATAAAAAGCTATGAAAATTTGAAGTTTTTTTTTATTATTTGCAGAGGATTTAAATTAAACAATTATTAGGTCCACTCTAATGTACATACTAGACATCAAAAATAATAATTGTCATCCTTTATTTTCAATTGTTTTTTCTCAGAGAGTAACTATATTGCTGTAGAAAGAATTTGGTTACGGTTTGAGATTTATTTAAAAAAAAAAAATTTGGTTATCGGTTCACCTTTATTTTTTTTTTCAAAAATAACTTAACTCAGTGGTTAACCGTATCTCTGGTATATACCTAAAGAAAAACAAGTTTACGGTAAGACGAATTTCAGAAAAATACCTTCTTTTTTGTGAAAAAAAAATTATGATTTTCAAGTAAGTTTTTGACAAAAGAGACACCGTTTTTCTAAATCCGGTTCTGCCATGAACTTTTTTTCTTTTAAGGTAGTGTATAGTTGCTTTCGTGACTGAGTGTATATTATTGAGTGGAAGATTTTTGCTCCAAGCATTCACAATTAAATAAAATACTTTTTAAATAAAACTAAACATTTTGATAATACGGTATTAAAATGTTACTTCTCATACCAAGAATTTATTTCAAAAAAATGAATTAGCTTCAAAATTTAATGTTTAAACAAAAATTATCAAATTTGCGGTAACATTCACCAAATATGTTAACGGAAGAAAACATATAAAAAACTCCACACTAACATTTTCAATCCACTTATTCTTTAACGCATTTGAATCACTGTGGCTGTGGGTGCAGCGGTGATCTTATAAACTAATGTGACTAGTGATAGAATCTTTTTTGAGTTCGACTTAACGCACATTTATTTTTGCGAAAAAAATTCAATCTGAAGTGATTAGTTACCTTTAGTCGTGATTACAATCGAGTGGCAAATTGCAGATTTCTAACAGTTATCAATAAATATGTCTGACTAAACATTTTGACACTCACAAAATGTGCTCTGATCAAAATGTCTCGGTTTCTTAAACATACATTCATCTAATGAACTAAATTTAAGTATGTAAATTGATTTGTCTGTAGCTAAATCTTTAATTTACAAGACCAGACCGTTTTTAAATGTTATTTTTGTTGATTGCCAAAGGCTTTTTATAATATTTATTTGAATAAAAATGAAGGATGTCGGTAAAAATATTCATGAAATTTTCAATAAAAAATTACGTGTACGCCTTAGTGTACCACAATTTTATTTTCATATTTCATACTCTAGAGTTCTCCATCAGATGAGTGGGTAGAAAAAAGCTTAAACATTATAAAATATGTTTATTTGCTAGACTAAACAGTGTTAAAGTCTATTACATTCGGATACACCAATCCTAGTTTTTGTACTAATTAATGAACTAATGATTTCAGTCATTTTGAACAAGTGTCAAGGAGGGAGGGAGCCCCACATATCGAAAAAACGAATTTTTTCTAATTTTTCACATACTTTTCCCTTAGTAATTTAAAACATCTTGCAAACAATTTTGCGTTTTTATCTGAAAACACATCGTTTTATAAAAAAGTTCAAATGCAGAAAACTTAGAAGTTATAAAAAAAGAAGAAATTAGCTCTAACGAATCTTACTATTACTTTCCTAAAACTAAAAGATAGATATACATTGATCTATTTTTCCTCTTTCTCTTTAATAATCCGTCAAGAACTGTCCTAAAGAACAATAACCAGTAAGTATTATGTAATATGTAATTTAAAAGAAAACAACCTTGAGTTGGTGTTAAATTAATTTGAAGAATTTTTTTTATTCCATTTAAAAATAACAATTATTAATAAAAACAAAATTCAAAAAAAGAAAACATTATACAATTAACAAATTCTTAAACTCTCAACATTCTATATGCAATCAAAGCTCCATTGGTCGCATAAATTGGTTGAGCCATCAATCTCTGAGATCTTGCACGAGTTGCAGCTGGAAGTGCTTCCAATTTAGCAGCCCTCAGTTTTGCTGGCCTAACACTTTGTCTACGGAAATTTTTGGCCAAAGCAAAACGTTCAAATTGAGGATTGACAATTTCTTCAGCTTCAGGATCAACATTAGTCAAGTCTTCTTCTTCTGGTTCATCAGCAGCTTGTTCTTCTTCGGGTTGTTGGGGTGCTGTAGCATCATCAGCCAAAGTTGCATCATTGGCACTGCCTTCTGCAGCTGCTTCAGCTTCTACTTCTGGTGGTTTATAAGTCTGAGCAGGTGGTCCATAAGTTTGAGCTGGAGGCAATAGGTTGTCTGGGGGCAAATAGGTCTTCTCTGGATCCTCTGGTAGGTCTTGAGGTTCATTAGGCAAATTAAAACGCACCTCAGGAACTATTCCAGCTGGAGGATATGGTGTTACAGCTGCAACATCTTGGGCAGGATCCACCTCCTGACGAGCTGAAAATCTTGATTGTCTGAAGTTACTCAAACGTGCTGCTTCTGTTGCACAAACTGCAACTCCCACTACAATTAAAGCAATAGAAAGGAACTTTGCCATAGTATATTGAATTTGAATTGATTTTTTATTTGTAAGACTCCAAAGAAGCTACTGATACCTTCTGTGGTCCGAACTTGTTTATTTAAACGATTTTTTTGAGCAATAAAACTGACCTTTATAAGCAATAAAAAATCATTCTTTTATTAGAAACCTTCTATTTTTAAATTAAATCATACAATATTCTGCGGCTAAACTCATTTTTATGCATCGCCTATGTCTATAAATGGATTACATGCCGACACTGACCATCGGTGAAGTTCACCGGACTACATCGTATAGTCGTCATCATCATCATTGGCGAAGTCTTTGGAATTAGTCACAAAATTCGACAAAGTTTATGCAATGCACGTCGACATTCGAATTTATATTCGAATAAAACAAGCGGACACGGATTCAGTATCGGAAGTATCGTTTTGTCTAAGAAATTATTGAAAATTCAAATTTTATTATTTCATAACAACTACAGATTATTTAAAAATTCTGTCTTATTAAATTTCAGCGAATTCAACCCTTTTTAGCATTTTTATTTCAATTGTAAATTTTTTGAATATCAGGTTTCTATTTAGCGTGATGCTATAGCTATAGCTATAGCTTAGCACAAGTCTCTAAAACAAAATTCAGAGAAATTAAGAGTTAAAGTAAACTAAATGGCATGTACTGCCATAGTACTGGTATGTCTGCACGAGATGTGTGTGTTATTTTTCTTGTTTTAAGCAAATGTTTAATTAAGATAATCTAGTTATAGATTGGAAGAGTTTTGAAAAATTGTTGTTAACGGTATGGCTAATAGTTTTTGATTTTCTCATAAACGGTTTGACGAATTGTGGCCAAATTTTTCTAAAGGAGGTCATATGTCTGTATATGTAATCTGAATACATATTGCTTATCAAAATGTTCTAAAAAATATTTTTTGTGTGGATTTTTTTAAATTTTGTTATATGTTATGTGTAACTAAAAACGTGCATACTAATTTTTCTCTAAAAATACTTAAAAAATTTATATATTTTTTTCAAAAATTTGAATTTTTTCGATACATCATATAGTAACTTTAATTCAAGTAATTGATTTGATGCCTTTGCTTATTTGTTTGAAATTCTTCTTTTTGAAATAAGTTTAGCATGGGATCAAGTTCTATCCATTCTTTCATTTCATTTTATCTGCACTTGATATTTTTTTTTCGATCTCTTAAATTAACCATTTTTCGGAAAATCGTCAATCCAAACAATTCAGTTAATTTTGTTTTGATTACAACCGAATGGCTCAAACATACATCTGTCTGTCTGACTAAAAATTTTTATATGCAAAAAATGTGCCCAGATTCTAAGACATACATATCATGATCTATTAAAATATTAAATTTTCTTTTTTTATTGAGCAAAACACTCAGTTCATAAAAATGTGAATAAAGTATATTAAAGAAGTGATTATACGATGAAAGATAAAACACGAACACACATGGCCTTCCCTTCGCCGCAAGATTTTTAGTGAGAAAATTATGTATCTATTTGAAAACTTTTGATACTACTCGTACTTTTGAATATAATAGACGAAGTCTGTAAACTTTCTCGTCACGTACGTTTTGTGTTTTATTTTGTGTGAAAGTTTTCATCAAAATTAATTTAATCTCTTCATTCTTTTACTGGCAAGATTTAAAAGAAAATCTATAAAACATTAAATTCAAATTCCATAAAACTATACAATGTACAACTTTAATATTTTTGAAATAAACATCCAGGGGATATGTTTGACGATTTCCTTAAAAAAATAACATAGTGGGAGGGTAATTACTACATTCCCATATTGTGCTTCTATTTCCCGAATGAATTGTTTTTGTATCTAATTTAATTAAAATCCAAAGAAGTCCATAACTAATTCAAATCTTTTTAGCCAGACACAATTGTAAAAAAAAATCAATAAACTTATGTATCATTAAGCACTGTCACTACGCTTCTCAGCAAACCCTCTCAATAAATGACCACAAAAAAAAAACTGGGCTCATGCAAGATACTTGCTCATATAAAAGTTGCGAAACTTTTCAAAAAGTTATGAAGAATATTAATAAGCTGAATAAAGTTTTCCGGATACCAAAAAAAAAAAACTAAACAAAAAAAACTTTTCTAAATAAATGAAACCAACGACGACGATTGCAGCACGACGAAGGAATGAGTTCTTTTTATAGGGAATTCTATAAATTCTTTATAATCTCAATAATTTTCAGAAAATCTTGTATTCGTTCATTTATCGATGAAAACACTTTTTTTTTCAAAGGAAAGGAGAGGAACTTGTATGCACAAAGAATAATAAACAATGAAACCGACCAACTGTTGACATTTATTTTACCATCGAACTCTCAGGAACACAAATCCTGAATAAAATTCCATTGATCATAAATTCATGGAATATCTGGACATAAAATCAAAAACAATAAACATCCCAGGTAATGTGCAATAAATTCACTTCAAGCTAAACAAACAGTAAAAATAAAAACAAACAGTAAAGGTGTGAGTTTCATGGGAGTTTGTTGTAGCTTTCCCTATTTTTGTTCTTTTGAAGTTTTTTTTTCCCCAAAAAAAGGTTTCAAAATAGCTCAAATACATTATTCTTTTGTTTTAGCAAATTTGTAAAATGGACAATATATTTAAAAGTTATAAAGGGTGTTTGATTGTTCAACTTTTAAGGAAATGAATTTTGAGTTGAGATTGGAAATATGTAGTTGTTTCAGCTTCCTTATACAAGCAGTGTTTTCAAGTGTGAAGTTCTAACATAGTCAAATTAAGGAAACGATTGTTTCGATTTTTTTTTTGTGTTTTTAAAGATCGGTGTAACTTTGTGAAAAATGGTGGTATTGAGATAAAACCAATAACATTCTGAAGATTCACTGATTGTGAAACTTTATTAAGACACATTTTTCACCCCTTACCGTAATTAAGTTATTATTTTTCTGTTTATAAATATTAATTAAAATATTAATTTTATCATGAGGTTTTACTGGAAAATAAACCAAAAAAGCTTTTATCAATTATCAAATTGATCCGACGAAAAAGCCAGAACTCCAAACGTCTCAAAAACCATTTAAATGAACAAAATTAATTTATTTTTCAAATTATCTCATCATCATGAAAATGATAAAATAAAATTAACATTTTTTTCCAATTTTTTCACATATTACTGCTTTTAAAATAGTAAAACGTTTTGAATTCCTTTTTTTTTCAAAAATCTATTTTATGCAAGCATAACAAGAAAAACACTTCAAGAATTCAATATGGTTTTCTTCATAAAATCAATATGATTTCTTTTTGTTTTGGAAAATCACTATATGAATTTTCCCCAGTTGTCTAATAGTATCATGATTTATTTTTATTTTTCATAATACCCTATACCTACTTGTGCATTATGTATTGTATATCCAATGTCATGTTAGGAATGTTAAAAAAGAATAAACATTTATTCGATTTGGCAAAAGGATCTTGAGCTGTATGAAATGTAATCGTAAGTGTACTCCGATATATGTTATGTACGTAACAATACCTTCTTATAAGAAGAAGTGGAACATTGAAGACAATATGACCATAAATTCTGAAAAAAAATCCCTAACTTCCAGATTATAATATGTTTTTATACGTTTTCTTGGAGTGTTTCCGATGGTGGCTTAAGGACTCACAATAAACCCCAATACTAATACACATTCTCGACGACCGACCGACGCACGCAAGGTACGAAATATTGGTTGTGCACTGGTTGTCGGGTAATTTATTACAAAATAAACGAAATAGCATCAGAGGATATTACAGAAATGATATGGCAGTGTTATGAGGTAACATATTTATTTTTTGTTTTGTTTCAAGTTAAAATGCCTTTAGGCCTATTGCTGCTCACATCTTGCTTTATTTTATTACAATGTGTGGATAAAATTAAATTATGTACTATTGAGGAATTTGTAACATACATATGTATGTATGTATATAGTTCAAAGATTGGATGGTAGAGTTGGCGCTTCGATTCGAGTTCAGTATTGTGGTCGATATAGATACTAAGATATTCATATATTCTTATTACATTTCCATTTGATTGGTATCACCTTTCCAATGGTAATAAAATATACATATTTGAAAATTTGATTACTGCCAAAATATCCTTATTCCCTTTTGAGCTATGATTTGATATTGTTTGTAGTTTAAATTGATTCCAAATTCTCTCACGATAGCAATGAACGTAAAAAGATATTTAAATTGAAACTATGTAGTTTAAATGTTTTTTTATTTATATTTGTTATATTTATTTATTTCCAGAGCAGTTTCGATTTTCTAAAAACAAAAATGGTTTTTTGTTAATGGATTGTTTTAAAATCAGCGTCTAAAAAAAAAAAAAAAATACGTGACTAAGTGAAATGTTCAAATATTAAGAAAAACATTTTAAATGCATACAAAACTTTTATATAATTAATGAATTTATTTGCAAAGTGGTTGCATATAACAGCAACCACTTTTTTTCCGCTTTGTTTTGTAACCATAAATACCGTTTTGTTATTGCTTCGCTTTGGATCAATTTCATGATTTATTTTACTTCACTGTTCTATTTTGTCACCAAAACACGACCTGTATCAATTTACTTACTTGAAAAAAAACGGTTCATAATTTTTGAAAATGCCACTTGTTTCCCTGAATACATTAATTATAAATAAATATAGAATTACTTTTTCATACAAACAACCTACATCAAAACTGTTTAACAAGCATTGAACATGAACATGTCATACATGTCTAGAGTCTAGACAAATAATTTCTATCGTAACAAAAAAATAACAAAATAGGTAATCACAAAAACCTCTTCCCATTAATTTTCCTGCAAAAGACACTCAGTCATCAAATATTTGCTTTATGCTCCTGGGTCCTAAACTAAACCCAAACCCAAAGTCGTATATCCTTTTTGTTTGTCACCTACCTATACAAAATCATGAACAATACCACTTGTATTCAGCTGGGACCAAAACTTCAAAAAAAACCACAAACAAAGCGTCCAGTCCTATACAAATTTTCATCTCAAGTTTCTTTCTATTTTGGGTAAATAATTTACGCCATAAAATGCACTGTTCTGTTACCATCCCAAAAAACCATACCCCCATCAACTCCCCGATGTTAATGATGGTCATCTGTAGAAATTTTGGCAAGTGCATGCTTAACAAAGAGGAATTGGCCATGTCATGAGATTCCTCCATATATATACACAAAGAGATGTCATGTCGGAAATTTCCAAGCAGCTTTCCATTGAAGATGATGAATAGAACTTCTGGAGTGGGTGGGTAGGGTATGTATATCTAACTACATCCAGCATTTTAAATAAAGGACTTCGCATCGTAAATCAAATGGTCATCCTCAATTTGCCTTTAGAAATCCTTCATGGATATGTTTGAGTGTATGTATGTATGTATATATATCTATGTTTATGGTACATGAATCATCTGAGTAAGAGTTGGCGACACCGAATAATAGTTGGGTGACAGACAGACTGGGTCTCTTGACCAGCAAAAGGCAATAGATTGGTCAATTTGATGCTTCCATGTCGATTGTTTCTGGATAAAAGCCCCAGAACCATTCTCCCTCTATCTCTTTTTCTATATCTATCGACCTATCCTTTCCTAACCTAAAGTATCAGGGCTAAGTTAAATGGCGTGGATTTAATGTGAATTTAGTTTGATTTTGATTATAAATTCCTCCTTTGAGGAGAAGTTGAACAACATTCGTTATGAGTTATGTCATCTTTTTTTTTTTAGGAAATTCTTTGTTTGCTTTTTCAATTCAATGTACATAGTGTACACACATATGAATTCTGAGTTCCTTTAAGGAAATGCAAACTACCCGATTTCCCATTTTTCAAAAATAAACATAAACTACAATTCGACAAATATCCATATAAACATATTGGTATTGGTGTTTTCACAGCAAATTTACTCGCTCAACTAACACAGGAGATGCATTAGGAAAGTCAATATTTTCTCAAAATGTATTGGACACATATAGAGCATTGGCAGTCCTGATGGTTTCGAAACATGTTTCTAAATATGGAGAAATGCAATTTATTCCAATGTAAGATCGAATAAATATACCTAAATGATTCGGAGCCTTAAAATTTTCCATTACTTTTGAATTGAATTGAGAGGACTCGTTGATACATCAATAGCACAAATAAACAACGAGAGCAGAGGGCATACAGTTATGGAGAAAGAAAACTCTTTAAATCTTAATTTCAGCAGTTTGCAAGCAACTGCTCAATGGTAACAAGGATTTTGCCAGAATACAACTTAGATTTTGGTTTGAAGTGCACACTGCACACTGCACACGTTTCAAAACTTCAACCTTCTTTCCTCTGGATTTTCATCATATCAACAAAACATAAACATATCAAAACGAACACTTGAACTCCATCAACCCCTAAGTCTAAGAAGCTTTCACTCAAATATAGGACTCCTGCGCAGTGAGTATCACTCGATTTTCCGAAGCTTTTATGCTAGATGCGATGTTTCAAACCTTCTGTTATCAGTTGTTTTTGGCATCACGATTCACGACCTGTTGTTCGAAAAACGTGTATCTTTGACAAATCAGTTATCTGAAGATCATCAAAGGACACGGTACACCTTTCCGGATTAATATTTAAACCTTGTGAATTCGAAACCAAGGGCGGGAATTTTTCGAGTGTTTTATTTTTTTTTTATTTAAACTCACCATCATTCGAATAGATATTTAAAAGAAAAAAAACTGCAATGAAATTTGAATTGAAATGTGACCGTTCAGGGGATATCCTTATTCGTGTTGAGCCATAATTTAATATTTATTTTTTACCGTTTAGTGTTTCTGTACCTCACACTGAATCAGTTTTGTCTGTCAATCAAGTTAAAATACACTTTGTCCTCCAAATTTCAGACAATTTTAAATCCTGTTTTTGTTTAATTTTCTCTTTGTATTTTAAGGAACAAAGTAGAAGAGTAAGAAATTACGTGTCAAGTGAATTGAAAGGGGCTGTCATTCTTCGAAAGTGATATAATCTTTCAAAGTGAAAAATGCATTATTGTGCGCACCTGATGCCGACGAATTAATTTAAAATTGAATAAAAGCTAAATGCATAAATACCTTTCTGTTGCATAGAGCCAGAGTGGTCCTGGCTATAAGTTTGTGTGTGTTTGGTGTGTGCTAAAAGAAAAAAAGAAAATACAAAATTTTAAATAAACTTCAACTCCTGACATGTAAAGGTGTGAATGGAGGACGAAAAGTATACCATCAGGATCATTGTTAGCTTCATTAATCTTTTTCAGGAATCCTTTGGGGTTTCCTGAAAAGGAAACACAAACAACATCAACAACAACAAGAAACAGGTTGGTAAGACATGGTGCATTTTACAAGAAGTACTACAACTATACCATATTAGAATTACATATATATTTTTCTATTTGCATACTTTGGGGCGAAATTGGATGATATTTGTTATTCAATGTGCTTTCAAATATCTACCTGTCAATTTGTTGGATAAGATCGATTTTGTGTTTTTTTTCCCCAAGAGATGAGTATCATGGGGAACAAATTTACAAATATCGATTTGTATGCAAATTTGTTTCAAGTCTCTTATTTTGATTGCTTATCCACATGTTAACATTTATGTGGTTGTTGACATACGGAGATAAATTAATTTTGAATTCAAAGTTTTTTATTTTTATTTTTCGTTCAAGTTTTTTTTTTTTGACATACTTAAGGGCTGTGTATTTAATTAAGTCACCTTTTTCTTCACTTTTCATTTGGGAAATGTACATGAGGGATATGAGGACACCTTGTGGTTACCCACATTATACCTAACTCATAAAGAGAGTCTGACCCTTTTCCATAATAAAACAGCTTAGCAGAGATAAACACATAAACCTAGGACGTTGCCCCAACAACTTTTGAATTTAAATTAAGACCAGAAACTTCAAACTACCATTTTATATACATAGTTGATGATGAACATGTTGAAGTTGATGAATGTTTCTAACGTAGAAGGTATATTATTTCCGCAGAAAAGATACTACGGAGAATATAATGGAGTACCTGTGGTATGTGAAGATTTCTGGTTGAAAACATTCTGAGGTTTTTTTTTTCATTCTTCTCATGCTTGACCCTCTTTTGCTTGTTACTTTAAGTAGGTACTAGGTATACTGTATAGGGATTCGTAAAAATTCGATTTTGAAATATTAGTTAAACTTGAAATTACGATGAAAGAGAAAGTAGAAAAAATGTGCCTCGCAATTTTCTCCAGACTTTGCAGTTATGGTTATTCGGGGCTTCTTTAGAGGGAAATTTAAATTTTATTTTAGCTTCAAAAATAACGGTACCTTCGTACCTTGCAGTCTTTATCACTGAACACATTTGTATTGAAAACGAGCCTAACGATTTTAATGAATTTTTTCCTATGAGCTACTGGATATAAATTTAAGTATTTGATAAATATATTTGTTTACCGTTAATAACGATAGGTACCTTTTTTTTTGATTTTCGATTTTCTTTCTCTTGCTAGATTTCCACGAAATTTTATTTTAAACATTTGATTGTACATCAACATTTTTGAAAACATATTTGAATTTTGCTCAACACTAAAAAATATTTTTGAAACTTTACATCAAACTAATCTCCTTACTTTTAAATAAAAGAGTTCGATTTTGTCGGCGTATAGTGAAAAGCTGCCGAATCCTTTTTTTTTGTAAATTCCTTGGAAAATTTGTTAACAATAAAAGAAGTCATCAAATCGTTAACATCTAGAAGTAGGTTTTTTTTATTCAACCATTTCAACACTTTATGGTGATTCACTAGAGGGGAAATTGATATTTTGTACCTTCAAAAATAACAGCATTAGTTTTTGATTTTCTCATAAATGGTTTGAAATTTTTGTGAAAGAGAAATTCTCAACAAATATGTTTAAAGCTTAAAAAAAATAAAAGTAAATGAATGTTTTTTTAAATTCTAAAAATAAGGTTTCCATTTTTTTTTCAAGAGTTTTATATATAAAAATATCTATATGTACATATATTTTTTAAAGAAACTCCCTCAACAATTTTTGAATTTTTTTTTTACCAAAAATTTGTATTTTTCTGTACATTGGATAATATCTTCAGTTTAGAATTCAAACTTCTGTTTTGGATTATTTAAGTAATTAAAGTATGATAACTTGTTTTAAAGAAATAAAAATATTTAAAAAGTTTTGTAAAAATATATTATAAGTTAGGAAAAATAAAAAAATCTGAATTTGGTAGGTACTTCATTTCAAAACTGTTATTTTTTGAGAAGAATTCCGATTGAGAATCGTTGTTAAAAATTTTCGTTACATCTGTAAGTCTCGGAGGTGTTTTCAGTAAAGAAAACCATTCAAAATTTAATTTTTTGAATATTTCAATGCCAATACAACAAAGTCTAATGGAATAAAATTGTTGTTTCTCATTTGTCTCACCAAAAAAGACTAAATCGGAGAAACTCTCAATCTTTACCAGGACTAGACTGAGACGAAACTTTAAAGCTCTCACAGCTTCATTTCAAAACCGTTTTTTTTTTAATTTTTTTTTTATTACGGAATAGTCATAAATATGAGTGCTTTATTATATTGAAAAGGTCTCCATGAAAAAAAAAAAACAATTCAGCATTAATCTATGACCCTACTGTTCACACTGTATTGTACAATGTACATTCATATTACATACATTTGCATATGATATATTTCAGAACGCTTTTGTGAATTAATCCGAAAATAGTTTTCGTCCCTACATATAAATATTGCTGCAGAAATTATAACAGGGGGAGTGGTATTGTTGCCAAAATTAAAATTTTCATTTTTCCATTTCAAACGAATTTCCATAAAATTATAACATATCAAAAAAAGTAGAGCATAGAAAAGCATTTATAATATTTTTTTTGCTCTAGCTGCACAAACTATTAAAAAAGAATAATTGTTTTCTTTCTGCTAATGTTTTACTCGTATATAGAAAATAACATTTATTTTCATCCATTTAAAAATTCAAATGAAATATCATGTATCCACCCACACGCCTTATGAATTAAACAAAAAAAAAATCCTTCCCAAACCATTCCAAATGCTAATTTATTTATTAAATACCATACACCTTCCTCTCTCGTCGTTGTCGTTGGTATCGGTAACCGGGTCAACTTGAAGCAAAATAAAAATATAAACAGCTGCCTTAAATTAATGCGCATATTGATAGATAGATCCCCCTGGTTGCTGATAAAACAAAACCCGCTTCCATACCCTAAGTGAATCACTTTAGTATGTAAATACAAAACAGAAGTTTTTTTTTAACTATCATAAAGTTGGGGGGAGGGAGGGGGGAGGTCATTTACTTTATCAGGTATACATTTTGAAGTGGATCCGATATAGACCTATCGCATATAGTCGACGTAATCAATTTTGATCCAGGGACTTTTTACAAAGCTTAACCCAACAAAGCATCCAATTTAATTTGTTGATGATGTTCACACATGCACAAGAACATTGAATACACAAAACACTAACAATTACTCAGAGCAGGAGCAATTCTATAGGTAAAGGTATACAGATTCAGGTGAAGCCTTTTATTTATGAAGTAGAACCTCTAACACGCACCATAAATGCCCAGATAAACTGTAACCCAAAAACCATGGGCCAGGGACACACATAAACCTATCAACGCACTCTACAAGGGATTCAAATAGTAATAATGAAAGTTTTCATCAAAAGGACCTTTTTGTGATCAAAAACCATCAACACACCAAAGGTGAAAGAAATCGGAATCGGGGTGTGAGAGTGAGGCTCATCAGAGCGGTTAAGGTGCAATAAATGTGAGAAATTCATTTTCCTAATTGACTTTCAAATTTGAAACCTTTAGTGTTTTCGCTCTCCTGGTTTTTCCATCATTCCTTGGGTCAGGTTAGGTTTAGTTAAAAAAAAAAAAACAATTTTTTTCCTTTTCTGTGAAGCCTGCCATCATTTGGAGAAGAAGCTATACATGAACAATAATTTCAAAAGAATTTATACAAAATTAAGGCATATAATTTTTTTAAGTCTCCTTGGTAATAATCCAGGCTCTATTTCTATAGAAATTGTAAAAATTAATTAAGAGAAAAAATATAAATCCGAACGTTAATGATGTTCAATTCAGGACTAGTATAGCCTTTGGATTGTGTATATTAGTCTTCGAACATGTTTAAGTCCCTTGAGATCTTTTTATAATGATTCGTTTTTTTTTTGTTAAGTTGGAACCTAAATTTTAATGATGATTTTTTAGGAATACGAGTATCAATTTCGTATCCGTTTTGTGTGGAATGTTGGGGTATTAGAAAAAGGTTTTTTTGCTTAATTGTTATAACTTATCTGGCACAATTAGGAGCTTATTTTGTACTGAATAAAATATAATGAATGGAAAAACGGAAAAGAAGAAATCAAAACATTTTATTATGAGCGAGCTTATAATGATTTTGGTGGTAAATTTCTAAACGTTAAGAAATACAAAAAGTATTGTGAGAAATACATTGCATTAAAAAGAATTATTTTTTTAAAGAGATTTGTATGTTTAATTTGGCAACACTCTTTTCCTGCGTCATTAAATTTAAATCATTTGAGTAATATAAGGAAAAGCATGAAATTAATGATTTGAATTGTCTAAATTAGCCAAAAACGGAGTTTGAGCCCAAAGCAAAAATTGTGAGAGCTGTTTTTCAAAAAATGTAGTTTTATACTTTTTCACCCAAATTAAAAATATTGAGCTTTCAAAAAAAAAATTTTTCTCTTTCAAAAATTCAAAAACAAAAATATATTAATATGTTTTGTGTCAACTGTTATATCACCCTTATTTTTGAAGCACAGACTGCATTGTGGGACCCACTTTAGCACCTTTACGCGCAAGTAGAAATAATTGTTTTGTTATAAAAAAACAAAATAAATAAAAACAATTCCCGTTTTTTTTTTAAATATTGAATTTAAAAAATCAATTTTTTTAAATGTTGATATGCAATGTTATTTTGATTATAAAGGACACACTGGAAATTTTTTATCTGTTTTTTGAAACAAAAACATGAAATAACTCCTAGAAAAATGTTGATCTAAATAGTTTGGGCCGTTTTAGAAATATTTAACCAGCAATAGGTATTATGATTCGCTTTTTCAATCAATTTACATAAAATCAACTCTAGAAAGTAAGCAAATAATATTCTACTTCAAGAATTGTTTTTCCTAGAAGTAATTTTGTTTTTGTTTTTGCAATGCTCATGTTAAAGTTTAATCTAAAATATTAAAACCAGCTAAACAAAAAAATGTTCACCTTAATTCTATTGGGATTTCAAAATGCCAAAGTTTGATAACACTCAGTTTTGACTCTTATCCTTTTAAATTCATTACTATCGTTACTA
Source organism: Syrphus vitripennis (assembly GCA_958431115.1). Lineage (NCBI taxonomy): Eukaryota > Metazoa > Arthropoda > Insecta > Diptera > Syrphidae > Syrphus > Syrphus vitripennis. The sequence continues at coordinate 1,054,566 of OY288109.1, read as the reverse complement.
ACTGCCTAACCTATTTCCCATAATCCGATAAAATTAACAAACTTACAACTTACAGGCTTAAAAGTTTTCAAATGGATTAACAACATGCAAACCTCCCTTAAATTGCTTAAAATTGTGGAAAATAATTTCTATTTACGCTTAAAACTTATGATACAAATCCATTAAGTCTTTGAAACACTCTTCACTGTCACAAATTGCTTTATATTTTATTTTTAAATCTAATACCCTTCTATTATATTTTTCGCATTTTCACCAAAGTCATCACATAAATCGACTCAGAAATAAAAAAAATAAATACCAAAATCGATTTATTAATCAAGTTGTCATTGTTCCCACGTGATTTATTGTAGTTGGAGGTCAATACAAAAAAAAAAAAAAAATCCATACAAAACTTACACGCCACCATAAAAAGTTTGTTGTGGTTTTCAAAGATAAATAAATAATTGAATTTTGTGCTGCGCTCTGAACGAATGCAAGAGAATGCTGGTATCCTTTCAAGCACTAAAAGCTGTGTTGTTCCAAGTGAGGTATTTTTTATAGAGCAAAATATATATATACGAGTGTGTACAATAATAATAAAAAGATTGCAAAGTACTAATTTAAATAAATATATAGACAGTTGCGGGTTTATGGCTTATTGGATGCGATGACAATTTTTGTTTCCTTCCTCAAAATTATTGGAGAAACAGGACTTTTTTTGGGAGTGGCTGTTTTTTTTGTTGTTGTTGTGGAGGATAAATTTTTTTTTGCTAAATTAAGCTGAAATGGAAACATAACAAAGAATGTTATGTATATTTATTTGAGAGAAGGGAATCCTTTGGTCCTATAGGGACGAACATAGACGTGTGAAAATTACATTTTGATCCCACGAAGCAGAAAAAAAAATAATCCTTGGAATCGATTTAAATAGACTGTGTATTGTGTACCCTGCAACTGTGGAAAATTTAATATTCTTGTATGTCTGATTGTACTTATTTAAATTTAAAGGAGAGCTGGGTATTTTTTGTTGGTCTAGGCTTCTAAGACCATAAATACACAGGAATACTTTTTTAAAGAAAATACGTAGGTACTAACTGTGATAGCATTTGTTGGAGAGTGAAATTCAAATTTTTAATCAAACTTTGCATCATTATGGAAAGTTAATAAGTTTTTTTTATTCTTTTGCATCTGCAACAGAAATTTGGGATTATTGGCTTTTAAAATATACAAAGAAGTAGTTGCTGAACTTTTTCGCAGAAAAAATGGAGGATGTATACAGAAATGGATGTATTTTATATCCAATTAATATCTATACATTCTATAGATATTTGTTTTAAAATTATTAAAGTTACTTGTTTTTTTTTGTTACCTAAATTGAAGCGAACTTTCACTTACACCTTGTGTTTGAAATGGATTGAATTTGAATACGAACGATGGATCAAAAAACGTAATTAATTAAGTTCAGTTCTTACCAAAGTAGTGACAAACCAAATATGTCGAATGAATACAAAATATAGGTGGCGAGAACATTATCTGTCTATTACCTATATCTTTTTAATTGTGAATAAAACTTTCACAGCTCCATAAAATAAAACAAAAAAAATAAAAATATTATTCGAAATTATTTATGTAACAGTAAATTTCTTCGAATTGAAATTCGACAGTCGGAAACAAAAAATTGTAATTAAAAACTTTTTTCATCAATTTGAAACTTTTAAACTGGCAATAAAATGTCAACGCAATAACCTATCTTTTGTCAGCGAAATGTAGGTGACAGTTTTCCTTAATTGTTTCTGGGCCTTAAAGAAGAGGAGAAGAAATAAAATCTATGATTCATGATTCATTCATACAATAACGCGCACACAGAATGATTGAGAGTTGTAACTTGTTAGTTAATTATTTATTTAATTTTGATTTATTGTATTCACATTCAAAAAATTCAAGTCATCACTTTTGATAGGCTCATTTCAAAAAAAAAAAAATTATAATGGTTCAAAAATTGATGGCTAACATTTTTTTTTCTTGAAAAGTGGAAATAAATTGACACATAATTATTTTTAATTTGGGAGTTATTTATGCCAATTTTTTATTCAAACATTACGACGGTAAGACTTTAAAGCATTTTTTAAAAATTCAAGTCTTTGTATTTCATTGCTGCCAGCGCGCGCAGTGAACAGTGTGGCCGAGACGGTACTTAAATGCCCAAGATGCTTTTCACAGTGTTTCAAAATAAACGAAAATTAAATTAAAAAGCAATTTGAAAAATTAATATGTATATACATAAATATGCATTTGTATGTACATATATTTATTTTGATTTAAAAGTCATATGTACATACAGCTTGAAAGAATTTTTTTTGAATTCAATGTTTTTATTGTGCATGACATATTATATTTTAAATAATAGAGGAAGGCGGTGTTCCATTTTTCCAAATTCTGTACAAATAAAAAGACCAATCCAAAGGAAAACGAAATGAAAGATATGTATGTAGATAATATCGAGCAAAATCCAAAAATTATAAATGATTGAAAATATGACCTGAATTGAGTGATGCCGAGTGTTGGTTCATGGAAAAATTATTTTATTAATATAATTTCCATTCACAGTCAAGAGACTATTGAGTAGGTAGGTAGGTACAAGTGTTTCATTGATTTTATCAAAAAATCGAAATTCAATTATAAAATAGGTAGGTATGTATGTTACTATAAATTAAATTAAATCCTTGTGACTAAACAGCGAAAGCAAATGCTCCGAATTATTTTTGTTTTAAATATTTTCTACTCTTCCTTTTTTTTTTAAGTATGTTGTCTCTTCAGTAGTGTTTAAATAAATTTCAATTATTTGAGTGTCGAAATATATATTCGAACATCACCATCCATCCCACAACCCGCTTGGCAATATGTATTTATTCCATTCAATGAACCGAAACGAACTCAATTTATCCTTCCCGGGTGTTTGTTCTGTAAACACCATCAGTAACATGTGTTAAAGCACATCAATAGAACTATACGTACAATGTACTCCTTTATCATCAGCAATGCACCCCGATTGCAATAAACTAATTGAAATACAAACTCATGTGTTTATCGAAGTCGAAGGTCTAATAATCGATATAATGTATGAAGGAAATTGTGTTTTATTTTTGCAAACCAAAGATTAATCTGCTAAAAGCCAGACGTGTACCTACATATATATTTTCTTGCAAAACCTCAAGCCGGTTAAAAGGGAATCAATTTGTCTTTATAGAAATAAGAACCAGCATAGGTATTACCAATATGGTGTGTGGGAATGCTATTGAAGGTCGCCATTGCATGCAGTGGTCTTCCACAGACCAAGAGACCATCTAAAGCTCCATAAACCCGTGCGTCGTCGGAACGACAGTTCGCCTGTTAACTTTCGAGTATTCGAAAAGCCATAAAGAATGATTCCAATTGGTAGTAATCGATAAAGATAAACTGATAAATTACTCCTGATAAGACTTTGTAGATTACTATAACATGTATTAAGTGTATAAATATTAATCCCATTTGCTTAGAAATTACGTGTTACATTTCATTATTATAATACTTTACTGGCTAGTAAATATTTCCCTGATGGAGTGAGGCAAAATCAAAAAAATTCATTTAATCTATCAGCATATTTAATGCAGAAAGGATTTTTTCCCCTTATGTCATGGACATACATACATAAGAGCCAATGGTGATTTATTGCCCTTCCGTGTCGATATAATGTTTTGACGAAATAACTTAATGTAAAAAACGTGCCATGAGTTAGTTTTTGTATACTGTTTTCCTTCTATAAGAATGTATGTATTTCTTTCGATGAAAACGAGATCTCAAAAGAGGCATCAAGTGTTGACTTTTGACAGATGCTTTTAAGAAAGAAGAAAAGCAATTGTCATTTATCTTGAATCAGTTGAATTTCCTTTTTTTTCAAGCCTTATTTGACCTTTTGCTATAAAAAAAGAAAAATAGTTTAAGGCGGTAGTTTTAAGAAGAAATAACTTTTGTGGTTGCTAAGCAATTGGAATCAATTTGTTTTTTATTGCTAAATTTATATTGAGGTTGGTGTTTGAGAAATTGGATTTTTTTTATTGAGGTTTGCCCTTAATAAAACACCATTTTTTAGACAGGGATGGTGTTCGAAATTATGCTCTATGGTTGCCAAATAGAGGATGTTTTTTTTATGGAAATTTGAAACATTTTAGAAGTCTTTTTTTTTTTGGAAACTTTTTATAACAATTGTTAACGTTATTGGAGTTAACTGCTCATTAAAAAGAAGGCCGTAAAAGCTCAAAATATTACTAATTTGAGTTCAATACAAAACTGCGATTGTTTTTATGTGAAAAAAAAAACGATATGTTGTCATATTCTAATACAAAAAAATTTCTGATACTTTAAATGTCTTTTTTAAAACATCTAAAGATTTTGAAAGCTTTAACAAAAACAACAATAAATAATATATGTATTAACCGTTCTTAGAAATAAGATAACATCAATCTTTTCGTGACGGAGCCATTATTAATTCAACACTATTTCTTATAACAAAAAAACTTATTGCAGATAGGTGGAAAACATTTCATGTTAAAAGCCAAGTCCTGATCTTTAATTCGATACATTTCAAAAATTGTTTCCATTGCAAAAAAAAAATATTCTGTCTTTAACATGTTTTTTTTTCAGATTCATGACCTAGAATCTAATGGCACTACAAGCTTAGTCGGTTATGCTCCATTTCTTTATGTTGGTGTTTTTGACGTGAAGGCTTTTTTCAGATTCTCTTGCTTCATGTGAAGCATTGCCATTCCAGCCGTCTCCAATTTAGTCTCAAACCTCTTCTATATTTTCCAACACATTGATCTATATAACGATTAGAACTCTTTGCTTAAAAAAACCTGTCATTCTACCTACAGCCAATTAATCTTCATTTAAGTCATACATTAAAAATGCAACATAAGGCTTAAGATGAGAAAAAATTGCCGAAAAAATATATGAACTTGGTCTGTGGGCTGTAAAAAAGAAACTATTTAAATAGGAATTGGGTCAAGGGAGTGTTCAGTAAGTGTCATGAAATTATTGACATAACTATTATTATTGGTCTTTATATTTGATAAGCAGGCTTATTAGCCTCTGGGTCTAATTAACCCTCCATTATTACCGACTCAAAATCAATATATATTAGTAGTCATAAGATGTTATTATGTATGAGTGTTCTAAAAAACTAAGCTCATACTTTCGAATTAAGTTGTGTTTCTAATAAAATTAAGAGCACATGAAGATATTGATTATTGATTGATATTGATTAGTAATAGATTAGTTGAGAAGTAATACAATTTTTGATCTACATACATAAAGTATTAATTGAATAGTTAAGCAAAACACCCAATTTTTCAAACCAAACTCATATATCTATACATGTGTTAATAACTATTCTAACATTAATAAAAAAAAAACATAAAATCCATGCTTCCATTTCTGTGTCTACTTCTATTCAGTTGTCAAGTCATAAACGTTCACACGAGCACGAGTAACAGCTTATATAATACTAAACCAAGCATAATAATGAACTTTTTTTGCGTGAGCTATAAAACAGCTTTTCAAATGATGCGTAGATGACATTGACAAAACAATGCGAGCCGGTCTACATAATACAATATAAACACAAAACAAATACTTTCATTATAATGGAAAAGATGTCTAATAATTTCCTGTCTTGATCTTGATGTTGTCCTCACAAGAATCTCCCTGAGTTCTGCTCTTACTTGTTTGTTTGCCTGGCACTCTTCACAAATGACAACAAAAATCTTTTTACTTAACGCCCATCATATGATTACATATAATACAACTTTTGTGTGAAAATGTGTTGGGATTGAGGGAGGATATTTTTATCCACATACCTTCCTTGTCCAACTCTAGCAAACCACCCATCAAGAAAGAAAAATAACGACTCCGTTGAACTATAGCACTTAATAATCTCACCGTCAGGTGTCTCTTGGCGACAGATTCCACTCAAGCTGTATATGAATGTTTGGATATATGTGTTGCTCGTTATACTCCAATGTGGTAGTCCCAGTCCAGTTTCAGCTCCAGCTCCAGCTTCAGCCTGATCCTTGAAGAGTTTCTTAATTTCGAAAACGTGGCGATACAGTCGTTTATTCATTTGAAGACACATTGTGGACATGGACACACACGTCACACTATGCAATAATAATATTTGTTTAAGCAAGGATATATTGAATAATATATGACCATAGACATATTTTATTTGGTTTATCTCGAGATTGGTTCAGTGAGATTAAATGAACTTAAGCATAATATACGTTCAATCTTTAAAACCCAAGTTAAATGGGACTTTGCTCGCAGGCAGAGGAACAAAATAACACAGTGTTATAATTGCCAAATGTATGGCCACGGGGAAAGAAATTGTAATATTAAAACGCACTGTGCCAACTGCTCGGAGAATCATGACACGAAAGAATGTAAATCCGTAAACATCAAATGTGCAAACTGCAACGAAACGCACAAGTCCACTGACCCCGCATGCATTAGCAGAAAAAGTTTCTTTGATATAAGAGAAAGACTTTCTTCGAGAAATAAACCACGTTCTAATTTAACTATGACTAAGCAAATTTCCCAACAACAATCGCATTCATTTGCACCTCGTTTTGAAGACTTCCCTGTGCTCAATCGACATTAGAGTTCGGCGACAACTACTGCAACTACAATAAATGCAAATGAATGTGCTACCTTCCCAAATGCATGGTCCAGCAAGAATATCGGAAAAACCGGTTTTGATACCCAGGAGATCAACACAAATAGTTTACTCTTTTCTATGGAAGAAATAAACTCTCTCACAGCTGAGATGATTACATTGCTCGGTCAATGTAAATCCAAAGCAGAACAATTCAATTGTATTGCACAATTAGCCATTAAGTATTTATACGCAGGTACAGGTAAATAATGATGGATGTAAACTTAAAAATTAATTGTTGGAATGCTAGAGGCATTCGAGGTAAATCCTTAGAATTTTTTGCTTTTTTATCGAAGCATAATATAGATGTAAGTCTAGTAAACGAAACATGGCTAGATAAAAGTATAAATATTTCAAATAGAGATTATAAATGTTATCGTTTAGATAGAGTGGAGAGAAAGGGAGGAGGTGTTGCCGTGGTAGTTAAAAGGTCAATTAAGCACAAAGTACTTTCTCTAGTTAACACGAAATTAATTGAAAATGTTGGTATTGAAATACCTTTTTTAAATGGTCGTTCGGTAAAAATAATTTCTGTTTACTTTCCAGGAGGTAATACGTCTCCAAGTAAAAGATGTGACCTAAGAAATGACTTGCTAAAATTGATTAGGATAAATGATTTTTTCCTGATCGGAGGAGATTTCAATTGCAGACATAGTAGTTGGGGCTGTATTAGAGCAAATGCATGGGGTAACATCCTCTCAGATTTAAATACAAGACATCCTTTTAGCATTTTATATCCACCTAATCCCACCTGTATTCCTCCTAATAATAGATCAAACCCCTCCACATTAGATCTATTTTTAACAAATATGCCCGAACTAGTAAGCCAACCTATGGTTTTAAATGACCTCAGTTCTAATCATCTTCCAGTGGTATGTAGTGTTTACAGATTACCGATCAAAAACAATAATATGGCATACGATTTCAAAAATGCCAACTGGAAAAGTTATAAAAGGAATATTCGTCTAAAAATTGTGCAACTACCGCAAATTGTCCCCACTATAGTAACATGCAACAAAATTGATATAACTGTTAACAGTTTTACCAATATGTTACATGAAAGCATTGAACAGTCAGTTCCAAAAAAAAAAATCGACCTTGTGAAACACTAAATGCACTACCGCTTCACATTATTAATGTAATAAAAACAAGAAACAAATACAGATCCTTGTGGGTTAGAACCAGAGTTCAGTCATATTTTTTAGAAATGAAGCTTTTAAATAATATAATCAAAACATTAGTGTCAGAACACAGAAATAAATCCTGGAATAATAAACTCCGTAGTTTGGACAAGGCAAGTAAACCATTTTGGAACATTGCTAAGGTTATTAAAAAGAAAAATTGTAATATTCCTGCTTTCAAAATGGGTGACACAATTTTGGTATCTAACTCGGAAAAGGTTAATGCTTTGGCTAGTGAATTCTCTGCAAATCACTTAATAACAAGCAATATAAGAGGACAATCCGATCTTGAACTTGCTGTAGAGCAGAGTTGTAATGCAATTGATTCGTCCATGCCTGATTTTCAAGAAAATTTGGTCACTCTAGATGATTTAAGATATATACTCTTAGGTTTAAAAATATCAAAGGCCCCTGGTTTTGACGGCATAAGAAACATATATTTAAAAAAACTACCAACAGTGGGTATCAAATATCTTTTAAATATTTTTAATGGTTGCTTTAATTTAGGCTATTTTCCTAAAGTTTGGAAAAATGCTAAGGTATTGCCAATTTTGAAGCCTGGAAAGAATTCTTCTACACCATCCAGCTATAGGCCAATCAGCTTATTGAGTACAATCAGCAAATGCCTGGAAAAACTTATTAAAAATAATCTTGCCAGTCATATAAATTTGCACAATATCTTGCCAGTAGAGCAATTTGGATTTAGATGCCATCACAGTACTGTTCATCAGATTCATCGAATTACTAGGGACATTAAAAATAATTTTGAATCAGGGAAAAGCACTGGTTTAGTTTTACTTGACATCGAAAAGGCTTTCGATACGGTATGGCACAAAGCTCTGGTTCATAAATTAAGCATTTTGAATTTTCCTCAATATATAATCAAAATAATTTATTCCTTTTTAGTTAATCGAACGTTTAAAGTGTTTATTAATGCTGCATATTCTGATTCAAAAGACATTCTAGCTGGTGTTCCGCAAGGGTCTGTTTTGGGGCCAATTTTGTATAACTTATTCACATCTGACTTTCCTAAGCTCAGCGGCTGTGAAGTCGCTATCTTTGCAGATGATACTTGCATTTATTCAGCGGATTCAATGGGTTTTGTTATTGAAACTAATTTGCAATCTGCCTTGGATAATGTTCAAATGTATTTCAATAAATGGAAAATCAAATTGAATGCTGGTAAGACTCAAGCCGTCTTTTTCACAAGAAAAAGAAAGGCTTGTTTTCTACCCAGCAGAAGGTTAAGAATTAATGGCAATCATACAGAATGGAAATCTTGTGCAAAATATTTGGGAGTGCATCTTGACAAAACTCTAAATTTTGGATTGCATATTCAACAAACCATAAATAAGATTAATTTAACCATTAAGATACTTTATCCCTTTATTAATAGAAATTCAAAGCTAAGTGATGAGAATAAATTATTAATTTATAAGGTAATTTTCCAAAGTATTATACTTTACGGATCACCTGTGTGGGGAAAATGTGCTAAAAGTCATTTACTTAGGTTGCAGAGAATGCAAAATAAAATATTGAAAATGATGCTTAATTTACCTTGGCATTATTCAACTGAAGAATTACATAATATTACAAACATTGAAAGAATTTCGAATAGAGTTTTAAATCTATTCGATCGCTACAACTTATCCTGTAGTATATCTGAAAACTACCTCATTTCAAATTTGGCTTTGTAAAATTTATACAAAAGATACATTTATTTTAAGAAATGCATTATTTATGAATAGATTAATACATTTATTTATTAATTTTAATTTTTTCTGTGATATATATATAAGTATATTATTTATTAAATAATGAATAAATTAACATTCTTTTTTTCACTGTGATATATTTATTATTTATTTATTTAATTATTTATTTATACATTATTTATTTATTCATATATTTATTTATTTATTTATGATTAATTTATTTATTTATTTATTTATGTATTTATTTTTTTTTGTTATTTATTTATTTATTTATCTAATTTTTTTGTTTGTTGGTTTATTTATTCATTTATTTATTTATTTATTTATGTATTTAGTTAATTATTTAATTATTTTTCATGTTAGTATTTGTTACAGAAATTTATATATCTACATATTAAATCAAATTCTTAATAATTTATACTAATTTGTTTTGAGCCTATTATTTAATTATTAACTATTTAATTTATTTATTTACTCTACGTATCTATTCATTCCTTGTTAAAAGTCGTTAATTTGTTTGAGGTCTTTTTGTTCCTCCCTTTCTCTCCATCTCATCTGTTTAAAGAAGGTTTTTTTTGTGTAGCTTTTCCTTCTATCAAGTAATTATGATCTTATATATTCAAAAACATTGTTATTAATTTTTCAGTAGTAAGGTAGCTTTATATCAAATCTCTGTAAATTGTGCAATATAGGTTAAATGAAAAAAAAGTGTAATAATTCAGCTACAATAAAGAAATAATAATAATAATATATGACCATAAACAACACACTTTTATTTTTTTTTTTGAGTTCTTGAATTCTGTTGAAACATCTAAGGAGTGTTTTTGGTAAAATAAATTGTTTAATCATACTAATTAGATTTTTGAGCTAAAAAGCTGGGGAAAGACACATAATTAATATGTGAACTAATGGAGACATTTTATATTTTATGACTTCGTATCGTGGAATGGAAATAATCACAATAATGGCCCAATTAGAAACTTAATTATTTCGGGTATTATTTGAAAAGAGCTAAAGCGGAAGCAGTGCATTTAATAGGCTGATAGAAATGAGGTAAGAAGAGTTCCAAGAACTACACGATAGTAAAACTATCAAATGAAAAGTTATTTCCTGTCGTTCTATATAATATTCATGAATGGTAGTTGATTGGAGATATCGATCAAATTCACATTTTCCGAAAACATGGCCCAAATATATGTAAATTGTGAGTGAAAATTTCAATGAAACCTCTCGGCGACTAACGCAATACGGGATTTTAATTTATATTAAATTTAATTCTCAAATAACATCGGTCAACAAAAATAAACTTTTTTTTTGTTTCAAAAACCAAAACATATTTTTTCAAAGGTTTTTTGTGTGCTCATATAATTTCCAGCATACATCAGGTTTTTGAGATATTCTGAAGAACAGTGCGTTCTGTAAGTGTTTTTAAAGCTTTTGTATTTAAGAAGTCGAATTAGAACTGCCTTATTAGATCAGTTTTTTGAAATCTACACATTTTTAAATTAAAAAAAACCTTCTTTTTTTTTTGCTACTTTTGAAGCAAACGCAGCGGTAATGTTTAAAAGAAATAGAATTACGCTCAAAATTAATAAGATTCTTCTTTTAAATAATAAATAAATTTAAATATTTTCAATATCTCTTTTACTTTTAAATAATAAATAAATTTAAATCTTTTCAATATCTCTTTTACTTTAAGAGAAATCTCTTGTTGAATACCATGTGTTTTTTGCCATTATACACAACATTAACGTTTTATTTAAAAATAGTCAGATAAAAAAAGTCAAATTTTTAAATAAAAATTTCTCTGAAACTAAAAGAGCAAAGATTTTAAAAAATCAATCAAGTATAATTTCAATTAAGTACTTAAAGGAAAAATTAAAATTTTTGCTAAAAACATTACATTCATGGGTAATACTTCTTCAAAATAAGAAAAAACAATTTTTTTAATTTCCTAACGGAGACATCTAAGAAACCTGAAGTGATTAAATAATTCTGAGTTGGGATTCGAGTAATTAAAATAAAATAATTAAAAGTTTAACGTATTTCCTATATATACATAAGTGATATTATAGATAAAATGTACTGATTATTTATGAACTGTAGTTGATTACTTTTTCACTAAATACACTTTTATTTTAAATAAAACGTTATAAAATTACTTAAAAAATAATGCAATCATTTTAATATAACCAAATCGGTCCACCAGTTTCTATCGGTGTAAAGTAGGCGTAAAATTTATTTCTTAAGGAAGTTGTCATGTTTATACGAAACACCACAAATCTATATGTTGGTATAAGGTATACCATACCTTACACGAATACATGATATCAATAATACTCAATGAGAATATTTAATTATATCGATTGCGAATAATTATATATGTACGTTTGGTAATAAAAACTACTCGGTTCTCCATTACATATTTTGTAAGGGCATCATAGCGCAATACGATATTATATTGAGTGGGTGGCAAAAATCATCGCGGATAAAAATACATATACACGTATGAGGAGCAAAAACCAATAAACCACCTCAAAGGCTGTGCCATCACACAAAACGTGGTATTTATTACTGTAATAAAATTGCAATTATCGCTCTTCTCTGGTATACCTAGATAGATAAATACATTTACATAATGTATTTTTATTATTGAGTTAATTAAGTTTTACAATTTTACCTCTCATCAGACCACCAGTGTGCAACCGCATCGCGTAAACAGGGTGGTCCTGGTCTCTGGTCATCAGATTATTATATTTGCTGTCAGTTTTTGTGTAAGCGATGTATAATACTCGTTTATGCTTTTCTGTTGCCAACTCTTGATTAGTTTATTGTATTTTAATAAAAGGTCATTAAGTCTCTTCAAATTTAATTAATGGTAAAAGGTCTGTGATTTCATATAATTCTGATGATCCGCAAACTTATATGGACGTGTTTTTTTTTTTAAAACCACAATAACAAGTAGAAAATGTATCAAAAAAAAAACGAGGACGTGTTTTTTTTTCTGAAAACCATTATCTGCCTTGAATTTTAAATAAATGTACTTACTTATAAATGGATATGATACTTCGGAAATAAAATCAAATTAATGAGATTTTAAAAAAGGATGTGCATACGAATATAATGTCACAACTTTCGAGGCTTTAGTTAAAATAATATTATGTAATTAGTTATATTATATATGCATTTTTATATTTGTTTATTTTTTAACGCTGGCTGGCTGTAAAAAGTGAAAGAGCAAATTACGAAAAACTTATTATGAATGTATTTTCATAAATAATGTAAAATTTTCAAGTAAATTTTTGTATTGTCACAGGATCACAACATTGAGGATGCATCAAACGAAAAAAATTAAATAATTGATTGTGAGTGAAATGGCTTTGAGTTGATAAATGAATTGATATGATGCATATTCTTCAATGGTATCATTCGCATGCAAATGCAAACAAAAAATAAGTCTTAATTTATGGATATCAATCCATCATATAGCATTTCGATAATTGGTTGAAATTAATATGTTTGTTTTGTGGAGGAAACCATAAGAAAAAAAATAAGAATAAATATACTTGTTTTTGCATTTTATCAGATGGCCAAATAAAACAATAATTCAACGAATTTATAAACATATATATTTGTTTGTTGTTTCATAATTCTGTGGTATTGAAAGTACGTGAGGCAGACATCACAGAATCATCGATCTCATCGCTGCTGTTTAAAAGGGTATAGGGGAGACTGGGGACAAAAGAAACAAACTTTATGAAAGAAACCAGAGTTCACATAGAAAAATTTCATCAAAAGCGTTGGAGCCGTTTCCGATCTTTTGTTTTAATAGTTGTTTGACGGGGCTGTCCTGTTAACTACTATTAATCATAAAAAATTGTTTAGAAATTACTTCTTATATGAATTTATTAATGTCATCTTAATTTTAAAAATTCATAAGCTAATATTCAGAGCAATAAATAATTTAAAAACAGGTAAGCCATCTGAAGTATCTCACTAAATATTAAAAATTCGACTGTAAATATTAAATAGGCTAAACTATTATGTCATAAATGGCGTACTATAAATATGGGTCAGTAAAACACATCGCTAATGTATATAAAGATATGAACAAGTACATATTTTTTTTTATATTATTATATATAACTTTGAAACCATCGAAAACAAGCTAGAACGAAATTGTCAATTACTTTTATCATCAAATACTTTTAATGGGGAATTCTATTACATTTAAATTAAAAATGTTATTAATGTAGATCAAGCAACAAAAGCAACAAAAACTCGTTTCTGGAATGTTGGAAAATTGCTTTCTCAGTTCATCCAATGTGTGATGTAAATTATATCTAATATGTAAATGCACCAAGGGATCTATCACTTTCTTTATGTTTATTTCAAGCTGATGATTAAAAATTCTGTAAAAAGGCTCATGACACGTCCTTGGAGAGCACCAAATAACTCCTCCTGTATTTTTTTCTAGGTTTTTATTCACATATAAAAAAATGCAATTATTCCTTATTTATTAAATACATGTACATAAATAAATGTGCCTAAATGTTAGCATTGCCAAAACAAACGTATTTACATATATGTGTGTAATGTCTGTTTAATTCGTCAGTTATTTTTTAATCGTTAAATCTTTACATTGTATACATAAAAAACAAAAAGCATTTAGACTTGAAAAAAGCAATCAAAATTTGTTTAGAAGTCTCAAAGAAGCAGAAAATATTAAATTCACACGTTTAAAGAATATTGATGTACATACATACTTGAGCTTTAAAAATATAACTTAAAGTTATAACCCCACTTTATATTTTAGATTGTAGATTGTAGGACTTCCTTAATAATCATCCCTTCAAGAATCTAGCAACCCATGTCAATAGGTATACTTTAAGATGAAATTAGAGAAAACTTTTTTCTCTGAGTTGTTGTACAAAAATTTCTTCTAAAAAAAAATCCAATGGAACATAATTCAACGTAAAGCCATTGTTAACGTTGGCTGCTCTGTAGCCCTACAGAATAAAACGAATAAAATGACATCCCCGATGTTTATTCAAATTTGCCATTCAGCTCTTAAATTTAATTCAAAAACTTTAGCAATTCTCTGCAAAATGAATTGCTTTACCACAATTCTCGTTTAACACAACACAAGCCACCAAAGCAAATAATGCCCAAATTAATCACACCCGTCATAGTGAGGAAGTTGTATATGTGTACTCAGCACTTGTACCCCATCTTCCCCGTCCAATTTGACTGTTTCCGGTGGCGGTGTTGGCTTTTCTATTTAAGCGAACTACATAATCTAAACTCCTCGACACAGCAAACAATTGCAAATAATTTAAATCGTTAATTTGGATTTCGCTTCTCCAGCGTAATCCATTAAAAGATTTCCCATCATTCCCATACAACCATGATGTGCTAGGAAAACTATTTCACTAATTTTCCAAACCTCTACACAATTTGTGTAAAGCTGCAGGCTTAACGCTCAATCATTAAAATTTACTCATTGCTTGTGTACATATATTTAAAATGTGGAATTTCAGTCACTTTAAAGATTGTATAGTAGTACGAGGCGGCAATGACAGCAGCACCCAGCGCAGCGCCTGTTTCTGATAACATCAATTATTGTAGACTGGACGGAATGGGGGAGCGAGCTGAGTTCTATCTAAATATTCCACGCATTGTTAAACAACTTAAATTACATAGTCCTTTTGCTCTTTTGAATTATTTATTACAACAAAGTGATGATGACGCTGATGGTAGATATGGTTGTTTATATATTTATTTCGAAGAAGTTATCGTGTTTTGTTTTGTGTGATTAAAACACTTATAAAGCTTTCAAAAAGATAAGCGTCGACATTTTCATAACGTATTCTATATGTACGTACAGACAACACAGATGAGGATATCCTGTCAAGGAATGTCATCGGAGAGGAGGGTTGATTTGAAGATGACAAGCAAAGATAATGTTTCTTTACTCAAGAGATAATCATTTTGATGTTAGTGAGGAATTATTATAGAAGAAGAATCTTAATTGAGGAAACATAAGAATGTCAGTTTTTTGTTTTGTTAAAATATTTTTTTATACTTTTGCAAAGTTAATTAGGACAAGTTGAATTAGGTGAAATTTATGACTTTGGACAATAAATGGCTTGTTCAAAAATACGAGGATGCTGTTATAATGTTTTTTTTTTGTTTTTTTTTTTGCGGAGTTAACGCTTAGCACCAAAGTTATTTTCTGTAGCCCAGTTAGCTCCAAATTTTTGATAATTTTTTACAAGGCCAACATGTTTTTATTGGTCGTTTGCATCAACGATTGAATTTTTATAAAGGATATAAAATGTCGGAGATCCTAGATTTTGATCGTTTAATTTTTTTCCACGGTTCATGTGAAAAAAGGAGAGACATGTTAAAGCATAAGGTGACAATTGATTCATTAAAAATTCTGTTGGCATGATTTTTCAATTTCAGTTATTCCGTCTTTATCAGTCTGCTAGGAACTACAAATTCTGCAATGTTTAGGGGGATGATATTTAATTATAACAACTACAAGTATGATCAAATATTTTTAAGTAGACTTAAGCCTGAATTTCAGTTTTGTACTAAACCAAAGTTAACTTATCCTAGGAATAAAGTCTGGCACGTAACTACAGAAGCAATCTCACAGGATGAAAAACTGCGCCTTAATGATTTTAAATTCTTCTACTTACAGCATTTTTCTTCCTACTTTTTTCTTCTTCAATTTAACCCTTTCTTATAAACTCATATTACTTCAGCTTATTGTTGAAGCAAATGTGAAATCGCAATTCTTTTTGTGTAAATTTTAATAAATCACATTCGTCTTTAGGTATCTACCTTAATAATCCTACTCCAACACTGGTCTTAACATATATTATTTCAATCAAAAAAATATCTTCTCAAACTTTTTATTAAGTGCTTATACACGAGTTATATGCTCAAATCATTCTCATCTCAGATCTCAAGCTTATTCTCCTTCGTGAGATTGAAAATGTTAATCAAAAATATTTTACAACCAACACTTTTTGTAACCTAATTCAACTTTAGTAAGTTTTGATGAAATGAGATAGGAGTGTCGATGCTGCCGTGTCGGTGTGGTGGAGATGTAAGGAGTAAGTTGTTGGTTTTATTCATTTAGAAGTACCTACCTATACCTACTTGTAAGAATTTCATCATAATTTTGTGAGGAGTCAGTTTTCAAGGAGATATAATAAATGCTCAAGATGAATAAATTTCCTTTTCCTGGTGGTTGGTTGGTCTTTATTTGTGGATCAAAAAGAAAGGATTTTCTTGGGGAATCTTTTCAAGAACCCCAAAGTAATAATAATTCATATTTGCTACTATAATGATTGTTATATACGAGTATGTAATTCCTAGATTTTTGGAAGAAAACTTGTTTAATTATATTAGAAGAAAGTTTGACTTATACTTCCTCAAAAGGATAGTGTCATTCAATGATAAAATATGTAAGAAAACTTTATATAACATTCCAAAAAAAAAATAATGTATAATGTTGTGTTTTATTCTCTTCCAACCGAAACGTCTGGTCTCCTAGATTTATAACCATGGATACTTCTATACCCCATCAACTTATACTTCTATCAAACTAGACGGACTAACAACTTAAATATTTAGATAAACTTTATTTGGTTTTATGATGCCAGTTGTTGTTATTGTGATAAGTATTTTGAACTTGAGTGGTATTGCGGGTTTAATTTGTATGTAAAACCACTTCAGGATAAAACGATAAAAACGATTTAATATACTACGTAATTATACAAAAAGCAATAAATTATCCACCGAGACAACAAGAACCCCACCTGCCATTCGGAAAAGACTTTTAGACAATCAGCATGGTGACTAATTAAGGTATTGTATTTATTTCATGTTTTTTTGCGAGTGGGAGGATCTTCAAATGAAAATGGTCATTTTAAAGAAAAGGGTTCCGTGATGTTTGAATTTAACCCTCTATTGCTAAAGAGTTCTTTTATATTATATAAAAAAATAAAGGATTCACTTGAGTCCTTATTTCATCTTTTATATCATTTTATCTTTGTCCATGGTGATGGCAGATGGGTGCATTGCCCCTAGTACAATATAAGTATTTTTCTTGTTAGATTTCTTTATCCACCCACTCCCACAGTGGCGGACGAACAGAAAACCACAATAAGCACGCACTAGGGGCCGCTCGCCTCTAGGGACTATACTTTTCCACCCATAATAAAAAAAAACACGTCTGACTCGGAATCTTATTTGAAGTTGTTTTGTTCACTGTACATTCAAAAATGCAATATACAGTTCATTCGGCAAGTCGGGGAAAAAGGGATTTTGGCCATGAAATGATGTAAAGGTGTGTACGGTGGAATTTTTGATGTTGAACGGTGATGTTAAAGTCCTTTTGTTTGGAGTGGTGGGTCTTTAAACAAAACTTGTCATGAAAAATATTTTTTAATGAAATAACTCTGCAAAGGTATCTTTTATATTACAAAATTTGTAAAACAAAGTTAAAAAAAGGACTTCGTCGTTATTTCCCATTAAATTATGTAATTCCCAGTTTGAATAAAAAGAGGGTGGTTCATTATTCATGAAGTCAACTTTCAAGATGGAAGAATAAAAAAATAATTATGTTGATACTGGAGATGGGACTAAACATAAACCAGGAGTTACTAGACTATCAAATTGATGTTAGAATATTTTCATGGAATTAGCTTATAGTTAATTTTATGCATTAGAACTAAAAATATAAAAAAACTAAAAATTATTTAGAAATTAATGCTTGGACCAGATTTCCATTTTTTTAGTGTTGTCAGCTTCCCTTTTTTTTCGCAATGGGAAATAGTGCTGATAGTTTTTTTCAAACACTTCCCAAAAATTTATTTGAAATGGCAACACTGAAGTAAATTTAAGTGTTGCCATTTTTCCAGATCAATTTTTTGTGGCAATGGAAAATAGTGGTGCATCTTTAACAGATTTTTCCAAAAAAATGGGATTTCTCCTTAAATTGTAGAAGCTAAGCACACAACTAGAAAAGAAAATACAATTTATATCTTACTATATTTTCCAGTTTCGGCGGCACCTATTTTGAAAACATAATCATTTTCCAGTGAAAATTAATTTTAAAAATTTTTTTCACATTTTTATCAAAAAAAAATGCAAGTCATCAATAGAAAAATCTGGATTAAGTCTAAACAGCCTGAAACAACCTTTCTGAAAACATATTTCTTAATTAGAAATTCAACCATTCATGTGTAACGTGTCTTTATTCAATGCTTGTTACAATATCTACCGAATAGAAATCTCCAGGCTTTAGCAAAACGATTTGGATTCAGAAAATAGATATCCCACTTATTCTACGGAAGAAACACATTTTTAAAAAGAATTTCATTTTTGACAACTTTTGTTGTATAAACATTTAAAATTGTTTTTCCTTATCTTTTATAAATCAAACATCCTCCTTCTCAATAGATATTGCCATTAGCTTTTTGACAATCAACCAGAAGTATTTTGTTCTTTTTAGGCCTTTCAAAACCCCAGTCCACCACTGACCGCTTCCCAAGCAGAGATTTCGTAATACATACTTTGAAATAGTGTAGGACAAAGGCGGGAAAGGTATCTAAATTATGCAGGCAGACAGCTTTTGCCCATTCATTTGCTTCTTTTTCGTTTATCCTTTCTGACATTTTATACATATAAAAGAGTGAATGAAAAAGTTTTTTTTTTCATTATTCCCTTCTTGTTTTTCTGCTGTTGTTTTAAATTTTTTTATATACCTATAATTTGCATGAAATCTGAATTTCAATTGTTTTACTAAACTCAGAAACGATTTGTGCTGCTGCTGCTGCTTTTGCTGTTGTGTTAGATAAAAGATACATTTTAAAGGTAAAATGAAAAATGTTAGATATTTCTGTAATGGACATTGTATTGGATTTGTTTTGGGTGTAGCTATATCGTTTTTGCAAATTACTTTGAATGGAAAATGGTAGAGTGAGGAAAATCTCCTGCCAAATGACGTGAACACGAAAGAATCGAGGACTAAGGTTGTTGGTAGAAGAAAGTACATATAATATGTTTGTATAGGTATGTATGTATGTATATATAAATATAGCTTAAATATTGAAAACCATCATGTTTAATTGAATTTCAACTGGGATTATTCTTCAGCATTCTTTGTAAAGTTTCTGAACCTAAAGTTAAGAGTTTTTGGTATTTCTGCTTTCATATTTGTTGAATTGCGAACTTCAAGGTAAATCTGTTTTTGGAATGTCTTCAGTAATAATAATAAATATTCAAGTTATATATAAATATAAAAATATGTCTGAGGACACTTTCAACTATAACTCTAACTCTTATCATTGAAATGGAAAACCTCAAGATATTTTCCCTCTAAGAGGGTTAGGTACTATAAATAAGGTATAGTATCGTCTGATGAAATAAAATGTGCAATTTATCTCTCTACCTCTAAGAATGATACCAACAGGACTGTGTATTTTTTTAATAATAATAAAAAAAAAACCGAAAGTATAAAAAATATCTTTTTTATCCTTATTGCTAAAAAAAGAAATATGTAGGACATACATAGTTCAAGATCGAAACTATGTTGTTAGATATAAGACCATGATTGGCTTTCTTATAGAAATAAAAGGGTCAGCAATAATTTCTTGTTGGAATGTTGGAATATGAATTATGTATCTATTTATACATATAATATGTTATAGTTAGTTATAGCTCATCCATTTATCCAATTCATTCCAACCATATAATCTTTTATTCTGTGATTGAATAATATTTGATAAAAAAGTTTGTATACTGTTGATGCAATAATACATAATATACATATATTTTAGTTTTAGAGCAATTTGTTAAGTTCCGGATTATTAATTCAGAAATATATTTCTAAACCCATGGTTAGTATTTTTATAAAAGTTGAAATCTAAAAAAATGAGCTACATTTTTTAGATTTCTTTTTTTTTGTTTTTGATTGTTTTTGGGTAATTCCGAATCTTTGGAGTGTAATTTTGCTGAACTGTAATAGAATACCCAGACTAATTGATTTACATTTATAAAGCATATCAAATAGCGGGTTTTAAATACACTTTGTCGTGACTCTAGACACAAATTGATATTTTACGAAAAACCGATCAAAACAAGCAGTTAATTCTCGCAAAGAAGAAGTTAAATTTATTAAAAAAATATGGTTTGATAGTTATTTTTAAAATCCAAAATTTTTGAAAATCATGATATGCAATACAAAAATATAATCGCAATCGGATCAGCTGGTAATGAGAAATAAAATTAAGCCAGTTATAATACACAAGTGAAGAATTTTATTAAAATTCTTATAGAATTTTAAGGTTTTTTAAACATTTTTGAAACATTTCAATTGCAGTTACTGTTATTTTTAATCCTAGGAATAATTTGTAAATAGCGATTAAGCCAATCAAATGATTATTTTTTCTTCAAAATTTCAAAAAAAACTTCGGTATTTTGATATTAAATGCAGTTTATCATCATTAGATGATTTATTTTGTTTTTGGAGATTTTGGAATTATGAGATATGATTATACAAAAACCTTAAAATAATTACTAATCACAAGCAGCGTTAATTTTTTATTTTTGCTCTTAAAAACTAAAAGAGAGCATTACAAAGGCCTCGTCTCATTTTTATAAGAACAATAAGTTTAAATTTTGCGGAAAAATCATTATTACTATACATGCTTCTTTATAAGAGTATATAAAAAATCAAAGCTAATCAAAAATTTCTGAGCTTTTAAATTTTTTTTCAACCAGTGTAATTTTTTCTTTGATTTATAATGAATTTAATTAAGTCAATTGAATTTAATCAACTCTGATTCGTGTGACAACAAACACTTTTTTTAAAATTCAATAGAGGTATCAAAAAGTCAAGTTAACTCCAAGATGTTCATTTAATTTGAAGAATCAAATACATTTATAGTACCCTCATTGCATTTCTTTCATCAGAATACCATTTTCATTATTCTAGTTAAACTCTTGAGAAACTCTAATTAAAATTTTGTTGAATTAAAAATTCCTCCTAACAGTGATCGAAATTCTATTAACAAAAAAAAAGTTTTCAAGGAAATAGCTATTTTGTAAAACCTAATCCACTCGAATCCAATTAATAACAATCCATTATTGAAATTAAACTAAGTTAACCTCATCAATTTATTTTAGGTTCAGACAAAGTTGTTAATTAATCAGGATGCTCCTTTGACATTTTGTAAACAAAATTCCCAACTGCCCTGAAAAAATGTGTAAGGAAATCCTTTTCATCCAACGAACTACGACGCGAGATGTTTCCAGCAAATCGCTACCTAAAAGTAATAGTATTTGATTAATTTCTGGCAAAAACTTTAATGACTTTCCTGTAGCTTTTCCTCAAATTAAATTTACACCTCTATAGCCAAGCCACAAAACTCAACAGCTAAATCTAATTAAAAACAAAATTGCGCGGTAGACTGTGTGACCAAACATTTCATTGGAGCTTTCTTTTGGAAATGATTCCACATCATTCCAACTCCTCATTTTACACAAAGAAAAACAGAATCCTTGTTATATTTTACTTACCCTGTATCTAATATTTTTCCATTTGTGCATTTTTAATTAATTGACTTCATTTTGGTTGCAGGTGCAGATGGTGTTGCTACTGGTGGTTTATCAATGAGGCAGCTTCTTCCTGAATCAAAGTCACATCAGAGATGAATCCATAATTTCTTGGCAAAGGACCTGAAAGCATTAAGGGAATCACTTCATTCGTATAGCCCCATCATCACAGAGAAAACAAAGCAAAAAGCCATGGCAACATAGAATGCAGAATCCATCTACGTCGAAACATTTGGTGCAGATTGCACTTGCCAGTAGTATGAATACAACAAATGCCATCACGAATAGCTTTAGTTATGAATACAACAACACAATGCCTCCGTCGCTCCTCACAACGACGACGATAACAGCGGCAAGAAACATGACAACAGGCACCCAATACACATCCTCGTCTTCGTCTTCCTTCCTGCCCCTTTTCTCATCAACGACAACGCCTTCTTCCCTTTGGTCGACAACAATCGCTGGTGGACAGAACGACACACTTATGGCAGCATCACGGTCAGCAGACTCTCCGGATGTCATCAAATATGAGCTGGTGCAGATTTTCTTCTGTATTTTGTACTCGACGGTGTTCGTCCTGGGAGTGTTTGGCAATGTACTTGTGTGCTATGTGGTCCTTCGTAATCGGGCAATGCAAACTGTGACAAATATTTTCATAACCAACCTAGCCCTTTCCGATATTCTTTTGTGCGTGCTGGCCGTTCCGTTTACACCCCTTTACACATTCATGGGCCGTTGGGCGTTCGGTATGACTCTTTGTCACCTAGTTTCCTTTGCGCAGGGATGTAGCATATACATATCGACATTGACGCTCACCTCTATTGCTATCGATAGGTATTTCGTGATCATCTATCCCTTCCACCCGAGGATGAAGCTGTCCACCTGCATTGCGATTATTGTCAGCATCTGGGTGATATCCTTGCTGGCTACTCTGCCCTATGGTATGTACATGAAGGTGGTGGGTGAAGAACCAAGTCCAGCAGAAACGACGCCTCGACCTCTGGAAAACTCAACAGTTCCGCACAGTTCGAGCCGATATCCTATATCAGCTTGGACGTTCGCCTTTGAAAATGCAACTTCGTCATCGTCAGTGGTTCCAACGTATTGCGAAGAGAACTGGCCATCGGAGCAATACCGGAAGGTGTTCGGTTCGGTCACGACTATCCTGCAGTTTGTACTTCCTTTCTTCATCATATCAATCTGTTACATCTGGGTGTCGGTCAAACTAAACGCCAGAGCTCGGGCGAAGCCCGGTAGCAAAAGTTCGCGGCGAGAAGAAGCCGACCGGGACCGAAAGAAGCGGACAAACCGTATGTTAATCTCAATGGTGGCTGTGTTTGGCCTATCATGGCTGCCAATCAATGTCGTAAATATCTTAGATGACTTTTACGAAAAGTCCAACGAGTGGCGCTTCTACACGCTGTTCTTTTTCGTTGCGCACTCCATTGCCATGTCCTCCACCTGCTACAATCCATTTTTGTATGCTTGGCTGAACGAAAACTTCCGCAAAGAATTCAAGCATGTTCTGCCCTGCTTCAATCCTTCCAACAACAACATCATCAATATAACCCGTACATACAATCGGTCCGACCGTAATACTTGCGGTCCCAGGCTCCATCACAACGACGCCGACCTGGATAACGGCGATAATAATCTAATGCTCACAGAAGATAAATGTATGAAGAAGAAGGACATTATCATACCACGTGAAGCAACCTACGGCAATGGGGCTGCTTCAATGACAGGGAAACGCGATAAGAAAGGAGTTGATATTCTGCTGAACGATGATCCCATGAAAGAGGATAATGAGGTGGATTCGGGTGACGAGCAAACGGTAGAGATGAGATTTTGTGAGACACCCTTCATGAGTTCGGACAACACAACGGGTTGTAGCAACTTTGAGACGAGTACAACCGACAACGAAAGGACGAATGTATCTCTGATATCCAACTAATGTGAGTTTTTTTTTTGTTGTTGTTGTTGTTAACTTGTTTGTCCTCATCCTGGAGACACACATTTTTGTAATAAAGTGTTTAGCAGAATATTATTGATTCTTCCTCAGTTTGGGGGCATTTATCTGAGCTGTCAATATTTGCACAGACATTTTCATAATTTTTGACATCCTTGTATTAATAATGATTTTAAGCCTCTTCTTTTGTTTTCTCATATCCAGACTGTCCTTTTACTGAAACATAAATAACAGCTATACTGGACGTCAGAATGGGTTGTTTTCATTTAGTATGTTACATTTTCTGCACTTGACATGCAATTAAAATGAAATTTCATCACATTTTACTTACTTTTGTATATGGAGAGAGACTACTCGTAACTTTAATTTACTTTCTAGTTTTAATGGAATATAATTTTTTTTTATGTCAGAAGAGCAAAAAAGAAAGTGAATCAGGAAAAACTTCCTAATTGATTATTTTCGATGTTTTTGTCAGATTTCAAAATATCGGTCGCAAAATATTTTTAGAAATTGTATATATGTACTCGTAGCTCATTTATTTACAAAAACATATTCCTCAAGTTGTTTTTTATTTTGAAAAGCGATGCCTTATCGAGTAAGATTTGGAAATAATTTTTATCCATCATTTCTTTTATCATACAAAAAACGATTTGTTGAAGTTTTCCGATTATTTCATCAATTTATATTTTATTACAAATTTCACTTAAAAAATTTAATTGGGACAAAAACCAAACCACAAAGCACAGCAAATTGGTTAAGTGTTTTTGCTTGTTTATCCGCATATACTTCAAACCACAGGTAACTCGATCATATAGAATAAAAAAAATATATAGAAAGCTCGAATACATATGTATATCTACAAATATACACTGAGAGAAATATGCTCAGAAAAAAAAACTTTCAAAAAACAATAAGATTCACATGTTGAGCTATTTCACTATGAAATCTTTTTAAAATTAACAATACAAATAGTTTTTCCGAATATTAATATTGGAAAGTAACAGGTACAATGCTTGGAGAAAAAATGACAGAAGTTAAATTTATAACTAATAAATACATTTTCTTAATGCTTAAGTTAACTTGAGTTTTTATAGATGACTGTCAGGTTTAAAACAGATACTTAGTCTTGACTAAGTATCTGTTTTATCGTTTGCATTCAATGCCCGTCAAAATAAATTAAGTATGAGAGCCTTGTACTCAGTACCTACCTAACTTTGTTTTTGGATGACTTGAAATTAGTTTAAAAATAACTTGCTGTGATCACTTCAATTTTTATTTGTACGTCTTGCGGTTTAAAAAAATATTTATGTGTTCACTACATATCTTCTACAGACGTTGTATTGGCTACAGTTTTTATTTAGATGTTTTTGAATATTTAAGTAATCATTAAACTTTTGTGTTATTGTATTATTGAAAACAGAAGAACTTTTATATAAAATTATTAAGGTATAGCCAAAAGTTGTACATTGTACTAAGCTTATGATTACATTATTTCTGCTTTTTCTTTGAGCCATTTAGCAGTCAATCAGTGAATAGAATTCTTCAGAACATACAACAAAAGAAAATTATAATTTTTGTAGTTTTCTTTCAGTGTACAAAAAGGTCAATTTCTATTTGCCATGCACAAACACAGCAAAGTCGTGATTGGCTTATGACCTAATCTCTCAAATGCATCGGTTACAGTAGTTTATCTCAGGAGATTTATACTTTTTTTTTTTTGATTTTCTTTTACGGGCAATTTAATATATTGACTTTTTGCCATGCAATCTAACAGATCAAACCTTTACTAGAATTAATTCATTATCATAACGTAACGTTTTACGTACATATACATAATGTAGATAGTTGTTTGGTTGTGGCTTTTTGGCGGAAAATACTCTATTTTATTGATCAATCAAAGCAAAGTGTAGCCTTATCCTTACGGCAAAATAGGAGATTTTGTATTGAAAGAAAAGAAGGACACGGTATGTACACAGGGTAAATAATATGGAACACGGATGTCGGAAGATGAAAATGTTAAGTATTTTTTTTCTATAGATGTATGTAGTTATATGTATCAACATCCTTTAACCGAATATTAAAAGGCAGAATAGGAAAAAATCATGGGGCGGAACTATGTTACACTAAAAAGGAAGACCCATAATACAGTGTGTGGTTCCGGCGGAGTAGTAGGGATAAACCTTCATTAAAACTGTATTTAGGTTTAACATTTAATGCTTAGATGTCTGGTATCTTTGGTAAGCCTTAGCCGATAACGAAAACAACAAAAAGGAAGGAAGGAAGGAAAGACTGTAGGTTTTTTTTTCTATTTGTTGTTGTTTTTGTTGTCATATTATATCCACTCATGGTACAAATATAAAAATAACAATTTTCTTCATAATCTGAAACTATCCCACTTCAAAAGCTGGACTTTTTGGGTACTAAGGAAGATCTTGTTATACGATAATACCTATATACATACTCTTATAATGCGTTGCTCGTGTTCACTTTATGATGAGCGAACATTTTACTTTCGCAAAACATTTAAGTACATATTACATATACTGTATTTATATTTGTTTATCTTTATTGATATAATAAGGCTATGGATAAACATAAGCTTATAATGTATATACATTTCTTTGAAGAAAGAATTATTAGAAAAAAAAGTCAACTTCTCTTAATTCCTAATTATTTTCTTTGAAGTTTGCAAATTTGACAAATTTTTGTTCTAATTTTAAAAGGAAAGACAATAAATCTAAATGAAAAGGTTTCAGACTGAAATTAAAGAAGATATGGAAGATATACGAGTACATATGTTTTAGAGAAAAATTGAAAAATTATAAAATAAATTATTCGAGTTGCTATAAAACAGGCCCAACAAAAAGGTCTAACAAAAAAAAAAATGTTAATTCCATTAAAAAAAATTTGGAGCTCTAGTTCAATGCCCCGAAAAACTGACCGTAACTCTTAAGTAATTAATTAAATTAATTTAGTGGCGTGCGTGTTACAAATGGAGGGGAAGTATAATTTTTTCCCAGAGCTCGAACGTCGCGACGGGGTGAGTTGTTGGGAATTGATACTCTTGGAGAATTTGTAAATATCTCGATGGACGAGCAGTCCTGAACACTAAACTTTATGCCACGAGCTACTTTACCTTAATCCCATTGATTTTTTTTTTGTTGGTCTTACACTAAAAATTATTGGATATTTAGACAAAGTTTCATAAATGTTTGGCTTTTCTTCATTAAGACAATATTTTTAATATGTCTCTTTAACCTGAGCCATACCTAATCTGAGACAATTGTATGCTTTCTATCCTATGGTACCTATCCTAATATACTATACCTACGAACTAAAAAGAAGGCCCTACCAATTAAGTACGACTATTAAAAACAAACATATGTATCTAATTTCGTCTCAGAGTTTTAAAGGTAAGATCTGTGTTTATATTTCCTGCAATGTTAGTACTCAAACAAATACCTGTACGGAAAAAGTGTAAGGAAATGAGAAAATAAATGTCAGGCACATCCTTAGGAAAAGTTTTGACCTAACTTTGTAAACAAATTGACAAGTAGTGACATATTCAATAAAATCTCTTATGGAGGACAAACAGCTCTGTCTAAATAAAACATTAAATTAATTTCTCTTTCGAAGAATTTCATCACGAAAATCTCTTTGTGAGCATCTTCAAGTTTGCGGATTATTTATGTATAGTATAAGACTAACTTGAACTTATAAAATCGATTTTTACAAACTCATAATAACTTGCCTTTTTCCATAGTCCTTTTGTATACAAGAAGATAAGACAAAAATGCAAAACTATTCAACTTTTTTTTATTTTTTGGAAAAAAGAATGCATAAAGCTTTTAAGCAAATGAGGCATAACTAAAACGAGAAGGCATGATTTTGTATGCAAAATAAAGTGCTTGTGTTATATTTTGTTTGTGTTCCTTCCAAGCTATTGTCAAATATATAAATATATAGTTTTGTCTTTGCTTACAAATATACATAAATAGAGAATTCAAGTGTTGTGTAAATTTAACATGAAAAATTTAAAAGATTTGCTTTAGATTATAAATGAAGGTTTTTACCTACATATTTAATTTTACAAACGTTTCATTTAAGTCATTTGTATTCAAGTTCTTAAGAGCTTAACTATTCTTTTGTATATGGTTAAGAGTGAATTTGTAAATTAAACTACCGTTGTTTTCGAAAACAATGAACATAATTTTACAATGAAAATATTCTTATGAGATAATGATTTCATTTTTTAATCGAAAGGGTTTATCCAGAAAGAAAAATAACCAAACAAAAGGGCGCCGCGGTACACTCGGGGGCGTATACGTATGTACTTTTTTTTAATTTGCAATTTTTTTGTTTATATAGTGTACCTATACAAATTTAGAATTTTTGTGTTTTCATGTTTTACCTACTCCAGAAATTTAAATTTTGACTTTTTTTGACAGTTTACACTGCATATTAGAATGTGTTACTTTTTGGTCTACGCTACAGTAATATAAAGTGCTTAACCTGGATATGTTTTTTCTCTCTCACTTTAAATCGCAATAGTGAACATTTTTAATAAATATCTAAAAATAACAAGACAATCTTCTTATTCACCTTTAAATTGATTTCAATCGAATCTCTTTTAAAAATCAGCCATCTATTGAGTTGCTCATTGATTTGCTTTTTAAAAAATCCCTGATGTAACCGTTTTTTGTTAAATTTTATGGTTTTCTTCTTTCTGAAAACCACATTCACAAACTCCATAGAAATCCATATAAATTCTGTCTGGTATGATATGACTCTTTCATGTTCGACAGGATATTTGATCTTTCACCCAAACTTACTCACCTGCCTGCAATACTCAATCAAGCTAAATTTCGTTTACCTTTTTGAAGTAACCACAAAAAAACATGGATGATGTTTGCCAAAAGAAAAGGACCATCACTTCACTTGAGTGAAAGGTACAATATGAGCAATCACCGAATAGCATGAACCATGTCATCACCAGGCTTCACATTCATGCCATTCTGCAAAAAAAAAAAAAAAAAACATATTGTCCCCCAAACAGAAGGGATAAGTCTCCAACGCGCAATAGCCAGAGGGCTCCTCTCAATGCCGGAATTCCAATGGTATACCTATATAGCACTGAAATGCAATTCCGGGAAGCTGCAGGAAATTAAAATGCAGTGTTGGCCATATAACGTAAAAGTTTTTCCAACAAAACAACCATATACCTACAACTACATCCACCCTGGGTATCAGTATAATATAAGACGAAGGAGTTCGATATAGTTGGAACACTACCGTAACCGTATATCCTATAGCAATTTTCGGTGACCGTAGCAGATTCCTTCACGTCAATATAACAAACAATGGGAATGCGAATTTCAGTGTTGTGTAAGTCGTCCTTTGGTCAATCCTTTTTGTGTGACTTTAATTACATTTTCAAACAAAATGAAGTCGACAACTGGATCACACGAGCTTGTTTCTATGTTAAAGTACCTTAAAATAAAAAAAAAAAAGAAATTACAAAACAAAGAACATAATTAGAGAAAAGTATGAAAAAGCATAAAATTTAATATTTGAATTGCCAAATCTAAAGAAAATTCAAAAAATTTTTTTATATCCTACTTATAAATTTTTTTAAGTGTTTTTATAAAAAAATGGTATGGTTTTTAGAATCAAGTAACATACACCAAAATTCCAAATAAAAAATAAGCGTTTTTAAAATATTGAATTTTCCAAAAAAAAATTTCAACAGTCCTAAAACAATTTTTCGAAAATTTTGATATTTGAGATAGGATTATTATTAAAATTTTATCGATATCCGTCAGACCGTTTATGAGAAAGTCTGGTTCTGGTGCCAGTTTTTTGACAAAATAATTTCAATTTTCCCTCAAGGGAATCTCCTTCATATGTACCTTGAGACCAAAATTTGAACAAAATTATTCCTGATTGTAGAGGTACAGGCAGCCTACGGACCGACATATAGAAAGATAGATAGACAGACAGAATTACGGGACCCACTTTTTTTGGCGTTCCCTGCATCGTAATATCAAGTCTGATTAATACCCCGAGTTAGATTTTTTTACGAATCCAAAACTTGTCCTTTAGTACGTATAATGGCAAGTAAAAATGAATATATCAGCGGAACATAAAGCCATATGCATAAACAAAAGTAAATGCTTTTACTTGTAAATTGCTGTGCTGGTTAGTGGGAATTTTGCATTAACTACTGCAGACATTTGCAAGTAAAAGCATTTACTTCTTTTTATGCATACGTCCCATAGAGGCACCGTTACCGAACGACTCTCCAATTATTCTACAACTTTAATTCTGGCTTCGTGGTACATATTTGACTCGAACACATAAAATAATTCCCAGTAAGTAACTTAACTCCAATAATTGCTACCATGTCCATTCGTATCATTATTATTTTATGAAGGTTTTCTAGTAATTTGAGCGATTGAACAAAACCAGGTTTTTCCAAGAAAAATAATTCATGCAACTCAAAAAATACAATTCAAGTTAAACCTGAATACTTTTAATGTCTGCCAAATAACAATAGTTTTTTGATATGAGTTTAATTGAAAAATCCTGTGCCTAGTAATTAGCCAAAAGCAAGTGAAAAAGCCTTGTCATTTGCTGTTTTCAGCCTATTAATCAATGGTGTTCTTTTTTTTTTGTTTGTTTTCAAATTAAACTTGGCCTCAGCTCATAAACCCTTATAACAGAGGCAGTTTTTCTGGGTGGATGAGGCGTATTTTATTGATTTTAATCCAATCCCCTGTTACGGTGACTATCACCATTCATTCATATAGTCACAGGACTCGCAAAGTTGAACACTGTAATATGGAACTTGGATCAGGGACGACCATCAACCGTATATCGTATACATTGATTCTATTGGTCGTTACACAATCTAGATGGAAATTAAATACTTTGGCATCTCAGTTTTAACGGCCGTTAACTTAGATGAGGAAGAAGATTGATGGTATCCCTAATCGCTTAATCAACACAGCTGTATTGAGCTTGGTGTGTAGGGATTTTAAAGTGAGATATATATCAGTTGTTGTGTTATGGTTAGGTATTGTGTGTGTGTGTTTCAAATAAATATAAATGGCTTCGAGAAGCACTCAAATGGCCATAAAAGAATTATAAAAGACCAATTTTAAGGATCAATGTGGGTATTTTTTATTTTTTTTTTAACTAAATATGTATCTACATTTAAACATACTATCACATTTGCATACAGATTGTAGTCTTTTGAGGTTTTTAAAACATTGTTTTTGGGAGGCCACAATAGAAACGAAATTAAATTAACGGCAGGTGCAGCAGTATTGCTAATTTATTTAACATATTTAAGCAATTAATTTTAATAATCGCTTTGAATAACTCATTTATCAGTAAGAAGCTTGGGTGTTTGAGGATAAAATATGATGTCAACAAACTTATTTCTTAATCCTTGACCATCCCACATCAAAACCAAACAAAAAATTAGACCAAAAAACAATATTTCAATTTTTTTTTTTATTTTTTTTGCCTTACCCACATAATAAATCAAATTTGTATATGTATACCTATGTAAATTTCTACCCTCCTTAATGTTGTTAGCAATCTATCATAACGGTACTTCAAACGAAAAAAAAAAACCAAAATTTGCGTTTCATAAAACATGGCGTAGGAGCATATTATTTGTATTTAAGATATTTTTTTTGTGTTGTTGTTGTTTAATTATTTATTTAACGAACCTTATTTGTAGATAAGAGCAGATAATAAGGGCAAGAACTCCTGAGACCTGACATCAGCCATTAAAAAAGCGAACCTGATGAATAATTTAAATGAGTTATTAGCTTGATTATTTATATGGAGTATGACACATTTGGGTTATTATTATCGAATTTTCTTTTTACGACTTCGGTTCTGATATGTTTTGGTTTTAAATCAATATTAGAGACATTAAAATGGGGTAATGTGGGTGTGTTTATTATTAGATTAATTTCTTTGTATATAATAGGAACCTACACTAATCAATATTAATGATAATCGTAAATCATATTTTTGACTGTTAATTTCTTACTTCAAAACATAAGGACATATTTATCCAATTTACTGCATTTCAAAATATTGAAACTATATAACTCCACTCTCAGTGAAAAATAGCAAGATACTTTTTTTAATTTGTCCTTGGGCTCAAAAAAAATCTACTTGTTTTCTTCATATTGAATTTTTCTTCATTTCTATGTGAAAATACCGGCATTTTATTTGATTATCGATTTCTCAGAACTTAAAGAAAGACGCAAAAAATCGTTAAAAAATGTATGATTAAACGAATACAATTTTCCTTGTACTCAATATTGGTTTGAAAAAGTTCCAAGAGTTCAGATTTTGTGCAAAAAAAAAAATATAATTACTAACCAAACCCACTAAAAAAATCATCAAAAGCGTTAGAGCCTTTTTTTTATGAATACACTTGGTCGTAATGGTTATATGACCTCTAGAGAATTACCTAAGAAACTTGACTTCCGTATGTTTGAAGAAAATTTCTTCTGCAGTTTAGGCTGTATGTCAAACGACAAACCAATAGGCAGATATATAGACATAATTACCGAACTCACTTTTTCGCTTTTTTGTTGTAATTCCTTTAATTTTCTGAGATATTTTTTTCTTTTTTGGCTCTTTGATAACTTACAAAATTTTATATGCACAAAATGAGTTTTTTAGAAAACTACTCTAAAGACCATTGATTTTTTAAAAAGACATTTTACTAAATTATTTGAAAGCTTTTGTACATATTTTTCTCTTCATAAATTTGAATTAATTTTCTGCTCATACCGATCAACATAAAAAAGGTCAGTTTTAAAAAAAAAAAAAACTATAAAAGCAACCTGTGGTTCTTCTCATTAAATATTCATTTAGTCCTTTTGTCACACTTTCTCATAATCTACATAATGTAGAACAAAAGATCAAAGATCTATAATAAAGACAAAAACAGACATTAAATTAAATTAAGTAGGTACAGTATGATAACTTAAATAAACTTAATAAAACAAAAAAAAACTGTATCAAAAAACAGCCATAAGAAAAAGAAAAAAAATGTAGAAAAACAATGACGAATGGCCGAAACCTAAATTTATGTATAAGAGCTCTTCACATTTAAAACCCATCAAAAAGCTATAAACGTTAATCTAGAAAAATTACGGGTAGGTTTAAGTATATATTTATATATTTACTGAAGTAAATGTTTTCTTTGCAACCCAAGAAAAAATAATTTATGTACCGAACTCATTAATCAAACCTTTGGACATCAAGTTTGTTGGAGGATGAAAATGTATTATACTCACATCAGAAGCCAATAAAAAATAAAACCCAACCGGTCATTCGCATAGCATAGTCACTTTCACAGACGATCCTTAATAAAAAAATATATAAGCTTCATAAAGTAATTTAAGGATATCGACAGACACATTTTGTTGTAACAAGACATTTACCATTTCCAAAATATTTCCTTTTTTTTAACTATAAGGTTCGACAAATTGGGCTTACCATTCCAATTTAGTTGTGTAGCCAAGCCATATATAAATTTTATAAAAAAAAAAAATAATAATAATAATTTATGCCTTTCATGGCTTTGTATCATTTTGCCGGCAAAAACTCCTAAAAAAAGGACCAAATGTCCTTGATTGAGGATTTTTACCCAAAATGTCACACACATGAATGCATTTTTAGCCCAGTTAGTGAAGGTTTTTTTTTTTGTACTAAAAATTTTATATTTTGATGACACACATGTTGAGGGTTTGTTCGTGCCTTGTAGTTTTTATTTTGTATTAGAAATTCTCTAAGGACAATGCCTTTTATTCCAGACAAATGATTGGGAACGAGAAACCTGACAGAGGGTATGATTATGTTTTTTTTTTCTTCCCGAAACTTGTAATTCAGAATAGCACTTGTGGATACGAGCCAATTATGTACATACATTGGTTCCATACAGACAAATTGTAATGGAAAAACCTTTATACATATATTTACAGTTAACAGAAAATAATGCATAAAAAGTCCCAAGGGTTGGTTTCTTTTAAATACAAATTAAATGGAAAATAAATACCATCATGACACAAACAAAAGACCAACAAAAGAAAATGTAAGCTTTTGCAGTTATTAAGTCCTTAAAAAATCACAGCAACAGTCCTTAAGGTTCCTCTTGCTTGCTTCTGTACTTTTGGTTATAGAAATGAATGTTTTAGCTATTTCATGCTCTTAGCACTTTTACAATAAAGTTTTGAGAATTTCGTATACCTACCTACTTTTTTTCTTCATTTGTTTAACTCATTGTTGTTTTCTTTTATGTTGTATACATAATTTTTAAATTATTTGTATTCAAAGTCCTTTAGCTTTTTGAAGGATTTATTTAACTTTCAACTTTACCAGTGTGCATGTGCTTTGAAAAGAGAGAAACATTAACAACGAAAAAATAAACTTTAAACCGGAACAAGCTCCCACAGGAAGAGTGAGTGTATGAATTTTTTTTTTTGTTTTTTTATTTCGAAAAAATCCTTCAGTGTTTTGCTTTATTGTTGTTATTTCATTCAGCGAAGCATGTGATATTTTTTTTTTGTTGTTGTTGCTTTCGAAAGAAACTTTTATTAACTTTTGAACAAATAAAAGTGTATAGGCTGGAAGGCAGATATACACGGCTTATATTGATGTGCCTAAAACTTTTCAGACGATGTTTGATAGGTAGGTACAAGTGTGAAGGACTTCCCCTGAAAAATTTACTTGCTACCGTTGAGACCGTTTGAAAGTGCTGTAAAATAGACCTTTGTTAACTAAATTAGTTTGGAAATGTGGCTTTGTTAAGGTATTGCTCAAGGATGTTTTTTTTTAATTTTTAATTTTCTAGCACTCAATTTGAAACTTCATTAATAAAAACTTGAAGGCTCAATGTTAGACAGGATAATCTTTCTTTTATACCAAAAATGCTTGGAATGCATGCTAGATGTGTATTAAATAATGTTATCAATTTGGACTAAGCTCCAAATGCTTAATATCAGCATTGTGTTTTTTGAAAAATCTGAAAGGTTAGATAATTCTACAAAATTCTCGAATTTTTTTTTTTATAAAATGTGTTCTCACAAAAATACCAAAATTCTTGTTGATTATTATCTATCTTTCGAAAATGGAAACAAATTAATACATCAACTTACTGAAAAGCACAATTTTTAAATGATTTTCTCTATCTAAGAAATACGGTTGTATTCGAGTATGTCTAGTCTCGGTAACATCATTTTACTCATTTCGTGGGCAGCCTTAAGAAACTAACGTTACAAATTCAATAAAAGTGAGTATACGCCCAAGTGCAGAAATGTGTTCGTAATTTTGGTTTGTTTTTTTCCAATTTTTTAAATAAAATGACTATTACAATTAGTTTTTCCAAAAAAATTCTTTATATAATCGTTCAATATGTTCGCCTATATAACGACTGTACACGGAACCGATTCTGACTTCAAATCATTTTTTTATCATATCCAGGAGAAATTCGAATTTTGGTTTAAACACATCTGTTTTATTAGTGGTTTATATTTTTTAACAAGTAGTGTTTCTACCCTGCGGATTTTTCCATATATAATATTGAATTTAAAAAAAAACTGTGAGTAAACCTTACGACTAAAAACTAATTAATACTAATTTAGTAGTTCAACCGGCAGCACTTCTAACTACTATAACATTTCTACAAAATCAATTAAATTGTTTCACAGGCAATATGTTGTTATTTGAAGGAAAACATTAAATTTAAATACAAATGAAAATTCAAAACACCGCAAAATTGGTAGCAACCTCAATATTTGAGTTGAATTTTTATATTGCTTCAAGCAAATTACCATTTATCGTGGTTATATTTATCTATATCTATACATTAACGAAAAAAATTAACATTTTCAAGGATATTAACAACAAATACAAATTCACAGTTCCGTCGATGTTTCATGTATGTACATATTTCAATAAAATTATGTCAATTTGTAATTCACACTTTTACCCAAGGGGATATTTTATCACAGGGCGAAGATGTGTTATTTTAAGGAGACAATTTACAAGGCATCACGTAAGTCTCGAAATAGGTATAAGCAGAAATGATAACAAACATCGTCATAGTCTCTTTTGTCAAGTTCTACAATTCATATTTGTATTTGTCCTGCAGCATCCGTTCTATTTGTATATCCTTCAAGATAGCACTTCCCGTTCTTGTGAGTTATTAAAACCTTGAGAAGAAATTTGCAGCTTTTTCAGATCTGTAAAGCCATAAGGTGGCACATAGTAAAGCTTAGAAAAAAACAAATAATTTTGTTAAAAGCCACATCATAGCTGTTTGACAAATGTCATATGCTTGCCATCAACAGCACTAAGAAAAATAGTCATCCGTTTTTCCCCCGAACAAAAACAATTCTTTAAGAGAGTAAAATGAAATGCACACTCAATTTCAGCATCATCGTTGTCAGCCAGGACACCTGATGATTATACAGAAATTCTGTTTTATTTCTCCTCAGGCAAAAGAAGATAGAACCTTCGTTATCTCATATATACGGTACCTCCGTTACTAATATCTCACATGGTCAACATCAAGGTTGTGGGCAATCAAACTAATGGCTAGTCTGACACTGTGAATGCTTCGGTAAGGGTTTTACGGTTTATTAAGAGTGTTCTAGTGAAAATTGAAGAATTGTGTGTTGAGGAGTATGAGGTAACTGCGCACTCATTCATGTCAGCTATATGAGTGGTATGATTTGTGAAAAATAAATTTTTGGATAAGCTATGTGAAAGATAAATGCTGCTGATGGTTCTGCTCCCATAATGCTGTTGCTGAAGGCTGAGGAAATTAGGCTTCCGCCTGTAGCAATGAATAATGTAACGATAAAGTGTGTTACAAAATATGTTGGGTAGGGTTTTTTTTGGTTTGAGGTTTAGTATGGAAAGGATATAAATTCATGCGTGGAGGGAATTTATGAAACACTTTGGTTTGTTGGCATAAGTATTCTCCATTATTTTGTGCTCTTCAATTTATAAGAAGACAGATTTGCCTCGTCGGAGTTAATAAAAAGATTTTTTGGGAAGAGTGTGGTAAGTGGGATTTTGTTGTGCACCTCAGGCCATCACCGTTGAAGTTTGGAGCTTTTGGGAACACACATCCGGTGTATGGGAAAAATTGAATTTTACAATGAATAAATCGAAGGGTAGGTGCCATGTGAATACACAGGAAACAAGTGAATCCGGTGATACACATTACTTTATGTCTGGTAGGGTTATAGGCATATGTACCTACGTTTGCACAAAGTTTTGATGGGAAAGATGTTTTTTTTTATGGTTTGAACGGTAGGTACCTACAACACAAATAGATCAATATTTGACAGATAAATTGCTTTTTTTCTTGGTATTTATCTTGTGTACTCTGCCATGCCCTGTCATGTCCTGGCCTGAATGCATTGTCGATATTTTTGTAAAATTTAATACACATGCTCAAGGAGATTTCCATACTTTATGGAGAAGGGTATTTATAAACATGAAATTTTTGAATTTGAAGAATGTGAGTTTCTTAAAAGGAATATTGAAACGTGACTATATTTAAATCAAGTCGATATCTTTTGTAATATTTTACAGTGCATTCAATGTAAAGATTTAAATTAAAGCACTTCCTTTGGTAAAAGAGGAAATTATTTCTCTTTATAGTAACTTTAACTATAGGTAAAAGCGGTTCCAACTAATTTTGAAGATTTTGCATCCCATTTTGCCCTTTCAATAAAAAGTAAAATATATACAAAAGTGTAGATATTTTATCTTCTTAAACGTAAACAAAAAATTCGTAAAATGAAATTGTGATATTCTTTCACACTATTTGCCAGAGTTATAGCTTCCGATTCATACGAGGAAATTTAAAAGTCCTCAAAATTTTCACCATATTTATATCTAAAAAAAAATTTAAAGTTACATCTCAACACAAATTTGAAAAACCTGAATGAATAGATATACCATTCAAGCCAACCGTTGGCATTGGCTATAAACAAGAAGGTACCAAGGGTTATTCGTTAAAAGATTAAATTTAACTTCAGGTCAAGTGGGGTGTAGCTCTCGCATGAAAAGAATATATCCATTCAATTTAAGCTCCATACACAAATAATGAAAGCACATGTCTTGACTCACGTTTTATATTCACACAAAGGTTCTCCCATGTACATCAACACAACCCTCCAGCCCACCCAACAGCCCATCCTTCGTCAACGTCATCGACATCATAAGTTATGAGTATGTATCACGCCCACTAAAGAATATTATGTAAGCACAACTCGCCACGTTTTCCCCCAAAGCAAGTTTTTGCTATATTCTAGCTTTTAATTTACAACCCATCACCGCCTCGTTAGCGCGTTTAGGAAATATTACAATTTAACGCTCCAATGATATTCATTTGTCTTCATATAAATAACACAAAAAAAATGTAAAACCCATTACTGAAATTACATTTTTACTGCATTCCTCGCAGTTATTGTGTTTTGAAAATAAATTTAAGTGTCTTAAACATTTCGTAGACATTTAGCGAGCGAGAAATCTTTTCGCTTTTTGTCCGCCATTAACAATACGAAAAAACCGACAAACTTTCTTCAATGTCCTTGCTTTTGCTATGCTTTAAGTTCTCAGTTTCTCACACAAACGTTGGTGCTGATGGCATTGAAATTTTCGTGGCAAGGAGTTTTGAAATTTATATTTTTTTTCTTTATTTTCTAAATAATGGCTCAGCCTGTTTGTATGAATATTTTTCAGTCGAGAAAAAGCGAATTTGTTGGTTGTGTTTTCGGTGTTTTCTGAATTTGATATGTTTACGTTTGCTTCAGATTCCATGCTGCTGTGCATTTTATGCATTTAATAATATCACGCAAAAATGTGAAGTGCCTTTTTTTATTTTTTTTTTTGTTTGCACATTGCACGACCTTATACCATCAGGAACTAAATCCTGACTGACAGAGTTGATTTTCTGCACAGATTTGAGGTTGAAAAGAGCAAATACCATATAGAATATACTATGTGCACCCTCATCATCTAATGTTCCATAAAAAGTATAGTAAATTATCAGACGAAAAAAACTTAAAGAACAAAACCCGGATTTCAATGCATTGTAAGGGGGGGAAAAAACCTGAGAAAATAAGGAATCAGCAATAAATTTTCAGCTCTATATAAGGAAAGGATTTTCTACAATCTATCCTTGATATTTACCAACAAAATGAACCCGCAAGTGTACCTTTTTCTCGTTTATGGATGTCTTTTTGATGATTCATTGCTTTACTGTCTTTTTCTGTGTGAATGTTCATTGCATTACTGAATTACCAGTCAACAGGAACGAGTACGACTACAGCATTATGAGTTTTTTTCTTTTGACATATAATAATGGGTATTAAAAAAATATGCCTCTCTTCCAGGAGACTTTCTAAAGCAAACAAAACAAAATATATTTTTTTATTATAAAAATAAAATGATCAAATAATGCTTGCACTTAAGCTCAAGCTTTGAAGCTATATAATATGGTATATCCGCCTGGAAATACATATATAATAAATAATATATTTCTGGGTTTAAGAAAAGGATCTCCCAACTTAATGAGAGACAATCGGTTACTGCGACGGAGGTTTGATTGCATAGTCCACTGAATTCCTCCATTTTCAGTTCACTAGATAAATACCAGACTAGAAATAGATAAAACCTGCCTATTAATAAGTTGTTAATAGTTCGAGACATAGATTTGATTGTTTTTCGAAAATGTATTGCATGTTACGATGAACATATTAAAAATCGAGCAAAAAGTGTTTAATGATCGGTGAAGACAGAGTGTTCTAGCTTTTTGTAAGTTTTTTCAGGTCTATAGGTTGTACCGAGACAACAAAAAATCGTACAGGAGAGAGTCTATTTCATTTTCAAATGTTTTTTGTTTTTAATAATTATCTTGGAAATTGTTTCTCGAATCAATATCAATAAATATACAAAGACAATCAAGCGCAACCGATAATCCTGGCAAATTTTGAGGCACTGTAAAAAAGGATTGAAAAATTCCTACACGGATTTTTGAGGAAATTCTCAATTTAATGTAATCTTTTATACGAGTGTAATACATTTATAGTATTTAAATTTCGTAAAATCAATCTTTTTCTCCTGCGGGCTAAAGATTAATATATTATTCAGTAGATTAAAATAGCCAAGGCAACCACAGATTATACCAACTTGAGAAATGTGGCAGTTCAATATACATATGTATAGACATCTGCACTTAAGTACTTTTCATAATAAATAACATATATAGGTACATACATGGAGGAGGAATAATGTACAATTGTACATACATACATAGGTATTTCCTTGAATTTTATTCATTTCGAGTTCTGAAAACTCAAGTGGAAGCCGTGACATTTTTGATTAAATTCAAAAACCACAAAGACCATTAAAATTCCATTTAGCTTTTTTTTGTTTGTCAATTAAACATAAAAGTCTTAATAATGTTGGAAATGGAATGGACAAATATTTGATTTTCTAGAATTCATTTTATTTAAAAGGCTTCCAGAAAGTTCAACATTAATTTGTTTGTTTAGAAACAAAATATTATTTTATCATTTTTGATAGCAGCTTTTGTTTTGTTTTGTTTCGTTAAATAAATTAGATAATGTAATGTAATAATGTATGCTACATATATACGTCGAGCGAGAGTCAGTTATTTTTAGAATTTCAGTCAATTATATTAAAAATTCTGTCAAAATGTTGGTTGTACTTTTCTCTTTTAATGACAGGTAGGTATGTACTTTAAATTAAATTGTTTTTTTTTTGGCATACATATGTAAATTCTGTCTTCTTAATTAACTAATTTTCATATAGCGTATATTTATTTCAAATCCAAACATATGAAGAAGGGGTTTTGGGTTCAATTTACATTTCTGCATGAGTTGCTTACGTCAGTAAACAGTTTTGCTTTTGTATTATATTTATGAGAACCATAAATAAATACAATATTTCTAGAAATTCAAAATTAAACCAGGGGTGTAGTTTATTTTTGATTTCATGAGTTTTGTATTACCAAATAAGCTCAATATCATGAAATATTTTGAAATCGCGCAACATACAGTAGAGTAATTTGGGGAAATGTGGTACACTTGGGTAATGTGGTATAGGCAGGTTTCTCAAAAACTAAGCATGCCTCTACTTTAATTTTTAAATCAGTAGGCGAAGCGACGATAAAAAGAGAAGCAGGCGTGTTTAAATGTCAGAAATATCAAATCAGCTGGACAAAATATTGAAAATTAAAAATTGTATGCAGTCGAGTTTTTTTTCAGGTGAAAGAAAAGTGTTTGTCTCTGTGCAAGTTTTGCGGTTTTCGGCGGGATTTATTTTTTTCCGAACAAAGTATTAAGTTATTCGAGTGCAATAATTGTAAGTTTTGTTTTAACTTATTAAATATATATTTTATGTACTTTTTTGTGCAAATATTAAGTTTCGGCTAATGTGGTATACTTGCCGTTGGCTATTGTGGTATAGTATACCACATTACCCCTCTATAAAATTTATATCTACTTATACATTGGTAAAGTTAACTATCGTACTTTTGCCATAGATTCATTTGCAAAAATGCCAAAAAAGGGTGAAATTAGAAAATGGAACCCGGAGGCAATGGAGAGAGCAATTCGTGCAGTGAGGAATGGGGAAATGGGCATTTTACTTGCGTCAAAAAAATTTGAGGTCCCACATACAACTCTTCAACGCCATGCTCGAAGCAACAAGTCTTTAAATGACATTTTTTCTATAAAGTTGGGCCGAAAGCCTGTCTTAAATGAATCCATTGAGAAGGCTCTTGTAGATTATATTTTAGAAATGGAATCTCGTATGTGGGGTCTTACAAGGCGTGATATTAGGTCCTTGGCATTCCAAATTGCAAACAAAAATAAAATTGCAAATAATTTTTCCATCATAACCGAAAGTGCTGGAAACGATTGGCTTAAATTATTCTGTAAGAGGCACAAAGATAAACTAAGCATTCGCACACCAACTGGCACATCATTTGATCGTGCAAAAGGGTTTACACGAGACAATGTCAATGTGTTTTTTGACCTTTTAGAAGAACTTTACTCGAAACATAATTTCCCAGCTACTAGAATCTGGAATGTCGATGAGACAGGACTTTCTGTGGTTCAGTCTAAGCAGCAAAAAGTCTTGGGGAGAAAGGGAAAACGGCAAATTGGAGCAATGACGTCAGCAGAGCGTGGATCTTTGATAACAGTAATTTCCTGTATGAGTGCCGGAGGTTCGTTCGTCCCACCATATTTTGTTTTTCCACGAAAAAACCATCAACCAGCTCTAATGAAGGATGCACCACCAGGTTCGGACTCGTCTTGTCACCTTTCAGGATGGGTTCAAGTCCCCATATTTACCAAGTGGTTTAAGCATTTTTTGAGTTTTGTAAAACCATCTAAAGATGAGTTGGTTTTACTCATTCTTGATGGCCATTATAGCCATACAAGAAACATTGAATTGCTGGATCTAGCTCGTGAAAATGGTGTTATCATAATTTCCCTTCCACCTCATTCAACCCATAAATTGCAGCCACTCGATAAGACTTTCATGGGACCATTGAAAGTGTATTATAATGATGAAATCAGGCGTTTTTCGCGCGAACATGCTCGCAAAGTAACCCAATTTGACCTGGTGGGACTGTTTTCTAAAGCGTATCTAAAAGTTCAAACCGGCCAAATCGCAATAAACGGATTCAAAACCACAGGAATATGTCCTTTCAACAAGCAAATTTTTTCGGATGCCGACTTCATAGCTGGGGAAATAGAAGAAGAAGTAAATGAAGACCAAACAGAAAATTCTGAAGGTAAGTCAATTTAAATCATTTTTGTTAAAACTAGAAAAGTGAGAGAATTAATGCCTTTAGATGCAGAAAATCTTGTTTCATCAAACGTAAATGAAATAACCATATCTTCATTAAATGATTGCATTGCCAGCACAAGCACTGGCCTCTCGCCAAGTATTCGCCAATCTTCTTTGCAAGTGACAACAATGCCATCGAATTCCATCCAACAGTCCAAAGATGGAGTATTTATCACACCTTGGGAGATATCACCACCGCCAAAACTAAAAAAAAAAATGACTAATAGGGGTAGAAAATCGAAGGCTACTGTATTGACTTCATCACCTTACAAGCTTGAATTGGAAACAAGCCTTCAAAATATCAATCAAAAGCGACTGCCAAAACTGAAACCAATGACTCAAAAAA
Organism: Syrphus vitripennis; assembly: GCA_958431115.1. Taxonomy (NCBI): domain Eukaryota; kingdom Metazoa; phylum Arthropoda; class Insecta; order Diptera; family Syrphidae; genus Syrphus; species Syrphus vitripennis. Next base: position 1,011,053 of record OY288109.1, on the reverse strand, counting down.
CAATTAAACAGTTGAAAGGTCCAAAAAAGCCCAAAAGCCAACGACTTGTTCCAAAAAGAAAAGAAAAAGGAACGTTTTCTCGTGAAGATCATGAGTCATCTAGTGGTTCAGAGAAAAGCATTCGGTTTCAGGATTCCGATGATGACGACGAACAATTTGACGATGTTCCACCTTCGACTGACGCTATCTGCAACTTTTGCAATAAACAGTGGAAGGACGATCAAACCACAAGTTTAAAATGGACATCGTGTTTACAATGTGAAATGATATGGTCTCACGAAAATTGCATTCCTCAAAAGAGTGCAATATTTCTTTGTTCTTCGTGCACAGAAGTTTTTCCATAAATAAAAATTATTATTTTTTTTCAATCACTTTTCTTTTAAAGCCAAGAAGGTTCTTATGTCCATTATTTATTATTTTATATATTTTACTATATAATTTCTTATTTAAATAAAAATTAATTAAAATATTTATTTTTTTTTATTTAAAATAATATAAAAAATTTTAGATAGGTAAAGTGGTATAGTATACCACATTAGACGACAGGGTGTACCACATTACCCACTAACTTTGAAAAATGGCAATTTCGGGGTTAAGTCAATGTTTTTTTAATTTCTTGCTAAGTAGCTGTTAGAATTTGCCAAAAAATGGGAGCATTGGAGCTTTTATGTTTATGTTGAAATTTACAAAATTTGAGAGCAATTCGGTCACTAAATTTTTGGTGAGGTCAAAAAAACATACATGTATACCACAATACCCCAACTTCCTCTAACCTAATTAATGTTCAACATGGCTAAAGGGTAAAAAAAAAAATTGCATTGGGCTCCAAAGCCCCGAGACCATTGACCGAAAATTTAGAGGAAAATTCGTAAGCTCTTACTTTTATCGATCAATTCTAGGATACTAGCCATCACAGGTGTAAAGTAATATTTTTTTTAGATAATACAAACTCATCTACAAAATTCTCACCGTGGAATTTTTCCACGCAATTTGCTTTGGATATCATTCAAAACATCTTAATCAATAAAAAAAAAAAAAAAACAATCTAATAAAAGAGGCTACGTGACAAAAAAAAATCAATTTATATACTTGTTTGTGACCGCTTTCCTCTTCCAAAGTATAGATCCTTTTTTTTGAATCCATATCATAGAATAGATTCGTTTACGAGTAGAATGATTTTAATTAGTATTCCTGTCAGCTTTGAAAATGAATATAAAAAAGGAATGAACAAGCAATCCTCAAAAGGCAAATACACACACTCTACTTTACATTTAATGCTTCCTCTGTTCCCTAGAGCCCAAATAAATCAAACATCAATTACTTTAAAATCAAATCTTGAATGTCACAACTCCAACCTTATTCCTTCATCAACCTGTAATATAAAAATAATTGCGAGTCTGGTATAAAATTATTTCGGGATTTGATGAAAACACTCAAAAATATAAAAATAAAAAAAGGACAGGAAAGCACGTGATTATTCAAATTTTTGCTGGTTATTGTTGTACCTTACATATTTTACCCGTCGATCTGAAGTGGATGACACTTTTTTTAAGCTAATGCGATTTATTTCTTTAAGAAAGAAAAGTCAGTGGATCAGAAGATGACGGATGGACACACCTTGAAACTCGAATATCTTTTCGCGTGAAATTGGAAAATTTCCATCCTTTCCCAAAACCATAATAAAACATAAAAATAAAAACAACATTGATAATCCATGAAGCATGAATTTATAAAAAACTAAAAAACTTTTTTTAGCTAGCACGCACGCAAAAAATCCCCCGAAAGGATGTGCTAACTTTAGTTTGGTTTAAATTTGACATTTAAATTTTTGTACGACATCATAGCTAAACGTGTCCTTTTGATATTTGAACTCAGGAATGTCACATTATCTACGCTCTTCTTTCCTTGTCATGCTTCTTGATTTATTATTGTTATTCGAATAACAAGAAAAAAAAAATGTCAACATGCCACGTAAATCAATTTTCCTTCACGCACTAAAAGGGTTTCGCCATTTTCTCCAAGAATACTTTTTCTTAATCTTCAAGAAAATATATGGAGGATGCTCTGCGAGGAAGTAAAAATAAGAAATACCCTTTTCTGATTTGGAATTTCAGTAACTGGATTTCAAGGTAAATTTATTTTACTTTTATGAATAGAAATTATTTTTATAGCGTTATTCTGAGCTCTGAGGTGTTTGATTGCCGACGATGCCGATGGTGGCGCCCTACAATAAGTAATGGAGTAAATCAAATTTTATTCATTATCCCTTTTTTAATTTAAATCTGAGCCACAAAGGAAAATAGACAAAAATATATGGGAGCTATTCTATCTAGTGCCGAGGAACGAGATCTATTAAATGATAAAGCAGGTACTATGGAGTCTACCAATGCACGAGTGTTTTTTTAAACAAATTGAGTTGGCTAAAACAAACGACCAAAAATAAGAAAAACACTGCAAATTTTAATAAACAATAATTAATTCACAGCGAATAACAATGAACGCTTGTGCTATGGTGATTATGACTTGCCCAAAGTTGAAAATTGTTGATCCACAATGTGCACTAGACGTACAATTTTTTACATTCAATTAAAACGCTAAATTGAAAGAAAAAAAATTCAAAATTTTCATACAGTTAAACGAATTTTTCGGCAACCATGATTTCCTATTTGGCCATAGTTGTAAAAATTCCTTTAATTAAGTTTCATTCTCGGACATTAGGGAGGACAAAATTCATCCGGCTACGGTTGTCAGATCTTACAATATTCACAGATATTAATAATAATTGAATTGAATGACTGTTTGAATTCAATATGAATGACCTAAAACAGATACCTTTGCAAAAGTATTTTCAAGATGTCAAGGATTTTTATAAAACGTTTTACATTTTTACTTCTATTTTTACTTTGCATTCAAAATTCAAAATTATACGATTTGATAAATAAAGTGCTGTCAAAAATAAAAATTAAAAAAAAAAATTGGTTTGGTACATATTTCCTGGAAATATGGGGGTGGCCCCGGCGCAGTGGAGGTAGTGCTTGACTGCTACCCTGGATATGTGGGTTCGATCCCCAGTCTAGGCAGCAATTTATTCTATATTCCCTCAACTGAACGCCACCCCTGGGATTTAATGAGATAATCAAAAACCTAATTTCTCAATCGACTGTGCCAACAAAAATCTGTCCTATCCTTCTATTCCTTCAAAACAATGCCTAATTTATAAGACCCTAGGTCTTACTGGCATATAAATGTTTGTGTGTGTTTTTTTTTTTTTTATAAGTTTTTTGTACTTATTGTTTCATAATAGAATCAGCCTTATCGAGTCATCTGTTTCAAAACCCACAATCTCAACAATTTTTTTTTATTCTACGAAAACATTGTAGACGTTTTTGTGTTATTGAAAATCAAATTTGTGAAAAACACAATATACAAAGCTACATACATAATATGTATGTACATATGTAATTATATTTTTTGATGTTATTTTTTGGTGGTTAAGAAAAATTCTAAAAGTGGTCATTTCAGATAATGATGTTTTCAAATGGTCTTTTTCAAAATTCTAAAACAATTGTTGTTTATCAGTTAGCGTGGTTTTAAAGGATGTTCTTAAAGATTATTGGGTTTTTTCACAATAAGTTGTTCAGCTTCGAAAAAATAAAATAAAAACAATACTAAACCAAAAAATTGCCAAAAAATTTGATGCCAAACAAAAACAATTTTTATAAATACAAAATATTTCCAAATAACAAAATGCAAAAGAACAAAATGCTGAACAAAAAAAATCAAAGAAACCAAGCAAAAAAATGCAAAGCTAATTAAACAAAAGACTAAACAAAAATGACGAAATGATCATTTGCCATATGATTTAAAATCGAATCATTATTTGCAAAACATCAAATTCAAAATAACAAAATGCTAAATAAAAAAAATTGTTAAAAAAAAATCACCGCAATGAACCACCACAAATTGTTAATTTGCTAAGCGATTTTGATGAAACATAATATACCTAAATGAAAATATTTTTTATTATTAATATTTCATTAATATTTAAAAATAATTTACCAGCTAAAGGCGCTTTAGCTTTCTGCTGGCTGTGCAAAAAAGTTACATTAAAATACAAAAATATAATTTTGATTTGCCTTTTTTAATAATTAATTAATTCATTTTAATTATTATATTTTTTATTTCTTTTCAGTTGAACGAGAAATAATTTTATGTATCAACTCAACATCGGAATTCAACAAAAAGAAAAGAGTTTTCCATACCTATACTCCACACGAATGAATTCTACAAAAAAAAAAACAGTTGAATTTCATCGATTTTCTATTTTGTTGTTGTTTTTGTTGGTTTATCCTACTCGATGAAACGATACGGCTGTTTTCAGTTCTGGAGACTGCAGGGGAGGCTGATTTATTTTTTATCCATCAAACGTCAAACCATCACATCACACACTCCACCAAGTATCTGTATCCTCAATTCTATTTTTTTGCTGAACCATTATGCAACACAAGCGTTTGATGATGACTTGTCAGCTGAACAACTCGGTATTCCTATGAGGATAATAATAATGAAATGGATCAAAAAGGACGTGCACATTGAATCCATGGAATGGAACTTCATCGTTTCGTATATTCAATTTATTTTCTTATATACGAGTACAATGTGTACCTACCATAAGCTTCTTTAAAGTGAAGTCTGATGAAACATACAAACAGTATACAATATTGTTTGGTCCAAACAGATGGATAAACTCGTATTCATGTAACCAAGAAACCAAGTCAAAGTCTAGAATGGTTTTGTTTTTTATTTTCTAACAAAGGTATACTAAACTATGTGTACATGGCTTCAGAACCGAAGTTTAGAAAAAAAATACAGCTAGGTATATCGAAATGTAATTTGGAATTCTGAAGCCTTTGAGATGTGTGAATCCATTTTCAGATATTACATTGTTACATATATTTTCGAATAATAACCTATAGAGCCACGTAGATATCATGGGAAATAATCATGTTCTGTAACTGATACACAATATGCATTCACACAAGTCTACACATGTGGGGAAATTTTCATTTAAGTATTTTTTTTCCTCTGTTCTGTTTTTATATTTTTTTTAATTTACACTGCACTCTATAAAGACAAAGGCTCTTTTTAATTCAACGAACCCCAGTGCCAAATAAAAAAAAAAAGAAAAATTAAGCACACCCAACCCCTAAGGATTGCCCCCAAAGCCACCCCTTTTTCAATTTGAATTAAAAATGAGATGCAAATGTGCTTCGAATGAATAGGATCTCTCCCGCAGAGAGTGGGCCAGAGTAGAGTGGGTAAAAGCTTGAAGAACAATTGAATAATAATATATACATTATACAACCCAGATATAAGAATCTCTTTACTATTAAAATATATAAATACTTCTGGTACTAGCACAGCCCTGCTTGACTGGGTTCGGAGGTTTCCTCTGGCTAAATATGGATAAGGTTCAGGATTTTATTGCTCTATTAATATTGATCTTTGCTATGTATAGGTAACTAACCAACGGTAAAACGTGGGATATGTTACTATGGCTATTCCAATTATAGATCAGGTAATATGCTTTTAAGTTAAAACGGGGAAAGGATTTCCATTTGAACAATTTAGATTTGATTGGATTGTTTGTGTGGCGTATTTACCTTAAAGGAAATGAGATGTGATTTCTAGCGGGTTTATAGGTAACAGTTTGACGTGAAATTATCTACAAATTGTTTGTTTAATTTGATACACCATTTTAAACATCTGTAAGTACACTGTATATTGGGTTGGACTGGAGCCAAAATTAGTAAACCTATTTACTTCAATTTGTTTACCTTAACATAATTTGCATGTGATTGGAGGAGGAATTCGAATTTTTGTATTAGCTCAACACAAACTAAAAATTGGACCGATGATGTAACCAAGTTTTTCTAAATTATCTGTTTGACTACTGATTCTGGTGTGGAATGGAAAACAAGTAACATGAATTTATAAGGACTTCACATTAGAACTCCTCAATAAATAAACTAAGTAGTTAGTCCTGCAAATTTAAATTCAGATTTAAAGGAATATTTTCTTCTGTTAGCCCATAAGTACTGAAAGAAATCGAATAATAAATTACATAGCTGAAAAAAATTCCACAAAATTCGTAAAAGCATTTCAAGGCATGAAATGTCAACAAATAAAAACAACACTCATAAAATAAAAATAAGCGAAAAACATATTACATATGTAATCCTTTAATTTGGATTAAATTTTGTAAATTCGGAAACGAAAAGCGGCTCAACTGCAGTCAACTTCAAAGTTAACGTAGATTTAAATATTCTCAGTATTTCCGAAGCTTTAGTAAATTTAACACAAAAAGTAAGTTTTGTTGTTAATTTTTGTATTTTAGAGAAAATTCTCTGTGTCGATTGCTGATTCTGTAAAATTTGTGGCATTTTATTATTTCAAAAACAGACATTTAAGTTTTTAAATATTTTTTTTCTCAGTACGACTATTATTCCCAGAGTTGCAGCCTTACAAAAATCAATGAAAATTCCAAAGAAACTGCGCAAAGTTGTGAATTTCCATAGAATGAATTTTTCAATTGAAACTTTAAATTGAGCATAAGATTATGCAAAGATCAAAACTAAGAGCATATTAAGTTTAAAAAAAAAACTTAGTTATGTCTAATCTCCTTTTGAATGTCATTGAGCAAATGGTTACTTTGAAACTGACAAGTTTAATCTTTCCAAAGGAATAAAACCAATTTAACAAAATCAAATCAATAATAGATTTTAACAATTCAACTGATGTAAAAGTTTTATAAGACCTTAGATACTTGAAATCCTAGAATAAAACAGAATATTTATATATATGCAATTTTACTGCCATATCAGTTCGTGTTGCAAAAAAAAGTTATCTACAAACTTTACAATTGAGTATGGCAACTAGTAAAAAGCATACAAATACAACCTCTTTTGTATTTTCAATTTTACACAAATCAGCTGTTATATCCGGTTTGCTGAGCAGTGAAATCGCTCTTCCGAAACTTTACACTGCACATATTATGGACTTCGTTTTGTATGCATGTATTTCTACATATTATATTGTACATGTGTATAAAAGATATTCAGATGATTAATGACTCTCAACTTTACAGTTGGGTACCGGGAACTATATAGTACACACATTACGCTATATGTACCTTTAACATTTGAGGAAATTTGGGTTTTTTTTTTTTGTTTGAAAATATTTTACCAAACCATCCATTTTCATGGATTATAAGTGATACATTGCATCACGAAATCTCATAATACAGAATTTTGCAAAGGATGCAGTTTCAACGAAAAACATAAATATAATACGATAGAACTTTTTAAAAAGTTTCCAGAAGTATATGAAGCCTTCTACGAGTGTACATGCATATATGAGATTTATTAACAACGAATAATGTATTTATTCAAATATTTAAAAAGTATGCAGGGAAATGAAGCCACAAGCATAAACAGTTTTGAGGAAATAATGTATGACCTAAAAGTAGCCGTAATGTAAAGAGGAAATTTAATATTATTTAGGTAGGTTTGTTATTTCCATATATCAGGTTTAAAGTTTTTATATTAAAAAAGCTTTTTATTTTTTTAAAATACGCAGGTAGTGTTCTTTTTTTAATAAAGTAGGTACTGGTAGGGTAAATCAGGACAAGAATGGACTCAAAATTGATATTTTTATTTACTACAAAAAAACCAATATACTTTTAAACAGCTCTATCGTAAAATAAAATTGCTTATTTCCTTAAATTTTAAAAAGCATCATTCCATTAATTGAAATTTTTTCCTTAAAATTTAAAAAAAAAACAAAATTAAAATAGAGCAATCACTAAAGAACAAATGGTTAATCGCCGAAGTAGATTTTGAAAGTTAAACTATAGGTAAGGAACATTAGTAATTTCCACAAGTGGTATTTCCCAAAAATGTTGATTTTTGATAAAAAAGTTTATTAAAGTCGGGGCAATGTTTTCGACATAAATATGTTTTGTCATAACGGTTATATGACAGGTACCGTTATTTTTATAGCTAAACAAAATTTTCGATTTCCTCTCTCTGACACTGAAACATTTTGAAATGAACACACTCATCAAATTATTATTTTTTTTATTTTTATTTTCATACATGTATATTTCAAAGAACCAAAAAAATATTTATACCTATATATGTATACATATATGTATGTAGGTATATGTTACGGTAAATTCCTAAAATAAAGGAACTTAGACTTAAAATTTTTCAGCAGCATTGGTAGAAGTTAGAAATATTTTGCCTCCAAGAAGGCAGCTAAAATCCCAACGAAGATGGGAAATTTATTAATAAAAACAAATAAATCTATCAATGTTGCTGAAAATTTCTAAGTATTGTCGGTAAATTCTAGAATTCTAACTTCGACTATTTACAGTAACATAAATACAATCTATACATATATGTAGGTAGATTTATACAATTTTTTTAGCAAAGTAATTTGCATGTCTACCTAAGAACAATGCATTTCAAATATTCAAAAAAATAATTTTTTTCAGCACAAAGTAAACATTCTGATTGTTATGCAGAACTACAAAAACTCTTCATTACCAAAGCTTAAAATTTGTTGATGGTTTCCTGTTTCTCCCCATCATCTCTATATCTCTCTACCTTCTATTGTCCGAAGGCTTTTGTTATAATTTTTTTTTTTTTGGTTTATAGTCCCCAAACAATTAAAATAATATCCATCTCTGTCAACTGTTTTAAAACTAGAAAACATTGTTTTTTTTTGTTTTATATGGAAATATCCCTTGAGGCTTAAATGAATTACTTTTAAGTAAAAAGTCATTACAGTCTAGAAAGAAGTCCATGCGGAACATGAGTTTTGAATAATCTGTCTCTGGCTGTGTCATGTGCCACATCCTATGATTGCTTCACAGCTTATGAGAACTTTTGCTAAAACAACACTTTTTTTGAATTTTTTTTGTTTTCAAAACCTTATTATACCTACCCTAAGCAGAAAATATGCCCTCACTATTTCTATAGACTTTGATTTGGTTTTGATGTACATACCTATACCATGTTAGGAAACTGAATGTTTTCAGGAAAAGTTGTTAGCCATTAGAGTGTGTTGCATACTACGAGGTTTTTAATTAAATTATGATCAAACTTATTTCTACCGACATTATCTGCAGCATAATAAGATTATTTTATAGTTTGAATATTGTCCTTTAACCATCATCTAACATTCATATACAAAACTCTAAAAACTAAACAAAAAACACATTATAGAAAATATTGTCATATTGTTAGCTGTGAAAATTTGTTGTACTTGAAACTTCAATATTTTGTAAATATTTATGAGTAAAAATAATTGATTTTAGGGAATATAAAATTGAAATTTACATAAAGTTTAACTCAAAGTAACACATTTTTATTATTATACATATGTATAAGAATCTAGAATAAGACTAAGGTTAGAAAAGTATTTCAAAAAAAAAAATGTAAATAAGAAATTGATATTTAGTTATAAAATGTATATTATTAAAAAAAAAAAAACTTTATTAATTTATATAAAAGCCTAAGGGTGTACAAAATTATGCATCAAATGAGCCCCATTTGGAAGAACTTTGTTATTTTTTGTTTTCTATGAATAAAATCAAAAGAACAATAAAACTTCCAAAAAAAGTATCGTAGTTTTGTATGCATTTTAGGTTTTTTTTTTGTTTATTTTAAAAATAAGTAATAAAATGCTTATATCCAACATTAGGGTAGACATATTAATAATAAATATTTTATACATACCACCAAATAGATTTAGAGTTAAATTTAGATGACACTTAGTAGATAAAAATATTTAAAAATATTGTTAAATTAAAATTAATATCTGCTTAAATATAAATATTAAAATTAATAGTTAAAAACTTGTAATATTACAAAATATAGGATGTTTAATATTATATATTCAGGGAACGCATAAGAACATATTTAATGGAATTAAATTCAATGTGTTTTGTGTAAATAGCTATGTAAAAAATAAAATATATAAAAATGGAATATGAGAATAAAGTGGAATTTATTGTTAAATAAAATTTTGATTCTAATTCTTGTTATTGATTCCTTAATTTGTGTAAGAAAAGCGGGGAGGTAAGTACTAAGTAAGTATTTTAATTAAATACTTTAAAACCAATTTTACCAAAATATTGTATTTTCAAAAAAAAAAAAAATGTATCCCAAAATATTGTGTAATATTGTTTGCATTACGAAGAACTCTTCTTACAAATTTTGATTGAAAATTAAAAATATGGTTCTAGGCAGTTACCGCGTACCCTGTTTTGACCAAATAATTTGAATTACATTCGAACGTCCACAGAATCTTTTGAGATTTGTAAGTTTTGTGGTAACTTTTATCTTTGGATCTCTAACAATTTTTAATTTTTTCTCTGAAAAAAAACAAAGAACGTAAATTCAAAAACTCAAAGAAAATCTCTCAAATGGTTAAGGATGTAGGACGAGGTCCGATTTTTTCACGAATTCAAAACTTATGCTACAGTATAATTAACTTTTCTTCGGTAGTAAAAAATAAATAATATTAGTCATTCATTCCATGAATTAAAAATTCGTTTTTTCTGAGCATTATATGCTTATAACTCGAAAACAACCCCGTAAAGTTAGGTATTTGTTAGTTGCGTATGTAAGCGCTGTGAATAACTTAAATTTTGTGGGAACACACTTTTTTGACAGTTTTCGAAATAAGGGTCGGTAGGAGCGACCTATTTTTCGTAAGATGGAGAAAACGATATCAAAAGTTTTGTTGAAACAAAATTTAATTAATTTGCAAAGATTTTATACGCAACTAAAAATATTCAATTTTATATGGTGGTTCTCGAGTTATGAGAAAAATTGTGTAAAAATGTGTAGAAATATATATTTTTATCAGTCCATGGTCATGGCTGAGTATACGTCTCAGTTAACCATTGTTTTTTATTTGTTTTGCGAGGAAACACAATAACGGCTTATGTATAAATGGAATCTTTTCGTGTTTCGCCTTTTCCCACTCCGTCCACCTTTTTCACACTTGCTCCACATGATTTACACACAAATCTAAAAGAACAAATGAATAAAATATCATAATTAAAAAAAACAAAAAAAACTGGTAAAACTGGGCGTATACGTATCTACTTTTATTGCTTTTTTTTTAAACAAATTTTGCTCCATTTCGGTTTGTGTGTTTCAACAATTCACGTAAAAATTCATGAAAAATTAATAAAATTTGCTTAAACTTAAAACTGCAATACAAATACAAAAATGTTCGAACGAGGCATTAAAATAATGGAATCATTATGAAGATTCCAACTGGTTTGATACCTCAAACAAAATTTCTTTGATTTTTCAATCAACACGTATTTACATATGTATGTACTTGTCTACGGATTAAAAAAAAAATCTGTTTGACTTTCTGACAGAATTCCTAGAAAATAAACGTTGCAACATTATGTCATCCAAAACTTCACCTTTAGCTTGATTTTAATCAAAAATAATAATAAGGGTATTTTTTAATGTGCAACTCTAAAATATAAAAATATTGTGAGTGACCTCAGCATAAAACCAAACCAACAATTAAAAATTCGAAAAAGGATAAAACAATACTTTTCAGCTTTTATAAATTTTGTTAGTACTTTATTCATTGTATAACCTGTTGGTAAATGAGACAGAGTACTTTAACCGAACCTACAAAAAAAAATGTCGCCAACTTTGAATGAAAAAAAAAATGTTTCAGTTTTGCTTGCCAAATTTTCAAAGTGAATTTTCTTTCTTAAATATATATTTTTTTGAAAAGGCACAGGTATATTTCACTTTGAGGTTATTCATGCGGAAACTCCTTGAAAAAAATAATATAAAGGAAGACAGTGCAATAAAAATTTCCATTGTAACCATTCCAAATTTTACGTAAGTTCTTCTCAATTTTGGTTGCCAACCACTTTCAGAATCGTGGTTGCCAAAGGCTCATTGAATACATAATGACTTCCTCGGCTTAACGAGTCGTGTATTATTTATTGTAAATAAAGGCGCACTTAGTAACCTGTTTGATGTGCGGCGCATACTGTAATTGCTTGCGAATGTGGAAATTGCACAACTCGTTTTACAAACTGCAATTTACCATAAAAATGAAATTGCATCCTGTGAATGATCTCCTTCCAGCATAAATGCTCTATATCCTCTTTTTTATGTTTCCTTGTCAGAAGCAAAGTTGATTATGCATACACTTCGACTTCCTAGAGAGAGAGAGTGAAAGCGATTAAAGAGGTTTACTTTAGTCACTACCGTAAGCAAAAAAAAACTTCGTTCCTCGACTTCATGCAACACCTTTTGTTCGCACAATAAACCATGTCATCGAATGCAAATGCTATATTCAAGGATATAAAAAGCTATAAAAACGACTCAACTTTATAAGCACTGCCATCGTCGTCGTCGTCGTCACCGTTAAAGATGGCGAATCCCTATTCTCTATGCTTTCACCGTGATGGTTGTGGATTTTAATATTGTAAATCAAAAGCAGAGCGCATATTATAGTCACAGATGAGGAAAAACCATCACCTTTAACTAGGGGCTTTGCTCCCGCGTGATAAAGCGATTCATCTTGTCATGAGTTTTCATTAAAAATATATCCTCGGTTGAAATTAGAGAGATATCTGTCAACCTCCACTTTAGATGGCTTGCAGACATTTTTACTCAAAATTGAGTTGGCGATGAGTACCTTAGCTATCTACACTTGTTTTAAAGGTGCATAACCTGGGTAGAATAGGTATTTAATTTTTGTGGTCGTTGTTTTATGTGCAGTATAAATTCACTAAAATTATTTCAACAATGCACGAGGTTGATGTTAAAGGTGATTTAACTGAACGAACATTGGTGGTTGAGTAGATTTATCGATTGTATTTAATAGATACTTCATTGAAATTTTGCTTAATGACGGTCATCGGTAAATGGAAAATGAGTTATTTTAGAATCTATGAATTATATATATGAATAATAAAAAAAACACACAAAATGACAAATAGACGAAAATTTCAGTATACTATTATATGAATGTTGATAAATGTCTGAAAGAAATTATAAAGGCGAAAAATTATTTGTAAACTTAGCAATGTTGCCAAAAGCAATAAATTCTAGAATTTCGATTTTTTTTAACTTACTTATAAGGTCAAATTTTTTTAAATTAGGTATCAACATTAAATTGTTTAAAAAAATGTGTCTTTCAGTAAATTCAATAAATCCGGGAGGAGTGATTTTCGATATTTCAATGTAAATACTAGGCAGTCCGTAAATTCAAATTGTTGTTCTAAACTGTTGCAACAACAAACGACGAAATCTAAATGAAGCTGAATCAGTATCGAAAGTGGACGAACATAAGGTTTATGAGATCAAGACGAGACCGAAGCTAAACTGACATTTTTTTTTATTTCGACGAGACGGTCTGGTCTCGTCTCAAAGCCAGTCCCAAATTAAAGGCTGGCCCTTTTCAAATGATTTACAACTATTTTCACAAATTTTAGTTCCACCAAGAAATTTATGATCCAATAAAACTTTAACTGCCCAATAACAAATCGCACTTTCTGTTTTTGCCACTCCTTACTTATGTCTCAGAATTTGTGAAGCAGTTTTATTAGCTATATACTTACTTTTCTTCTTTTAATGTATTCTAAAAAATTTGACCAAACCTTTTTGTTTTTATGATTTTTTTTTTATTTATAAGCCATTGCCAAATGAAAAACTTATCCTTCTATTATATTTCTAATGTGTCTCCTTAATTTAATTCTGCATGCAACGAAGGACTTTTTTTCCAATTATTATTTATCTTTTTCAAATTTCAATTATATTCAATTTATTATGAATTCGCTATCTTTGATATTATTCTGATTTTCGAAAACGTCCTTGTCCTCAAAGGTTAATGAGCGTTGTAGTCAATTAAATTTAAAATATAATAAATTTGCCCATTCAATTGCCGGACGTCGTTATTATTCTTCAATCGATATTATATTCATATTCTTTCAACTTAAACAAAAAAAAAAAAAAATACGCTCACACACAAAAAGATAGTAGAACTCGTAAAAATAAAATAATTACATTTCGTTTTGAATTGGTTATAGAGTGCCCTTCACCGAGCGCCGCCAAGCCGCCCGCCGCATCTATCAAATAAAATTCTTGGATATATAATTCACATGATTGGAGATCCAACACAATAACTTAACAATTGAAGAGCATCTATCAAAAGTCATTGTGCCATCTTCAAATATAAAATTTTCAAATGGAATGCTTTTCCATTATCCTTAAATTGGGATTGTTTCAACGTCCTACCTCTTCATCCCACTTTTTTGAGTATTGATTTCACCATGAAATGTGTTTGAAAATCACTCAAGTATGGTTTATTTGCTGAAATACGAGGTTTAACCATCAGCACAGGGGTTGTTTGTTGTTTTCGTCTTCTATATTTGCTTTCTTGTTTTTTGATTATTATCATTTTCATAAATTGTTTTCAAGCAACCAAGGGGTTACCTACTTGTGCGGAATTGTTCTGAAAATTTAATTTCAAACACTCAAGGTCTCACTTATTATAAAATTGAAAGCGCAAAGCGTGCACTGCACACTTCATCTCCTTTGAATCAACATCATTTCTACGAACTCATCTCGTTTCTCACCCTCGCACATCCGCGTACATTAATGTGATGCTTGCAAAAAGGCGAGGGACAATCGGGATGTTTTTAAAAATAAGTTTGCTACTGCAAAATTCGATATTAAATTACGTTTTATTTTGGCCTGATTATACAAAGAGTGAAATGTGATAGCTGTTTCAGGGAACGACTTTACTTTTGCCGCACTATATCACATCCTTTGCTCTTCATTTTGTTCATTTTATATTAATAATGTCGTTATTGAGGTCGCATACATTAAATTTTTGCAATAAAATTCCCCTGATTGACGTCATTGAGAAATTATTGCATTACCTATCGAAAGCGGATTTATTATAAAAGCAAAGTATGGAGCAGTATAGTTTAGGGCTTGAGAATGTTTGTAGATAAAAAATAAACTGTTTTATGAGAGCTACCAATAATGTCTTAATATCTTCCTTTTTATTAAATAACAGGCTGTTATAATTTTAGTGTGGTGTTTTCGAGAAAATCAAAAAAAAATTCTATTGGAGGTTATAACAATACCTACCCATCTTTTGGAAAGAAATATTTTATCAAACATTAAACATAATAACTGATTTTTTTGCCAGAAAACATCTCTCGAATCTTTTTTGAGAAAATTAAGATTTTTTAAAAGATCCAAAATATTTGCATGGCTACCCTGAAGCCATGAATGCAAAGGATATGTAATAAAATGCATACATTTTTACTTTTAGTAAATTAAACGTAGATTTTAATCCCGAGGTTGCATTTAAGAAATCTCAGTCATATAATTTTCCTCTAAAAAAATATCTGAATCTACGCCCTTGTTAAAAGCACTCCCACATAAATCCGTTCCTGTTTTACAAATGCATGATGCTACACTGCATTGCAACAAAAAAAAAAATATAATTAATTGTGGTAAAGTTCTAGAGATAAATTCTTTAATTTGTCCTAAATAAACAAATAAGTAGCTTTGTTATTTTGAAATTAAAACTTTAAAATAGTTAGGTATTCATATAATAAATGACAATTGCAATTTAATTATAAAATATTTTCATCAATTATTATAATATACGGAGAAAAACAATGCCAACTAATTAGCAACACAAATTTAATTATTGAGTATGCTACTTTTATCCTCTGCAGTGCATAATATTGGATGATGAGATGGTTCTGATGGTATTGGTTGGGACACACAGAAAAGCTGCACATATTTTATTAGGGAAAAGTAGTACATAGTAACTAAAATCAAAGTGAATTTTGGAATTTAATAATATCATTCTAACAAGCAATAATAATCGATTTTGAAAATGTGTAACTAAATATGTATGTACGTGCAATCAGCTTAAAATTTTCAATTGATGTGTAGGACATCAAATTCCAAATACCTACCAAATTTAATAACATTATACACAAAGAGGAATTTCATTTTAAGAAAATATTGTGAATTATATTGGTATATGTTAACAATACCTATGTATGTGTGTAAGTAATTAATGGTTTAAAATATAATAATCTTTAGAGTATTTGTCTGTATAATATGTAGGTATTTTTTTCCATCGTAAACAGTGATTTTTAAAAATACCTTTCTTCATTTCAATGTCAAAGTTTTCAGTTCTATTGAATAATTTAATACCAACCATCATTTACTTATCATCCATAAAATAATGGTTGCTAAGTGATAATTAATTAGAGACATTTATATGTCAACTCTTGAAATGCATAAAATCGTGAATGTACATATATTATATGCATATACCTTACCTTTTATAGAGTTTTTGCATACGTTTACATTTGTCTTTTTTTTATATTTATATTTTGATGTGCGTATTTTTAATTAAAACAAAGAATTGATTGAATATTTTTACACCCAACAATAAAAGCCGATTTTCGAGAAATTTAATATCAAATCGTTCACAATTTATTATTAGAATTACTCATACTCGCACCTACAAATTTTATAAGTTTTGTAAAGGTACCTCAAAAATTGATTCAATATATATTTTATATCTTGATTTTAATGAAAATATCATAAACTCAACTAGCTTACACAAACGGAATATAAACTTTCTTTCAATTCAATATATACATTTACCTAATATTTTAAGACTATTTCATATTTTTTTGTCAAATTAATCATCTTGTTATGTACATTTGTATGTACTTATTCAAAATATAAACAATTACTTGGACAAAAATAGAAATATAAAAAAACATTTTCTGACAACCCGATAAGGGTATCAAGACCACAATCATTATTTGCATGTGGTACCTAAGGGAAAACAGAAAAGGATAACTAATAAGAGTGGCTGGGATCCTTACCCAAAAATTAACTTTCCTAATCTTTCATTGAGATAGCAAATATATATTGTACATATGTAGGGTGATTACTATTTCAATAACTTTTTCTGCACCTAATGGTGGAGACGATACCTAAATATGCATTTCTAGTTTCTTTCAATCAAAAAAAATTATGGTTACAAGCATTTTTATTTGGTATTATAAAGTTTTCATAAGGTACAAATTAAAAATTTGCTAAAATCGCTAGAGCCATTTTTGAGATGTTTTAATGGTTGTTCAAGACAGGTACTGTTATTTTTGAGGCTGAAAAATTCAATTTCACCTCTAGGGAATTACTTGAGAATCATAAGTTTGAAGTAAATCCCTTGAGCAGTTTAGATTGTAGATCAAGTGACAGACAATCGGAATTACGAGGCCCATTTTTTTTGCGTTCTGTTGTAATGTTGAGTCTTATAAGAATCTCGAGTTCGATTCTAAAAATAGTTATTTTTTTAAGTATGTACCTATTTTAAGAAAAGAAAAACATTAGTATCCAACTTTGAAAATAGTTTGATTTATAAATGTATTTTCACAAAAAGTATAAAACTTTTGTTTTTTAAATCGAACGATTACACAAATAAGTAAATAAAAAAATATCCTGATTCTGCATCATCGGTGTAACTCATCTCTAAGCCACAATTTTCAAAAATATTATTTTTATATCGAACACCCTGTAGATTTAATAAAATAGGATTATGTGTAGGTTTTTTAAGACATACACTAAATAAAAGCTGTTGACAGACATACATTTACCTTTATTAAGAAATCACCCAAAACCTTTGAACCTCATTTCATTCTAAAAAAAATAAATAAACAGCAAACACAAGGATAGACAAAGACGCATGTGAATTTTTACTATATCTTAACCCAAAATAAAATAAATGTTGGAATTCACTAAGCAGGTGCTACAAATTATTTCACCTGGAATTATTTGACAACGACATACATACTTCCATTCAAATTTTTCAATTTATAAGAAAGTTAAACCTTTGTTTATAATGTCAGTAAGAGTATGTCCCGACTAGAAATGACTTGGGGATAACCCAGCCTATACATCTGGACCTAATTGGGTCCCGAAGAGGTACGCCCAATAGGGAAATCCCAAGAAGGCCCCAATTAGCCCCCATTCGGGAAACCCCACCGTAAAAATAAAAATTTTTAGTTAATTTTTCCCAATTGGGATCTGAGTGGGACCTAAGTGGGAAAACCCAAAGTAAAAATAAAAATTTTTAGTCAATTTTTCCCAATTGGGATCTGAGTGGGACCTAAGTCGGCAAACCCAAAGTAAAAATAAAAATTTTTAGTCATTTTTTTTGCGTTATACTTTGTGTCCGACCACACTTAGAAGTCTCAAAATTATTTCTGGCAGACTACTAACAAAATGTATGAATGATTTTTATCAAGTATCTTATTTAGAAAAAAATCCAGTATTTGCGCATGCGTAGATAAGCGTAAGTATCGCAATACTAAAAAGAGGTCTCTTATTATATTACATTTATCAAGTCGGTTGTTATACACACTGTGTTAGTATACATCTATATTAGTTCAAAGAACTGCGGCGCCTTAATATATCTATGTGTATATGTATATGAATATGTATCAATAGTGCGACACCAAGCGGAAAAAAGAATTAAGTTGACAATCGAGAAAACGCGGTGACAAGTTACGACAGGTTCTTTTTAATTATCGAGTGCTTGTTTTTTATTAAACAGTTTTAGTGTTTTAGATTATTATTATATTTTTATTATAAACATTTACCAATGGCTAGTAATAGAAAAACGTAAGTACTTTTAAAATAATTTAATTGTGTACTTTTAGTATTTAATTGATTCAGTTATTTGTAAATTTTTATATCAAAATATTTCTCTTAGGGCTCGAGTTGGGACACCCTTAATGGGGCCACTTCTGGATTACCTTATTGGGACCATCTTGGGATTTTCCCGTTGGGGCACGAATGGGATTGCCCAATTAGGGCCGCACAGGGCTTTGCGTGACATCCCTATTTGTGGTCCCTATAGGGCAACCCAATGAGGGCCCAATAGGTCTCAGAAAAAAATTTCTAGTCGGGGTATAATGAAGAATTCTTATTTGGGTGTAAGAATGGACTTTGATGGTTCTGTAGAGATTTTCCAGGTTTCTAAATTCTAAAAACTAAACTCTGAAACTGTCATGCTAAAAATCATTTGTAAAATTTATCTTTAGAGGACATTTGTAAAAATAGATATGTAGATATTTATTGAATAGTTAATACTGTTTTCGGTTTACATTAATATTCTGTTATTTTTTTTTTAGCACGGCTTGAACACAGATATGATAAAGTGTATATCTTACTATTGAATTAACAATAAAGATGGTTAAAAACAGGATTCAAAAATATTTATTCAAATATAAATATATGTATAATTAATATATATACTTCATGTTATATGACAACTGTATGAAAGATAAATTTTAGACTAATCTGCATTTTAGACTTCAGCAAAAATGTTTTAATTTATAAGACAATTTTGCAAACTCAAAAGATTTTGTTTTGCATGTTTGGTGTAATTTGGCTAAAAAAAAATCATTGCACTTTTGTTGCACACGATTTGGATGACATATTAATCAAGAATTTGAAAAGATAATAAAACTAATAGGAATAATATTTTTTTAAAGTTTTTATTTTAATATTTTAAATAAATAAGTTGTCTTAATCTAGGCAATAGTATATAAGGACCCATTGATCAAATAGAACTGCTGAGCCTTATTATTATTTTGAGTCAAAGGAGCAAATTGTTTCAGTTTAGCCGCTTTTATTGTACTTGTGCTTTTGGCCAAAACCAAACGTTCAGGAATGACATTATCTTCTTCTTCTACTTTAGAAGCATCTACATCAATTTTATCTTCGATATTAATTCCTTGTTGCTCTTCATCAAGTTGTTGAACTGAGGCAGGTTCTTCTGTTGCAGCTTCTTCTGTCTGAGCTTCTTCTGTGTGTGCTTCTTCATCTGAGTTATCCTTTGGAACATCTGGGATACTCTTTCCATTTGCATTTTCATCGGTTACCTCAGGAGGGCCATAAGTCTCAGCTGGTGGACCATAAACTTCAGCTGGTGCAGAATAGAACATAGCGGCATCAGTTAAAGGTGGTAGATAGTGATTAGGAGGTGCCACGAGTTTTTGCTCAGTTGGAAGATCAAAAGAAACTTCTGGTCGAATTCCAGCTGGAGGATATGGAGTCTGAGCAGGAACGTCCTCATTGACTTCGGTGGCAGCGATTTCCTGACGAGCAAGGAATCTATTCCTTGTTGTTCTGATTTTATCCAATTTGGCTGGTGTTGAGTGACAAAGTGCAACTGCAACTACACTCAAAATCAAAGTGGTTTGGAAAACTTTGGCCATTATTTTTTTTTTATTTTTGCTCTAGTGAGTTTGCTTTGAGACTTATGAAACAACTGATACTCAAAGCCTAATTCAATTGTCTATTTAAAGAAATCATTTTCCACGAATATATCCATAATAATATAAACTCAAGCTCATGTGCATATAATTTTTTTGCATAAAAACAAAATTTGAATACAAAATGACATTAAACTTCCGAAACGGCTCAAGTGAACTCATTTCCATGCAAACAGTGAATAATACAAGTATTTTGGCAGTTCATCGAACGTTCAATAAATCTCACCCTCGCACGTACAGATTTCTGACGTAATTTCGTTTTTTTTTTTATTTTTTGTGTCTTTGTTTTTACTTTTATTCTATTTTTGAATGTCTAAGAAAATCATCATCAGTATTTTATGTATGATCTGGTCGTAAATTTGATTTTGATTGTAATTTAATTGGATATTTGTCCATGACTACGACATCTCTCTTATACCTACTCAACTTGGAATCTTCTTTTACCTTAACCTTTAGGCATGGTCAGGAGATGCGGGTGGCCGTGCGGTGCGGCAATGGCGTTGGTGGTTTGCTTGAAGACATTTTATGCTATTTAAAAAGAAAAAAAAAACCAAAGTGCTCTTCTTGAGAAAAGATAGCTAAGTGAATAGATTTTTCTGTTATCTGATGCGAGTCAATGTGATGGCACATGCCATCATGGGAAGTACTTTTATATCCTGCCATGAAAAACTTTTGGGCTATCACTGCGTTGTCAATATATAAAATTCACAATTGATGGCTTGTTGACCTTCTTATATATGTATATTATAACAAAACAAGGAATTGTTTGCCAATCTCGAGTGTCTCATCTCGAACGTTAGGAAATATAAAAAATAAAGATACGATTTTATTTGTATGCCCATCGTTATAACCCAGAGGGGATTCATCCATAGACGTTCGCTGAGAGGGACAAAAGGGAACTTGAAAAGTTTTTTAAGAGCTTAAAGCATTTTTTGATTTATTTTTCTGCAAAATCTTTTACTAAGATTGAGATACTAATCAATATTTTTAAATAATCTGACAAAAGATCAACATCAAAAATCTTTTCCAAAAAAGGAAAATTGTTAGCCAGTCGTGCTAATTACAGAGTAAATAATATGACAAAAAATAAAAAAAAAACTGAAAATTAAAGTCTAAAATTAGAATTTTTTAAAAAAACGCTTTACAATTTTCTCTCCAAGAAACTCTAACAAATCGTTCACTTAATTTTAAATTTTAAGTATTGAACAACCTCTCCAGACTTTTTAATTGTTTTGAGGGCGCCTATGGTGAAGCATCTACACACCCATAAAAATCCATGTTAATTCAATATTCTTGTGTATCAGCGATTTCCGATCATTGAAATGTGTCCATTACGAAATCATTGCTCAATAAAATCGACACAACTGTCATAACAGTCCATAATATTATCAACTTGTCCTTGCATAGAATATATAGGAACACAAAACACTGTTGTGTGCCATAGCCATTATTACGTTCCACTTAATCGAACAACTCATTCTATTTAAATTTGCCATTAACAGTTAACCCAATCAAGAACAAAACCTAGATGCGAAGAGGAAACACATACTTACACTGATAATATCCCCTTGGCATATTGTTTGTTCTTCCAGTTGAAGTCATGCATTTAAAGCGATTATCGAATTTAAATGCAATTTTGATGAATCCAGATTTCCAAGCTACCTAGATGGTCGAGATTTGCGAATTAAAGCGAACAAATTTTGCCTTTAAGTTGAAAATCGAATCAATATACATACTTTACGTGGATGTCCGAGCAATGGCCAGACCGCCCCAAAAATCAACCCGAAAATCCAACCCAAAACTGAGTCGACCCTCGAGGAATTATAAAGGGAGATGCGTAGGACACGGTAATTGCTTACGCCAGCAACTTCAATCCTTCTGATCGATCCATTCGTTCACTGTACGTAATGAAATTAATTTATTTAATTGGTTGCATTTTCCCGGAAGCATTGCGCATGCAGCACCAGCAACAGCAACACTGTTTGGTGGTCAAACGCTAATTAGGTTCGAGGACGATATTGCGGTGTACGATATGGATCTATATGGTAGTGTTTTGCATCCTTAATATCGCACAATAGAGTGGACTTGTGGAAATTTGCGTCCAACCATTATTGTGTTATCCATACTGAGGACTAATGAACCGATAAATTACACTTTTACACTCATCCGAAGCCAGACTCTTGTCTGTTTTTTTTTTTTTTTTTTTTTATTTTTTGACCTACCCAGGGGTTTGGTTAATACCTATATAAAATAGGTCGCCCATGCCTTACTTAATTAAATTTGAATGAATGATTATGGTGGCAAATGTGATTCTTTCGACGAAACAGACCTTTCGAATCGACTATGAAATCATGAGAATCAGTCGAAGGATATCCCAGACGATATTTATTTTGCGTTTCTTTGGGAGTTTGTTGTTGGGATGGGCATGTGCGGTTGAAGGTAGCAAAATAGCCACGTGGGATATGAGGTCAGTTTTTCATTAAATATTTTATTATATCGATGATTGTAGGTAAAAGTTGAAC
Organism: Syrphus vitripennis; assembly: GCA_958431115.1. Lineage (NCBI taxonomy): Eukaryota > Metazoa > Arthropoda > Insecta > Diptera > Syrphidae > Syrphus > Syrphus vitripennis. The sequence continues at coordinate 988,082 of OY288109.1, read as the reverse complement.
TGAGGATACCTTTGTTATTCATTTTGATCCGATTGATTCCTTAGATTAATTATAAATGTTTAATTAGCAAAGAGTAAGCTTTGGTTATAAACCCAAACTTCCAATAAGTCAATAACATTATGTATTTAAGGGTACTATATGTATACAGCTTGTATATATATATTGACTGTATTTACACTAAAGGTCTGATTTATGCAATACAGTATGGTAAGTCCATATACATAATGTATATGAGTAGGTACATGTGCGGTTATGTTTACTTTGTCATACTTGTTTTTAATGAAACATGATTTTATGGTAAAAGAAAAGAAAAGAACATAATTACATTTGGTTAGCCTTAATAATTTAGGAGGTGACGAACAAAAGACTATAGAATCTTTGAACTAAACTGTACTGACAATCAGTACAGGTAAAGTAGGACTTAACAAAAATATTGCTACCAGTTGCTGAGGGTATTTCGTTTACTTAAATATTAAAGAATAAAATGAGCCTATAAAAATATTTCGCTTGACGGAAAGCAGGGAGATGTTGTGGTTTTTGGAAAACGTAGGCACGAGTTGTTAGGGTTGCATTTTTTTCCACAAAAATTTACTACAAAAAATTACAATTTTCTGAATATTTGCGAGTTTAACAGACGTCTCTTTCTATCCTTGAGAAATAAAAATAAATTTCTCCAACTAATTTAACTTTGTCGGAATTAATTCGAAGTTTCAGAATTCTCTGTCTAATTTTCTTGAGCTAGCTTTCAAAGTGAACAATATCTATTTGTCTTTTGAATATTTTTCATAAAAATCGCAAAAAAAAAATTATCCAAAGCCGAGCCGGTTGAGAAAATAATTCTATAACACTCCACATAACGTACAAAATTTTAGTCTTTGTAACCTTTTTCATCTTTATCTACCCATTACTATCTGTACCATATATGTATGTATATATATTTCTCCTTTACTCAGTTTGTCCCCTTTCACACAAGGAAACTTAGTTTCAAAGTTTCTAGAAACTTTTTTACAAAATTTCCTTTAAATTTCCTTTCCTCAAAAAACACGCAACGAAAATATACAAACTGAAAGTTTCTAGAAATTTAGTTTCCTCGTTCGAAAGGAAGTTTAATTTTTTTTATGACAATTCACTGAATATCAAGAAATTTAACTAGCTTACAGAATTTTCACTTCTTTCTTTAATTTGAAAATTTATAAGGCAACGTTTCAAGTGTGGTAAAATCTTTTTATTGTTAATTGTTAATCATTGTCTCAGTAAAGTTAGTATTTTATAACACCAGATAGAAGCCATTTCCTTCCTCCTTAAAGTCCTAATTCAAAATACATAATATCATAAAGACATTCTTCAAACTAAGAAGTTAACAATGCTTGGTATATGTAAACTAATTAGAAGTAATAAATACCATTTTTTCTCCCTTTTATTGAAATGTCAATTTAAATTATATGCTTCATCACCCCAATTATTTGCATTTCTACTGTATATACAATTTAATATCTATCATATGTTTCTATATTTTATGATAACATAACTTCTTAATGGAAGCGTATATAGTCAAAATAAATTAGATAAGCCATATATAATAAATCTAATAAAATGAACTCAAATTCAAATATTGGCTTTTAATACTTTTTGCTAAACGAGGAGCTTCGAAATCAAATTATCCCTATTCGTTTCTGTGGTAGAATCAAGGAAATATGTAAACTCTTGAAGATTTTTAAGCCTTAATAATATCTAGATATACAAATTATTTCGAATACTGCATGCAGTGAGGAGTTGTTCTTGATATTCTTCTGTCTCCATATTAAGGTAACCAACAAAATTAAGTTCAATGCTGAGTATTTTTTTTTCTTATCTTCGTACCCTATTTTTAACCAACATTCATTTCCTAAACGCCCACGGGGAATGAAATAAAATTTAATTTCAAAATGTTGCCTTGTTCGTTTTGATTATTTCTACCAAACTTTTGTATGTAAACGCAGCAGGAAGTGGTTTCCATTACTAACAGGTGGCATGAATGGTATGCGCATCAAAAGAACAACCACAACAAAATCAATAAACTGCAAAATTTAAGGGTTACCAAATGTTTGAAATATGTAAATAATTGTATCTACCTAAAAAATTTCCAATTGGTCACGTTTTTGGTAAAATTTTCGTCTGTATGTTAACGCAAAGGGAACTAATGTTTATTTCTAGCAGATGAAACCTGTTAAAAACGCTTTACTTAGCCTGAGAACACAGACAGACATTTGCTATTATAAGATGTCGTTGTTTAAAACATTTTATAATTGACGATTTTTATATTAGGAGAATATAAAATTTCCACCACGGAAAGGAAATGGAAATAAATCAGAAAATTGTAGTCGAAGTGCAATTTTTGTTTGTTCTATTTAATTCCAGAATCTGCCAACCGTGTAGAAACACAATTGAGATTTATAAGATAATTGGGAGTTATTCACCCCTATCATCTTTGATAAATGTTACAATTCCGTACGGCAAACTACGAGTAATTAACTAAAACTCAAACCAAATATGTAATTCTTTATTGACGAAATTGACGAAAAACTTTTATTTAGAACGAGGTTCTCCAAGATGGCAACCGTAATCTACGAACCAAAAACCAAGCCACAATAAAAATGAGGTAAAAGCGAGGGGTTAAAAAACCTTTTATGTATGACAATGGAGTATGGTATATACGGTATACCGAATGTTTTATTATCTAGCACACCGAAAGTGGACACAACGTGCAGCAAGCTAAAGGATTCGTACCTTTGTATAAATTGTGAGCAGAAAATGCAATTTTGGGGTAAAACAAGCTAAAGCTGGGGTACAACACCCATTTAAAGAAGCTTTAAGTCCTATATATGTATGTGTATATGTATACTTGAAGTATTCTTTGAGAGATGAAAATGAATGGAGAGGCGAAAAAAGAAATGTTGACACAACAGATTTGCATTCAACAAGAAACAAAGGAAGCATGCGGTATTTTAATTAAAAATTTCCGCTCAATGCAATTTTATGCAAAAGTGTTCTCTGTCATTCCAAGAAGGTATTCTTGTCCTGCTTATATTCTCTTACTGCAATGCATTCATTCAGTTGGTTCATTGATAAATTTGTAGTCTGCACAAACTTTTAGCTTTCCCGGATAGGTATAGCCTCTTCTTTAAAATCGAACATACCAACATTTTCTTTATTTGAAAAGTTTGGAGGCTCATTAAATGTTGAGAGGAAGCTTTACAATAGTCTGTTGGCGTCTTCGATAACATTATTGGAATCGTTCTTAGAAATGTTGTTATCGTTTTTTATTATTGTTCTCCCTACTCCAAATGGGGATCAATTTCTCAGGTGTTTGTATTGAGGGTTGGAAAGAAAACTATAGAAGAACTATTGTTATGCAATATAACTTCTTCAAGAACAAACTCGAAAGATTTTTGTTTCAATAGTTTCTTTTGAAACTTCAATAAAAAAAAATAAGAAACTTAAATAGAACTTATCACAATTTGTGTAGTAGTAATGCTGTGATAGCAAGTAAGATATTGATCCATTGTGCATTCGATGAAATACAAAACATATCTAATACAAGTATGTATTTTATTTTAAAAAGAACTTTTAATTAAAATCGTGTCAATTCTAAAATTGCAGAGGATTTATTACATTATGGGTATTTTAGTTCTATTTGTTAAAGAAGAAAGCTCATTTTACTGCAGTTATAGAGGTGAACTGGGATGTTCGATCAAAATAAAACTTTAAGGAATTAAATTCATAGAATTCTGTACCTTGGTTCTAAATGGTCCAATGGTACATTTAGAACAAGGTGTATTTAATGAAAAAATTATGAGTCGTTTTCGAGATAAATTTGTGTTGTTTTACCGACTATATATGACAGGTACCGTTATTTCAGGTACTAAAAACATCAATTCCACCTCTAGGAAATCTCCTTAAAACCTTGAGTCCAAATTTAAAAAGAATCCCTCCTTAGTACAGATAGATAGACAGAATGGCGACAGCCACTATTTTCATCCTATACCTACCCAGGTTACGAGTTAAATTTTTTTACGAATCGAATAGTTGAAAAAGCAAGAAGTTTTTGTTTTTTTCAACAAAAAAATTATTTAGTGAAAATGAAATGTTTTTTTCAAATGTCATTCAATGTATTGTACCTGCAAGTGTAAAACTTCATGCTTCACTAGCGTCAATACCTAAACAACAGCTTTTGAAAATTACCAATACACATCCTTCTTCATGGTAGTGATGAATTGATAAATTATTTTATATTTGGCCAATTTATATTTTTTGATAATTCTGAGATTTCTCCGCTTTTCAGCGAAATCTCAGAAACTTTAAAAATATTTTTCTTGGCATATTGTTTTCATTTTACAAAACATTGCAACTAAGGAAGGATTTTCGATTTCTTATAAAATTCCACCACTACAGAATAATTTTTCTCTATTAATTATTCCAATTCAAGATTTTTTTTTCAATATTTAACAATAGAATCAAAGTGACCAGAATTCAACACCTACCTTTTCTGCTCGTTCCACTTTCGTTGTTGTTTCCTAAGTTTTATTTTTTTCCGAGAATATAACAAAGAGCAGCGACCACTAAGTACCATCGAAAAACTTGGTGGATGATCGGATAAATTAAAATTTAATGTAAAAAAACGCTTAAGGATGCGAATCAAGTCTTTTTAATTTGCTACAACGCGAGCAACAACCCATGACTAAAACAGCCAACAGCCTACATATTATAAAAGATGACAGAACCTTGCCTACAGCGGGGAAATTATCTACCAGGTAATTAAAAATGGCGGAAACAATTTTGAGATAAACACAAAAATAATGGAGTAGTGATGAATATGTTTCAAGAGAAAAAGAAAAACAATACAAGTGACCATGCCATCTCTACGATATAAGCCAAACATGGTTGAAGAAACAGCGTTCCTTCGGGGAGACGAGCTTTAGCCAAAATATAAACAACTTCCACAAAAAAATATTCATTCAAGTGCCTCCTGGCAGAGCAAGATTTTTTTTCTTATAAATCCCTTAGTATCCCTTTTTAATAATTCATGAAAAATGCTTCACGTATACTATAGGTACCACGTTTAAGTATAGTAGGTACTTGTGTTATGTTGAGGATTAGTACCTACGTATTTTTTTGTGTTGTTGTTTTGTACTGTTTCATATTTTAACCGTTTGAGGGATATTTTTATCCTTCTGCCTTCCTTCACCAAACCTATTATGACCGCTATTACGAGCTTTGGGGTTGAGGGTTTGTTGTGCAATTGTTATGTTGATTACAACATAAAAATTCGTTCATTAAAAACGCCATTAAAGTAAAATACTGAGTCATTTAGTCGCTTAATAACAGCTCTGATGTCATTTAATAGAACGGAAGTGTCTGAGAGACTTATTTGTATGATGGTGAGGGATTTTTGTGAGCAAAAAATGATTTTATAAAACTTTCGTTTTGAGGACTATAAACAAGTGGGTACGTGAACAAAATTGTAATATTTATTGCGACTGGAATTGTTATAGAATCATCCATCAAATATTTGGCTTTTATCTTTTTTTTTGTTTAAAGAGTACGCCCGCCATCAGAAAATGGAAGTGATAAATGAAATTTATGCTGATGGAAGGCAATGATAGGATTTGACAAACTGTTATCGCTTTTTAGTGACAATAACAAGAAAGTATCATATCACATTAATCATTCAAATAATGAACTATGAATTGTGAGTAATGTGGGTTTGTTGAAATCACAAAAAAAAAAAACAATACCTGTTCAGTCAGTACTGTACTTTCAAAGAATTGTTGTATATCTACAGCCTTTTGTGGAAATTTCACAGTAAACGAAGGAGTTATTGTAGACTTAAGTTGTGAAAATTATGATCCTTTAGTCGTAAGTGTCTTTGAACCCTTTCTATTATTTTTCTTCGGCACGAGATAATTGGCATACCGCGGTTTTTATGCAATTAAAACCTTGGTTCAAATTATTTGATTTATTAATCTTAGAAAATCGATTATTTATCATGAACCATCCTACTCACTTATTATAAACAGAGAAAATACTTATATTTTATTTAGCAAAAATAATTTCTTTTCTAAAATTTTATTGAATTTTCTTCTCATCAATGACATACTTAAAGTAATTAGAACTTTTAAAAGCCATCAGCTCTGTATCTAATGCACACTCTAATGCTCTCAGAAAATAAACACTTAAATAATTATCTCATCTGCAATTTTTATTTGCAATTTTAAAGGAGACTCCTTCTTTTCCATGCATTGTTCACAAACAAACACAATAACTTCCCCAAATGAACCGATAATATCGATAAATTTAAAATCTATATACGAAATGAAGTCTTCCGCATACTCGTACATATAAGGATAAACAGTAAAAAGAAAACATAAAATTAATTACGTCTGACCGCCCATCGAGGCCAACCTCCTTCTGTCAATTTTCATATTTTTATGATACTCGTTTTCCTATGAGTCCTTATACCCAGACCCTCATACAACCCGCATCACAGTGTCAATCAATAATGTTTAATCGTCATTTGATGTGGAAACTCATCGTCATCAGTGCCTATCGAATCAAAATTGAATTTTTATTGACTCTTTCAATACACAGAAGCGTCGACTTAATATGCATGCAAAAAAAAAATTGGAAAAGCACTGCAGGAAATAAAATTATTTTTCTATAGGTACAAAAAATCTATAAACCATTCTAAGTATAAATCGGTTATGTTTAAATATTTATTTACTTTTTTTTTAGTGTCGTTCACAGGTGCGGATTTTGATTCCTTCTGGGAAGGGTTGAACATTTTTCGATAAGGAAGTATAAATAAAGTATAGAAAATTAAGTTTTTCGAAAAAAAAAAACTGTCAGAACAACTAAATAGACCTTGAACCTACAACAGAGCCTTCTGCTCCTCTTATTGTCCCCAACATAAGCCTTTTTTGATGCTTTAGTTACTATCCAAAAAATAATTCAAAAATATTTATTAATTATTCCTCCTACATACTCGTATGTACCTAAATAAACAAATGTCAAAAATGTAAATTATTAAAGATAATCCCTTCACATTCAGATGCATGCAAATCTATCTAATTATCCCAAGCACTATTTTATTCAGTATACCGGTATAGTTGTATTGTGAGTACAGTGAGCACGGACACTGACTGCAGTCAACTAGGATACGAAACAACAATTCTAAAGCAAGTCTTCAATGTGCCTCAACAAATGAATGTCGAACGGAAGATGAATTGGCATTGTTTCCGCTGATTTCCACAATGTCCTTTCAAGCTTTAACTGTAATTTCCCTAATGGAGTCTCGATCATTGTTTCTAGCTTAATGTGAAAATGTACTTGTATGCATACATACATACATACATCTGTATCCCGCTTAGAGGCGTATAATTTGAAATACATAGACCACAAATGGAATAGGAAAACATTTATACTTAGTTTAGCGACCGTCCGACCGTTTTTCATTTTGTTTGTAGAGGCCATGTCCATCAAACGTTACTTATAGCAAAACTGAGATTTGCACTAGTAAATTGATGGGATAACATTAGCTCTTGAATGTGCATTGTGCATTCATCCGCAAGCCAGATTTACTCTTCAGGTTGAACAAAAACGCATAGTCTACTTCTGCAATTGGGCCGGGCCGGATGGAACAAAATGCGACCAAAGTGAAATTTACTTCCTGTTCAATTTCCCAAAGGCTTGCGTTTACGTTTCCATTTTTTTTTTTTTCTGCACAAGCCGGATGTTTATATTACCTTAATGGTCGTGCCGGTCGTCTGTTCATGGCCATAAGTAAATATCCTGCGTCTGTGCTGCTTCAATTGAAGTTCAACGAATCACGAATATCGGAAACCATCTCATCCAAAAGAAAAGTTCTACGTTTATGATTTTTTGCTTTGAGAATATTTTTGTAGTTCGATTTTTTTTTTGTTGTTGTTGTTGTGTTTCAATTGAAATTGATTAAATCTTTCAATTGAATCATATTTCAGGTAGATGATTGGATGTGTGCAAAGGAACATATTGGATGAATGATATATATTGCTATTAAGAATATGGTTGAGAAGCAGGTACTTTTTATTTCATTTTGATTTTGAAGATATGTATTTTGTAATGTTATTTTACCAAACATCAATCCATAATCCTAATTGATTTTTTTTTTCGAGAATTTTTTATTGACTTGAATTGAAAAATATTGCTAAGGAAGGAATTTATCAGGAAGTGTACGAGCTGATAGTTGAAACATTACGTTTGTGGGAGCAACGATTAGAATAGTTACCTACTTCAACAATTTGCTATTGATAAAGTTAATTAAGTTAATAATATACGAATGATAGTGATCTTCAGTATTGTGTTACTGGTTACTTCAAAAATAAATAAAGAGGACAAAATATTCTAATAATTAAAGAAATCAGTTATTAAAAAAGAATCAAAGTTACTAATTGTTAGAATAATTACAAATTACGGAAAAAACTTAATGATTATTAATCGACCCTAATTACAACAACAAAAAATAATTGAAAATACAAAATTTTGATTGCAAAAAAAAAATAATTAGAAACAATTTTTTTCTTACTACATATATTAAAAAGTAATTAGAGAAAATATTTTTCTAATTATTAGAAAAAATAATAATTATAGAAAAAAATGTTCTAGTTATAGCAAACTAATGTGATACAAAAATATAGCACCAATCCTAGTATATAGCGGTAAATCGAACAGGAGATCTTGCAAAGGTACTTGAATTTACGGCAACCAATATTTTAGGTCTTAGAAAATTATTTTCTTGAACCACATAATTACTTATTTTTGTGGAACTTGGTAAAAATTGTTTAGCAAAAGTATAATAACTTTAAATAACCTTTTACAAAGACTTTAATATTTTCCATCGCTTTGACGTGGTTCTTAAAAGTCATTTAATTCTACTCTTTATTATGAACCCAAATGTGTAGGTATCTGTTTTGTACAAACATTTTAAATTCATTATTATCAAAGAAACCATAGTGCAGGCTATAATAACAAGCGGACATCAAAATTAATTATAGTAAAGGAGCAATTCAACTGACAGGTGAGTATGAAAGAACATGAATGTAAGTATATTCCCCAGAACGAATGCGACAATGACGCATCCACTGAGATTTCAAAGCACCCCCAAACGCCCATCACAACTTATTCTCAACATTAATATACCACCACACAATTGAAAGAGAGAGAGAGAGAGAGAAAATAAAACTAAAATCCATTGAAATTAAATTAAATGACAATCAGAAATCCAGTGCAGTGGATGAAATCTTCTTTTTTAGCTCGTCTAAAATTCGCTTCCAGATTCTAATAAACCGAGATACATGAAAAAGATAGCTCCAACAACAAAGCTTTTACTTATATAAAGAGCAACAAAAATTGAAAACAAGCGGATTGCTCCTGGGATCGTCGAAGATAAGGAACTAGAAAATAAGATAACATTCTGTAAATTGCTTCAATAGAGCATTGCTTTTACGAGTATCTCTTTTTCTACTGCCATTATATTGTTTAAGTTGGCATTTGTGGTTCTTTGAAAAACATCTATCTAGGTGTTTTTAGTACAAAATAAAAGCATCTGTGTCGATGAGAGAAACCTTATTCCACCCTCTTGCGAAGCTTCATTAAGAACGTTATAATAAAATCTGTGACAACAATTTCAACTCGACAACAAGGTTGATAAGAACAACGAACCAATTAATAGCAAAAGAAAACATTTAAATTCATTTGTATACAAACTTCAATATTCATTTCCTGTCTTATCGCTCTCGCAGGCATACTTATATAAATATTATATAAATATTCACAAATCTCCAAGGATTTTGATGGTGTCTACCTAATCCTTTCGCAGATTTGAGCTTCTTCATATTATTTCTGTCAAATTAAAATGCTTATCTCAACATAACAACAAAACACACATTAATTTTGTGAAAGAACCCAGTATCCTTATAATCACAGAAGACTGATTGTATTAATATGACACGCATCATTCTACTCGTATACTGCCAACACCCGCGCCGCGCTGCGCGCCGACGAATTTATATAGCTTGTCAAGAAATGATGCTTTTCTTACAACTAGGACTTCTGCTTATATCATCGCGGGACTATTATTCACTCATTTGAACATATACAGACGAGATAACCTTACACAAAATGAGAAACAACCTCAATACGAATACGACGAAGGCACATGTTTTTTTTTTTTTTTAACTGTCACTAGTTCATATGATAACTTTATGGGGAGATCATGCTTAATATTAATCCCTAATATAAGCAAGCACATTCAACGGAGCGAAGACACACTCATAAGTGGATTTGCAATTTCAACCAAGCGAGACTTAAAAATTGGTCCTCATTTTGAGTGTTTGCTCGTTTTGTTGGTAATAAAACCATGAATGGTATTTAATTTTTCACTGATGCGTCATGACATGTTGCTCCACAAGAAATACGAATTATAGCGAGGTTAGAGAGAGATTTGATTTGGTTATTTAAAAGCACATTATAAATCTACATTAGACACATACACAGTCGTATGATCCTTGTTCGTTGAAGACAACTTTTTGAATACTTTATGCGAGTAAAACAAAAAAATAATGGGTTATTTGACTTTTTCTTAAGATTTATGTACATATCTATAAGTAACAGGGGAAATACATATATATTCCTCGAAATAATATAATCTGACATCCTCTTCGACAAGACATGATTCGATAATGTCTCAGATTTGTCTACCATATGTTATATGATTAGCCGGGTGTCACATTCAATCAAATTGGTTTCAAAAACATCTAATCATTGAACAGTGCCAGTGGTACAAACAGCTAGCGTGATAGTTGATGATTAAAACAAATGTTTTGGATAACGTAAGGTAATTATAATAACCAACAATCAACTACCGCGTCAGCGAGTTCATCCCATAATAAAACAAAAAATTATATTTACATACATACATATGTACATATGTAAATAGAAAACAGAATATCTATTGGTCGAAAGTGTTTTGAAAATACGAAAACAAGTTGCTATGATTGACAACAACATGTGAATTTTTTCACTCTCCCAAGCTAATGCAAAACTTTCATTGACAACGATGAAACAACAACGTTTTGTTATTGTTGTTTCTTGGTTCTCAGCGAAAGTTTCACATTGGTTTGGGAGAGCCATTATGTTATGGTCAGTCTTAAAGGTTTTTTGAGTTATTTTTTCAACTAAATGAAATGGTTATCCAGAAGTTTTTTTGCAATCTTTTCCCAATAATGTTGAAGCGTCGCCGTACGTCGTGTGTTATTGCCTTTTGAAGTGGGTTCATTTCTTTGCACTTAGCAGTGCCAGTGAAATTGGCTGTGCAGTGATTTTGATTTTTTCCAAGATTGACTAAGTATTTTTAATGTGGATCCTTCCTCAAATTTTCTTGTTTCTTATTTATTTTTTTTTTTCAGCTGCCATTAATTTGTAGTTTTTCCACCCTTTCTTTAACCTTAAAAAACGCTCTTTTGTGGGCTCTTGTGATTATTGATTTTTATGTCAAATGAGCCATTGAGCCATTGATTCAAAAAAAAAGAATATTAATTGCACCAATACTGATAATTTAGTCATCTTTACATACAAATTTAGGTTAGGTTAGGTTAGGTTAAAGCGGCTGTAGGTTGGGAAATCTAACACACTTAGACCAAAGTATGGTCCGTTGTGATTCCACTTGGATCAGTTGATCAACCTTACTTGTTGAACCAGTTGGAGATTCAAATGGAGCGTAAGAGACAAGTGATGTCGGAGTTTGCTAGATCGCTTGGATCATTGAAGTAGAAGTTTCCAAGGTGGAATCTTCGTCTTTTTTTGAAAGGGAAGGACAGGTGCATAGAAGATGAGAGACTGTCTCTTCTTCCTCTTCGTCTCTGGAACTCCTACAAAAATCATTTGCAGGGGCTCCAAGTCGAAGTACATGTAAAGTATTGTCCAGTCAGAACACCTATAACGTAGCTAATATGTAATCTACTCAGGGAGATCAGTTGATTAGAGCGTCTGGCACTAAGCTTAGGCCAAATTAATTTTGTCGCTATACAGGTGATGTTATTCCACCTGTAGTTTGTTCTCTCTATCTTGCTTTGCATGATAGCTAGCTAGCTTTGTAAGCCTGCAGGGGTAAAGTTGTTCCTCTTTTTGCAAGCTCGTCGGCTTTGTTTTATATTCCTTTCCTATTTTACTCGTAGTACTATCTAGGATAATTGGGCTATTATACTTCAACATCTTGTAATATCTAAAACAAAAATTAACACAAATTAACCTTATTTTTCATTTTCTAATTCACTCAGATAGAAAACAGCTGTGCATTAATTTCTTGATTAAAATCGAAATATTCCTATGTAAAGCAGGACGTCTACTGCTTCTTCAACGTTCAAGTTCTTCACAGGTTTAAGAATCTAAAATTTTATTTTTCTTTAAATTTTACATGGATTGTTTTCCCATAGAAAATCGATTAGGCTGAACATAATGACACCATACACTTACACATGCAGTATAAAGAAAAGCTTAAATAGCCTGAAATGAAGGTTTTATGGTCTATTCTTTTTGAAATTACACAAGAAGGACCTTGAGCATTGTATCTGCCACCTTTTGTTTTTCCTTCCCTCATACGGAACATGAGCTGAGCGTACTGCTGTGACATATTCGTGATGCATGCTTTCAAAAATGTTGTAACATGAGGTTGCCGTTGGGTTTGATATGGTTAAGGATACTGCACTGCTTTTGAATATATGAGTTAGTGTGTCTCAACTGAATATAACCCAAAGCTGACATAAGCAAACTCTTACCAAGTTTAAGGATATCCCCAAGCTACAGGAGAATACATCTGCATAGATGTACATTATATATATTTTCTTTCTTTTCACAGAACTGAATGGCATGTGCTAAATAAATGGCAGAATTTGCATACTGGCATAGATGGCGGCATGAATATGGACATATTGCAACTACATAAAAGTTAATGTCCTGTGAGAAAGTGAACAGTTGTTGTGTAAGTGTGCGTTGTTCCAGTATTTGAAATGTTTACTTAACATTTACTAAGGTTCCTCTCCGACGACGACGTTCGTTGGCTTATTTTGTTTTTGTACATTTTTTTCTGATGTTCTTTGTGTTTTCTACTGTTGCTTTCTTAAGGATATCATGTTGTTCAGAAGGATTCTCTGGTCTATTTTCTATTTTTTTATTTTAAGTCTTATAAATTTTGTGAGATATGTAAAAATGTGAAAAGGTTTTCATGTACAATTCTTTAGTGGATCACGTTTTGGTTGGTAAAGTGGGACGTTAAGCATTGACTTCATGTACATTGATGGGTGATTTACAAAGTTTATAGGTAAAACGTGTTAACATGGTTGATTTCAACAAAGTGTTCATAGGTGGAAAAGGAAGAATAAAAATTAGTTTTTGAAGTTTTATCGATAGTCCTTGAATAATTTGTTTACTATATACCTATATAGAATGCAGTTTTAGTTGTTCGTGTGCACATTAAGTTCAATAAGGAATAGCAATCCTTATTTTATTTTTGATATATATGTACCTTTAAAAATGCATATATCAATACCTATGTATTTGTTAGGAGGTCTTAAAATTCAATTATTAAAAGTGATTGATAGGGTATTATAACGGAACCCTTTAAAAAAAGTCTTATTAAATCCTTACAAATTTAATCAATAAGAATTTTTTAATAGTTTAATGATAAAAATTAAGAACATATTAATTCAAGTACAGCCAGAGATGTGTTTCTCTTATACTAGTTGATTAACATTAAAGTTTTATATTGCGAATAAATTGACACAGATTTATGCTGCTAATCGAAGAGAAAAAAAAAACTCAAACTCAAACTGACTCTTCAGAAAAACAAACAATAACTAATAAAATAAAAAAAAAGACTGGTGGCCATTTTTATACAACTGTCAATAAGATTTTTTCCATTGTCAAAATACGACTTTATCTAACAATTTCCACATTCTCTTAAACCAAAATGTTCTTAACGTTGTTGTCGTTGAAATTGGCTGATCCGCATATGAACAACGCGCGTGTTTAGCCTAAATATGCAAATTCAAAAAAAAGGTTTACTCATAAAGAAATTATCCCCACCAGACCAAACCAAAAAAAAAAATTTGAAGGTCTTCTCTTTCAATATAACGTCTAGTTTTAGTCGTAAAAATAAGTATGGACATAAAAGAAAAAACCCAGATGTAATTCTCTTAGATAACCTTCTTAACTTATTCCATCGGATAAACATTCTTCATTATTTGCCTTGAACATTGTTGTTGACTTTAAGAGAAAAAAAAAAGAAAACAAGAATTTCCATACAAGTAACATTCAGTAAGGGACTTTCAGATCTCTGAGATTATTTGTTTCTTCATAACTTTTTTTATATCCGTGGTTTATATATAGAGTTGAGGTTACGGTCAAAAGGACATCGCAGTTTGTTTTTCTTTTCCTTAAAGATTAACGAAGAAGAAAGCAAACGTTGTTAAGTGGTGTGTTTTCTATGAATACAATGGTTGCCTTAGGCTGTAAGAAGGAGGAACTTTGCTTTTGTGATTGGACACCATATATACTATATACTCGTGTAATATGTTTGTTGTCTATTTTGAATCTCTTTGTGGCAGAAAAAAGAACTTGTAGTTGTAGTTACATATCCTTTTATCTCTATTCCATTGGATAGTGTCTGATTTTGATGGAGAGACAAAACCGATAGTATAGAGTAGGGCCTTGTGGTTAAGTTATAAAACTGAACGTTACTATGTAAGCGATACATTCACAGCGTGTATTGTATGTTATTTTAAAGAGATCTCCAAAAAAATCAAAGACATTATTATTCTTGGGTGAAAACAAAATGTCGGCAAAGTTTAAACATTTAGTTTATTTATTTTAGAAATAAAATCAAATTTTTTTATTGGATGATAATACCTCCTTAAAAATGCTCGTTTGCAAACAAAAACTTTGAGCTTTCATTTTAAGTTTTGGTACTTATTAGATTCATGCATATTTATTTTCCATCAATAGTTTCAAATGGTACCTACTACATGTTTTTTTCTTTTTTTTTAAGTTACAAGGAAAATAAGTTATCTAATACGATTCCTTTAATTTTTGGTCATGGCCTTGATGCAATCTTTTAATTATCATTCGCGCCAACAACACTCGGAACTTGAATAAATATTATTTTTTTTTTGATTTTCATGTATGTTTCTTTATATTATTTACTCATATAAAAGTTAACGGGATATGTACTCAATAAAACTAGAACGGTCTTCCTAAAATCAAAATGTTTAGTGTATTAATATTTGGTCTCTTCTTTTTTATTGTAGTACCCAGAGAATTTCTATGTCCAGCATTTACATCAAAATATAAAACTTGGAAATCTTTCCAATAGTTCTTACAATTATGCGAACGTAACTGCTCAATTAATTAATTAATTTTCCTCATAGTAGAGTCCAAAAAACATTTTTCTGATTCATCGAGTTGATTACATCTGAAAACCAAACCAAATCAAATACATATATCTTCTATGTCATTAACAACCAGCTGAGTGTTACTTAAGCGACAGACGACAAACTGAAATCTGCTTATGAAATTTTAAGCCCAACTTAAATTATACGGCCTTTTAAACAAATTCGCAAATATGAAACCTACCGACAACTACTTTACATCGGTTTCGTTTGCGCGAATAATAAATAAGTATTCCAGTAATCCCGGCATGCCAATCAAACATTCTTAATGATTTTTCATCAGCGACCAGAAGACAAGCCCAATATAGGCCAACCCCAACCCCAACCACACACCAAAACCGAATTCAATCCCATCAGCAACGCGTACAAATAAATTAACATTTTACGGAAATCATCGTTTGCAATTGGATTCCACTTCAGAAATCGATGGCCATCCACTCAATACTTTATATAGTATACTTATAGCCCACTATACATATATGTATACTGTATAGGTATTTCGAATCTTGTTAGGGGATAATAACTGTCAATTCGATTTGTAACAAAATTAGTATTCACATGCGACACACACTTTCCAAATTGCAGATGCGCCCATTCTATGTGATCCGATTTTCTGCTATATAAGGAGTTGACCATCAAACCCAGACCCAAAACCAGCCCAGGAGGCTGATTGAATCTTTCTCGTCTCTCTTCGTCCTAAATCCCAAATTCATTGTTTCAATATAATCTAAGGGATTTACGCATAACCTTTATACAGATCCAAATCCAAGCAATCTAACATGATGTCTCAGACCAATAACAAAAAAAAAAAGTTTCATCCTTGAATTCAATTAGTCCTTGAGAGTAAAACAATAACATTCGCTCGTCGGCCGGCGTGTCAATTTAGAGTGGATGCCGGTGGCAGAGCCGCGTGTGATGGTATTAAACGAACTACTGTATGTTTGCACACTGTATATAAAAATAAATGATTCTATTCACGTTTCGGGCTGAAAATCGTTCGATTGATACTTCAAAAGAAAGGCAGGAAAAGCACACCCAAACCAAATACACAAATACATATATATTAGAAAAAAGGCTATAGGAAAAAAAAATTCAATCGTATCTGCTCGCTCAGAATGACCATCAAGGGGAACAATACCCAGCGGACCTATTTTTTACGCAATTCCGAGGATTTTTTTTTTCGATTAGAATCACACATCAAACAATGACATTTATTGAAAAATGGTGGGCCATACACTCCGCAAGTTTCATAACATTGAGAATTTTAAATTCCTCATCACATTTTTATAAGTTCGTAATTTCGTATGTAATGTAAATGTTGATTCTCAGCAGACCGATATTTTTTAATTGTAATATTTTTAAAACATTTGTTAATTGTTTTTAGTTGTTTTTTTTTTTATTTGAGCGTGTCCCTTTTGTTGGTGTTGATTATATGTACACTTTTCATGTATTTGTAAGTACCATTTATAATTTAATAATTTATAATGACATAAGAAAAATTATAATGTAAGACCTCAATATTTTTATATACATAAACTCTCTGGAAGAAAGATTATTATTGTCGCACTCTTGCGGTCGATCTTTGAAGCAGTGAATTAATTGCTTGAATTGAAAAACATTATATCCTGTTATCTATTATTCGTCTGGATATAAAACCAAATGGACAAAATTCTGAAAAAAAAACTAGAAGAAAACAAATAATTTTGATTTAGCTAAATAAGTTTCTGTTTGGTTTTTTCATTTCAATCAAATTCAAATTATATTACCCTCCAATTTTTACCTAAGTCAGTAAGATCTTGCTGTCTCAATTTAAATACTCACATTAATATTCTTCGCATTGCTTTCAAAAATATATTGTATAAACATTAATATTAATTCCCCGGTCTTATCACACTGTAAAATGTGGTAAAATAAATTTCTACCGAAAATCCAAAATTTGTGGTAATAACATTTTCATCAAGTACAACATGTGTCTGTGTCTGTTAAATAAAATAAATTTTCATTCCACCGATAAAGCAAAAGTGATTAAAACTTCGATAATTTCAGCAAACATCAGAACAACTCACTTCAGTTCCTTAAAGTGACAATATAGAATTCTCGAGTCTCTTCCCTACGTCCTGGCGTTGGGCGCCAATTAAAAACACATTTTGATTTTAATCTGTGGCAGTCTTTGTGCGTGAGGTAGAAATAACAATGTGTAGGATTTGTTCATGTCTCTTCATAATAAAAGTAATTACAGATTCAATTATAAAACGATGCTGCTGAACTGTGATGCTTAAAGCTAAAATTAAACAGAAAAATCCTGTCAACAAACCTTTGCTAGAGTATATTTTTGTTTTCCTTTTCAAATTTAATTTTTTTTTTCATTTTTCTTCTTTCAGTTAAAATATGAGCCCTTTTATTTGTATGATTAAAATAAGTCTCAAAATACAAACATGCAGACACACACAAATTATTCTTTTCGTATATAGCGTGAGTGTTTCTCTACAAAACCTTGTATTTCACTTCTTTGTGTGTATATTACTTTGACAATAATGAAATAACAAAAAAAATTTTACAATAAAAGAGTCCTTGTTATTTTTTTTTTCGTTTTAAGGTAATAGTACTCGCCGATTTTGATTGATTTCAATTTATTGAGTTTCTGATTGATTTCAACGAGTCCAGATGAGGTTTTATTTTTTTTTTTTTTTTTCAAGTGCACACACAAGTGTATATATATTAATATATGTATGTTGTAGCACAAAAAGTCCCTTAGGTTTAATAGTTAATGCTCCTCTTCATAGAATCCTCTTATTACATTCAGTCTATATTTCCAAAGATTTTATTCTTCATAATATTCTCTCATGTTGTTAAAAGAGCCTTGTCCATATATTTTATTGATGGCAATGAGGATAGTAAAAAAAAAATGTCGGCGATGCTGAAAATAGGCATCGAACATTAGGCTGTCATCACACCAGATGGCTAGATTTATTGGCAATAATAGTCATTTTGGTGGGACTACAAGTGCGTGCTTGACAGAAGTGGGGTGTGCTGAGTGGCGTGTGTCTACAGAAGTGACAATTTTGCAAACAAATACTACTTTAAATTATATGATTTTGAAAATAAAGTTAATTATGCTCGATTTCACTATTCCAATTTAAGTAAATAATGATGCAATGGTATTTTTCTGAGAAAATAAAGTATTCAGTATAGATTTACTTAAAAAAAATTTAAACCAGTTGTTTTTAATCACAGAGATTGAATATTACATAATAAACTCGAAAAAATTCTGAAATTTACCAGATTTCAAAAACATTATTGATTGAAACGATTGACCTGACAAAATCTTTAACACTGCTATATAGTTAGGTAATATAAAAAAATGCAGAATTAACTTTTACCAAGCCAAGCTATGGTATGACTGAAATTTCAAATTTTCTACATAAAGCGAGGACTAGTTTTGTAGTAATGTTTTACCGGATTACCTGGCTTGTCTTGTACTTTATATATTTACTATTTCATAAGATCATGAATCTTCATATCAATAACTACAACGGTAGAAAGAAATCGGAACTAATTTCGCTAAAAATTTAACAGGATTATAATAATCGGATATTTCTGGACGAACAGTTCAGATGGTAAAATATTATGTGTAGATATAGAATATTTTTATTGAAAAAGTAATTTTTATTATTTCCAGGCACTTATAAATAAGAAACAACCAATAAATTTACCACTGATTTTATTTAGAAATAAATCCAAACAAAGATTTTCCTTTAAGAATGAATTATTTCCCCAAGATTTCAACAAGTTTTTATGGAAAATATAGCCAATTACTTCATTCTAGTATTTTCGGATTTCAAAAGAAATAATAATTTTATTATTATTTTTCCAGACAATCATAAAATACTTGGAAAAATAAAACATTTCACATTGAAGTAGAGTATGTTCAGTTCATGTCAATAACCAATTAGTTATAAAATTTTATTTCATAACTCACAATCAAAACAAACCCACGTTCGACTAAGACTCCGACCATAATATCTTCTTGAAATAATATTGAAACAAAGAAACATTTAATCAATCGATTTAAGTCTTGGTCTTACACCTGAAATGAATAGTATAATAAAATACCAAAGGTAGAAAAAAAAATACTCTGCAAAAAAAAATATCTTAACAAAGTGTAGTCCTTGATAAAGACTTAGGCTAAATTCGAGCTTTAATTAAAAATAAAAGACAGACTGCATTATGATTCTTCATAAATTCGTAATAATCTTTGGGATACATATTTTATTTGTGGGTATAACTTTTTCATTAATATGATTGAGTTTTGTATCTGAAGATATGTAAGCGTATGTATGTAGATGACGGAATATTGACAGACATTTTTCAGAAAAACGATTTTACAAGTGAGGGTAGAATTCCACTGGATTTCAAATTTCTTATGACTCTACACGGAGTGTGGTCCAAGTTATAAGGACAAAATAAAAACCATATATGTAAATGTACCTTTGTATATGAAAAACATAGTACTATCATGGTGGAATTCGAATGGGGCGTATCTAAAAAGTGGGTGCTGATTTTTTTGGGGACAGCTTAATCGATATTTATTGTTATTTTTTGGTTATGGCAATCGAAATAATGGTCTCCTCTAGCTCCTACTCCCAATTTCCGATGCTTAAAGCCTCCCCAAATCAAATTCTAAACCTAAAAATTTGCAGCGCCACCACAAGGGTCGGGGTAATATTAAAACAATACTCGCCATGATAGTACTATGTTTTTCATATACAAAGCATGTACCTATACATATCGTAGCAACCCCACTTATTATGCAGCTATTTTCTAATGCATCAGAATTTATGAAAAAAGTGAAATATTTAGTAAATTAGGATATTTTATCGTTTGACGTTTAGGATGATTGGAAGATTAAAAAAAATCAAATTTATATAACCACGCCCACTTCATTATGCAATAAAACCCATCAAAATAGAAAGAAACTTAAAAAGAAACTATGAAATTTTAGACAATTTTTGGAAGTTTTAGAGTATGTATTTAAAAATATGTTTTTAATTTTTAAAAGGGCATATTGCACAAAAACCTGACACAATGGAACAATTATGGTTTGAGTAAGAAAAAACTTTATTCGATCGGTCAGTATAATTTTGGGTTTCTAAAATGTTTAAACATTACAGCAAACCAACATTTTGCAACATTTTTTTTGAGCTTTTTAAAACTAAAATAAAATATTTCATAAAAACTCCTGAATTTAAAAAGTGGTCAATTTTATATTTTAGTTTAAAAAAAATATAAACATAAATAAAAATGTATTCTATACCTAACATTTTCATACATTAAAAAATTAATAAAAATATAGATATACTCGTATTAAATATAAAATATTCATATTGGTATTTTAAACTTTATTGATAAATTGGCAAAAGGTCTTTAGGCCACGTTAATGATGCATTTGTTTACTTATGGCGAAATTAAATACCCCACAAATTTTAATTTTTTTTAAATACGATGTATTTTACTATCTAATTAATCATAGTTTAGAAGTTGGGTGCCATTAAACACCATGAAATGCGATTACTTTGTAATTTTTGGCCATTTGAATGAAATAGAGGGAAGTGGGGCGTTGAACACTCGCTTTGATGTACTGCCAAAATTTGTCTAATTGAACATGGAAATTTGAGATGTGTATGTATGTACTCGAAATCAATTACAGTGTCTTTTTGTGTGTTAGATTGTTGGTTTGTTTTATGTCCTATTATGTTTCTCACAAGATTGATGATTTTCGTTGGGGATGAATATTCGCAGAAATATTTTTGTGTAGTTTCTATTTTGAAGTAATTAAATGTTTAAATAAGTAATCAATCTTATGGCACAATAATAACTGAAATATGAACATCCTTATATACATAGGTATTTACTTTAATTCATACAGTTTCGATATAATTATGTTGATTCACAAAAACCAAATTGAAATTCAAAGTGAAAATGAATATGACAGCCAAACACAAATTTCCAAGTATGTGGCCAGACTGAGTGTTGAATGAAAATTTCTTTTTAAAAGTTTTCCAAATACCTTTTTTCTTATTCTAGTTAATTAAAATTAAATCCTTCTTTTAAAAATTTAATTTAGCTTTGCTTCAAAAAACTAGCTTCAATAATTATGAAATACAATAGGGTTTTTTTTCAAACGTCTTCACAATAATGTTGCTATTTTGTTTTCATGACTTCATCATCTTACACAATTTACTAATTAGCAAAAGTTTTAATTTTTGCTCTTTATAGAATGCAATTATTTGAGTGCAAGGACGTTTTCCTGCAAAATACAATTCAGTATATACAGATTCACTTCTATCAACTAACTTGGCAATAGAGATGCGACCCACAATTAAATTTTATTCCTTCAATGGAAATAATTTTCTCTTGTTATTATTTCGTTCTTATTATTCCAATTTGAAAGAATGTGCTTTTAAAAACTTCTCTCCTACAAAAAGAAATTCTTTGAAAAGTGAAATCATATAAAAAAAAACATATTCGGAGAAAAAGATTTTTTTTTATTAAATATTTAAGTATAACCGAGAACACCCACTCATTTGGTGATGACGACGGATTGAAGTCGTCAAGATGGTTGCGAGGATATGATCGGAAAGGCTTTCCGTCAAAATTCACTTCCGCTTGCCTTGGTTACCAACAACACAAAAAAAAGGTCAACTTTTAATTAAAACTAGAGACTTTCTTTCTAATTTCACTGAAAGCTTAAGATGGATACATTTCAAAGGAGACACGTAATCCTATAGTTTATGAAATACAACTCCACCAGATGCCCTCATTATTTCCTAACGAAAAATATAACCCAACTTTTTGGCTTAAGGGCAAAGTACTAACCATTCATTTTCAAAATTAAAGGAAATGCCACCATACTCGTACATACATTCGAATCATTTTTTTTTTTCGTTGTCCTCATTATCATTAGCTAACAAAATGAATATTAAGAGAGGATGTACATTAGGTTTGGTATGTATTATGTATAAATAAATATTTAAGAAAATGTATTCATTAGATATGCTATTTGCGGAACGTGTCTCTCTGTGGTTAATGATTTGTACTATCAGTATTATAACAGTCGACTCCGGTTATTTGAACTATAATAATGATTTATTATATGTGTACATATAATGTGGTAAATTAAACAAATATTAATTGTGGTGCAGTTTTTTTTCGCAAGCTATACTTCATATACTTTGGGACCTATGATTGTTAATTAACAATTATTTAAATAAACTTGAGGCAATGAATTCATCTAACCATCGTTCACTCGTAGAGTCGTACAGAATAGTCAAATCGGAAACAGAACACAGAAACTAAGCAATAAGATTTATTTTTTTTAAGAAATTTTTTACGGTCATTCGGGTCATTCAGTACTCAGTGGATTCTTAATTTGTCTTTTCTGCATTCTAGTCCATTTATGTTGAGTGCTTTTATCAGTTAAAGAAAAAGTACTTTTCAACTTTAAATGTTCCTTTTTTTATGAACGTTCGTATATTTTTCAACTAAATTTAAAAAATATATCGAATCATTTCCTTTTATTCATTTCTTTGTATATATATTCTTATATTTAATTGAAGAATTGTTTAATAAAAATATGAAGTTAAGTATAGTGAGTTCAACGTAAATAATTCTTTCCTGTTTCCTATCGCTAATAAAAGCAAACAGTGATATCCGTTTATTCATTTTTTAATGTGATTTAACTACAAAACAAACGAGTTAAACTAATATTTTTTAAAAATACAAATCTCGAACAAAATAAGTCGCACTCAAAAGTTTGTTTCAATCCAAAGTTGTGGGAAATTAAAACACCAACAATTTATTAGCATTTCAAACCCTTAAAATGAAAATATGGCTTATAGTTTAAAGGTTTTTGCTAACTGAAATCTTATACAAACGCAGTCATGCTGAGTAGCCACATTTTTCTCATGTGTTCTACCAGAAAGTTTTTAACTGAAACTATGGTTATAAAATGCAATCTGTGCAAAATTAGAAACAAAAACAGACAAAAAGGTTTGAATTTCTCTTTTGGGAATAATAATCTGTTACGTAAAAAATTAAAAATGTTCAACTATAAGTAGAGTCAACTGTAAAAATAAAAACTACTAAATGCAAAAGTAGGATGTGATTTTCATTAGTAAATTAGGTAAACTAGTGTATGGAGTGGAGTTATATACATTATTTGAATTACAATTTTGATAAAAATTTTGTTCAATGTTAAAGGAAAAACACGTTGTAATTTAATTTTCCAATTAAAATAATTAAAACACAAAAATGTTAATTTTCTAAATATGGAGTTTAAGTTTTAAGTTCGTATTTGCCTTAATATAGCGGTTGGTATCCAAAACAACAAAATCTCTGCTGATGACTCCAAAAGGAAGTGAATAAATCTATTTTTATTACATCTCATTCTCTGCTATTATTTAGGTATTTGTCATATCTATCAAATTACGCCAAATTAATTAAACACGTAAACTCTATTTGCACCTGGGATACGAAAGCTTTTTTGGTTTAATTTAAAGAAATAATATGGAGTCGAAAGTTGAACGGACACTCCTCCTAAAACTCTAATAAAAATAAATTATATGAATCATCAATATTTACAATTGGAAAGAAAAACTTGTTGCCTAGTTAAATTATTATTTTTTTGTTTTGTTTTATTAAACGAATTTTTCTTGCATATACAAAAGTCATACACAAATAAATTATGTACCTACATGGACAGATTAATAAAGCAAACCAACACTTTTGTTTCAAACCAAAACCAACATTCCGTAAACATACGCTACATGATTAATTGTGCCAATTAGTCTACTCAAAAGGAATTTATATACGACCTTGTCCACGCCTTTATGAGTAGGTATACAGAAAAACACAGTGGGTATTTTACTAGGTCATTTCTGTTCGCACCCTCTCGCATAAAGGACGATAAGAAAAAGCAAATATTCAACTTCCTTGAATTGAAGATATACATATCTTCAATCTCTCAGTAAATTAATCCCTATCATGCAATGTCACAAATCATTGGTACGTGACCGAAGTGTATTTGAAAGCCTTATAGGGATAAAGTGCTGAAATACATCATTCCAAGCTCGTGTCAATTCAAACCAACCGAAAACTCTGAAATGTAGGTATGTACTGGGTATACTTTTTTGTTTAAGAATGTTCCAAAATAAGTTAAAGGGCAATTTGTCTAACAACAACAACTCTCCCACACCCACAATGTCCGAGAAGAACAAGAGATAGGTACCACACACCATATCAAGCCTTAACTTTGCTAAGAAAAGAAGAATGAAAATGGAAAAGACTTTAATGACTCCATGAAGCCATATAAAATTTAATAAAAAAATACTATAGAAAACAACAGGAAACCAAAGTTTTTGTCTTTGGTTTAATAAAGGTAAGTCGGGCATCCAAATAATACGGGACAAAACACAATAGTTAAGGGGGTCGAGCAAGAATGAAAATACCTTTTTCATTTTTAATTTTCAAACACAGCGATAATTATTACGATAATGATGACAGAGGAAAGGCTCTAAGGATTAATCAACCAAAGTTGGCAATTTTTTTTTGCCCCACGTTTTTACTTAAATATTAAAAAAAAGAAGATTAATCAAAAATATTAATTAAATGAAGAGTGGTCCATATGAGACCGGAAATGAGGACTGAGATAAAACGATGGGCATTTTCATAAAGTATTCCTTTTCCGTCCATAGATTAGAGTCTTGTTGACATGGTATATAATCCTTTGGCCTCTCTTTTGACGTCAGTCAGGGAATATTTTTGCTATTGAAATTTTGTGAACCCTTCTTTTGGTGATGAGTGATGCTTAATTAACATTACCGTTTCTTTCACATGAGAATAATATTTTATGATGATCAATTTTGGGTTATTTCCTTAATTTATTTTTGATTGGATATAAATGTAAAATTAATTCATTTATTTCTATTATTCCCATTCAGAAGTGTTGTGGCAAAATTGTTCTTAATGTGCGTGTGCGAGGAGAAAACAAAAAAAAAAGTTTCTTATCCAAAATGGCCCATGGGATAAACATGCTTTTATTTGCCACTTGGCCAACATGACTGGGATATAAAGACATTTGTGATGTAATTGGTCTCTTAAGATTATGTTGCCTTGTTTTGCAAACCTTCTTCATTGATATGGTAGATGCGTTCTCTCTCAAGTGACCAGAAACTTTGTGAAACTAGAAATGAGAGTAAGTGGAGAACATTTGTGTAATGATGAAATAAAACATTGATATAAATAGAAAACTATAAATAAATTGGTTTGTTGTTTTTTGTAAAGCGGTTTATTAGCACAGATTCATATCAAAAACAAAAAATACATGACTGTGTTATATAGCAAATAGCAATACTTATGGTTTAAACGAGATTTAAATAAAAAAAAATTGGTGGCGCTACAGCTCATGAAGAACCGGGGCCTAAGTGACTTTTTAAAACTCTCAACCATTCCTGGGTGCTGTGTGCATGTTATTACGGGAATGGAGGCAACTAAGGTTGAAAATTTAAACTCTAGGAGAATTTGACAATTTCTCGTAATTGAAATTAATCTGTGGAAGAACCCTTCATTAAATCAAAGTAGAAGTAGAAATTGAAAATCTAAATATGTCCAAGATAAACATCAGTACTCGAACCAACCTACATAAGTACCTACACATTTATAATTTTTATTTAAGATACAAAAATATCTTATGCCCATTGAACCCATCACAAGCAAATAATTCCTACTCGTTAAGCTTTCCTTTCCTGATAAAATCTAAAAATTCTGGTTCTGCTTTTGGTTAAAATACTATTGTATGTTAAATTTAACCTTCTTATCTAATCATCCCACATCCTGAATTTCTATCTATGAAAGGAAACATTTTCCTCTTACCATTTTTTTGGTTCTGTTTCATTTATTCATTCTGAAAGAGTATACTCGAGACAGATGCGTTTTTCACACTCCATAATCCTTCGTTAGGTTATTGTTCGACCAAATGTTTCCCATACACTCAAAATAAACCGTAATTTTTTTCACAAAATATTTCTTTGTGTTTAAAGGATAAAAGATTTAACATGTAAAATATTTTTTTTAATACTGCTTCATCCTCAGGCTCTATTTGTGGTGTCAATTGCTTCTTTTTTTTACATAAACCACAAGTTAGGAAACCTCATTGCAAACTCTAAGCAGTTATTGCAAATAAATCAATACAGATCAAAACAGTTTTTTTTTTTTAATCAAGTTGAATGTAGTTTGATTTTCATCTCTAGCTGGACAAAGTAAATAATAATTCTCTTGTGTTGTTTCTGTTTTATTTTCACGAACGCATAAACACATTGAATAAATCAAAATTACTTTATCATTTAAATTCACATACCTACCATTTTATCTTGTTCTTTTTCTAATGTTTTCTTTCGGTGTAGAGAAAATACCACTTAGAATCATGGTATGAAGATGTAATGGGGACGACCACAACGAGAACAGCACGATTGAAAAAACAGAAAACTCTGCACATTTTCGATGTCATGCCTCATGCTTTAAGTCAAATTACAACTTTACAGCTATACCAAAATCTACAGTGAACTTTATAATAAGCACCTACATATACGTAGATAAATTATGAACTTTACAAAAATTCTTTAAAAAAAAATATTATGCTATAGCTAGTTGAGATTTTGTTCCCTTGTCTGACTTTTTTGTTTGATTACATCTTCTTTTCTTCTTCTTGGTTATGGTTATATGAAAAAGCAGTAGGTAGGTATGCAAAGGGTTGGCTTGTGAGAGTACATATTATATTCTAGATTTTTTTTTTCTATTTTATTGAAACTCAATAGAGGGATAATTTTCAAAGAAGAAAACGCTTACGACAAAAATTTAAGTTAATTTTATGTGCAAACTTATTTAAAACTTCTTGTACCATTCTTGTTTTGTAATCCTTATGCTTGTTAATAATTATATTTATAATTGCTAACATTTAGTGAACTAACTTATAGTTTTTTAAGTTTTTCTTTTTCAATCAAACCAGACAGTTTTTGTTTCTGAAATCAATTACGCTACATATAATTGTTAATATTAAGAAAAGAAAAATGCACCAGAAAAACACTTAATGAATCTTTTTTGCATTCATGTGTAGGAAAGTTTTTCGTTTATTATAATCTGAATATGTATAGTATATAGTGACACGTACATATATACATACATATGTATATGGTCCTCAGGGAAATTTTATTTGCGACAATAATATTTTTTTTTTAATCGATAGATTTTTCAAATACTAGGTTCATGTCAAAAAATGAAAATCATAAAAAATCATAAAATGAGTGATGGTGTTATATTGATGCAAAAAGAAAATAGAAAAATACATATCTATTTATCTAATCTAACTTTTGAACATTTTTATTGTTATTCTTGGTGGGATTCCGCAAGAGTTTCGAGAGCCAAAGTTTTGATGGAGAAAGTTTCAAAAAATAAAATATTACCTACGTCATATTTACTTTAAACTAAATTATGATTTGAACATAAACAAATACATTAACCAGTAATCAAAAGCTTAATTATGTTTTTATTTTATTTGTCTTTTCTGATAAAGGTATATATTTTTATTGAATGTTATCATTCATAATATAAATTTAAAAGAACTTAAACATGTACATACATATGTATTGTAAAAAAATACCTTATTTCAGCTTTCCTTTTATAAATCGAAAATTGGATTCCTTTTACAGATGAATTCTATTTATTTCAAGGATTAGATGGAATTGAATCAAGGTAAATATTTTACAACAGATCCCATTTCGATTTTAAGGAATCACAAGACTTCACACAAAATCCGGAAAACAAAATAAAAAGTGTAAAACGTAAGCTTTTCCTTTTCAAAATCCAAATTCCTTCAAATAACTTCTTTTTTTTCAATAATTTTCATCATATCAAAATCATTTGGTATCTTCTTATAAATTTTATATTTACCACTGCCCTTGCTCTTCGTCAGCTGAAAGACTCTTTGAATTATTAACTGGACTTTGTGGGAGTCGAGAGAAAGTAACAAAATAGCATCAGCAAAAAAAAAATTTCTTTGTTACAACGACGACGACCAGCGAATGGCTTCTTAGATTAAGTAGGTATTAGCTTTCAAGGAACTCACGTTCACGCCATTTTTATAAGATTTTAATTAAAAAGTCACAATGATGAGTCGCCTTCAAACAAAAGAACCCAACCTTTAAAATGCGGTTGCGACTAACAAAAGTCACGTTAACACCACGGTTGGCTGCCTTCAACTATACCGTAATGCAGGAGATTCGAAAGAGTCCTTGGGCTATTCAGGCTGGCTATACCCACGGAATCAAATATTGTAAACCTACATAAAACAAAGGAAAGATCTTAACTTTTCTGTTTGCTGTTAAACTAATTTTCGGCTTATAAGCAGGATTCTGATGCTTGAGGCAAAGCATATCCCCACGGCATCGTGTCGACCTACGTGGAATTTGAAATTTAAAGACCAACTCGGACTGATACACATTGATGGCTGTTTTGGATGATTTCTAAAGGACGAAACAAACAAAACCAAAAAAAAAAAAACTTTCCCAAAAAATTGAGGTCCTTGAAGAAATTTCTTTTTTGTAGATTTTCTCTTGAACTCGTCAAGAACTCACTACAAAATGTTAATGGATTCATTTTGTCATATTTTGAAAAGCTCTTGACTCACTGGTGGTAAAGTGGCGACCCACCCGAATGGTTTTTGTTGTTGTTGTTTTTGTTGTCTTTTTAACTACGATTTGACATGAACAACAAGTCGTCAGTTGACTGTAATTTGGATGTGCCATTATGAGGCCAGACACATTTTCATATTGATTTCGAAATTCCTTTGTCATGGAGTAAATGGAGGCTATTGTTGTAAGTATTTCTATGTATAAGGCATTGACAGGCAAAGGGGCAGAGAAGAGTCACTACTTGTTGATTATTGTTATAGACAGTCCTCGAAAGTAATTGCTCTGTGTAAATGTATTGTGTGTGAGCCAGGATATTTGTTTAGTTGTCATTCAGGGTTATCAGGCTTCGGATCGGGCCGGTTTGTACCTATAAAACTTGTTATAAAATATGGACACGCGGAGAGAATAAAAGTTATGTCTTTTTTTATGCCTTCTTCTATAGGGTGCTCAAAATAACTATTAATGTTTTAAACATGAAGAAATCATTTATTGAGTTGGTTTAGTAAATCGAATGTGCCAAAATTCGATTTCTAAATGTATTTCTTTGAAAATAGAATTCTAAAGAAATGTCATTTTTTGGTTCAAAGGCATACCATGACTTTTGCGGTTATGACTTAGTTAACTTTATTTTGAACCACTTATGTATAATATTCACACCAACTGTAGAACAAACAAAATGAAAAAAATTAATTTTTATTTTTTGTATAGTTTCAATTTTTACTTTTATTTATTACATATATGTAGTAAATAAAAAGTGTATTTCAAAATCATTTACAGAAAACGCTTTTAGTATAACTTAAGACGCAAATAAAATAAAAATATACACCATAGTTTCCCATTATGTTTTTTATTCCTTCAAGGAAATATTGTTTTTTTTTTTTTTTTAGGGTGAGTTCGATATTCTAGTGAATTCCTAAGCAAATAAAACTTGTAATGTAAACACTGTTGACAACCAAGTAAATAGAATTTGTGTACATTCCAACTAGGAATTGTAATTTAGAAGTTTGAATCGGAATAGATTTGATTGCAACAATGTGTGTTTATGTTTTTTTTTTTCAAGTTGTAAGATAATGTCCTGAGTCATGGAATAAAATGCAGTTTATTTTGTTAAGAATCCTAAAAACAATTTGTGTGCATCAATGTTTCAAATCTATGTATAAGTATTTGTATTGCTGTTCTGAATGTATATGGAATGCATTTAAATAAATTTCATGTTTCTAGATAATCAGGAATCTTAATTTAGTTTTCAGGGCTCTACGACCCATTCATGTTATTTACTTATATATAATAAAAATATCTCTAAAAAACGTGAATACGAGCGCATACATTATGTATTTATAATAAAATGCTTGCAGATTTTTGTACCAAGTTTGAAATTTGTTGCATCCAGTTTTAGACTATTTTACAAATTAGCTTTTCTCATCCATCTTATAAATAGTTTATTTAATAACCACACATTGTATATTTTTGGAAATATATATTTTTTTTCGAAAAATTCCGAAATTCTAAAAACATCTACATAATATTCTTTATTGTTAACAATTTTTTAACAAACATAATGTTTGGATCATGTATAGAATGCCACTTTAGGACACTTTATGTCCTCTATTTTATAAAAAAAAAACAGACAATCCCTATCTTTAACAAACTCTTTTGGGCATTCTACTAATCTTGTATTCAACGATGAATATAGCGTTATATAGATTAGAAGTGACACAAAAAAGGGTTCATATTTATATATACATATGTACATATAGGTACCTACAAAAGAATGACAAAGAAATCCGAAAAAAGCCCTAAGGAGTTATATGACAGAAATGAAAAAGCCGGAAGAAAGAAAAACCATTACACAGACATGTATAACAAAATGTGATTGATATCCCCAGCTGCTAGCAAGCACTTCGGGATCGGTTTTC
The DNA here is from genome assembly GCA_958431115.1 of Syrphus vitripennis. Classification (NCBI taxonomy): domain Eukaryota; kingdom Metazoa; phylum Arthropoda; class Insecta; order Diptera; family Syrphidae; genus Syrphus; species Syrphus vitripennis. The sequence goes on along the minus strand of OY288109.1, from coordinate 956,909 downwards.
TGTTAGTAAATCAGAATTCACCCCAACCCCATCCGGTATCGATTGATGAAGAAAATCTACCTACACAACAAACACTTCATGGTTGATTTTTTTTTTTGTTCTATGTTCTACCTTCTCAGAGAAATTGGTTTTTGGATGTCCTGGGAAATAAACAAACTCCCGTATAAAACTGTGTTTCTAGTGATTTATATACGAGAAAAAACACACATAACCACATGAACGTACATGCCTTTAAAAAAAAAGCCCTTAAAGGCTCTAAGCTAGCTTTTATTTTATGTGTAGATCTATTGCCGGAAATGATATGGGAACAACAAAACGGATAATTACGCTTGCTCATGCATAGAAACACTTAAATTTCATCCACATAAGGCTTGGGTTTTTATTGCCAATAATAATCCCATATGAGAAATTCTTAAAGGGAAGATATTCAATTCGAATATTTGGACATCAATCGTCTGGTGGAACAACATAATCTACAGAGTGGATTCATTAGTGATATTATGTAATGTTTTCGGAGAACCTTGATCTTGAAATCCATCAGAGGCGAGCTAGAATTTGAAAAGCTTGGTATATCTCCCTACCTTTTCAAGGCAATGGAAATTGCTTTAATTAAATTCTGAGAAGCCACTAGTTACTACGACTTGGATATGTGCTTAGAAAGGTACAACAAAAATGAACTTTAGTCATTTAGTAAAGAGTTTTTAGCAAGTATTGAATTATTAAATTGTAAAATCAATAATGTATTTTGAATTTTATCGCTATAGTGATATATTGAGGCAATTTCAAATCACCTCAATTGCGATTTTAGAGCAGTTCATATAAGTTTTTTTTTTTTGATAAGGTAAGGAAACAGAACTACAGCTCATGGGCTCTGAATTACAGAGTTCTACCGAACATTTTTTTGAGTTTTTGGTGCTTAGATTGACAATTGCCGCGCCGCTATCATGACCGCTTATCTTATATTTTATCGATTACAGTAATTTGTAGTATTTAACTATACAAATATTATAAGTGATTGCTAGAAGCAAAATTCATGTTCCTCCTCCTGTGACTAAGCTCCAGCAGCGCTTATTGATCAAAAACGGGCATTACCTGTAACTGCAAGTTTTGAAATTTGAATTTTTTGATTATAACTTCAATGTCCAACAACGTCTGACAAACCGTGTAATTTTAAAACGACCGAGGTCCTACTGTAATTCAAATTTTCTAATTGTTTTTTCATGCAACAGTTGTTCATTTCAGCAAAATATTAACCAAGGCAAATATTTTAACTATTTTAGCGGTTTGCATTTTGTCTAATTCATTGGGCATCCCCAAATACTGCGCACAAATTTCACAAGACACACAAAATACGAAACGATGCATTCACTTTGGCAAAATGTTTTTTTTTTTTATTATTATTATTTTTAAAAGCTCAGCGTGTGGCTTATGGTTTATAGTTCTTCATAAAGTATCACAAAACTCCACTCCTCATATTTTCATTGTTTCTTTTTTCAAATTTACGAGCAAAACAAAACCAAATGCACCCCCAAGTATAATATTGATTAAATCTTTACTGTTAGTCCGTCGGAACTAATGCACTCACTTTCACTCCCCACAGACCACCCCTATATAACACCATAATTTTATAATATCACACACATCATGTCTTAAACGTGCCGGATCTGTAACTTCTTCTCGGAACTCAAGGAAAGTAGAATTATGTGTGTATGTGAACTTAGAAAACAAATATTGAGCATTTCTTAAGCTGGGATCAACAGAAATAATGCATCAAAGTTGGGCATTAATCTCATAAATCTGTATCCGCATTCCGCAGGAAGGAGAAGGAGTGCGGGGAGGATGAAGGGAAGGGGAAGGGGAAGGATGATGTAGATGTTGATATGGGTTTTGTGTTGGTAACGGAATGGTTTAATGGTAAAACGGTCGAAGGACCCTTCATCGCATAATTTTTATTTTCAATCTTTTGATTTTATGGTGGCTTTCAACGTCCTGCATAAAACACTTACTTGTTGCTGCGTGGATGCTGGTGGTAGATATTTTATATGGACAAATACATATATGTAGATGCAGCAGGCGACTTGTGTGCAGTGTGTGCTGCAAGGACTGATGGCTTTTAATTAAATCTAAAAGTAAAAACAAGCCAAGTGAATTTAATAAATCGTTCTGGTCAATGGGTGAAAGGACACGATGTGAAAGCGGTGTAACCTTGCAGAGAGACATCAGAGTTCAAATCGGGAAAGGGAAATGGCCTGTATTTCCTTTGTTTTATGTTTACAACTTAACTAACACGGGAAAGATTAATTTGTCCAACAAAATGGTCGTAATAAGGTTCGTTTGATTTGTGTTCACAAATGCCAACAGTTCAGAAATTAATTAATTAAAAGTAGCTCAATTGGTGTGCAGTTTTGTTAAAAAGAGAAAAAGTATAAAATGAAAATAAATTTATCCAATGAAAAAGTGAAATGGATACTTTTAAATTGGTTTTTATTAAAAATTTAAAAGGAAATTCATTTACAAAAAAAATCAAACGTTTGCTTTATAAAATATGCCGACCCTTTTCCGCTACTTTATCACAAGTGACACTTTAAAAAAAATCAATTAGGTATAATTGTTATTTATTTATTTTTCTTCGTAGAACTTAAAGTAATCAGATCTATTGTCATATTCTAGTTTAGGAATTGTTAATGCTGACTATAAGCAAAATGTGTTTCATTTACACTAAAATACAAATTTTTATTTATTGTTCTAAAATTATGACTGTTTAATGTTGATCGTATAAAAAGGTACTATACACAACACATCTCAAGATTTATCCTCGGTTTCCCAAAGAAATGACAAGCAGTAGAGTAGTAAGTAAAAGATGTATGGCATCGATTTTAATTCGATTTACGTGGAATTTATATGCTCCAGAAATAGGTAGATACTATACATGAATACGTACCTAAGCTCAGATTTATGGTTCAATATGGATTGAAAAAAAATAATCCTGAATATTCTCGAATGTGGGACATCCTGATTTATTTACCCACCACATGTTCCACTCAAAGCAATATTTCAAAAGGTCGTTGTTATACGTATAAAAAAAATAAAATGAACTGCTGGATCACGCAAACTTGCTTCTATGTTAAGTCTTTTAGAATACAAAAAAAATATGTTTAATGATAGACCTAACTAATAACAGTACAAACAAATTTGTATAGGAGCTAGCGTTAACATTGTCTTAATTTCAATTTGTGTATTGTTTTATAACAGGCAGTACCTACTAAAACTAGTACAAAAAAAGACGGATTTTCTCAACATATTTGTTGGGAGGTACCGTTAATAAAGACTTAGTTTCAATTCGTTATTATTTTAGAAAATTTTATTAAAAATATCGGTGTCGTTTTTTAACATTTTTATAGGAGAAACGTTCATTTTAAAATAATTTTTATTTAACTTATTAAAGATATGTATGTAGTATTAAAAAAAAAGTCATTTCGACTAAATTTAAAAAGTATACATTTTAAAATATCTTTTTTTGAAATGTAAATTTGAAAATTTTATAAGATTTAGATAATTTTGCACTAAAATTTTGATAACAATCACATGATCCGTTTTTCAGAAAATTGAACATCAAAAAGTAAGTTAACATCTCTTTAAATTTATAGATTTAATTTTTTTAAATCTTTATGGCCATTTTCCAAAAGCGAAAAAAAAAATTGACAGGTAATGCTAAAAAAATTTAAATAAAAAAAAAACGTCTGAAGATACGTCCCAAAAAATTTTATACATCAAGTTTGAAGAAAATTCACCCACAAGTTAGGGCTGACAGACAGATAGGCTTATAGTATTTTCTAGTTTGAGCAAAATCTCCAGTTCGAATTTTTTTCACGAATCCATAACTTGCCCTATTGTACCTATAGTCGCAAGTAAAAAGATTGCAGAGTGCATACATATGTGCTCTTCATTGCCTACATGTACAGAGAGAGTTCACTGAATTCCCTTCCTATCTAATATACACTAAAACACCTCAGATATCCTTCTCAAAATAAAGTTATCGTCACCACGCACAAGGCCCTTTTGGGAAACAAGAAAAGAAAAAAAAGAAAGAAATGAACAGGCCACCTTTATGTGGTATGGTTTTTCTTTTTTTGTTTTCTTAAATCCTCCCTTTTTCAGAAACTTTTGCATAAACCTTGCAGAAAAAAAAGGCCAAGGGTCAGTAGTTTTATATGGCTATAGGTTGGTGGCAAATGTCTATTATGTGCCATCAGGCGAGGGAAACAAGATAAGACAGAAAAAATGGTAGCAGCATCCACAATTATTAAACCTACTTGTTGTTGTTGTTGTTATAATACGTTGTTCTTATTGGCTTTGAAATTCTGCTGAAATAAGATTTCTCCCTACATCCCATTTTAGAGTTAAAAAAAATTCTCGCATCAGTCTAAGGAAAGAAGTAGGTACACATTTTTTCTGATGAATAAAAATACACAGTTGATTAGTTTTCTAGAGGGCTTGCATTGGATAAAATATATATTTCTCTCATTAAATCAAGGTTGCAGAATTGAATACCTATTTGCATAGTCAAAGACTTATGCTATCTAATCTTGATCTCAAGAATAATTGGTCGAAATAGATCAATCCTAGGCTAGAAGGACCTGTAACGCAAACTTAAACAATTTAATTGAAAATATAACCATATTATTTAATTAAGTACATAGGTTAGGAGCTAATAGGTCAAAAGACAAGCTAGATTTTAAGTATTGTAGTTTAAAGTCTAGCTTGTCTTTTGATCCCAATCCGGTGATCCCAAATTATTGAAAATTTTTTACCATCTCAAACTTAAATAATTCAGATTGTTTGCAAATCACCATTTGACTATGTTAACAACTTTTATCTAGAGAACGATGGAAAGTGACCACTATAAAGAGTCATTAACTAGTGTATACCTACAACTCTACTCTATGTTCTGCTTATCGTGTTAGAAATAGTTGATTTGTTTCTTCTATGATGGACAAAATGAAAACAAATAAACTATTCCTAGGGATGACTATTTCTATGTAAGAGAATAAATTTTACTTCTTTATGTTTTTGTTTACAAACTACTATAAGTCTTTAGAACAAGCAATTTGCTGGCAAAAAGGACTCGGCAGATGCTGGTGTCGTCCTTTGTTTATGTTGAGGTTGAAAAACAAAAGACTATATTCATATCTATGCAAGTCACTTTGATTTATTTTGTTATTTATATCAGAGTTGTTGTTTGTTGTTGGAATTAAAGTGAAGAGGCCATTTATTGAATCCTTCAGAGGACTTGATCTAACAAATTAAATAGAAAACCATAATTTAATATACATAACTAGGGTAAAGAAGTATGTAGGTATATAAACTTTTTCTTTTATTCTACTTTATTTGAAAAAATATGGATTCTTAGAGGATGAATTTTAATTGTTTTTCCCATTTTTGTCTTGAACGATCTGATTATATTTATGAATAAAAAAGGAATTTACAAGATCTTTTCTTTGGTAAAAAAAACTCCAGACATCTAATAACAATAACGACAGGAAATTCAATACTTTGATTGAAATTTTAAAGCGTTGTAGAGTGTTTTTAGGAGCTATCCTAGCATTTAGCTGTTAATAAGAGACCGCTGTGTAATCAGTATTTTTGAACATATAGTACCAAAAAGTGACTCAACTTACTTTTTTATTACCAATCTCATTAAAAATGATTAAAACCTGTCGTCTTCTAAAATTATAAGAAAATTATCAACGACACTTCTGGTTTTGATTTAATAATGTTAATGAAACTTTTCAAAGAATCTAGTTTCCAGCCCCAGATTTTTAAATATACATACATATATACTTAACTTAAATCTGATTTGTTGTATATGGCAAAGTTTAATGAACAAACAAGAAACTATTCCCTATCTACCGAAAAGCATAATAATTTTAAAAACTATAGACCAACTCTTAACTAAGGATATTTACAAATATCTACATATTTACCAAGCACAACCAGAATGCAACAGTGAATATCCTGGAAAACTTTTTCTTCACCTTAACAAAGTGAAACTTTTTCTATAAATATTTTAATTCTTTTTTGTTTCAATTTTATCCGCCCTTATTCGATGTGACTTTTTCAGCTTAATTTCCGTATAATTTGGTTTTCAGGACAACAATGCAAATTAAGTCAAAGAAGGGGCAGGTATCGTTGTCGTCAGTGGCCTTTAAACACTTGGTTGGTAGTTATGTATGTAGCTTTTCATAAGCGCCCGTCTCTTGCAAAATTCTCTGCAAAAGTTATATGTACATACATGTCTTTTATCTTTTGGCTTTGTGTTTAGTTTTTTGCGAGGAGATGATTTTCAAGTGAAAGAAGTGTGCATTTTCTGGGGATAAAAATGTATCATTGTGCGGTGTATTTAGCAAGGATTTGCTTTTAAAGTCGACAGCTGAAATGGAGTTAGTGCCAGCCCGAAAAAAAGAAAAAGTTGGATTACTGCAACTGGAGCTATTTTCAATTAAAATGAACAACAAATCTTATAACCAGATGTTCTAACAATTTGAGAAACAAACTAATTTTAAAATTCAAAATGAGGTGCGGAATAAATAAAATTATAAAGCGTGTCTGCTCATTTAGACAATAAGGAGGTGAGCAATATAGATATAGCACATTTCCTTCAGTTTTCAATTTTACCAGTAGGAAGCAGTGTGTAGGACCGCAAGCCTGATTTCTCGATTCGATGCCCAGTCTCTAGCATCCATCTGAAATCAAAAAAATTCAAGGGCTGCTGCTCTTAAGAGTATCATAGCTCATAGGTCAAGAAAAGAGTGCTCTAGCCGTTCGGATTGGGCATAAAATTGTAGGTCCCCTCAATTCTTATTCATATACAGAATTACTTATATACCTATCGAGATTTTTTGCAACAAAATATTTAAAATAATTTGTTAGAATCAAATGCCTCTGTGTAAACAATCGTAGATATAGCTGATTAACGAGCAGGAGTAGAAGACGAACGACCCCTTTTTAAATACCTACTTATTTAAATAATTCACGTACAGTGATCCACATATGTAAGTATTTACATAATAATTTAATTAGTCAAAAACCTAACCACCTACCTATTACTCAATTGATTTCATTTAATTTAAATACACTCCGATACGTTCTTTCACTTAACCAAAGAGCTACAGAAACTTTAAATTAAATTCTATTGTTAAAAACAACATTAAAAACTCCATTCCTTTCAAATGAATGTGATACACAATAAAACGTTGATCATAGAGCTTTGCAGACTCAGTAGAAATTAATTCAAGTGTTGAGATGGAGTAGATAAATATGTAGTATCAGAACCTAGAAACTCACAAACCACCCATTCGAAGAAAACTTTTTATTTTGCTGTGTCAACTACTTTCCCGGAAAAAGAGCCAATACAATTCCCAGCCAGCCAACTAAATCTATACGTAGAGAAAAAAGGACTCAAATATAAATGCTTTATATATGTCTGTACGTACATAAGCTTGCCACCATCCGGTGAAGCAATAATAGGAAATGCGAAACTCATCACCCAGTGAAGTAATCGTATGGATATAGATGTGGTAGGTGGCTACGATGGTCGAAATCACCAAACAGATGGAAATCCAATAACATTTGCATTCGTACAAGGCCAAAAAGATTTCCCCCCTCCCCGCCATTAGGCGCCAAAGTCGATATATTTTCGAATGGTGCCGGCAATCGTATTTGTTCTATATGGAAGCATATAGGATATAGTCAAATAGCACAAACATTACAAATTTTTACTTGAGCTTTAAATAATTTTCTAGGATACAGTAGTGTAATGCAGAGCAATATCCGAAATCAGACATTGGAAGTTCATTGAATTTTCTATTCCGTTTTGGACAAAAGCATAATTTACTTTGAGTCGCTTTCAGACTAAGAACTGTTGCGAACAAAATCCCATTAATGACGACAGTTATTGAATGATAGTGAGGTTTTATATATTCGTTTTGTCGTCGTTAACATTGGAATAAAGTCATATCATAAATATTCAGTGGCGGACCCGTTGAAGGGGAAATAAGTGCAACGAAAACTATGAAACGATATCGCTTTGGTAATAGGTGTAGTAGTATCAGACAATCAGAGACATCAATCGTCAAAACAATATCTTTTTATCGCTAGATAAATCTACGAAGTTGAGTCATAGTTGAATAGTAGAATTTTTTGCTACTACAATTTCTCTGAAATATTTGTAAAACTATGTAATTTTTTTATGGATTGAAATGCATTTGGTTCCATTTTAAAGTTTATATTAGAAACAAGATCTCAAATTTCTATAGTATTTGAGCTGTCTTTATGAAAATTTTATTTTGTTAGTCTCTTTTTGAAGAGGATACTAACAAGCCGAAAAATTTTTGTCGAAAACTACTCAAAAGACATATTTTTACATTTCTATTCGTTTAAAAATAATACAACAACCTCGTTGCATACTTGCATATAAGGCAAACGGATCAAGTTCATCACAAAAAATTTCTTAACTTTTTTTGTTACTAATCTAAAACCTGTGACTTCTTACAAAATTTCATTAAAAACACACTTATCAAATTTTACATAATAAATAATTTTTTTATTTAAATATTTTTTATTTTCCCAAACATGAAATATGTATCTTTATTTTATTTAATTTTTTGTTTGTATAAATATTTACAAATTGTTTGCTTTTACTTTTATATTTCGCACTATTGCCCCTACTCATATGTCTCATGCGATTTATTTTTTGCTCAATTCTTATCAAAAAGATTACATTTTATAAAATAATTGGTCAAGAATGCAAAAGAATTACGTAGATATAATTTAAAAAAAAATACAACTTAAATCTGTTAATACAAAAATTAAACTCTTTGTTTACCAAAAATATTATTGTTTTACCGAAAATAATCTTAAACTAGAAGCAAAACACATCGACATAATAATTATTGAAGTTAATAACTATAAACATAAGTAAAAATACAAAATATCTTTCGTCTTAAGGCATCATCCAACTTAATTCTATTTATTTTGTCAAAAAATTAATTTTGTTTAAATTAAGTTTTCTTTCTATATTTGTTTTTTTTTCGTTTTTTTTTTGTACTTAATTAAGACATTTTTTTATTTACTGGATCAGTTTTTCAGTGTAAGATCACCATAGTTTCGGAGGTAACTCCCCAAATCTGACTCTTTTTTAAAATATAAATCCCAAAGATCTTGCACTGAAAAACTGCGAATTTTTAAATATTTTTGCTGATATCATCATCTGAATACATATGTATGTACGTTTGTGCTGAATAACCGAATTTAAATTGTCGCTTTGTCAGCAGAACATCCAAACTAATAGTTAATTTCGCACAAAACTTATCTGCTCAAAATAATTATGCTGGTCTCTGCTTAAAATGAACGCCCAACGAGATACAGCTCCAAATCATTTTGCTGCTGTGTTAGCCTTTTGGGGAATTTTTCACCGACTCCTGCAGTGTTTGCTGGAAGATTAGTAAGTTCCTAGAAATTTGCAAAATCTCATGCGTCGTCGAGTTTTGAGCAGAAAATCAACAATATAACAAACAAAGGAAGACGAAAACAACAACAACAACAAGATGATGATGATGGGGGAAGATGAAAGTCCCAAACCAAGCCCGAACAATAACTTCTTACCGTTTAAAAGTGTTTGTCATTTACTTCCCACACCCACTAGTGTATCATCCATAAGTTCCTCGTCGGTGATGCAGGGCGAATTGGAATGCGGTGAAGGCATTACCACCAGCGGCGATGGGACAGGAGATTTTAGAATATGTACCGACACAGACGGGGATGGCGGATGTTGATGGAAGGGAAGTTTGTTGGAAATTTGAACTGGTTGAGGTTGTGAGAGCACCACTGGTGGCATCAGTTTAATATCATTTTTCAGAGTGGACAACGACGACGATGTCGAAGAGGATGAATCTTCTGTCATGGTGGGTTTCAAGGGTGGACGCATAGTGAGATCACTTGCATGACTGTTCGTATCTATGAGTGGACCCCGATATGAATTAATATGAACGGGTGGGACAGAGGATGGGGTTATGGACGAGGACGACAAAGCGGCAGCGGTGTTGGTTACACCTGTATGACATGAGAGATTAAAGAAATCTTGTTGCTGACCTTTGTTTGGTTGTGCGGGACCGGAAATTTTCGGCAGATTCTTATTTGAATCATTGCTGTTGCCACTACTTTCGGAACTGCTCGGCGTCGGAGATGGTGTGAAAGAGGGAGCAGGCGTTGTAGGTGCGGAAATAGGCCGAGGTTTGTCACCATCGTGAGGCTGTGAGTTGGAATTTCTTGCAGACAATTTGGGGATTTGGAACTTGGTGTTGAATGTCTTCATGAATCCTTCCATCGCGGCCATATTGGGAGAAGCAAATTGTAAGATCTTCATCATGTCCGTGGGATCTGGTCGAGGCGTAGTCTTTTCAACAAAACTTGAAGTCGATCTCGATTTGTTGTTGCTTGAAGAGGAAGACGATGAGGAAGAAGATGATTTGCGAAAGGAATCCGAATGAAAGGAGTTTGTACTGTGAGATTTGGTCAGGGCACTGCCACCACCCGTCGAATTGGTGGAAAGTTTCGTGGAGAGATTGCCCGATGAATTGGACTTTTGAAAATTGTGCTTTGTTCCTTGAGAACTGCCACCGGAGAACGAAGACGACGATTTGTTTGATGGTAATGGTGGTACGGCTGGAAATGGAAGTGCTGAGGATGACTTTTTCGACGCAGGTCCACTATTTACACCTGGTTTCAAACCGGTGTGCTTTTTTGGAGAATTGTTCCCTGCGTCGACAGGTTTATTGTTAACTGTCTTTGATCGATTAAAATTGGCACCACCACTATCCTTAGCTTTTGTTTTATTTATTGTGATCTTTATACCGTCTTGACCTGGTTTAACCATGTACTCTGAGCCAGGAGTGCCGGGGGTGACTGGCAATGAGTCACTTGATAGTCCACTGTTTGTCAGCTTATCGGAACCGTCGGAAGAATTCTGGGAAGATTTTAATTTATCTATCACCGCATTGAGTGAGCTTTTACGAACTTTATCATTTTCATCAGATAATCCAGAAAAACCCAAATGATTGCCAACATCAAGGGGTTTGAGTTTTATAGTCGCTGACTTAACTTTTGGGCTTATGGGAGTTTTCGAATTTGCATTTGGGACACTCAACAATCTTTCCTTGCCATCCTTTTCACGAATTTTTGAAGAAGATAACCCAGGTGAAGATAGGGGTCGCGTAGGCAGGGCAAGTGTAGATTTTTCGCTCTTTGGACTTGTGGCGTTCTTAAGAGTAGACATACTAGGCTTTCCTGAACTCCCGTGCTTGGGCGATAATGTGCCAAAAGGACTCTTGGGACTGGACGAAGCATGTTTTGGACTTGTGTACACTGGGGAGTGTTTTGGACTTGGTTTTGTCCCTGGCAAAACCATAGAAGGGGTTGTTTGTGGTGAATATTTCCTTGAGATCGGATCGGATGCTGGCGAATTTTGACGCGAAAACAGCTTTTCTGGTGGACCCATTGGAGAGTCTTCACGTTTTTTCTTTCGTTTCTTCTCACTTTTACTGTCTCTATCTTCAGCTGACCGTTTTCCTGAGCTTGAACTTTTTTTCTCTGCGCTCTTCACTCCAGTTACAGAGACTGTGGGAATAGATGAAGTTTGGACTGTTGTCGTTGAATTAATCGGAGTTATAGTTATCGCGGAAGACATTGCATTTTGAGATGTAGGTACGGTGAGAGGAATGATTTCAATTCCTGGTCTCTTTTCTATATTGCCTTGTGATGGATGAACTGCCGTCTCCAATGATGTGGGAATCGGAGTGATACTAACAGTGTTCTTTACGGCGTTAGTTTTATCTTTCCAAATTTTTTGGTACTTCCCAGCAATATCAACGCTGCGCTCAAGATCGCTCTTCAAAAGCATCGTTGATGTGGCGACGGTGGTAGGTGGTGTTGATACAGCGACTCCGGATGCAACAGCAGAAGCTACATTAGCAGAAATTCCCGCGGAATACATTGAAGTTTCGTGGAAACTGCCGCAACTTTGTTGTGCTGCTGCTGACAATGTGCCCAAAGAGCTGGAGTCGTTGCTGCTTAAATCAGACTGCAATGTATGGTTACTCTTTGGGCTTTTACAAAAATCCTCTTGCTTTACTTCGGATTTGAATTGCGATTTAATGAGGCTGTTTGTCCCAGCAACTGGTCCAACCGATGAAGCCAATTCAGGAAACCCCTCGGCTCCAGTACCTGTTATTCCGGTGGCATGAAAGAACGGACGATTATTTCCTGCACCAAAATTTGATCCCCCACGATCAATGCCACCCGGCTTGGCTCCTTTTATATCACGAAAGTCACCACCTCGGCCTCCAGGGTCGATTGGACCTTGTGGCAGGTTAAAATTCCCATATTCTCCACCGTTGCCACGTTGAAAGCACTTCATACGCTCCTGGTGCCAGTATTTGAGTAAACTTCGTATTGTAATTGGTATCGACAGACTCTGCTGCACAATTAGGGTTAGATTTGTGGCCAATGATTCATAGTTGTTTGAAAGTGAGTAGATCTCACATGTCACTAGGCCTGTCTCATTCAGATTAAATTCGACAGTAGCCATGGATTCCTCATATGGATGCTCGAGGGCTACTGATATTTGATTAAACGAAACCGCATTTACCTCAAGAATAGTTGTCGAATCGATGTCTGTAAGAATAAAATATATTTATGTTTTTTTTTTAATTTAATTTTTGGACTGCTGAAATTTCAAGTTTAAAGAAATTCATTAGGAAGCTTTGCAACTTGCACGTTTTCATAAAAATTAAGTTCTCATTTTTACTATAAATTAACTTCTTTTCAATAAACAGACGTTAATGAACGCTAGAAATATGCATGAAATGTGTATTCTGATTCAAAATACTCTGTTGTTTTCCAAATAATGTATTTGTTTATTTTTTATTTGCTTAGATGCTTCTATTTTTGATTCGTACAAAACAAACAAAAATTTTGTTTGTTCTTCAAACAGGCTAGGTTGTGTAGTGCTAGGTCTTTAGTTAATTTAGGTTAATTGGAAAAAATATTTTCCGCCACTCACGGTTCCATGACTGACCGGTATTTTGGCAGACTAGTATTTTTATAGCTCGCATAAGTTAGTTTTTGTAAATCCGGTTTCTTTCTTTTCTGCTGTCTCGAAACCAACATTTCATTTTAAAAATATAAGGGGGAGACTATTTGAAAGACTTGACATGGGTCAATTTACCTAATTTAATTTGTATTTGATGTTTTATCTTAAAATTTTAACAGTAAAATTGTTAAAGCTCGATTTTTTTCACTAAAATAAATTATTTTTCAATTGTAAGAACTATTATCATATTCATATTTTTTCCTACAATATTTTTCATAGTCAAGTTAAAGCTAGTAAAATTATCCTTTTTTTCATTTATTTGCTTATATCTCCTTAACGGTTAATGTTATGAGATAAAATCAGAGTTAAAGTAAGTCAACAGCGAATTATCTTTGATATTTGTTAATAGTATTTGTGTCCAGAGTGTACGTTGCAAACACAATAAACATCATAGAAGTGACACTTCTTTTCGAATTTTCAAAATTAATGAATTGCTAAATATAAAAATAACAGGCGCAACAGTACAGATAACAACTAACTGAATAGCAGAACTACAATGCTGGTAAGCTCATTGAAGTGGTTGGAAGAAAGCAAGCTTTTTGATTCTCCTTGGAAACTACGTGACCTGACATCGGAGTCAAATTCTAAATTCTATTATGTATATAAATAAAATAATCTACTTCACGAACAAAAAAATTAATAAATTTGAATACTTTAAAGCGAGTTTTTTTACCTCCCATCTTAGTCTGAGGCCGGACACAACTTGAAAGGAGTGTATAGAAAAGCGCATGCTTTTTCAGGACAGCTAGAATCTTGGGCACTTGAGAAGGTTCGGTAAATGGCACACTGGAAACAATGGATGCCTACAAATTGAGATAAATATAAATAAACAGCTCAAATCTAACGAACCAAAACTTTAAACAAAAACCAACCTTCATTAATTTGTTTTCAGTGAAAAAGTAGCAATGAGTCTGATCGGGCAAACATACAAATAAGCCTTTTGATGAATTCTGTAGTTGATTCTCAGAGGCAGTTTGTATAATGAGCTTCATAATTGAAGATACCACTGGTGGCTTGGTACCTACTTCTCCGGGTACTGCGGCCACACCGGGTTCAGCAGTTGACTGGGCGGGCATGATGGTGCGCAGCAAGGTCTGGCACACAGGCAGTGGTGTATTCAAGCGCAGCACAAAAGTCGCCGGTAAAAGTGTGGAATTCTGTGGATTCAGAGGCGAATAAACTGGTACATCAGTCATTCCCTCCTTGGTAAATGAAACCGTTGGCAGAATTTGCAATTTATTGGCCGATGAAGCCTCAAGATTCACAGTCACACTCATTCCCAAGTTTTTACTCGTAACCAAGTCGACTGTGAGGGGAATCATAGTTTTCATCTCAAGGTTGATTAGGTCATACGGTGAGACGAAGTAAGTCAGTCGCATTGGATGGCCGCCACGTCTTCGCAAAGCTATTCCCACAGACGATTCGGTAAGAATAGCCTTTGCATCGTTGGAGAAATTGTGGGCTTGGTAGAGGCTGTAGAGATCGGTTTCCATTGCCTGCAATGCAACGAAAGCTTTTGTCTTGACTTTGGGCTCTGCATTGAGCTGGTATATCGATGTAAGGCCGTCGAGTTGGACAGTGAAGTCGGCGAAATCCCCACGATTCAGACAGTTGACGAGTTCACTGCACGATTGCTGCTCTATCTTGCATTCGTGGTGGACTTTTACGTCCGTCAAGGAGCCATTGGCATCGAGGATTATCTCTAGATAGAACATATCTGTGGAAATGAACAAGCCCGACTTGTCTTCCATGAACTTGAGACCAAGCTGACGAGAGAGCGACTCCAGACGTTCTACCAGTCCCTGGCGGGAAGTCACTTTGATGCAGTGCTGCATACTGTCGAGACATTTTTGTAGATTAGACTTCTCGACGGCATCGAGAGCGTACCGCTTTTCTAACATGGACAATCTCATCGACTTTGAGAGTTCCTGGAAAGTTTTGTGCTGGGACGAATGCGATCTGATTTTTTCCATCAATAGTTCACGCTGCCATTGCTTGTTCTTCTCAGCGGCAATGCCCAGTGGGCCAGCAACGGCTGTGGGGTCTAGAAAAAAACCATACCATATTTTCTATAAGTTTATCAAGGCCAGGTCGCGTACAATGGCTAGAGAAGTGGACCCCCACCCCTTCATTGGCTACTTTACTTACCAGCAGGTGAAGAGGAAATCATCTCTTTTTTTGTAATAATCTGTTGGGCTTGTCTCACAGAAAGGACATTTGAATGATGTATGTTAGATTTTGTAATGTGCTTGACAATTGGTTTTCGAATTAATAGTCTGAAGAGAGATACATTTCTTGAGCGAAATTAGTTATAAAAGTTTTTCTTTCTTTTTGAGTAAATGGAAATCGACAGCGACAGCGACTAAAAATTCACATCGCTCCCACTTTCTGAAAGATTAGTTGTAAGCGAAGTTGGTTTTGGTTTGTTAATTTTGTGTCAACGGGAAACGATACTCGAATGGTAGATATCCGAGTACAGGTATGTTGCTGAGGATTCTTGGACGTATTTTTCTATTCTGTTTTCAGGCTTCCGCAAACCAATGTCAAACATTTGTTTGTACGCCAAAAACCAATACAACAACGTGTTGTTTTCAATCATAGTAAAAATTTGTGGTTAATTTTCAATTTTTACTTTGTATTTTTTTGTTTTGTTTGAAATAAGTTCGGGAAGTAATGTTCCGGACATTTATTTCACACTCTCAAATTTGACAGGTAAATTTATTGCTACTATTTTTTGTGCAAAAGGGGCGATTTGATGAGTTGACTCTGGTTTAAATTATTTGCACGACAACTAGCTCAGATTTAACTTATAATAAACTCATCGCTGAGAAATTGGAATTAGAACCTTTGAACTAGCGTTTAAAATAATTATACAAATAACCACAAATTCACACAGAGATTTTCATGAATTAACGATTTCCGCCCTGACTTTTACTTAAATGAATGAAGATATCGGCACTAAATAAATCAATTTCAGGTGATCATTGGACTGGCCGAATTTTTATTATTTTTCAGTATTTACCCAAGCAACAATTTGTAACATCAATAGCCACACTACCCTTTGTATATGAAAACTATAGTACTATCATGGCGAGTTTTTTTTAGGGTTGCAGAGGTCCTGGTGGTGGCGCTGCAAAATGTGAGGTGTAAAATTCGATTTGGGGAGTCTTTAATCCTCGAAAATTGGTGGTAGGGGCAAGAGGAGACTATTTTTTGGATTATTGCATCCAAAAAATATCAATAAATATCATTTAAAACCTCCATAAGCTCTCCGCAAAAAAAAAAGAGTAAGGGTTGCATAGGTAAATTAGATGTCGCCCCATTCGACTTCCACCATGATAGTACTATAGTGCCTGGCTACACGGTGATTTTTCAATCACCTAACCAGCCAGTTTGTAGTCAAGAGGGATGAGGAGTGAAGGGGGAAGATGCTCACGAAGGGAACTGAATTTTCCGAGTGCGCAATACAAATTGTTCCTCTTTTTGACGTTTATTTATTTTTTTTCTGGCTTCTTCTCAATGAGAATGTCAATTTGTCATTCATTGTAATTTCAAAGGTGTAGATTAATGTTTTCAAAAGTTTTTTTATGTTTATTACTTTTCATTTATTTACGAAATGGAAAAGTGGAACGTGATTGGGCACAACACTGTGTAGTCACCGCACGTGATTTTTCAATGGATTGAAAAATCACCGTGTAGCCAGGCACATAGTTTATATATACAAAGCATGGTGGAATTTGAATGGGGCACATTAAAAAATCAAACAAGTCTTTTCGAAAATCAAAGAGAAGTGGTCATCTAGTACTTTTTAGTTTTAACAACCCTGCTTTTTTCAACTTGCCAATTTCCCTCTTTTCAATTCGACCATTTTAATCTAGAAGCCAGCCAGAGTACCACGTTTTTTAAAAGGAATCCCAAACGAGTGAAATTTTTATAATTTTATAAAAAAAAAATTAACATGGAAGATAGCTGACATTTTTTGAGGTGAATATAAAAATAAATTCTTAATGAAAGGAACTTAAATAACTCCTTCAATCTGATGAATATGTATTCGTTGAAAATTTATGATAACTTTTTACATGCACTACCAACTGACTCGAGAATTAAAGACATTTATAGAAAAAACCGAAATGCCTTTTATTTATTACTTAAATTTTTATCCTTGCAGGCAAGCGAAAGGCTCGCGTTGATTTCAAAATGGAATACTCAAGAAAGAGATTTGACCGTAAGTTTGATATATTTTTTTTTTATTTAAATTTGACGAGCACTTAAATGATGAACATGTTCTGTATGATTTGTGATTATAGTTTTACATGCACCACCAACTGATTTATACCCAAAAATATCAACTTGGTAGTTTTCCTTAAAACGCATATTTAAGTAATTTTTTCTCGTTTAATTAAAGGTTCAGCAAGTTCTTGATGAGCTGAAAACGACAGTACCTACTAGATATCGAAGTCGAGTCTGATCAAAACCAAAGCTGTGAATGGCGATTGATCATCCCAAATGAAAAATGCTGCACTGCGAGGTTCCACGTGGAAATTCGAAAATAAAAAAATGAATAAATAAAAATTTAAACACAATTTTCCTTGAGTTTCTTTTAAACTTACATAAATGCTGGAAATTCATGTGGTATTCTAGATGAATTTGAGTTGAAAAGGCAAACATATTGAATGTTTTAGTTTTAGCCCTCACCAGCAAGGGATTGAGCATATCTCCAGAAAAATACTTAACCTAATTAGGATTGTTGCGACCTTTGTAGATGAAAACTAGTACTCTCATGGTGGAAGTCGAATGGGGCGACATCTAAAGTGTGCCGGCAACTCTTACTCTTTTTTTTGCGAAAAGCTTATGGAGGTTTTAATTGATATTTTTTGGATGCAATAATCCAAAAAATAGTCTCCTCTTGCCCCTACAACCAATTTCCGACGCTTAAAGACTCCCACCACAAGGGTCAGGGCAACCCTAAAAAAAACTCGCCATGATAGTACTATAGTTTTCATATACAAATAAAGGTTGCAACACATTTTTTAATCTTCTCTCATGTAGTTTGTAATTTGAAAATCATCGTCTCTAGCCTTGTACCCACGCCATTGTCATTAAATGAACCATCTTAGCTTGTCTTAGTGCCAACACTTACCTTTTTATTCTTAAGTTGGCTGTTGAATATTGGTTTCAATGACAACGAACGTGTTTTTCGAAAAATGAAAGGGCGAGTTTATTTAAATTTACCCTAACCATTTCATATTTCACCTACAGTATACATGACTTAATAGAAGGCAAGTTTGGGGCAAGACCGGTTTCCCTTGAACATTGATAAAATGTTCAAGGCAAACCGGTCTTGCCCTAAACTTGAAGAAAACTAAACGGAAGAAAACTCCAAATCGTCACTTTTCCAATTATAGAAGATAGGAACAGTTATTAGAGATGTTGTCGACTTTGAGGCGTATGTGTCTCAAAAACCAAAAGCGTTTAAGTCGACTTAAGATACTTTACCTGTCAAGTAGAAAATGTGAGTGAAACATGTTAAGTCGACTTAAGAGTTTTTGCCTTAAAACAATTCCATTTTCACTTGAAGTTTTATTCACTGTGGCAAGGGCAACCTTATAAGGCAAATTTCGTAAAAGAATCTGAAGCAGATGACTTTGGATAGAAAAAAAGAGGAATTTTCAAAGTTTGGATATTTACGTAGTTAGTTTTTACATCAAATTCATGTACATAAGATGAACATAGCATTAATCCCATCACCTTCGCTCTGACTATCCCCAACTTCTTAACCATAACCAGCAAAACACATTTTTTTGTTGTACATACGTAATAATTTTTTTCTCATCAAACGAACAAACTAAAAAAAAAATCTCAGATAAATTTCATATTTTTTCTTTCTTTTCATCATGTTTGTTTTGTTTAAAGATAACATAAAATAATAATTATAATATAGAATAAGAATAGTTGAAAATTATATTAAGCATAAATACTTGATTTTTGTTATACTTTTTTTTAAGATTTTTTCAATTTTTTTTTTGTTTATGTATATATGTTTTTTTTTTTAAGACGAAGTTCAGTTATTTTGTGTGTGAATGAATAATATGCCTTTCCGCTCTGCAAGTTAGTACTAGGTTTTCTTTTTTGAAGTGTGCTTCTGGGAGCACACATTTTTTTGTTGTTCTTGTTTGTTTAAATATGTAATTGCTTCCTGCTTACATTTTTGTATGTTTACGCAACGTCTTGCTGTTGCCTAGGGTTTGGTTGCCTGGAATTTACGTAGGATGAACCAGAGGATCCACCGCCAGATGGGCGATTGCCTCCGGTACGTGGTCCATTCATTCCACCGCCAGACATAGACGACATTGAGGGTCTGGTGCCGCCGTTAGTGGAGCCTGTATTGTTCCGACTGTTACTGGCGTTGTTGTTGTTGGTGCTGTTGTTGTTACCTCCACGAGATCTGTAGTTGCTTGAGTTGTCGTAGCGTTGGCCGTTGCCACCGCCTTCTTTGTTGTAACCACCACTCCCGCCGTTATTACTGCCTCCACTTCCGTTGTTGGTGCTTCCATTCTGGTAATAACCGTTGTCACGGAAGTACACGTTGCTACCTCTGCCGCCACCATTTTGTTGGGACTGAGACGAGTAGTTGCTTCTGCCACGATAACCACCACTTCCTCCTCCCATACCTGGTCCACCACCGTTGCCACCGCGCATACCGCCGCGATCCATGCGGTCCATACCGTTGTTGGAGCGTCCGCCATCACGTCCACGTTGGTCGTTTCTGTTGTAGTTGTTGTGGCGTGGTCTTCCACCACCGTAGTTGTCATTCTGATGGTTGCTGTTTGACCAGTGGTTGCTTTCGTGTCGACCCTGGTGGTGGTTGTCATCGTTCCAGTCATTTTTTCGGGAATTGGAATTGGCGTTGGAGCTCGAATCAGATTGATTGCCACCACCACCGCTGAACAGAGCAGCGCTATTCATTTCACTGCTCCACTGATTTGATTCCACTGGCTTTGATTGGGAGTCATCACGCCGGCGGTCATCTCTATCGGTTGGGGTTTCCCAATCGCTCGTAGGGCTTGTGTTGGCCTCTTCTGTTGTCGACAAAGCAGCAACATCATCCTTAATCGCTTCAATTTGCTCTGTATAGGGATCGCTTGCCTGTTGAAGAGTGGGCGTTGGGTTAAGCACCTGCACGGGAGCAGTTACTGGGGTATTTTCAAACTGCTGGAAACCAGCTAATGGAACGCGATTCATCATTACAACCGCTCCTGGCTGTTGCTCCATTTGTGGTTGATGGCCAGTGGCTGCAATCATCTGATGCTGAACAGAAAGGATTGCAGGACTGGCGTTGACTGATGGGGAAAATACTGCTTGAGGCAGCTGTTGTTTGTCGCCTTGGACACAACCAAGTGGGGATTGAAGAGATGCGGCCACAGAACTGGCCGCAACAGGGTAGAGTGCTGGTGGAGCTTGAACAAGTGGAGGGAATGATTGGTTTGTGAATGTTTGGGTGGGGATTGGAGCGGCCATATTGACATGAGGTCCTTTTGGCAAATGTTGTTGCTGTTGTTGTTGTGGTGGTGCCTGTTGTGTTGGAGGAGCTGGTTGTTGTTGGGAAACTGGTGATTGCTGGATCATTTGCATTGTGTGTTGCTGCTGTTGTTGCTGATGAGTAGGTGGCTGAGAAGAGTGTTGATTAAAAACATTTGTGCACTGTGTTTGTACCTCGATAGGGTTGTTATAGGCTGGGTTGCCACCACCTACCTCTGGAGAATCCAATTCACTGTCCTGCAGGAAGAAGAAATTACCTCCGCCAATGACTTCGGCCAATGGACGCATTTGCTGCATGTATTGCTGCTGCTTAAAATAAGCTTCCTCAACGGCGCGCACAGTTGTTGCTGGAAAATGGCCTGGAACTGCTGCAACTGCAGTGTTGACTACTTGAGGCATTCCAGTTGATTGTTGCTGTTGTTGTTGCATATTCACTGGGCTAGGAACCACTTGGCGTGAGTGCTGTTGGGCTTGCTGCTGCTGCTGTTGTTGTTGTTGTTGATGCTGCTGTTGTTGGTGTTGCTGATGTTGTTGATGTTGCTGATGGTGCTGTGGTGGTTGTTGGTTGGAGACAATACCACTTTGAGATGGTGTAGTTTGCATATGATTATGAATCTGTGGTGCAACATAAACCGGGGCAACTTCATTAGACTCCATAACAAAGACGTTGTTCACAACCGGAGTGTTGGCATTATAGATTGGTGCATTTTGAATCATTTGATGTGGTTCATCTTGTTGTTGTTCCTGTTCAGGAATCTCATCTCCAACATCATCTTCTTCCACAGCTTCTTCATTTGTCTCAACTTGTTCTTCTTGTTGGTCTGATACAATTACCTCTTCTGTAACAATCGAAGATACTTCAACAACTTCAGGCTGGTTTACACAATGAACCTTATCCAAAAAGCCAGATTCTTGAATTTGTTGGCAAATACGCTTCAAATTCTCGAAAGTTGTCTCGCCATATTGTTTAGGACGACCGTCAATAGTCATGGACAAATATTCGGCAGCCTTTTGAGCAAGAGTCAAAAATGGAACATCTTCAGTCTGTTCTGGGCGTCTTACTTGAATGTCCGCGTGGCTGAAATAGATATTTTTGTTTATAATCATGTTTAATATAAACCTGGTAGCTACCAAACTACAAACAAACCAAAATTTATTTCTGATTGCTTTCAACAATTGTAACAAATAAAAAAAAGTATTTTACGAACTTTTTGTTATTAGCATAAGGCTTTTCTTGCTAAAACATTTTTACTGTAACATCTGGAAGATGAGTTGTTATTGTAGATTTCAACAGACTTACATACATATATATTACATTAGGGGACGATATGCAACTGCTTTTAATAATCAACCACCTACGATAAAATCATTAAAAACCAGATTTAAGGTTCGTTGACAGAAAAGTTTATGTTGTTAGCAGCAGCAGTTGTTGTGTTCAATCGATGGCCTTTGTATTTAGCTTTTCTATATAACAAAATGTAATCATAACTACATCCTACACGTTTCCTTTTGACATAAAGAAATTTAGTTATGCTGTTATGGAAACACGCAACATTCATTGGACATGGTAATTGAAAAGAAATTAAATTCTCCGGTAAAAAAAAAGATTTAAATAAAGTTTTTCTCTAGAACTTTAAGTGCAGTTTGGTAAATGTTTTTTTTTTTGTTATTACGATTTCGTATTCTCGTGCTTGAACATAAAACCAGGTATTGTTTGTTTTCTTTTGGAACTTTGCACTAAAATTATTTTTCAATACACCTTTCAGATAGTTCCTAAAACTGTTAGCCGTGTTTTGGTGAAAATATAGCAAGGTGATCTATAGAAAATCATGAAAACGACGGTGTAAAAAGAACGGTTTTAAAAAAAGTTAAAAAAAATGTCATTTTTATTTTTATATTTATTAAGTTTTGACTGACTACGTAGAGTGGGGTAATAATTTGACTGTAGAATCATGCAGGTTAAAAATAGTCATTGTTTTCTTCTTTTAATGAACAAAGTCGAAATTGTAGGGTGATTTGCAATGGATGTAAAAATAGTAGTAGTAGTAGTAGTAGTAGTAGTAGTAGTAGAACTTTATTGAGATTTTTTTTTTTTTTTCAATTACAAAATACTGGAAAATAACGGCAAATTCTTAAACGCAACATTTGCAAAGCAAATGAAGAATGCAGTTGAAAAGGCAAAGCAAGTGAAGTGCGCAAGATTTTTTTGGCATTTGCCGAAATACATTTGCATTTGCGCATGAAAATAAAATCTACTACATTTAGGGACAAATTGCTTAGCAGGGATGTTTACATTTGCATTTTAGAATTGTTTGCTTAGCATAATTTGCGCAAGTTTTGCGTTTAAGAATTTGCCCACAATGTTGATATAAGCTGTAAGAATACAAAATTGCCGACTTGGAATTGGTCTGGCTACACAATTTATATTTAGATTTTTTAATTTGTATCTTTGACAAAAAAGCAAGCTAAGTATATAATTTAATGGTTGTAAAAATAGGCTGAACCGTGCATGACAGATTCCGACAGCAAAAAATATCATAAATATTTCAACCGGAAAACAAATATTAAATAACAACATCGACAATTTTGAGCTTTAGCTTTTTTTAAAGTTTTTCGGTTTTCGAATAAGCAAGTTTTTTTCTTCAAAATCTAACATTTTTGCATATATGTATGGCAGTAAGTCTAATTACACATATCAAAACCAAGCATCAGAATCTGTGTTGCAATCGTGTGAAATTTGACATGCATAAATACCCTTGTGCTTTTGTCTTCTTTTTCATTTAACGGCTTTGTGCTGTTTTTGTAAATTATGGTTTCTTAATCATTTCTGACGCATACATTTGAAAACATTTGGAAGATATTAAGGTCTCTAAAATCAAACATGAACCTGTTCGATTATTATCATGCATCGAAAATGCAAATTAATTATAGAAATAGTTACAGAATTTAAGTTAAACAAAGAAATTCAAAAAAGATACATCTAAAAATAATTCTTGATCAAATTGAACGGCATTAAAGTAAATGTCAGAATTATGTTGCGCAATTCATCTTAATTTGCATATTTTGCTTTGTTGTATCTTCTTCTTGGCATGTTTTTGTTGCTTAAGTATTTTGTCTTGAAATGTTTGCGACTTTGAAATAAACTTTCAATAAATTCAGCAAGAAGAGAAAATACTCTCAAAGCATCGAGGGATGGATTTTCGTATACCTAATGTATTTTATGATTTTTGCGATTTACTAAATCAGAACCGCGACATAAACAAAACGAAAGAACATTAAATCGAATTCGAGCAGTGATAGATGCAGCTGTTTTACAGTCTCATTCCGAAATATCTTCATTCTACACTGTTAAAAACTTTGATTCCAGTCTTTGAACCAAGTCTCAAAAAATCGATTTTTCCATTTTGCTAGCAAATCGAAGTAGAGTTAAGAATATAATTTTACATCCAATTTAATGAGTTTCACTTGAAGAAGTGAAAACCCATGGTTTTAAATTAGGGCTTGACTTGGCACTTTTATAAAATTAAATTAATAGACATTTTTATGAGCTCATGAGGAAGGATTTTTTCGAGTTATGAGCCAGTCTAAATGTTCAAAAATAAAAATACAACAAGATGTTGAATTCTCGAATCAGGTTAATAAAAGAAGTATTTTAATTTTAGATTTGCAAACTTACTGTTGCTGAAACAATAATATATAAAAAACCATAGGTAGAATCTTAAATTTTTCTTTGGAAATACAAATATCTGTTATCTCTTTTAAACTGCATATTTCTGCTGTCCCACAAGCATTATTGTTTAAACACAAACGATAACAACAATAAAAGGCCATGTTCTAATGAGTCATAAGTATTTTTGTCACCTCCATTGGAAAGAGTAAACACAAATCTCATGAATCGGCAAACGAGTTACAATAAAATTAAAATAAATGACTGCGAGATATGGATAATTTGTATTGAAAACAAAGGAACTAAGTTCATACACTTACAATTTGTCCAAGTTCTCCAGATCGCCTGGCTCCAATTTGAGAGCACAATTCTCACCATTCAAAATAGTTTCACGGATCTCATCGATGGACATGTTTGTCAGAATATTCTGTATAACCAGAACCTCACGAATCTTACTTGTTTCCGTTTGTGCCCTTACGATGGCATCCTATTCGAAAAAAAAACCAATGACGATATAGAACAAAGGATTACCAAAGATTTGCACGAATAACATACCTTCCTTGCTTGTTTTTTCTGCTCCTTTTCGGCATCCTTAGAGAATTGGACCATCTGCTTGGAGAGATCACGGGCAAATTCCAAAGTTTGGGTCACAGCATCATATTTAGCAACAGCAGCTTTTTGGTCAGCGCTTAATTCCTTACCGGAGGCCTGTATCGCTCGATAGGACTCCAATTTGGTCTGAGAAAACACGAAACAAACTACATGATAGATCCGCCAGGTACATAAACGAATTAAACACCAATTGTTCAAGGGAACCCTTCAGATTAGAAATAAAGGACGAATGCTGCTGCTGGCTGGTAATTTTGATTTACAAACCAAAACCAAAGCACATGTAAATATGGCGTCTTCTCGTGAAAATCGCGACATCGCCTGTGCCTGGATGAACTTATTTTTTTTTTTTCGTAAAAGAATTAACGAATAAACGCCACGTAAAAAACACAAAAAAATGTTTTTTACAACAATTAACAACTAATTGTTTTTAACACTATCTATTATAGCTATTTTTAGGTTTATTTACTACAAATAAAAAAACACAATTTACTTGAAAATAATATTCGTAATATAAAAATTTGTTTTTCTTCGAGGAATTCGATGGTAGGTGGAACGTCGTCGTATATACATCCATCGGGGGGAAGCCATTGTGCATTTTTTACAAAATATTTTAGGGTGGCACTAAAGTTTTTCGGACAACAGATTTTTGGGGTTTTCACTCACCTTGCGCTTTTCCAAGTTCCGAATTTTATGTTCGATAGTTACTAAAGCTTGTTTCATCGGATTTGTGGCATTATTATTGTCACTTGAAGACTCCGCTGGGGTGCCGGAGACCTGTTTTTCTAACTTGGTGTTGTTTGAGGCAGACGGCATCATTCACAGACAAAAGCTGAAGCAGGAATGGAGAAAGAATCGAAAAAAATGTTCTTTTCCTTTTTCCACAGAAGAAAAAAAATATTTTTTCCATTTTGTTTCAGGAGTGAAGTTGGCTTTCATTCAGAGCGCATAAAGTGCTTATGGGGCGAAGGGAAATTATTGCTATGACGAGGAATTTTTTTTGTGGTCTGTTATCTAAAACGAATTTTTATAATTCGTTACTTTTCGTTGATTTATAACATTATCTTCCGACAGCTTTTGACGATTATAGTTCTATCTTTGTAGGCTTACTATCATAGAAGAAATAGTCGAAAGGTAATGACAAAACTGCTTTCCGAGCAGTAAGTTGGTATAGCCGGCCATTTTTCTATTTCTCTATTATTCGTTCTTACCTCACCAAATGTAAAATCCCAACTCAAAGTAGCTTCCGAACACTCGAATCAAGAAGTAAGTTCACTTCACTTTCATAGGAACTGCCGATGGGCACTCTTGCTACGTATTGTGAAAGTTAACGAAAACTGAACGAAAGACACCCAATTGCAATTATGGGCTCGTTATATAAAGTCCTTGTATCTGCTTCGTTTCTTACGACCCGCATTTACTTACGGACTAATATGGATCTGAATCTGGATTATCTTTTCATATGCAATACAAAAACAACATGGGAATTTGTTTTATATCAGGAACTATTTCTAAGATCCAAAATTTACTTTTCATTCTCAATACGTCATATGGATTTTAGATTTTCAAGTAGGTCCAGTAGTTGTTCTAAAGTGTAAAGAAAAAGGACAAACAAAAAAAAACGGAAAATAAAACAGCAAGAAAGAAACAAATACATAACACGATTTTCAGTTTGATCCATGTCGTTTTATTCCTAGATCCAGGTCACTTTGGATACGTATCTTATTTTCTTAAACTTAAAATATATCAGTGCAAGCGGTTCCTTACAATAAAAACAAAGCCAAGAAAAATGTTATTTTTTCCTGAATGTATTCATTGGAAGAGAATGAAATGAAACAGGTTATTTTTTTTTCGTACTGTACTAAAATTGATGGCGAGCATTGTGTGGTCTGTGGCGAGACAAAATTCATTTCAAATAACTTAAACCGATTTCCCTCACCAAGTTTTGTTGTTAGTTGTTACATGTTAGAGTTATTTATATTAAAATTCAACATGTTTATGTATAAATTTATGTCAAAAATTGAATAAATTATAAATATTAATACTTTTGTTTACGAATACCTTAATATTTTGTGTAAAACTGTTTGCTGTTCCTTGCTTTGGCTAACCGTTATTTTGTTAGACTACACTTGCCGAAAAACCAAAAGTCGGTATTGATAGGTAAGTGACTGTTTTGTATTAATAACACTTTTGGAAAATTCTTTAATCAACTTTTATACTTCATACTTACATTTTCCCCAATTTCCTATGAAAACAAGATCTTGATTTTGCACAAGAAATGCCAGATCTCAGTGGTCGAGGGGACGAGTTTGAGTCAAAGGATAGGCTATCTAATAAAAAGAAATAATTTGGAACAATTCAGGTTGAAATTGAATGACTTTTGATACCTATGTAGGTATAATTTTGTGTGAGCTTTTGAAAACTTTCTTCTATTCACAAAATTTATCGAATACCTAACCTACCTACCTACCTATAAAAAAAATCTAATGACCCGTTTTAAAAATAGTTTGACTAGTCGCATTTTCTTTTTCAACCGAAGATGGTTCATGGTTGTAGTTTTGATAAAAGCTTCCTCTAAGGTTCTTCTCTACAGCATTAATTGGTTATCTTATAACGATAAAAATATACGGCGTGGAAAACGAATGATTTGCAATCCTGCAAGAATTTGATATAGATGAAATAATAATAATAATAAAATTTACAACTTTGTATTAGCTGATTTTCACTGTAGTGTTTCAAATATACACCCGATACGATTTTTTGTTTTTGTCCAACCTGCTCGTCATTGCTTCTTGCCACATAATATTATTAAGAGCGGTTAGATCAACTATTAAACGCCATGGTATTAACTATAGAAAGCTAACGTTGGTTATAATGACGAGTACTCAACAAATAACTCCCTTTTGCTTATTAAATATTTAACCTTTACAGGTTTTTATAGAGTTTCTGCATATTATCCTGGCCAAGGCCAAGAGTACCCATCTTAATGTCAAGATTGGGCTCTATATTAGTCCCTAGCAAAAGAACCCTTGAAGAAACATAATTATTAGTTAAAAAAAAACTTAAAATTGACGAAAACGTATAAATATCACATTACTTCCATTTTTGTATTTTGGCTAAACAACACTATATTTAATAAAACCAATGAGTTTTTTCTTAAATAGATTTACATTTGCTTCGATTTTAAGGTACGCGGGTAGGTTATTGTAATAAAAATAATACCATCATATAAGTTTTTGAGTCCTGCTTAAATTCCTTAAATTGAACGGTTGGACTTCAGATACTTCTGATATTCCATCAAATAAGTATTCCGGGAGCTTACCATTACGCATTTTATAAATAAAAACCATCGAATCATAGATGAGTTTAATATTCATCCAATTTAGACAGTCCAGCTTCAAGATAACTCTCTTTTCCTTGTTCTAAAGTCTTTGAAGTCTTAATTTGACATCTGCATTGGATTCGAACAGCAAAGTTGAACAATAATTCAAATGTGGCATTACAAGGGCATTATAATTTATAGAAGAATACAAGTTTCAAATGTCAGTTGTTTTCTTATTCTACTCAAAAAATATATTTTCTTCGAAATTTTCGCACAAACATGATTTAAATGTTCCTTAAAGTTAAGCTTTTCATCTATGATAACACCTAAGTATTTTATACTTTTAACGCAGTTTATTAATGCACCATCAACACATACATTAATTTCATCATTCATTCTAGATTTCATACATCTAGTCTTACTCACATTCACTTTCAATTTGTTAATTTTTAACCACTTATCAACTCTCATTAAGTCTTCATTCAATCTTTCACACATTGTTTCACTCTTTTTTCCACAAATGTAGATCAAACTCTCATCCGCAAAAAGTTTTACACTGCAATATAAATAAATCGTTTTGAACTTTGTAGAAAGCTTTATTTTTTAGTTAAGGCTTCCCCAAACCATTGTAAAACAGTAGTTGTCGTAACGACGAAGGAACAATAACAACAAAGCGTTATTGTCAACCATGGCTTCGTTCACGAGAAATGCCCGGAAAAGACAAAAATTAATTTTCTCTTAGGCATTTAAAGCAATTTGACAATAAAGTCAAACGATAACAACGTATTCAGTAGTCTTTACCAACGATTGATGTCAAACCATCAATTTCTACACTGCCAGTAAGTTTTCGAAAATTGGTGACGTGGTCGCAGTTTTTAGGAATTTATTGACACCGAGCAGGAATATTCTGTGGCACCTGGGCTGTCATTTTATTCGACCCAAATTCGAGCCTACGTGGAACAATGTTTGCAATGATAAAAATTTAGTTAAACTCCAAAAAAACACTTTTTATTTTTTTTTATTTAGAACTTTGTTTCCGTTTAAAGATTAAAGAACAGATAAGATTATAAAAATATAAATTACATTTGCTATTTAATAACACATTGGGCTACACTCTGCGTATTTATAATACGTTTTAATTTATTTATTTTTAAAACTTTTAATTTCATCGAAAACTATTGATTTTCTTTTCTCTGTAGAAAAAGAAAAATATTCATCTAATATAAAGATATAAATTTTTTATTAGTTACTCAACACACACTGTGCATTTCTTTAAATACACTACACATACATTTTTGTTGCATAGATTGTATATACTAAGTCTTGACACAAAATTAGAAGACAAATCCATTGGTTTCACATGTGATGTTAATATATATAATCTGTATAATACTTTACAGTGTAGACTTTTGTTTTAAAAGACATAAGGCAGTTTTGTATGTAAGTAATTTAAATTAAGTTTTTAACTTTAAATTAATAATGCTGCTAGTTAAACCTAAGTATTCAAATAAACTTATATTCCGAGTAACCTTAACTTTTACAAAAAAAAAAAAATAATGGTTTTGTTTTAATTTTTTGTTTTTTATATATTATATTAACAAACATGTTAAAGTGATTAAGAATTATGTATAAAGTGTTGGTATATATTTTTAATATAAATTTATGTATTGTTGTATACTGTATGGAGAACAAGAGTGATGCATTAAGTGACATTTTCATTTAATATAAGTTTTGAGCTTTTGTTCAAAATTGTAGATCATTGAATTTTTATAATATGTAATATAATATTAACAAATCAATACTGTTATACCATTGAAGTAGAGAGAACAAAAAAGAACACACACACACTCTTATTGTTATTTGTGTACTTTGGTTGTTGTTGTTTTTTTTTTTATAATGTATGTATATAAAAACATTGATATGCCAAGATAAAGGATTTTAAATCAATTACATAAGGGTACAACATTTTCTTCTAGAACTCGTACTATCGCCGACAACGTCTCCAGTTATTCCACTAAACTTCGTCATAGACAAGGCTCGTGGATCCATTGAGGATGGCGATGTTGTTGAGGCAGCATCTGTGCTATTGTTGGTTCCTATAACAGAACCGTTTTCGGTTAGTGCATTTGAACGCGACTGTGAGCGTTGCTTTTTCAAATTGGCTAGTGTTGCTCCCGCGTATGCATTATCTACATGATGAGTGTCTTATTTAAGATGATTACATTTAATTTTTCAACAAAACAGGAACGAGGATTTATAACAAAACACAAACACAGGGTAAGCGGTTAACAACCAGGCAATCGCAATGGATAAAAACAAACAAAAAAAAAATGAAAATAAATCTATTATTAAAAATAATCAAAGCATGCAAGGATTAAATTAAAGGGAATTTTTTTCTTAAATTTAAATGGACTTTGAATAATGTACTACAAATGAGAAAGCTTTTGCAGAAAGCTATAAAATAATAATAATAAAAAAGAATTCTATCAACTATGGGAAATAATGATAGTACAGCGTTAAAAAATGAATTCATGGCTTATTTTGAAAAAAATCATTAGTCTGTTACTTGGTTCTCGCACATCAGACCTTCATGCATCAAGATGCATTCAATGGAATGATGATACACTTTGTCATTTTATTTTCTCAACGGCTGCATGATGTGTCCAAAATTCTTTACTCATACTATCATCACTTTCCCGATCGTTTTTTTGACTATACATATTAAACAACGTTAATAGAACGTCATGTTTCAGCTTGTACTCACCTACAAGCACAGTAACTTGCACATTTATTTTTCCATTTTCTTTACTCGTTTGAAAAATACCTGTCGTCGCTCGATTATTGCTGCCTGACATCTTTTCCAAACTGTTATTGTTGCCATTCGAGCAATTTGCAAAAGCAGAATTCTTCGTCATTGTCTTCATTTTGTCCAGTCCAGTTACATCATCATACTCCTTACCATCGGGTGGATAACGAGAGTTTGATAAGTAGGTTTCTGAATCTACATCGTCTACGCACAATTCGTTGGTTTCAATAGCACTTCCACCATGGTGGCCATTAATGAGGATCACATTGTTGTTGGAACCAATGTGGTGGGTGTTATCTTTTTTACTTTCTAATGTCTTTGTTGAGATTTTATCGCCGCCCTCACTACTACTGGCTGAACGAAATTCAATTTTAAGCGGTGGAATTGTAGGAGTTGTACTCGTTGGCAAATGATCGTGGGTTTTCGTTGCATCGCCTGTTTGTTGTTTAGTCTCTAAGTTACTTCGAAGATATGTTGGAAGTATTTCGGTTGTGCTATCTGGTGTTGTATACACCTTTAAATTTTTAAACAAAAAAAAAACTAATAAATTTAAAAAATAATAATATTGATTTTTAAAACCTCTTGTGCTTGTAATCGCAGTCTTGTTTCTTCCACAGCATCCTTTTTTGTTGTTAATGTTTTATCTCGCAAAGAGGTTCGTCGTACTGATTGCGCCCTGTTAAACGAAAAATAAATAGATTTAATGGGAAAGTTTCAAATTTGAAATTATATGTAAGATTTTTTTTTCATTAATTCGTGTTACATAATGTTTATTACCAAGTTTTATTTAATTGTATTTTGCATCCTTAACGCATAAGAAACCGATTGAATGTAATAACTGCAGTACTTTGATTGCAATTAAAAAATCAAGAAAGTATTTCAATACTTTCTAAAGATTTCAAACAAATGATTGCATAACTAAACAATTGCATTCTTTTACAACTCTGCCAATTTTCAAATTAGGTGCATATTTGACAAAAAATAAAACTGTTAAATATTAAATTCAAGAAGGATCCAGGCGGGCCATACAGGTTTTTAAATATTGGTATGCATTGATATAATCCATTCGAATTCTTTACCACTATACCTTGTATTACTGCTTTGTGAACGGCGTACTCGTCTTATTTGTGCATCAGCTAAACGTTTTGTTTCTTGTTCGGATTTCAATTGTTCTATTCGTTCTCGTATTTCCTGATCCTCACATATATCTTCAATAGAAAGAAAGTTAATATATGTTTGTTTTATTTGATGATATTTCATCAAGTTACGCTTATCACATACCTGAGGGTGTTTCGTCGTCTTTGTTCTTAGCATTTAAGTCAGCGCCATATTGGGCTAGCATCTCCAATACTTCGAGCTAAGAAACAACTGTTTATACACATTTCTGTGACTGATATTTACTTAAGACTTACATGACCCCAACAAGCAGCTGCATGAACTGGTGTCCATAAGTCTTTATCCACGGCATCCACATTGACATGGTGCTCTAGTAAAAATTCCACCACACGATTGTAGCCATTTGCAGAAGCAATGTGGAGCTAAATTAAGATTGATTGTTAGTATTTAGAATCGATTTAAGTATTGTATTGTAGGCACTTACAGGTGTAGCACCTTGATGATCAGGATCTTCCAGTTCGCCTCCATTACTGGCCAACTCGAGTAAATCATTAAGCATTTGTTTTTCAGTCATAGATCGTGTGTCGTCGATAAGCTCCTGTGTAACACCCCTCTTGGACATTTCCGCCTCGATAAAATCCAATGTATCTTCATCGTCACAAAGATCATAAGGCATATTACCGTCAGTATTAACCGCTAGTAAATTTGCACCCCTCTCGATTAGAATCTTAACCAAATACAAATGACCACAAGTAGCAGCTGCATGTAACGGTGTCCACTTGTCACTATCCTGAGCATCAACATTAGCACCATAATCAAGGAGAAGTTTAAGCATTTCAATATTGTTATCGATGCAGCATTGGTGTAGAGCAGTAAGGCCGTCTTCGTTTGCGGCATCCGGAGTTATGCCACGTTGAAGCAGATTTGCGACTTCTTGGATGTCATTGCGACTAGCTGCTTCTAGAAGAATGACACTATTCTCGAAAAATATATGTTTTGAACTTTGTCTGCTAATGGAATGTCGATCGGTTTGGTGGTTGTTTTTTTGGCTGCGCTGCAATTTAAGCCATTCCTTTTCTTTCTGACGATTGATTTTTAATTGTTGTGCTCTTCGCCTAATAACAAAAAAAAAAAAATAATTATATAATATATTATGTATATACATATCTTAATTATTATCAATGGGAACTAACATTCGTGCCAATTGAAGTCTTTCGTGCGTTGGAAGATTTTCAACGGTTTGCATTTCAGCAACTAAATCCGAGTGATCCATTTTTAATGCACTCAATTTGTCTGCATCTTCCGGCCTTGGCCGATGAACAAGTATTCCCTTAACCATTTTAAAAAGGCATCAATTCTCAAAACCACAAAGGTAAAGGCTAAAGAAATTATCATGTACTTCCTCTTATCCCAGAAACACACATGTATTACGACCTGTAACTGAAAATAAGAAATTAATTATTTATCAAATGCAGATATACTTGTATAACTATTATACGAATTATTCACTGTCAACTTTGTGTACAAGAATGTGTAGGAATATATAATGCCTAGGTACTATCGTTTGCTGTTTGCTTCGATCATTGAAAAAATTAAAAATATAAGTAATGATAAGATAATGAAATTGAAAATTTTCATTTTTACTCACAGACTATAAGTCGATATCACTACTAAATTGTCGGCAATACTCTTACAAGAATTTGCAAGAAAAAACCCTTTAAAAGGTTTATGACTCAATAAAGAACTAAGTAACGGTGTTGATAATATTTTTTTTATTTTATGTAAACAGATAATAAAGTATGGAAACATTGAAGACTCTCATAAATATTATTTTTTGGACTAAAGCTGCTAATATTTTGTATAAATGCGAATGTCGCAAAAAATATTTCTAATATCAGTTACGTGATGTGATGATGATAACAGCACAGCAATTTTTGAATGGGACAGTATGTGTGCCAACAGTTTATTGCTAAACAAAAGGGAAGTCGTGCGTATGGACGATGCAATACATATTTATGGATACTTAACATTAGTGTGACATTAAATCAATAATGAAACTACCATGTGATATTAAATGAAAAGAAAACAAAAATTAATATACAAAAATTATATTAATTAGCTAGAGATTAGGGGTGAAGAGAAAAAGCAATAATATTTGAGAACAAAAATAGATTGAAAAAAAGGTAATAAATTTAACTTGAATTGAAAAACACTTAATAACACTCGTGGTGGTGTAGTCTAAATGCATCAATTGGTGAGACATGGCGGAAAGGTCTTTTTTTGTTTTAAATTCATCTCAATCAATAATAGTGAATACGAAACCAAGGGAAAGAAAAGAAATCAATTACCTGATGCTTTTTGCAAAGGGAATCAATTCCAAGATATTTTTGTAATAGTTGTACAATTTGTTTTAATTAAAAAGCCAAGGAAATTGTGAAAGAATGTTTAATAAGTTTGAACTTGAGAAAGATTTTTAGAAAATAGAAAATTTTGTGGAATAGTATACTAAAACAAATATTTTTTAAATGTTATTTTTATAGAAATAATAAGTCTAGATTCATGACACGGTTAAATAAAATTGTTTTGTAATTGTAGTGGTAATTAGACGATTTAGTGATTTAGAGTTTTCGCTTGTGATTGAAAAATGTTCATCTTTAGACTTGGTTTTGCATTTATATATTATCTATTTGATAAGAGACCAGATTAATTGATTTTTTTTTGCAAATTCGACACATTAATATTTTAGTTAGATACCCATGTTCTTTCTACATTTAAGCATGATGGAATATTTGTGGTCCGTCGGTCTTATAAAAAAAATTGAAATAATCAACCCTTTCCAGTACAGGACATTTTGCAATCACGAACATTCCTCTAAAAAGCCAAGTTGTAGAATGCTCATTTCAACAAGTTTTCGCACAGCTTTGACGATTAAGTGGGTAAAAATCATGTCGATTACAGAATCCGCAAAACTCGATCCGCAGTTAGAGCTCTGTTTCCCACCTATTCATTTATCGTGAAAAGAAAAGAGAACACCACACTGTGAATCATTGCGGATCGAGTTTTGCGGATTCTGTAATCGACATGATTATCTTCTCCTTTTAGTGAGTGTCTGGCCATGTCAATTAGTAATAAATAAATAAGTGCTACAGTAGGTATTGTTCACCATTAATAATATAATCCGAAATTTTCTGAATCTTCAGTTTTTGATGCCTATTATTTTTTTCTATGTATTGTTTAAGTTGTTTTAATTTTTTCGTGCAATTAAAAATAAATAAAAAAAAGAATTAAAAATAAAATATGGGTTCGAGGTTGAAGGGAATTCCATCAATACTCTATGTAATCCATTTAAAAAAAAGTTTTTAGTTTAGTATTTTTTAACGTAAAAACAGAGAAATTAAATATTTTTTTTTTCAATTTTTGAGTGTGAATTTTTTTTCAAAAACTATTTGCTAAAACAACTTGATTTGCAAATCAAATTAAATAAAAGAGTATTGGCTTTAAAAAAATACAATTGTAGACGTAGTAGGCGTTGTCCTTGTTTTGAGTACATGGTTTTTTTTTTAGAAAATTGCCCAAATTAAAGTGGATTTTTCAATAACGATATCATAAATCTTTCTTAATTGCACATTCATGTTTCTGGGACATGGGGTACGATATTAAAGCTTGGCTATACTCGAAAGTTAATTAAAAAAAAAAGAGTTGAAGACACATCATCACCCTTAAACATCGTTAACCCAATTATACTCAAAAACTTACTTCTTAAGTACCCATATGTTGTTCAAACAACATAACTTTAAAACACAATCAAAGCACTACTTGATATATTCTGACTCAAGTAGCTAATTTTAAATGCCCTCAAAGGAAATGCCAACTTTGCATCTGATAAATTTTCAAGTGATTTTATTATGTATAGAAGTTCATATGTACATTATGTAAGTAACTAAATTGGAACTTTAGTCCTTTCCGTTTATTGAATTTGTGTCGGATTAGATGTGTGTACCTACACAATATACTTCTTTGAATATCGTATCAGTTAAACTGAAGAAAGAAACCCTTTACTTTCAAGAGTTGGAAAAGGAATAGAATGATGTAATACAGCTGCTTACATTTATTTTTTTCTACTTTTTGTTTTAAAGAAAACGCACACATATGACTTCATTTTATATAAAAAAAAAATCCACCAACATCTTTCTCCACCTTGGCTCTCATCCCATTCCATAGCCGCCTTCGTCATCGCAGCTTTTTGTTTGTTTCCCTAGCTTTGACTCGTAATAGGTATTTGTTCTATCTACCATAATTTTAAATAACGTATAAAAGATTCGAACCTAAGATTGATTGCATGTCAAAAATCTCAGTTTTTGTTTTTATGCAAAAAATCTATTTTGCATCAAAAGAGGAGACATTTTGATAAATCAATCATTTTTCTTCATAGATTGTTAACCTTTCATATAGTTTTAGATACAAACTTTAATTGGTTCATTTTACGCTTGTGATCAAATTGATTCGGTTCATAGGACAGCACATTTTGTGTGTTTTCGATGTTATAATGTTTTTTATCATCAAAACATATAGTTAGAAAAGGTTACAAAAGAAAATTATTACTTAATCAATCGTTTCTAGAATATAATGGGATTATCTAAAGATAGAATTATAAGATAAACGACATTGTCATCATACTTCAAAAAATAAAATTGATTTTGGTGTGGGTCGAATGTCTGTTTAATGGAATAATTTATTATAAAGGCTTCGAATAAACTCCAACTAATTTAATTTTTTTGAACATGGCAAACCGTACACATAAATAATAAAAAAATATAAAGAATACAACTTAAAAAAGATTATTTATTGTAAACTTATTTTGTTTGATAAGATATTTCAATATTTTGGATTCTAAGGGTCAGGAAATACATAAATCTTAAATTGGCCGGAGAAATTGCCAATAAAGCTAAAGTAAAAGCATGCTTGTGTTTCCTTTTTTCCTTCCATTTTTTTGTTGGTAACTTGATAAAAGCACTCCAAAAAAACTGTATCAAATTCAAAAGCAAACCCTAATGGGGTTATCCTCCGAACGTAATATTAAATTGAAATTTAAGTGATGCTTACATTCAAGTTCACTGAACCCTCATAACTTGATTGTCCGGAAGTTGTTTAATTCCCTCTGACATACCTACCCAAAATAAACCCCGAAGGATAAATGAATAAACATTTGTTTAAAACTTCCTTCTCCCATGGGTCAATGGACCCGTTCTTACTTGTCTTTAAATGGATTGTTTTTCTTAAATCGATGATTTACCCTTTTTTTGCATGTGTACTTAATCACAGTCTACACTGCACCCTAAAATAGGTCAAAAGTTACATAAACAATACAAACTATTTGTACAGGCACACCATACACGAACCAAGAACATGAATGGTTCGGTTTCGTATCAGAAGAAATCGCAAAGCGTGTAAACCATCAATTAAGCTTAAAATAGGGCAACGATAAAAACAACAACAGCAGTGACAGAAAAAAAAAATCAATATTGTATTTGCATTTCAAGCAACACACTTCTCTTGCCGTGGTCGTTGTATATCCACCATAATGAACAGGTAATCTCGGCCCAATTAGTAGGTAAATCCCGAGAATTATTTTCTCGTTTATGTACACGTAAATGTGCCAAGCTGCCAAGTGCCACCCTGACAAAAAATAAATAATAAAAAAAAAATATCCTTCCCGGATAGTATTACCTTGCCCTGAATTGCAAAATAATATCCGGGGTAGTTTGTCAACTAAAAATTTACTCTCAATTCGCCCTAGGACGTTGCCAGTTTGCCTTTTACCCTTGCTTGCCATCATCATCATGGCCCCCAACAACAAATTAAGAGAAGGATGCCTTTCCTTCCTTTCCCTCAATTCGTGTCACACAAACAACCAGCTAATTTTTGTCTCATAATTTGCAATTGACAAATTGATAAGCTTTAAGGTATTACGTTATGAAGAATATTATTTTATTTATTTGCTTATTTTATTCAAGCACTCACAGGCTTGATTTAAGGCTTACACATATTCCTAGCGAATTTCAATTCAACCGGTATTTCCGGATCAAAACAAGTCTGACTGAATCCATTCCATATTTCAGTTTGGTATGGGTGTTTCGATAGGTACCAGTCCAGGCCAGCCTTGCTGCTTTAAACTTTTCCTCTCAACGATGTGTATTTAATATTTTTATTATTTTTTAAATATATACATATGTATACCTAGTATATATGTATGTATGATGTGTTACTTTTCGTGTATTATATTTTTGTTTTAATTTTTAACCAATGTTTTCTCCTTTTAAAGAAGAAGGAATCACATTAATAAGCTTTCATTTTTTGCACATTAATAATTTTAATTATAAACTTATTTAAAATTGTTGTTAGTGACGGTGAGGGCGATCGCCGCCGTCTTGCACTTTCCACATTGAATTGTCGTTGGCATTGAGGAAAACAAAAAAAAAAAAAAAAAAACAACGTGAACATTAGAGATTGGTTATTTTTTGTTGTTGTTATATATGGTAGTTAACAGTACACAGAAAAGTAATGACACGTCCGAGAGAAACCATAGAAGACCGTGAACCACCTTGCGTGTGGATAAAGTGGAAGTAACTGCCGCTAGGTTGGAAAATGTTTATCGAGCTACCTATTCTACTACTACAGTTACAGAAAGTGCAAACAATGAAAATTTAAAACAGATAGTGTTGAGAGATTAAAGAAATTTTAACCATGTTAGAAAAAAATATATTTTTTTTAAACAAACAAAATTGTTAGGTACTTTTAATAATTAAATATGAACGCAAATCTTTGAACAATAAAAAATTACAATTTTTAAGAATACTCCATACTGGAAATACCCATGGGGCAATAGTAAGTGCGTAGGACTAAAAATAAATAAAACAAGAATAAAAAAAAATATATAGAAACTGAAAATGATGCTGTGGCCTTTCTAGCTTTTCGGTAATTTAAATAATTTTTTGAACAATTATTTTTATTATTTAGAGTTCAATACATTACGGTCCATTTTACTGAAATATTAAGGTCGTCACTAAATTTGATTTTCTTATACTATAGTAAAAGGACCTTAGTCAAGGCTCTTAAATATTTTCTTTCCATGATATAATGAGGGCGGATTTGAGTTATCAGTCTCTTAAACTTATGGGATTTCGATAAATACAGACCTTAGTATGTTAACTTTTAGTAAAAAAAAAAATAACATCTACGAACACTTCTAGTTCCTTACCAACCACCAATACTTTGCAACATTAACACTACCACCAACTGCAAGTGCCTCCATTAATAACAAAAGTTTTTTGACACTTGTGAGGTGGGTGCCATTCACACAGCTGTACAATTCACCACAGATAAAAAAAAAATCGCTATGAAGTGGAGAGTATAACTTGGAATATGTTTTTTTTTTCTACATAGGCAAAATGCGTGTTTCCATTTGTCCATTAGAGCATGACATACATGAGAAATGAAAAACAATCTAAAAATTATTTTTGAATAAAGCTTTCGCGCACCTTTAGATAATGTGTATTCCTTTGACTTATTACTTTTTTTCGTTGTGCGATACTTACCTAATATGCTA
Organism: Syrphus vitripennis; assembly: GCA_958431115.1. Lineage (NCBI taxonomy): Eukaryota > Metazoa > Arthropoda > Insecta > Diptera > Syrphidae > Syrphus > Syrphus vitripennis. The sequence continues at coordinate 917,037 of OY288109.1, read as the reverse complement.
TTCCGATAAATTGATAATCCATATTTTATTTTATACCTACTAATATTTTTGTATTGCCAAGCCGCCGACAGCGACAGCAGCAACTGCTGTGATGATTTTATGTTTATCTATTTGCGTCTGGCGGTTTGTATAGACGACTCTTGCTACAGAACTGCACATATTCACGCCACACTAACAAATTAGGTTATAAAAACTTAGGGCTCTATTATAAATCGAATTTTTCCCATTAACTTTTTTTTATTATTTAAAAAATATTCAAATTAAAAATGGGTTTTTTAAACAATGTTTGGCATATTTACGAACAACACATAAACAAGGGCAAACTATATCTTTCACTTAACACAAATTAAAATAAAAAAAAACACATGAAAGAAGGTACACAGAAAGGCGAGTGAAAGAATCCAATATCGTCTGACCATCCAATTTGATATCTAAAACAGCACTAAGTAAAGAGAGAGAAAAATGTTGGCGCTCTGATGGGTGATCTTGCCGACAGATTAATGATGATCTTGTGGAGCACATACACCACACTAACTACAAAAATTCAATGTAAGAGCGAAAGCAAGTCGATTTAACAAGTGCGATGTCCGCTTTGATTTGAAGACAAAAAAAAGCTGAAGAGTGAAGATTGGCTGGCTAGACACACAAGATTGACCATGATGCATAATGTTAGGTAGGGAGTAATCAAAAGGTTTTTTCGTCACATTTCAGGAATCCCATTCCTTTGTGATTTTTTTTTCTTGCGACGAATTGTTTCCGGTGTATGGCGGGCATATTTTGCATTTTAAAATGTGTTGTGTTTGTAGATATTATTAAAACCAATCTTTGGTGATAAGTATTGGTTTAATAAAAAAAAAGTGAAACTTAATTTAAAAAAAGTTAAACTAAATTTAAAAAGCTAAATGACTTTCAAATATATTCACGTCTAGCTATATTTTAAATTCTTTCATTTGACTTAATAAAAACGTGTTATACTTCTAATTTTTTAAAAACTCAGCTCAATTTTAATTGAACACGAAATCAAACATATTTGGAAACAGGTCATTTTTGTTCAATGTTTATTTTAACAATTATAGAAACACATTTTTTAGTTCTAGGTTTGATGAGAGTATTTTCCTTTTTAAGCTTATCAGGAATTGAAATACATATTTCTATATGTTTGTATCCTGAAAGCTGGTTGAGCATTAAGGCAGTGACTTAAAAATGTCAACGATTCTGTATGTTGTTAGATGGCGGAAATGAACGGAACATTCGATTTCCTGCCGAATCCAAACGTTTACGATGACGCACAAATTTTTTTAACCAGAGATACTGCTTTAATTTTGTGTGATTTCCAACCTGTATTGCATCTACGAAATAGCCACTGCCACGGGGTATAATAAAACTGTATTGTGTTTTAAAGGATGAAGGATTAAGTTATTAGTGCTCATAAAGTCATTAAATTAATAGTTCTTATCAAAAATCAAATAACCTCAATTGCTCAAATCTACTAAATATAGCATTGAAACTTAGAGTCAAAGCTTTCGCAAAGAACATTCAATATGCAATAACAAACGACCTAGACCTAGACTTATACTTATCTTTCCTGTGAAAAGCACTTAGATTGAGATTTCGTTTTTATTTTGTAAACAAAACAAATCAAACCCAAATAAACTGCTTGCCGAAAACGTATTGTTTGTGGTATGGCAAATGGCTGTTTTGTATTTGTTTTGATTGAAATAAAGTATTTTTAAATATTTTTTTTTTCTTTAAATAATGCTGCTTAAATACAAGACAAATTGTACTTGTATGACGTTGCAGTACTTATTTTAAGAAATATAAACGCATTTTATTACAGAAGAGTTATTACTTCCTAAAAAGCCTTTAATATTATGTTTTATGGCGTTTAAGTAAAGCACAATTCTTAAACTTAACCTTGACAGTAAAGTTAAGTTGTGAGATTTGATAAATGAGATGATAAAAGATGTGTGCTCTTTTACGATTGTTTTTTCAATAACGTTTAGGTTCAACTACAGTCTTCTCACGACCATAAGGCATTCGCTTTTTTGAAACACCAATTACTGTCGCTTCCGTAGCTTGTTGTGTCAGGAGGTTTTCTTCAAATACAAAAATAACTTCCAACAGAAATAACTTCTCACACTCAATAAAGTTCGTGGGGAAATATATATTTTCGAAAAAGTTTTAACTGTGCAGTAGATAATGTTTTTCAACTTGTGAACTGAATCAAATATAGGAAATGTATACACGAATTTTAACTGCAATGTTTCAGTTTGGATTCGTGTATACATTTCTTAGCAGATCATTTTTTCAGGTTTGCTCTATAGAAATTTTAAAAAAATCTTTTTTCCACATATAAAAAGCTAAGATCTTAATTTATATCGAATGGCGATAATATCGTGCATATCATACGCGCTTCTAAATGCCATGCGATTTCATAAAACAAATGCCACATACATTTGTACGTCAAATTCAAACCTGCTATCAGTAGTTCTTTTTTTATAAATGAAATTGTTGTTTGAATTGAACGCAATTGTTTTATCCAATATAGGTATATTTCTTAATTAAAACAAACAATTCCAAAACAAATGCAATTTTATTTTTTTTTTGTATATAAAGTATAAGTTCATTTCATTGTTACTACCATTTATCAGACTTAAATAGTAATAACATTACTTTAATGTTTTGGTTATTTGATTACAATATTTTTCTGTTTGTTTTTAATTTAACAAAACACAATACCTAACACATATTACTATTTTGATAACCCTGCGTTTTGTATTATCTTCTTATATAATTTTGTTAGTTTCTCTATTAAATAATAATACAAAATTATAACCAAAAAAATAATCTAAAATGTTTACTTTTAATATTACATTATATTTGATAAATTTAATAAATCTGATGGTCGATGAGGGATATTGTTTCGCATATATAAGTTTATATACTGGATACATAATTGCTTTGTAAATACTTTTTAGTAAATCCTATACATATACATACACACGTAATGCATATAATATAAACATGTAAACGCATTTCTCCATACTGTTAATTTTATTTTTTTTTTATCAAGGATAAAAATTTATAAGAATATTATTGTTATACAATGTTGTTTTGTTTTTAGTTTTAATTTTTTTTTCTGTTTTATTTTCTTGTGGTTTTGTTATTATTTAGGAAGATTTTAATGACTGCAATACTCATAGATGTTTTTTAGAATGTATTTATTCCCAGTCTTTTTTTATTTCAAATGTCCAATCCCATTTAAGATGAACATTTTTGTCATCATCCGTAAATAGTGACGAAACAGAGTATGTGCCCCTCGCCATCATTCCCGATGGGGCTTCCTCGAATGGTGTAAGGTAGGATATAATATCCTTTTTAGGTGGGTAGGATCCAACCATATGTGTCATTTTATCCACTGCGAATAAGAAATATAATAATTTTATACAAATTTAAGAAAAATAACAAGAATATAAAAAATGTAATTGTTAGAGTTCTTATTCTAAAAAAACATGGTGAAGCATTTTGTTGTGTGTAGTTAGTAAGAAGATGTAATGTTAAAAACGGTTAAATCTTACCAATAGCTTTTGAATTCCAATTCAAAAAAAGAGTTAGCAAATGAAAACAAACATTTTATTTTAATTCTTTAAATATTTATGTTTATCAAGTGCAACTACGTAAGCTTTTAAAATTGAGAAAATTATTTTTTTTGTTACTGAACAAAAGTTTTTCAGGATTAATTTAATCTTATTAAACAGCAAAAACACCTCTCCTTATGGTGAAGTAAAGAAAATAAAACTAAGGATTTGGATTTTTAATGTAAACCTTTTATTAAAGTCGTACAAAACACTCCTCTATGTTACTAATAAATTTAAAGTCCTGGAATTTGCGTGTCTTAAGAAAGACTAGTCTCTCAGATTTAGAAATAGTGAAGACGGTTAAAGTGAGCCTTGCCATCCGTTAAATTCTATAATATGAGTAATGAGAAGGGTACTATGTACTCGTACATACATATGTATGTATAAATCTTGCGCAAACAAATAAAAATACAAAGTAATGAAAACGTTTAAATTATAATACGAGTACATACATATACTACTACTTCCGAATTTAAGCCTAACGATGTTGTCGATATTGTATAGTTATATTTTGTTGTATCTTAAATCACATATAGTCAGATCCATAATAGAGTTTATATGCCCCTTAAAAATTATACAAATTATCATTTCAAAAGCAAAAATGTAAAGTTCTCGTGCACATTTTAAAGCCATATGCGATAGATGTAAGATGTACACGAGATTGTATGCAGATAATAATAGATGCAGATAAGTATGTGGACTGGACAATTAGACTAAGAAAATGACGTCAATAAAACGTCTTGTAAAGATAAGATGTATGTATGATACAAAATAATGTAGAAATTTGAATGGGGAGTCCATATAAGAATTTCAAAATCTTTTTATGTTTAAAAGTTTTAATAAAAAATGCGAAAAAAACTTAAGCTGAGATGTTTCTATAATTAAGAAAGATTCTCATAGAGGACAAATTCGATTCTTCAAATAAAATACACAACAAAAAGGCCCCAGCCAGGATTTAAAGCAAACAAATTAAGGATAATAAGAAACATTGTTTTGAAATATAACAGTTATTCATAGATTTAAAATAATGGGAAATTCATTACAAAGAGAAAGTTTGGAGAGTTTGAAAATGTTGTTAGTTTACGTAATATTTGACAAGCTATTAGCGATTAAAATTGATATAGAACTCCATAATGTTACCGTAACTAGTATTTTTCAACTATATATGTATATGTTTCAAACTTTCAAACCCATATATGTAGGTTGTTTAAACATTTTTGTTTCAATAATAATAAATCAATCTTCATTTCTCAGTTTTCTGTACAATCATGTTTTTGATGTAGTCACATTTGAAAACTGTGAATAATATATATTGAATTTTTGATGCGTTGCCCAACGAAAATAAAAATGGGTGTGGAGCTTATTATACATACAATAAGAGAAATTGGGCAACTCAAATGTTTTAAAATATATTCCTTACTTTTGTTCGAACATTTTAAATTGAAAATAATGTATGTACATATGTATCTGATATGAATTTTGTACTGCTTAAAACGTAAACATTCTTTTGTACTTCAAATCTAACTTATTTCAAATTGAAGTGCAATTAGAGACATACTTTATTCAATGATTTTTGCAACTCTTAAGCCATTACAATTCAAGAAATTAGATTTAACGTGTAACCTTCTCATTATATCTCTTTAACGAACATAATTTATAATTCTATCGTAATTCTTTTCAGATCATTTCTCATTTCATGTTGGAGTGTACAGATAGATTTCCTTACGCACCAACATATAACTAGGCTTAAAATAGAACTCTTCTCGGTTGACTAAACACCAGTTTACAAAGAAATAAAACCTTGTTTATATTTTATTCTTTTTTGATGTATTCAAAAAAAAAAAAACACCGAAGAAAAATAAGGGTAGTAGGAGAAGAGTCCTAGTACTAAAAATAGAATAAATATTTAAGGAAAGCGCATTAATCTGTTTTTCGAAATTACTTTGATGTTCATAGATAATTTGCTAGTTTTTTTTATGAATATATAGATTTAGGTTTGACCTATATCAGCTTACGCTGTTCAAGTTTTTTTTTTCTCAAAAATGCTAACATTGCTAGATCATTAGGTAAATTAGCAAGAAAGGTTTTCCATTTTCAACTTGAACTACAAAAGCATAATACCAATAAGAATATTTAATCTTACCTGGCACTCCCAATCTATAAGTCTTTTGTACGTATTTAAGGCCATGGACAATTTCTCTTTGAACTATAAAATCGATTCGCACCTTGTAGCGTATACCTTCCTTAATAACAAAGACCTAGGCAACAGCACAGCACATGGATTAACGATATCAAGTAGACCACCAAGTGGAAAATAAATAAACCAAATGAAAAGAAAACAAAATAAAGTTAAAACTTTTGTTTTTTTGAAGGTTGCAAGTATATTATGTAATTACCTGTTTTTTTAACTGCGTTAAGTCGCCAGTTAAATCCAATTCCATGTCTTCTCGTCCATCAACGCAAAGGCATAGTTTTTTAACAATAACTTTTCTTGGATCACTCGTGTCTGGAAAATTTCATTGAAATTATTTTACAATGTAATAAGTTTAATAATTCAAGTCCAAATAGCTTTAATTGTATTTCTTTTCTCACCAACAATAATTTTTTCACTCTCGGCTTCACCAAGCAGCGCCTTTTTGTATACAGCAAGACTTTTATCGTCTTTGTCGGCGGCCACTATTTCATCGATAGTTTTCTCCGGTGGTGGCTGGTAGTTTACATCGTGTTCAACATCATCGAAAATCTCTCCAGCAGGGTGATCAGCTTGATTGTTTGATGACATTCTATATCAAGGGTATAGAGTTTCTGCATAAATTAAACAAATAATGTGATTAAAGTCTCAGACTACAGAGGACATTAAAGCCTAACAAATAACACCTTGAAATGCACAAAGCCTCACTATAGCAACCACACCCAATCAATTCGATCGTAGCTCGTCCAGTCGTGGACGGCTCTTTAAAGCTTTTTGCACACATAATTTACAATAAATTAGTTTTCTTTGATTTTTTTGTTCGTTCTTGGTGGAAAAAAAAGAAAAAAGATAAAAGTTAAAGAACTTTGTTATCACAAGTGTGTGTCATAGAAGGGAGCGAAAGGGGAGAAACAATTGCACCTTGCTGCCTATTATAGGCAGCCAATCAATCATACCGCTTAGGCAAATTCTCTAGATTCTCAAACTGGAAATGTTGTATATAGATAATAAAATAGTCTTGCCGCTGGTATAAAGGAACATGTTTTATGAGCAAACCATTTATCTTGTCTAATAATTCTAATTAGATGAATAGGCCCACTGATTACTAAGAATTCAAAGAAGGCATTTCCAGAATAATAACCGAATGGCGTATTTTATCGAAGGTTGAGACTCAGACACAAGGCTGCTGTTGGGACACCGAACAAGCAGTGAAACAGCCCATACAAAATGTACGAAAATGATTCACCGGTTTTGTGTCATTTTTTTCCTTTAGATTTTATCTCTGAAAATTTCGGCTTTTTGATAAAAATTAATTTACTTACCCAAAAAGATTTAAAATTGTCCGAATGGAATTGAAAGATTTATTTAATGTTTTTCAAATGAAAATTTATCTTGTAGAAATAGAGAAAAACGTAACAAATAAATTTATTATAGTACTGCAAAAGGAAAAGAATCACATTCAACTTATACACAAGAATCAACGAAAAATAATAAACGCGAAATTGCACCACAGTGTAGAAATACACACACTCAGAATATATTATATAGAAAGAGAAAACGAGTATGCCAACGTTGTGTATTGTTGAAAAGGTGGAATTTTTTGGAAAAAAAGAAAATGAAACAGTAGGAATTAGAAAAAAATATGAAACACTACAGGCAAAGGTATAAAAAGTGGTCGCATATTCGAGGAAAAAATGATTTTGTGGTCTTTTTTTATGTGCTATTTGAGTAGTATAACTATAACCTCTTATAGCTTCAATTACAAATTCGCGGATCCAGCAGCAAAAATTAAAGTCTTTCACTCCACAGGAGAACAGACGTTATGGAAACGAAGTGTATGGGTAATCGGATACATACATCTTTGAAGCCACCTTACAACACCCCAAAATAATCCAATCACCTGGATTCTGGTTTAACTCAAATATTCTTGAAAAAATTAAGAGCTAGTGTGGAATACATTAGCCGCGTTTTACTATCGACCAAGATCAATATGGATCATCCTGTGATAGTAAAACGATCCAGATCCTGCAAACTAATTCTTGAATCTTGAAATAGTTCCAGATAGAAAGCAGGATCCCAATTTTTTTTTGTATTGCTTGTAAAAGATAATCTAGATCCATACCCAGATCCCAATAACAGATATTAGGAGTTTTTCTTTTTTAGCTCTGAGTAGAGCACCGAGCAGAGCTGGAGCTAATCGAGCTCGGTCTGAGCAGAGTATGCTTAGACCTGTCCGATTTATTAAAGAAACAAACCTGAGCACGGAACTGTCAAACATAAAAAAAAATGACAAGCTCACAAAAATTTGTTTTGGTTTTTGATTTTGCTTCAGTTTTGTTTTGAGTTGAATTTATTAAAAACAGAGTCATGTCCTTCGTCCATTTTACACCTTTTATAAAACAAAAAAAATAAAGTATTTGTATTTTATAAAAATAATTTATTTCTTACTTTCAGTCGGAGAACAACCAGCTTCGCCCGCCATTTCAATTAGTTTGATTTTTTACCTCCTTTCATCTCACTCGTCACATCAAAAAAGTAAATGAAGTTGGGCGCGCTCAGCTTTTTACTCCATCTACTCCGTCATTTTTTCCTGAGCTCGTGGAGGGCGCTCTGACCAAGGTCTCATCGAAAAAAGAAACAAAAGTTGAGTGCTCAGAGGTGTCTGAGCTAAAAAAGAAATACTGATTTTTTTTTGACAGCTCAGTACCCTGCTCGGAGCTAAAAAAGAAAAACGCCTATTGTCAAGGTGAAGAGATCTCACCAAAACTTGCAAAAATGAATCCTTATCATCTGTTTGTTTGTACAGAAAACTGGATTCCCAACTAGGTGAAAATAACTACCAAAGTGTTCTGAGTGTTGACTTACTCGTATTATATATGGGCTGCTAGTTACGACTCATTTTTATATAAAAACTCTTCTTCTAAGCGACATCAGTGCTAATTTTGCAAAGGTGGACATTAAAATATTTAAATAACTTTTGTTTCCCATAAGAACTAACTTTTTTTTTATTAATTTTCCTTTTATTTGTGCTATTAGCACAAAGGCTGTTCTCAAGATTCAAGAAAGAATTTTTCTGTCGGCTGTTTGACATTGTAATTAAGTTTACAAGCATTGGATAAATACAAATAGAAAGTGACACCCAGAATTTGACACCGTTTTTCCGATAGAGGTGTTGTGTTAAATAAAATAAATGTTTTATATTTATAAAAAAATCTTTATTAAAAAATATATTTATGTGTTTTTTTAACGATACAAACAAAAAAAAAAACATAAAATTAAGAAGGGAGCAAACATTTCCGTTCTTTGACTTTACGATGAACCATATTCTGCTTCAATATGGTTTTTGTAACAGATAAATTTTGAAATTGGAGTTAAACTCAAAGAAAATGGAAACAGTGAGAAAAATAATTAAAACTAAAAATTATGTCTCTCCAACTTAAAATGTATCGAGACTTTTAGCGAACGATTATATAAATAAAAATTGCAGTACTTTATAAAAGCCTTTATTCTAGCGTGTGAAATATGAGAGATTATTCAAATAAATAATTAAAAATCACAGACTTCTTCTTTCTGCAAAAACTTTATTATATGTATTATTTCTTAAAATTATTATCACATCGATTGTTTTTGTTTTTCTTTTTGTGATTGAAAAACATGATTATATTTGGGTCCATTTAAATAATTTCTTTTGTGTTATCTTATTTATTTATTTTATTCCTCACTATTAATTTAATAGCGAAAAAATCGTGAAAAAACTCCTTGCTCATTGTCTATTCAATTTTTAATTTCCAATCTCATAATGTACCAACATTCCAAAAGTTCCATGCTTCCATGTGATTTCTCCATTGTTTTTATTCCATTCGACCTCCCTGGAGGAACGAGAATGTCTCACACAAAATTCCGTAAGGTAGCAGCAGTGGTCGTGGTTGCAAATAGATTCTTTTCAAGTTCTCGTATCGTGTCCGTGGCTGGTGTGCTGTTAATTGTAAGTGCAAAAATTATTCAAACAGAAAATTATTTTGATTATATTCTAATAATTTATTAACAAATTGATCCATATATTACATGTTGTTTTATTAAACTCATAAAATTCGCTAATCATGCTGTATTTTCCACTTTTTTGTCACTTAAAAATTATGTAACCTATTGATTTTAACCTTGGACCTGCAAAGAAAGAAAAAAAATTACGGAAATAATTTTATATGTATGAAATTATTTATCTTCCAATAGCCGATCCCACACAATAAATTTAACCCAAGATGATTGCATCAATTTTTGAAGCAGCTAAAAACTCCCCCTTCAAAACTCCCTTTAATCGTGCACAATGTGAAGCTGCACCCGGTAGGGAAATCCAAGCAGCATCCGCAGTAGTCCCTCAGGATTCGTGTGAATTTGGCTCAACCAAGTACTTTGTACTTTGTGGTCTTGGTGGTATTCTTTCTTGTGGTACTACTCACACTTTTGTAGTGCCATTGGATTTGGTCAAGTGCCGTCTGCAAGTCGACTCGGCCAAGTACAAGAATCTTTTCAATGGATTCAAGGTTTCCTTTGCCGAAGAAGGAAGCCGTGGCTTAGTTAAAGGATGGGCTCCAACTTTCTTTGGATACTCTGCTCAGGTAAGACAGAAACAAAAAAAAAGAAATAGAATGTTCGCTCGTTTATTAATTGGAATTGTTATGCAACTTTTTACTAATCCAAACCTTGAAAAAAGAAGACTGTGGAAATTCAAAATTGCAAGTCCGGAGATAAATAATTTCATTTCTCAGACTTCAGAACAAACTTTTTAAACGTTGCATAATTTTGCTATTATTTTAAATAGCTTCAAAATTGTGATTCTTAAGTCTGTGGTCTCAGACTGTCTAATGGAATAGCTATATGTTTTTTTAACAATGATATGTTTATTATTTGAATTGAAAGATAACACACTTACATAATGATGTGTAAGAATTATATTACATTATATTATTTGGTGTTCCTAATTAACTTACAATTTAAAAATGTGATATATGATTTTTTTTTTAATTTTTCAAATCTCTAGATTTGGTAGGTATTTCTTTTATATCTAAATAAAAAACGAGATGCATGATGATTCCAATCAGGAGTAGTTTACTTTTGAATAAAAGTGTTTAGTTAAAATGTATTATTATTTATTAGGGTTTGTGCAAGTTCGGTCTCTATGAGGTCTTCAAAGTACAGTACGCAAACATGCTCGGTGAGGAGAACTCCTACCTGTATCGTACTTCTCTTTACTTGGCTGCATCAGCTTCGGCTGAATTCTTTGCCGATATTGCTTTGGCTCCATTCGAAGCTGCCAAGGTTAAGATCCAAACTATGCCTGGTTTTGCTAACACATTCCGTCAAGCTGTTCCCAAAATGGTGAAGGATGAAGGTATTGGTGCATTCTACAAGGGCCTGGTGCCATTGTGGTGCAGACAGATTCCATACACTATGATGAAATTCGCTTGCTTCGAAAGGACAGTTGAATTACTTTACAGGTAAGACAATATTTGAGTTTGAAACTTGAGAAAATTACTAAATACATTTTTTCAGTCATGTTGTTCCAAAACCACGTCAAGATTGCACCAAGGGTGAACAATTGGTTGTCACATTCGCTGCTGGTTATATTGCTGGTGTCTTCTGTGCCATCGTCTCCCATCCAGCCGATGTTGTTGTATCAAAACTCAACCAAGCCAAGGGTTCATCTGCCTTCGATGTCGCCAAGAGTCTTGGATTCATGGGAATGTGGAACGGTTTGGTTCCTCGTATTATTATGATTGGTACATTGACAGCCCTACAATGGTTCATTTATGATGGTGTTAAAGTAGCTTTGGCTCTCCCACGTCCACCACCACCAGAGATGCCAGAATCCCTTAAGGCTAAATTGGCCAAAAGCGAGTAAAATTTAAGGAAACAAACCAGTACATAGTTAAATTATAAATCATAAATCAGAGAACGCGAAACGACTAACGAGAAGACAAAAAGAACTAAAACCAAATACACTTAAGAAATCCATATCTAAGTATACTCAAAACTTAGGGAAACCAATGCAAAAATTAAAACCCTAGCAAGAAAGGGTCATCAAATCCTGCAGAAACACGCTTGTGTTCTTGTAATTAATTAAAAAATGCATTTAAACGAAAAAACAGTTCATTCCACAGACAAAATAAAATCAGTAGAAAGCGATCATTCTTGAAAATAAAATAATTGTTATTATTTATTCTTTATAAATGATATATGATTAAGGAAATTAAACGTGTATCGATCCAGTCAAGAAAGCAATAAAATGTTCTATGTCTCCCTATGTGAAAATACTTGATAAAAATTTGTTGTTATTTACATACATAAAAATAATTCTTTTTAGGTTACGAATTTATCAGTTGATCACGTCACAAGAACGTGATATCATTTGTGGAGAAGCTAAGCGTCACAAGCATTAACAAAGAGGAACTACAAACATGCATAAGTATGAACTAATGAATGATAAGTGAGTCAATTCCTACACCCTGGCCCTGAGATCCGATATTTTTACGTACTTTCGATAAACATGGACGGATTGAGTTTAAAAATATCTACGAACAGTTGTACATATGTAGTTGTTTAATATACTGCAGGGCGTGTTTTTTCTTAACTAGTTATCTAGAACTGGAAAGAACCTTTAGTATCAAATGAAGAGAACAGAAGAGAGAGAGAGAGAGTAACTTAAATTCCTTTGGTCTAGATAATTTTTATTTGTAATGATCTGAGGACAGATTTTTTTTTTCTCGTAGGGTTCCTAGAACGATTTTAATTTTTTAAAATAATATATAAAAAGTCGGTGAGGTCAATGAACAACGACCGACTACTCTGTTTGTGAAATGAGTTGTTGTTTTTAAGAGAGGAAAGTACTTTTGGGATACTTTTTTTGGCAGGTTATTTCAACCTTAATTTTTAATTCAAATTGCACAGTAAGGACCTAAATTGCATATTAAATAAAAAAAAAATTAGAAAAATAAAACTCATATTATTATTTTTTATATTTCTTGTTTTATTATTATTTTATTCTACAATAGAAAAATTAAACATCTTAAGCAGTGTATTTTATATAATAAATGTTTTTTAAAGTCAAATCTTGTCAATGATTTTCTCTTCACATAATGAATAGATATCGTATAGTTTAAAAAAATCAACCTCGCAGTTTTATACATCTAGAGTAGGTACATTAAAGTAAATAAAAATTATAATAAAAAAAATAGCTCCTTATATTATACATCATCACTTAAACAATAAAAATAAAAAAAAAATAAAAATTAGGGTAGAAGTACATACATTTAATTACAGACTATCATCAACATTATTATCATCTATTTACATCAAACACAAATATTTTTTTTAATCAATTTTTGTTGTGTTTAGTTCGAAATTCACCAGTATCTCAGTCTTTTGGTTTCAGTATTTCTTTTTTTTCTAAATTTATTTATAATTTCAGATTTCTTTCATTATGTTTTTTTTTTATATATTTAATTATAGTTTCGCCAAATATACCTTCATTCAAAATGATAAATACATACTCCCTGATTAAATTGAATTTTTTTAGCTGGTTTATAAAAAAATTCTAAATTTTGCATACAAAAAAAACACTACTACTCCAAAGGATTGTAAAATAAAAAAAAATAACATACATTTATCACGACTATGGCACAGTTGGAGACTATCGATTTTAAAAATCTTTAACTAGGACAGTTGGTCAGAGTTAAAACTAATGATATAGGTACTGTGTTGTATACACGATTTAAAAAGATTTAGGCATAAGACTTTTTTTTGATTAGATAATATAGTAAAGTTTTTAAAATAGTCATTTAGAGTTTGTTTGTTTTCCAAGGTCTAATGTATATTGAGCGTTGAATGCAGCTTGGAGCTGCTAGCTGAGGCTTAGTTGAGGCGCATATCGATTGAAAGCTCAGTTAAACTTTTTTCTTTTATTTACACACAACCTTTATTTAGGATTTCTGGTATTTCTGGTTTCATATTCTAAAAAATTAAAAAAAATAATATTAATTTTTTTTTTATGTGTAAGGATATTGCACAAGCAAGTATACATACCTTTAACTGAGTCTTGAATTGCAAGTAGTTGGTTCCACTTATTTGGATCGATACGATCAGTAATACGGACTTGGCTCTTGGGCGTTGTATAGGCTTGCAGTTTTCGATAATGCATTCGAAAGTTTTGACATTCCTGTGCCTTGATTGTTATGCCGGTATGGCTCATATGGAGCAAGAGCATGATAATAGAAAGGTGACCTTTTTGTGATTGTATAGTTCTTGTTCTCGTTGTTATCCCAGTATTCCTTTCCAGCTGTTCGGTAGCATATACAGAATTCCAATCGCTTAGATGTTGGGGGCAGGGTAATTTTAAAAGAAAATGTATCAAAGATAACATAAGCTGCCGTAGGCCCGTATGTCTAAAATATAGAAAAAACAACAGATTACTTTATTTGATAAATACATCAATATGTTGTCTAACTCACCCTTGCATATGAACAAAACATGTCTTGTTGTGTCTTCCAATCGTCCCATGTAACACGTACAATGACTTCCTTCTCAAAGTTGGTATTTTTAACTTTTACAGTTCCCACAATGAGAGATTCGTCATCTTTAACAATTACATTCTCTAGACAAACATAGTCTTTCTCGATTTTTTGCCTAAAATTAAATTTATTTTTGAATATAATGTTTACAATGCTGTTTTAATTCACACCCACCTAAATGACAAATAGTCGGATGCGGGTTGTTTGAAATCCACAGCCCATTGATCAGCTGGATGTGGACTCACAAGACCTTGCGTGATTTGTTCTAAAAATTTGACACTCCAATATGGGGGTACATTTGAGGGCTCGGACATTACTCGTACCTCGGTTAATGATAAACCCTCATCATCAGCAAATATCACTTTTTTGCGCAAACGGCTGGAATTAAAATTAAACAAAAAACAAAAATATTATTAATTGGAAAATTTCCAAAAAAATGTTGTTTATATAATAAAAATAATTCTAAGATGCGCAAAAGTGTATAAATTATTCTTGACCTTATCCTAGATCTAGAAGTGTTTTTATATACATACATTGTAGAAATGTTTAACTAATTTAAAAAAAATAATGCTTATACAAAAGATTGTGAGTGTTATTGTTTGATAAATGTTATAATTATATTATTATATTTGAGAATTTACTTGAAGAAACCTAAATTGGTTTTTATGGGAGAATGTTTTTATTATTATTTAGGAAGATTAATTTTCGTCATTGAAAAAATATTTTTTATTTTTATAGTCGTGCGCGTGAAGTACTAAAAAACTGAAATGACGCGACGTTGGTTTGGCAATGCATTAAAGAAAAAAGAAGATAACAGAATTCTTCAATTGTGGTATATTCGACAAAAAGAAATTCAACTTAAATATTGTAACAAAATGTTCTTCGAATATCAAAGCTTTGTCGCAAAGAATTCCAACAATATTTTCGATTAAAATTTGGTTATTACGGGTTTTCTACAATCATGGAAGAAGAAATTCTGCTATGCATTGAAAACAAATAAGGAAATTAGATGCATTTTGTAGGTATCGGTACTGACTAAGAAATGTTTAAAGTCGGAAGAGCACTTCCTTTAGTATCAGCTACAAAACCATTCGGAAACATCTGTCAAGTTTTGATTTGAATTTTTTTTTTTAAATAAAAAGACTTAAAAAGAATTTAAATATATACATATATATTTTCGTTTCCTGAAGCCAATAAAACGCAATTAAATTGTACCCCAAATGTATGTATACAATATGTATGTATGTACGTATCGAATCTAATATAACAAGAGAAATTCAATCCCATTTTAAAAAAAGGCATTCACCTGTTTTACTGTCAAGATGTGCAACTGAATTAAGTAAAGAATGTCTTAAAATTTCGTAATGCATTAAGTATAAAGTAAGAACCAAAAAAAAAAAAAAAAAAAAACGAGACAAAATTTTAAAATACCAGACAAATACCAAATTTATGCGCAATTTACTTCTCTTTTCTCTGAGATATAAACCAAAACATCCATCACATCACAAGTTACACGTCGAAAACCTATTCACGTTTTTTATTTCATGAATTTCGCTGTGCAAAATCAAAATAAAATCCCGACCACGACATTAAGTATGCATGTATATATAAGTAGGTAGCGATCGTATACGAAAAACACGATTCTATTTTTGGGAGTAAATAAATTGCCAGAGGTCATAGAAAAAGTTTACAATAATTATTTGACTGTCTGTTTTGGTGCATTTTATTTTAAAAATACATTTTTTTGCCGCCTGTGAATTCAAAGAAATACACACACAACATAAAAATTTATTTAATTTTACAATTCAATTGCGGGGGCACACGCAAGTGTTTTTGCTATGCTTTGTTATAAAAAGCATCCACAAATTAATTTAAAATTTTGCCAATGAAAATGAAACATCCGAGATCGGAATAGAAAACGCGCATCAACAATATAATAAACAAAAAATAATAAAAAAATTAGAAGAATTTCTTTGGCGTCACTAAAACACACTATGATTGTGAGTAAAATTTAAACATTCATCAATCAAAAATAAGGATGAACCAAGATTCATGGGTTTGGTAGGTATACTCGTATGCACATACGAGTATGTATGTTAGAAACAAAATTGAACAGTTTCATTTTACTCTATTAACAGCTGTCGGGAACCTATCATGCCTCGGTTTAAGTAGTTCAGAGTAAATTAATTTCTCCTTTTATTTTTAAATTCCAATTATTTGGTTAGATTCCAATTTATTGCCGTTATCTTATTTCAAAGATAGCTTCGTTTTAAGATTCCTTTTAATATGTATCATAAATCTATAAATCCATAAACTTTTGCCGAGCTCAAATTTATTAAAGGTTGTTTTTTTTTTTTTTTTTTTTATTCACATAAGAACATAAAAAAAAGTATAAGGCACTTTTGTATTGTAAATCCGTAGGTCTAACAAAATCTTAAACCTTCGCTGTTGGTGCTTAAACAAATTCATATTAAACTAGATAAAAAAATAAAATGAAAACTGCATTAAAACATATTTTATTTAATCTACAGAAACCGATTAATGTCCTTAATTAGGGTATCACAAAATCTGCTTGAATTTAAACATATGTACATATATCTTCCATAACGACGACTTAAGAATATTATATTATATTTACTGTACATACGTATTTGTACATATGTATGCATGTGAAGAATTATACAAAAGAAAATATTAAATTTATTGCGATAACGATACGATTGATATCTAGTTTAAGAATAGAGAAAACGAAACATTCCCAGCAAGTCGATCAGTATTTACACAAGAAAGAGAGTGGTTTATGCATGAATTCGTGAATATAATTTAAAAGGATTAAATAACATTTAAAAAACAATTGAATTCAATTGAATTGAATTCATTACTATCGGAGTAGGGTTTGAAGTACATACTATTTATGTATTACTTAAACTTCATGTGAAACCACAGTGATTCATATTGGTGACGAATTTTCATGCTATATGATCCATGTGATTTCTTTTATCATCTTTTTCCTGCGATAAAGTTTAGGATAGATTAATTAACAATATTATGAGTCTGCGCTTCCAAAATTATTATTTCTTGGCAGAATTTTAGATTTGAAATGTTTTGAATATAAACATTGGGAATTTTATAAGTTGATTGGAATCGTGTTGGGTAATCTCTTAAATGTCAATTTGTTGCTGATATTTAGATTTTATTTCAATGAAATGCTGACGAATTAAGACTTTACAATCTTGTAATTATAACTAGTGAAGCTTAAAAATTCAAATTAGTAAAAGTAAGCTACAAATAAACAGTATTATTATAGAATTAAAAAATATTTTTAGATGCATACATTAAAGTGCAAAACATTTAAAAAAATTAAAATATATACATACATACATAGGTATATCTACATATATGTATGTATGTACGTATTGTTTTTTTTTATTTCTAAGAAAATGTATTTTTCATTCAGTCTTTGAGTTATCAAAACACGAACTAAGACAGATTTCAATGTAATAGGGCATTTCCATAGTTTTTTTTTTAGACTTGAGTTCAGTTGGCCAGCAGTTCAACCAATGTACATGTTGTAAGTAAAATAGGATAAACTCATGTTTTTCTTAAACAGCTTAAACAACGACTATGAATCTATGTTAAACTATAAAAAAGAAAGTATTTTATTCGAAAGTCACAAATGCAGCTCTTCATTGATAATTTTTTCTATTTTGAAGCACCTTGAAGTATTCAAAATATTTCACAGCTGTCATATATTAGTAAAATTCATGAAGATGAGTAACTGTCCTTGAATATTATAGTAGTACAAAATGTGAAAATATTTTAAATACTATATAACATCAAATGAAAAATTTAAGGTGCATTTGAGTTCAAAAACACTGAACATTGGCATCTCCCCAAAAAAAGAAATAAAGAGCAAATTTGTCCTTCTTGCTTATGTAACAAAAGTGTGTGTCAAAAAAAGAAGAAGCAAAATGTTGTTCTAAATGTAGGTTCAATTTTTGTACTTGACATCGAATTTTCTATCGGCAAGCATCGAATTAATTAATTTTAAATAAAAATATTCACGTGATGACTAAGTGATACGAGACTAGGCGACGCAGTTGTTACAAATTAAACATACTATATGAAGGTAGGTTAGGTATGGGTATGTATGTAGCTATATATAAAAAATATGACAAACTATATAGGAAGTTACATATAAGTTTTATTTCTTCAGATTTAGAAATAAAGTTATAAAATGTGTAACGCAAACTTTTTTGTCAGTTTTATTTTTTTCTTAAATTAAAAAAAAAAAAACTTTCCATAGGTCACAATTTTAAATGACGCAATAATAAAAAGCCAATCTACGAGTACGAGACTAAACAAAATATTTCGTCTTGGTTACAAAGAGATAAATGTGTAGAAATGAAATTCCCAAGTGACTGTGTTTTTTTTTTTTTTTTTTAGATACAATGACTACAAACAACCAGATTTTAAAACTTCCAAATTTTGTAGGCGAATGGGGCGAGACACTCCTGGTTGTAACATGCACTAATGGAATGATTGAAACGAGGAAACGTCCCCACACGTTCGTCAATCTTATGTAGGCCTACGCATACCCCTGTTCGCCACCACCGCTGGCGCTGACTGAAATAAAATCGTATCAATACCGAAATAACCCCCTTCGAATAAAAAAAAAACCAAAACAACTTATTTAGTCCAACTCACTATCGGCAGGTCGAGTGGCGTCTGGCTGTACAAATACATGTGTATATTTAGATTTAAATAAATATTGGGGAGCGCGTTTTCGACTTAACATATTGCGTTTTTTTGGTTTTGTAGATTTAAAAAAAATATATACAACATTTATGTAAATTTGTATGTTATGCAAAAGAAAAAAATCGTTGATCCAATGAAACGTGCCCCACCAGGTAAATCCTTGAATCGCAATTCAAGACCCATCAACTGGCGACGACGACGGGCGCGTAGCATAGCTGCAACTTGCAACACTTAAAACAGATGACTTGACAAGCCGCCCAAAGTCAACAGCTCATACATACAAAGCTGCCCACTGCGTCCGCTTGAATAATGCACTTGAAGCTAAAAACTTGCTTCATTCTTGAGGATAGGAACAGGAGAGATGTGATTGACCCATTCATTATAGAAAGCGTGGTGATGGTGATAGTAGAGTAGCAAGAAGAAGAACCAAACAAAAAAAAAATCTAAAAGAAAAAGTACGAAACCTCCTGATGTAAAATAATCACGCCGTTGCGGCATTGTCGTTGGACGCTTAAGATCATGATGGTCTTGGCGTCTTGATGGCTGATAAAAATCACGCAATAAATGCGTGATCACAATATGTTCAATTTTTTGTTTTTGGAATACCTTCATAATGTACATTATAATAATTCTCTCTTTTGTATTATCTTTTTCATTGAATTATATTCTGTGTTAATTTAGTATGATTAAAAATAAATAAAAGATTGCATTAATGCATGTGTGTACATTCCAAATTATACTACAGAATTATTCAACAAATAAACTTAAAATCATACGTTTTTTTTTGTCTTTTTAATATTATTAACATTTTTGTTTAGGTATTTTGTTTTGTATATTGTATTTGAATGGGTTTTTTTGTATTGTAAGATAAGACAAGAATTTGTGTTTGATTTGGTTTTTGTGATATTATGATAAAACATTTCGTTTCGCCAGTTGTTATTGACGACACTTTTAAGCTTAAGAGCAATTCCATGAAAAATTTGATAGTATGTAGGGAACTTAAGTTACTAAATCATTTGTTTCCTTATATGTATCTTTTTTTCTTAAATTTTCAATTGCATTTTCATGATATTCAAAAATATCAAATATGGCTGAAAAAAATGGAATTAAAAGAGGCTTAAATAGAAAAATTGTGAGTTGAAGTAACATTTTGTTATTATCATTTGATTTATTTTTATCTAAATTTTCCTGTTTACTTCCTAAAAATCAAAGGGTTGATGGAACTGGTGATGGGTGGAAAGGGATACATAACATAAATGCATCATGTATGTGTCTTTTTAACACCTAAAGAATTTGATCAAAATTGGACGTATCACGGGTCATTTGTTTGTCAATACAAAATTGTAAAGAAATGTATGTTCTTTTAATTTTAAAAGAAATATATCAATGAGTGGGATTTAATGTCTTCTTCTTTTTTTTTAAATACATGTACCTATATGTACATTTGCATATTTACATAGCTCTGAAGAGGTACATAAGCAATGTTCTTCGTTTGTAAGTACAAAATGGTGTCTTAAAAAAAAGAATAGAATGAAAAACCCTTAAGCTAACTCATTGTCAAATCGTTTATAGTCCCCATATATAATTATTTATTAAACCCGAAAGTTAAAACCCTCATTAGCAAAATCTTCTCAAACATTAGGTTTATTTTTTTGACCGAATGTGCTCTTATTTCGTCTACATATATTTCTTATCATCATTTTAATATTTAGAACTAGGTGAAATGGTTTGGAGTATACGATTGTTGGATTGAACAAAAGAACATAATATTTACTATTTTTTTTAATGATTTCATCGAAAAGTAATACAATTTTTTTTTCATGAAAAAAACTCTCCGGCTACTTCGCACTGCATACATTGATTGTTAAAACAAAAATAGGTAATAAGGTCTTGAAAAACAAATTTCTAGCCTAATTTAAGGTCTTTGAACTGAACATGAATCTCTTTGATAAGATGCCAATAGAAAAAAGGCCTTGACCAGAATAATCTTCCTCTAATCATCAGTTGTGTTTTTTCTTTGAATAACTGCTGCACCATTTTTTTATTCTTTGAAAATTAATTTTTTTTTGAACGTTGAAAAGAAATGACTATGACGTGCTTGAATCTTATCAACTGTATCCTTAAAGTAGGAAATTAGCTTTTTTATTAAAAAAAAAATACTAAATAATCTTATGTTCTAAGAAATTCTATTGAAACATTGTTATCTATATAAAAAAACTTTGTCATACACTCATTTTATGACAGTTAAACAAATGAAATACACCATTCAATTTAAAGTGCATTTTAACGATGCCGTTTTCAGAAAAAAAAATCATTTGTATGATATGATTTTTTGTTGAATGTCGAGTACCTACTCTAAGAAACTAAATTTACACATGGTACATTTAAAATGGCTCGATATTGAGGGAGGGAAAGGAAATAGAGATTCCATATCTTCACGATTCGAAACAGATGTTTTCAATGTGAAATTTATACCTTTTGTGGGTTTTATATTTCAGATCAGGGCATATTTATTTTTGGCGTATTTATATAGAAGATTTTTGTACGTCTTTCAAATACATAAATACATAAATAAGTTAGAATTACTACTAATTCTTATAATAGCAAATAAAAATGGGGATGCTACATATTTTGAAAGTTAAGTCAAGCGTAAGAATTACTTAAATAAATAAATTTCTTAAAATAATTTAAAATATTTACAATTTTTTATTTGCAAAACATTTCCGAAAACATTTGAAGAAAAAAAGCTGAAGATTTGAACTGTTTGTACACAAAAGTCTCTATTTTGCATATAGAAAATATGAAAATAATAATCAAAAGTAAAAACAAAACACTTAAGAATACTTAATGCCAAATATTTTGATATCAACATGTGCCGCCACTTTTATGATGATGTCAAATTCATTAACTTCGTTTGTAAATAGACTGATTTCTTATACATATTGAGTATATTTGTCTATGCATCCGTTGATTTGTGGTGCGAGTTAAAGCAAACTCGGGCTGCCTTTAAGCCATTATATTGATTTAAGAAAAGACAGTTGGTAAATTTTAAAATAGATTCATATTTGTTTTTCTTAATTTAACACACGTTGATGTTTTATAAAGTAAGTTTGAGGTCATGCTTAAATAGAGTGATAAAAAAACTTGCAGTTTTATTTATTCTTTCATTTAACCTATTTTTTTGTTTTTGCAACCAAAAATGGTTATTTGATTAGCCCAAAATTTAACAGGTATTGTCACTTAAAGTTATTTGATGATATTAAGCTTATTATTTTTTTTTTGTTTATTTTAAAATGTTGGTTTTAAATCTAAATGTGTAGTTTCATTATGTGTGATTTTTTTATTTACTTCCTTTTTTAACCTTTAGATAGTGGATACGTAACGATTTTGAATCTTAATTACGTGTTAACTTATAATTATCCTCATCTTCAAAAACAAACACAAGTACCTAATACGTAATTGATTGTTTCATATACATAGCACATTATTTGTTGCTCATTTATTAAGAAACGTTTTCACGCCTAAACGTAAATAGAACAGGGGCTCGCCTGTTTCTCATATACATATGCATAGTATACTCGTATACCAATTTTAGGTCGATAATTAAATTAAGAATAAACTTTCCTGCATGATTAACAAGTCAAGATTAAGTAATATCTTCATATAAATTAAGTACGTAAACTACACCACAAATAAATAAAAAAAAAAACCAGCCGCAGATTTCTCTCTCAATATAGGGGTAGTGTACCTTAATATTATACTCCATAGATGGTGGACAAAGTAACGACATGTCTCCAAAGCGTCGCGCAAAAAGACGTGGCATTATTTCACTCGCAATCTCAATTTGATTATATAGTACGATAGTTAAGAAAAATCCATATTGTATTTCATTTTGTGTAATTTGATTATATCGATCACAACCACAAATGTATGAATATAGATTTTTTTTTCTAATTACAACATCAGATTATCTTACTATTAAAATACGATTACGCCTGCACTATATAGACTTGTTTTAAGATTGACGACCGGAGCGACAATTGGCGCCTGTTTACATTTGGTGAACACAATTATTCGCCTACCTACAACAATCCAAATCCAAGTACCTACTCATAGTTGTACGCCAAGCAGAGATACTTTGGTAGCATACTTGAATAAACTCCAGTCTATAAGACGCTGAAAATGAAAGTTTGTCTCGTGGTTTCAAATGACAGATATCAAGCACCTACTTATATGTCTGTCCGGAAGAAAATCTTTTATTTAATCTTTTTTTTAATATACATAAGTGCATAAGTTGTTAAAATAACGATAGGCTCTTCATGATAACTTAATGGAAGTGATATGTATATTCATTTCAATCTCTTTATTTTTATTTTTGAAACGGAAGAACTACCTACGATATTTTTTCATTGTTATTAAATTGTATCAAATTTGTTGCACTAGCAATTTTTTTTTAATATAAATTATTTTTAACTCGATTCCCTATTGAGTTACTGTTTGGATTTTGCCAACTTTGTGGTTGCTTATCTGTCTTGTATGTGTACTTATTTATAAAACAATTTTTGTTTATAAAAATGTAGACTGCAAGGAAAAGTGTACGATACTAATGTCTTACAATCATCTAAATTTGTAGATACATCATCGTAAAATATTTTTTGTTTGAAGGAAGCTCAGAAAAGCTAAATTAAAATAGAAAATAAAAAATTACATTTTCTTTTTATTCATAATTTCGAGATCGAAACTGATCACTATCATGAATAGCTATTTTTATTTAAACAAGAAATTCGATTCCAATAAGATAGGTAACAAATTGCCCAAAATTTCGAAGAAGATTAGATTTTTTGAAATGACACCATAAGAAGATATTTATTTTGTGAAATTGAAAAGGTTTATGGACAGTCACTGAAAAAGTCATAATAATAAAATAATTTTTTTCTTCATTGCTGTCTCTATGCCTGGTACTTTTCCTACAGACATCAAAATCACAAAATAAAACAGATTTGATTCCCATCGAACTCAGATACAATTTTGTTTGTTAATATAGTAATAAATAATAAATTGTTAAAATAATATTTGCTTTTAAGTTGTTTGCATAGACAAAAAAAAATGGTTTCATAGATAACTTCGATCGAATACGAAGTCAAACATGTAGACACAAATATGCATTTTTCTAGTTTAGGTACATGCACTGAAATATGTACCTTCTCCTAAAATTTTATGTGAAGATAACGCGAGTTTTCACTCCAAGCCCATGACATAGTGAATTTTCAGATAAGTTGATTTTTTTTTAATTTTCGAAAGAAAATTGTTTTTAAACCTTTTTATCAAAGTTGTACCTTGGTTCTAAAAGGGCCAATATCTAATTTTTTACAAAAAAAAATATTTTTTTTTTCAAATGTGACGAAGCACATATTAAAATTTAATTATATAATTTTTATTTTTATTGAATTTTAAGTCCAAACCTTGTTTAATTTTTAATTAATTTCAAATCTTAGACCTAATTAATTTCATTTGTCAATTGTATTCCAATCGTGTAGTTTATTTCTATACTAGCAAACCCGCGCTTGCGTTGCTTTTTTCCATTCAATAGCACGCTTCCTTATTACATTAATTAAAAAAATAGTGTCAAAATATTTTCTATACAAATAAATTGGTACTGAGCTCGTAGTATTAATGAATGTTGTTGACCTTATTTTGTTCCAAAAATTCTTGTAGCCTTTTTTATTATTATTGTTTTTGCATCTTCTATATAAACAGAATATAGAATGAATACAAGTCTACCCAATCAAACAAAAACACTAAAGCTTAATGTGCATATTGACACGAGCTAATATCTAGTGAGTGGGATACCCCAAAAAAATAAAAAAAAATAAAAATCAAAAATAAATTTAAGCAAAAAAAAAACGAAAAACTTGCTAATCTGGTCTAATCACGCCATTATACGACATAAGCTAATACTATTTCATGGAAAGCATTTTTGCAGACGAATTTTTTAATATTTCTTTTTTAGTATTCATGATCACGATCAAGGAAAATGATCAGCTGGCTAAGATAATTATGAAATGAACGACAAAAAGCGTCGGCAAATCCAGTTGAGCGTCGTCGTCAGCTGGTTTTCAACTTAAATACCATTGATTACGTAGTAATGAAGTTTGTTTAAATTTGGGATTTCACCAAAATTATCAATAGGTTAGGTACTTGTAGCAAAAAACTGTTGTTACAAATGTTTTATAAGGCTTTAGTTTTTGAAATTAAAAAAAAAAAACAGAATATATAGGTCATGAAATAGGAAGCTTCTTAATTTCTTTCGAAACAGTGTTAAAACAAAAATACCTATCTGACTTTGTCTCTGACCCCCATTTAATTAAAAATATTTACAAGAGATGGATGGTTATAAATCAATTAACACTCAATTTCCACTGACAGGCCTGCTGAAGGGCATTGTTTTTTTCCGTTTATTTTCTTTTTTATTAATTAACTTTAACTATACAAGTACATACCTCTCATTGCTATTTTTCGCACATGGGCTCTCCTTGGCATGATTATCTGATTGCGAACGTCGAATACACGATTTAGGTGGCAACAGAATCTCTGGAGCTGATGACATACGTTCAATTCCATTGGTTCGTCCTCGGTACACTTGTGAATTTGCATTGTTGGCAATGGCTCTAGACGCCAGTGTTAGTGCCTGAGGCCGACAAAATCTGCCTCGTTGATCATCAGGGAAACTGCACAAAAATAGATACAAACGTACCATAGAGTGTAATTAATTACATTATCTCAATTCAAAGAAGCATTCTTATATGCCATTAAAAAACAACAAAAATAAATCCCTTCCCAATATAATTTTATAAAAGTCTAAAAAAAAAAAACTGAACTAATGTGTAATGTAATGAACATTGTTGAATAAAAAAAAATAATGATGTTTACTTACGGTAAATGTTGGGTGCTCCTGTACTCAGACAGAAAACTGACTGGCGGACTATGGCTAAATATGGGAGGACTGTGAGAAATCATCATTGATTTTCTGATTTAAACTGCAATTAAAATAACAACAATCACAATAAATAGTTCAAAACTTGGAACAAACTATATTTATTTTTTTTCCATTGAATGTCACTTAATTTGGAGGAACAACATACGTTTTCTTTCTATAAATTTGAGAGATGCTTTCCGAATGTCTTTTTCTAATTCAGAAGTTGGTTGGGATAAATTAATAAGGTTTTCTGTATTATACACACTTTAGTTGGACTTTTTGTTATATATTATTGATTTTTGATTATTATTATTTAGTTAAGTTTGATAGACGTAGAGTAAATTTTGGTCAATACAATCGGAAAAGAATAAAAATTGAAGAAAATATTTTGTAGAAAAGAGAGTTTTTTTCACGCGTCTGAACGGTTCAGTACGCCGAAGTAGACTGTTTCGCCGCGCGACAGGCCAAACCGAACCAACGACGAATTTATTAGATAAATATAACAACAGTGCCAGATTTTTTCGTTTGAGTTTGTTTTATAATTTGTTTGTTTTTTATTTTAGTAAATTAATTTTTTTCTTTGACACCATCAACCAGCTAGCAAGACACGCGATCGCGATCGTGGTTTAATTCAAAGTGTGCTGTGTGTGCTCTAGAGTCTGAGCAGGAGCACCTTGGAGTGCCGTAACGTAGGTCTCCCTTGAGAAGTCACAAAACATGCTCATTACGTAGAATCACTGTTTCTGAGGAACAAGGCAGTAGCTTGAGATATATTTTTGGAGGGTGCATTAAATATTCACTATTGAAAATGTCATTTTTATTATTTTTGTTAACATCTACTAAAAGTCTTATTACAAATATTATTAACATATTTTGTAATTATTCGAAATTGTTTAAATGGTTGCCAAATTTATCTTCATTTACATATTTAAAGAAATTTAAAAAAAAATTAAATTTGTGCAGAATATTTCATGCCAGGTGTAAAAATATGTTGTATTCGCTGGATAAACATGTTGCATCATTTATGATGTAACATCATTTCAGGCGAATATTTTTGGGCTTTTTGGACTGTTTTATTTCCATTAACATGTTTAGTTATTGCGTTCATGAGTCGTCAGAATTTGGAATTTTGTATTCCAAAATTCGGTTTTCCAATATTCTGTAAATAATAAAAGAAAAATTATTTTGAAAAAGGGTAGGCACTTTTTAGCATTATCAATATCATTTTTCTTTTATCTTTACAGAATATTGAAATACAGAATTTAGGAATATTATAACTCGAATTTTTGCACATATAAAACTATCACCCCACCAACCCGAAAATCATTAGAAAAAACATTTTTTTTTGAATGGGTAGAGAGAGGGCTTCGGTGCAAGTATAAAAACGGATTTTCTTGGAGAAAGCCCCCAATATGCAGGCATTTTGGAAACAAAACTGTAGAATAATTTTCACTATCATGTCGAATACAAAATTCGCAAAATTCGACCGGAAGAAATTCATAGTGGAGTGTTCTATATTATTTTTATGATAAATGACTGAGTTTTGCAGGTTCTGGAATACTTGTGCATATCTATAGAATAGTTAGTTTAAATTAAAATTATTATATATTTAATAGACATTAAAACCCCATCAACTGCCCCCTTTGACTACGGTCTTGTTTTAACAAGTTTACTCTAAAGAAATTATGAGTGATTTTTTTTTCTCTTCCTTGTGTATAGTTTGGTCGATCATTATATTTAAGCTGTATGGGTGCTCTTTGGTATTAAACATTATGGGTACTAATACAAACTCGTATTACACGTCTCTTATAAAATCTACCTGCAAGAGTATATTTTTATAAATGCGGCTTAACTATTTCGAGTTCGATTGAAGTGCGTTATCAATGCAATAACCCAGTTTATTTTTATAAATGCTCATACAAATGTTTAAAGTTATAAATACAGAATGTCAACTTAATAGTTGAATTGCAGTGAGTCACTTATTATAGGGGAAGTAAATAATACAGAATTGGAAAAATTGTCTGTCTCTATTTAAATAGCTAGGTAGGTATATAAAATTTACACAACCCATATGTGTGAACAATTTGGGAAATAACATGAGATTGATTATTAGTTTTCTTGGTAAAAGTCGATTTGTCTACCTACCTCATATGCATATATCATTCTCGACAATGTCACTTTATAAATCGGTGTGATATTTATAAATTATATTTGTAGGTAGGTATGTTATGTCGTGTAGGTACTTCTCACTTTAAAAAAAAATCAATATAGATTACAATGGGTAATCAGAAATCGATTCAGTCTAATCATATTAAGAGGCAGACAGAATTTTTTTCATTACGCACTCGTTATATTGGTTAATAGTGCCATGGTTTAATTCTTATATGACCCTTATGATTTCATATAATTATAGGTACCTACACTCTATTTTGTATGTTTTATATCAGTTCTTATCTAAATTCAACGTTGGAAGAAATAAATATCCAAACCACTGAAAAATTCTTAAACAAATACAGCAGAGCTAAAATAAAATCCATTTTAATCGTACAGCAAAAACTTCCAAAGAACGTATGTTGAAAGTTTTATGCTCGTCCATTCTGAGTTCGTACAAGAACGAGACCGAGACGAGACTTAGTCATTCGAGAACGAGACGAGATGGAAGTGTTTGAATTTTGACGGGTACAGAACAGTCACTCATTCCTTAAATTCTAAATTGTGTGTTTCAAGTAGATTTGAATTGGGCCCCATTTTTTAATTTTAGGCAAATTGTTTTTTTAATAAATAACTCGTTTATTTTCTACTTTAAACTAAAATTGCAAATAAAAAAATTTGTTGCAAATTGTATTTTCAACTGAAGCATCCATATTAGATCACATAGGTATTAAAACACAGCTAATATGGATGTTTTTTCAAATGATTTTGATTCTTTAACTCCAAAGTAACCTCAGAATTGCTCCATTTGCTCAGATTTTAAATACTATGAAGTATTTTTTTTTTATATGTAAAGTAAAGAACCAATTGATTTTCAGACATCATAAACCTTTGGCAATTTGTGTACACTATACAAATAAAAATAAATTCAAATTGATGAACTCAAGAATGTAATCCTCAGAGCGTATAACACCGGATGTGCATTAAATTGGCGTCCAAAACCAGAAACATACAAATCACAGAAAATCTATTTTGATTTTAAAATGTGCACTTACCCACACACTGCAAATCTTCAACTTGATTAACTTTCGAAAAAAAACATAACTTTTTTTTTTAAATATTATTCTTAGTCAGTTTTCATTGGCATGATACGGCTTTTTTATTTTTCTAAGAAATCATGAAACAAAATTGTTGTTTGTTATTTTATGTGATGTATCCGCTGCTTGATTTATATTTGGTAAATGCCAGTTTTTTTTTAGATATAATAAAGCAGTCAGATGAAAATTTCAATTCCTTAAAGAACCACTCGTCTGAATTCGATAAAATTATTTACTCAATGAATAAATTATTTTGATTTTAATTTAACCAAGAATTTTCTCTATGTAACAAAATCACTTTAACTATGAAGTATACCCTACATGTATTTTAAATTTAAAAAATCTCATACAACATTGTCATAGGAAATCTTTTCCAATTTCCCCTTTCCTATAATTTCCCAACCCCGCATATTTGTAATAGAAAACTTGCTCTTGGGATGTGGCACATTCATCCAATCTGTTTTTTTTTTTTCTCTCATAGAACTATGCGTAGGCCTTAACGAGTGCTTTAGGAGGAGATACCACAGCAGCAGTAACATTAAGCCGAATGAAAATATTCATAAAGAGCCGGTTTCCCTCACGCACATCCATTTCGAGTGAAATGATAATAATGCATTGAGTATAGCTGCTTTCGATTTGGTTATAAACCAAAGTCGGTGACCAGACCAGCAGTAGGTACTTACAAAAATTGGAGTGCATTTTTTTGTAATTGAAAATTTTTGTTCAAGAATCATGATCAATTCAAGTGGTACTTTGGTGGCAAGTTGGTATTTGGCCTTTGGAAGTTCTATTATACTTTGAGCTAGTGTCTATGGGAAAGTTTTTTTTTGCCTTTAGCATAAGGTAGGTACTTTCTATCGGCAATGAAAAATCATTTAAATAAATATTGAATAGTTATTTGGTAAAAAAGGTGAAAAACAATTTTATTTACTTTTCAAAAGGTGTACCTTATTATACATATTATTAAATACGAGCCATTTAGGTACCTACCTAACCTATTAAATCGTTTACCGCTGCTCCAACATAAACACACCCTTAAATATCTATATGATAATGTACATAATCATAAAGAAAACGTTTAATAAGTTTAATTTAATCTATGTACATAAATAAACGTGTTGTAAATTTTTTTTAAAATACTAGTTTTATGGTTTTGAATACCTGCCTCCCGTTGGGAAAATCTAATTTTGATTTCATATTTTCATTTCTCTTTCTTTTATTGGCATTAGATGCATATACGTGAAGTTTAAGTACTTTTTCATATTTTATGGTTAGGCATTGTTAAATTTTTTTCGACGCTGCTCGACATAACCATCAATATTTGGTGAAATGATATTCTATTAAAAAGAAAGTTTATGTATTTAAGCAAATAATATATGTATGTACCCCTTTAAACATACATTTTCTTGGGTATGATATGTTTATTGAATCAAAAAAAAGTTTCCATTTAGAAAGCTATGTAATTCAAAAAAAAATACCTTTTCCTTGCCAAAGAAACGTGATTTTTATGTTTGCATACTCATTTGTTCGAAATATTATTTGATTTTAATACCAAATCGTGTTTCGTAAAAGGACCTCTTACTATTTTACTTCACAATAAAAAAAACATAAATTATCCTTCATAACATTTATGCCAAAAAATATTAAATGGATAAAGCATGAAAAAAACGCAATAGAATGTAGGTTAAACAAGAAACAAATAATGCTGGAGGGGAATGATATTTATCCCCGATTAGGGGATTTCTAATTTTTATTTATTTATTTTATTTCCAATTTCCAATACCATAATTTTTAGAAGCCAGAAAACCACTTAAATCTATGCAATGGATGTTTTGATTTTGTTTTACCATAAAATAGGTAGTGTCTTTCTTTTCCACAATATAAATTTTCACATACTCGTAAGTTAGGTAAGGTAGCTAAATAATAGTTGTTTTTCTCGACAAATATTTTAAAGGTATGTACATATGTATAAATTTGAAATGCAGGTAGATTAAATACAAAAGAAAAAAAAACAATAAGATTGATGAAAGTACGTGCTTTGATGGTCAAAATAGTGTTTATGAACCCATCATACAATTATGTATGTATTTGTTATTCATGGTAATTTTTTATTTTTTTTGAAACCATTTCGTAATGAAAATAGAGATAAGAAAATAGAGATTTCAAGTAAAAATGTAATTTATTTTGTAATTTACTCGAAAATTAGAAATATATTATAAATTAAAAATACGATTTATTTATTTCTTTACGTTAAGAAACTTATTTTCTTTGAAAAAAATTTAAACGTCTTAAAATGGTGTCAATAACGAATAAATTTACAGCCGCGCCATTTTTATTTTAAACTAAGGTGATTTTGCAATATAGAAATTAATTTTTGACTCTGTCGACTGTTCTAAAACGCTATGCACAGCGAATTCGTGTTATATATATAATACACAAGCCTTTATGAATGTATATTGTATATCCCTCAGGAAACTAGGAAAATCGATATACCAGCTCAACTTTTATTGATTCTGGGTTGAAATGAATGTACATAAGTAGGTACATACTAGTAATTTTGACTTTTTGAGTAATATTTTCAATATACGAGTATGTATAGTATAGTACATATATCTATTTGTGTCCTGTTATTCTGTGGCCTTTGGGGAAAAAAAATTGCCATAATTTTGCTTTCTTCTGAATTAACCTTTTTGTCATTCTCTCTCATCGTTGTCATCACATCTGGTCACCATTGTTTTAATGTTGGTGGCACGATCATTCAAATTCATAAATATCTGTGTGGAGCAAAATAATTAAAAAAAAAAGCATTTAACATTTAAGTGTTTCAATCTTGCAAGATGTAATTAGGTTCGATTGTGCACAATAAGGATTCTTTTTTTTTTTGTAATTTATAGACTCTGGCGTTCACGTTGCATTATTATCATTATCTATAAAAATCACCTCTTGAACGAGGTTCATATACATTTATGAGCCATTTATGTACGTATTCTTGTACTTGTACTCGTACTCGTTTATAAATAGCACATCACACTTGTTTTACGCACGCTGGCGCAAGCTGATCTGATCAGAGTGGAATATTTTCAAGTTAATCGACCGTATTTTTCTAATCACACTCAACAATAATTTATTGTTTTTTTTTTGTACATATGTATATGTAATATGTATGTACATATGTACTCGTTTATAAAATCAAACAGTTTTGTCTTTGAAAAGAATTTAAGTGCAGTCATAGTTTTACGAGGTAATAATGTCAATATTTTACACAAGTCAATAACAATACGTGCCATATGCCGTCTAGAAACATATTAAAATTTATTTAAGAAAAAAAAATATTTTCTTATCTTTAATTAGTTCTCAAATGTATATAAATTCGATCTTCATTAGGATTTGGAAACTTTGCTCCGATCACACCGTGCTAAAGATCACATGTGCATCTTCAATAACGCACTTGCACGTCCTTGAATTATCTACTGATAACAATATTAATATGGTAACCATTTGAACTTCTTAATACGCACATGTATTTAATTGAAGGCCAAAGTTAGACAGACCCCACTGTGCTGCCGGAGAAATTTTAGGAAAGTTAAGTTAAATAAAGTATAACTTGGAGGTTGTTTTGTTTGCATTATTGACCTTAATCGATGCAAACAAAATTACGTGAAACAGGAAAACTTTTTGCTAAATTGCAAAAAGTTGTTTACCTCTATTTGGAAAAATATCACTGAACTTGTTTATACGTTTATAAAATAGAAGTATTTGGAGTCCTACGGATTTAAAAATCTTTATTTTGATTATTTATAATTACACAGTACCTACATTATAATATAGTGATAATGTTTACAACTGACACTATCAACTTCTTCTTTATCGCGCATTTTGTTACGTTTTGATTTGCCCTTTGGTATATAGGTATAAAGACGCCCAATCTATCACACGTACATATATGAATACTGAAATTTTTACTTTACTAAATTATTAAATAAAATTTACTTTCAATAATTTGAAGTACTAATGGATTGTGAATACATTTGTAATTTTATATTAAATGTTGTAGATAACTATGAATTATTTTGTTAACTCTGGACAGGATTATGTTTGGACAATTTTTTCAAATACATTTTTCTTAAAATTTTAAGTTTACGAAAATATTTTCTTCAGGTTGTAAGAATTACAGATTTATGTCAATGTTTATACGTTTTATCGGATAAGCATAACGACACAATCAGCTGGTTTCCAGTAATCGAGGAAAATGAAATTAATTTGATTTGATGATATTGAAAACTTTTCTTGAAGTAAGAAATCCCAGATAATCTGTCATTTGAAAAAATAAACAATTATTTTGATTTTGATAAATTTCAGCTGGGGTCAGTTTCACTGATCATCATACACTACCTTAAACCAGACACAGACATAAAGCTCAACCCGGCAGATCAAAATGTAAGGTTTGCCAAAATATCATGCCTTAACGGCCTACTAAACCTACTGCTGTATCTAGGTAAGACAGCTATTAGGCAACAATAAGCAATGTTTTTTAACACCTTTTCAAAAGTTGGGTAGCTGTTTGCATGTTTAGGGAACGACGGAACGTCCATAATTTACTTCACCCGATAAACGGAACACTTCAC
The DNA here is from genome assembly GCA_958431115.1 of Syrphus vitripennis. Lineage (NCBI taxonomy): Eukaryota > Metazoa > Arthropoda > Insecta > Diptera > Syrphidae > Syrphus > Syrphus vitripennis. The sequence continues at coordinate 883,037 of OY288109.1, read as the reverse complement.
ATTTCTTATTTGTTGCAGGACTGTTATCTCTCCACAAAGCTTTATTCATATAATGTACAGTCCATATACGTAAATCTAAAAACAAAATCTTTCAAATTGAATATTATTTATAAATAATTAAATTATTTTAAATCGCCTTTCGATTTGTAACAACATTGTGTTAAACGTACGGATTTCTAAATATAAACGTTCAACGACTTTTGACATTAATATGACGTTGCAACGAGAATGAATTAAACACAAAAAAAATACAATCATTTAATCACTACATTGGTAAAAGAGTGAATATTGGCAAACTAAAACACATAATCAAATTAAAAATTTGTTTGGAAAAATTCTACAAAATTCCAAAAAAAAAAAAATAAACTAGAAAATATTTTACATTGCAGAACCCAAGGATCAGTACCTCTTCGAAAATAACCAATAGCTATTAATAATTTGAAGAAAAAAATGCAATTCTCTATATTAATTCTTAAAGCTACCGTTAAAGTTAAAAAATGCCTCTAACCCGGTAAACAAATTCTCAAAAAGTCCTTATTAATTTGTTCACTTATTTTTTTGCGTAGGATCTTATAAATGACGTAAATCATTAGTTTTAATCCGTTAACTCCATAGCCGTAGCCAACATCATTCGTTATATACGTATTAATTTTGCCTTTCTCGCTTGGCAATTGCAACCTACGAGCTACGACGACGACGCGACGGCCAGGACTTGTCTGATGCAAATGTCCATATAGATTCTAAGCCGGTTTTCTTTGTGGGTGCTATTTTGCAAATTCTTCTAGCGATCTAGCTGGTGGGGAATCAATTCAGGTGGTGTCCCACCACATCTATTGGGACACCAACATGCATTTGGTAAATAATTTCCAACTGATCCAGTGCGGATACTGTATACATGTTCGGAGTTATAGACATGGTATACTTTGACTTTGAGGTATTTCTTCCCAACACAGATAAATTGTTCAATTGTGAACTGAATGTGACTATGGACTATGCAACCAAACCATAATCCCACGCAAAGTGTCTGGCAGGAAAATAAAATGTAAGTAGTGCAGTATATTTGTTTAAAATAAAACGTATGGGGTGACCAAATTATCTCAATTTAGTTTTATTGTAGCTTAGTTTAGTATTTGACTGTTCACTGTTTCACCACTTACGGTATCATTCGCCATTGTAGAGGTGACATTATAAATATTATATTTTTTTTTTGCAAAAAATTAAAAAATTCTACTTATTTTTTTTATAAATAAATATTATCAAAAAACAATGCCGAAAAAAAATTGTTAAAAAAATTGTCCATCCTCAACAAAAAAAAAAAGTTGACACAAAATTCTCCAGAAAAAATTTGTAAAAAAAATATGTTTTCAAAATATTTGCAAGTTAATTGAATTTGGTTTTGGCAAAGTTAATAAAGAAGGTTAATATGAATGACCATGTATTGAAAATGGCTTACAAAAGTGGGACAAGCTGGTGTTAGACGAACTCCAAATCAATTTTGGTATGATAGTCCAAAACAATTAAAATTCATATGATATTAAACTGAAAGCATTGTGCAGTCTCGTTCAATCCTAGAATTTTACGCTACTTTTGATGCAAACTTATGGCCTCTTAAATGTTGTTTTTTAAACCAAAACAATATATCAATTTGGTGTCACAAAGTTAAGAGCACCAATAATAATTATATAGGATTGCTTACGCTACAAACATGTGTAGATGCAAGTATGTAAGTGGTAAAGGTATGCATTTATAAATTATTCATGAGCCCTTTTGGAATTTTAAACGTTAAATAAAAAACAAAGTCTACCTACATATTAAATATATGAAGTTCGAACAAACTCGTAGGTATGTATACCTATGAAGATTGCGTCTGACACTTTCTACATAATCACTTGCAAAGAGAAAACCTCTGTCGTCCCAAGTAGTGGAAGAATAATTTTATGTATGCAACACTCAACAATGTATGCTCAGCTTAGCCTATAGGAGGTACCTACATGTTGCATGGATCTTGTTATACTGCCTAAACGTGTTTTTCTTATAACATCTTTGCGCTGCTAGTTACATTTAATTGTTTTATGAAATTGTATGTTGTTGTTGGATGGGGTGCATATCTGAGATTGAAAGAACTGCAATTATTAAACTAACATGATTTGATGGATACAAAATTTTACTTGTTCCTACATGAAAATAATTATTGCAATAGTTATTGTAAGAGGCAAGATCCGAGAGAGTTTTTTTTTTTTTATTTGCAAGGTCAATGGTATTTTTAACCTTATCAACTTTGCCTGCAGCATATTTTCAAATTTGAAATAATTCATCAATAAGGTCATGAGTCGAAAGGTTTTCAAAAAAAGTAGTTTTCTTCATACTGATTGGTTTCATAAAGCCCACTAGATTGGGTATGTTTCGAAAGAAATTTGTCTAGTTTTTGACAGTTTTTCATGTCTGAGAAAAAAATTGCTATGTATTTTGTATGAAAACTTCACTTCACTCGAAACAACGGAATCGCCAGATACTTATGTATCTACGAGTATTATAACTTAGAATTATTTTTTCATTTAATACTCTAAAGAGCAGCTGATTGTTTAAACTAATTTTTTTTTTCTTTTGAAACAATAGCTTTTCTCCGACGCGTTGAAGATTAATAACAGAATACAAAAGATCTACCACAAAAACCAGTAGGTAAACGTTGATGTTGTTTTCGAATAAAAAATTTCCATGTATCAACGTTTATAAAAATAGCATGTAAAATTTCTAAAAAAACAAAATTGCACTATATTAAAACGTGCATTTTTTAAGATTTGTAGCTAAAGTGTCATTTGAATGACAAAAAATAGATTGTGGTAAAAATAAACAACATTACGGTTGTATTTAAAATAAAATACACGTAGGATCGCACGAACCTACTCTTATGTTTTCCGACTAAGTTAACTTTTATTCGGTATCACAAATATTAAGCGCGCTTTCAAATGACGTATGACGTATTTTATAATGGATCAAATGTCATTCTAAAATTAATTATTAAAAGAGCCATGAATTGGGGTAACATAGTATTAAGGACGTAGGTACATTTACATAAATATAAAAACCGAACGAAAAGTCAAGTGGAAAAGTGAGGCATATACTCGTAGCACACTAGTTAAATGAATAATCTTTCTCCTTCGTTCTTACTTCACCAAATGTCAGTTCTGCTTGGTGGTGGTAAGAAAGAGGCAAAAAAATCACTTTTTTTCTTTGTATTCGCTCAATTTCATATTGTGGTTAGCTGACCAAATAAATCACTATAGATCATATATGTACTCAAAATGAAACAAACAGATCAAAGTAAAAAGAGTTGAGTATGTAAAATATAACATCACTGCTGATATTCTGATATGCATAGTTAAATTACGGTTAATTATGTAAACACCTAAACACCTTTACCAAATTCCCTACCCAGATTTAAATTTTCTTTCTAGAGAATCAGATGAAGTTTGTTTGTTTGTAATTTCTATATTCTTTTTTAAAACACAAAACCAATACTTGTCATATAGAATTATTTAATAACAATAACATTAAATAATGGTTCACAAAAGTTATCTCATTTGAGTTTATTTACTAACAGTAACATTCGACTTAAGATCCTTGTTAAAATTGATCTGTCGTGCATAGGTCAGTTGATTTGAAAATATTATTATGAACTTATTAGATTACCTTTGCTACCTACGTCCTACATCTTTAAGTTGTTTACTTTTGTAAATGGTTGGCTATCAGACATTTTTTTCTTCTAATTGTTATTAAAAACGAACTCATCATTAACAAAAACAAGTAAACGGTTTGCTTGAATTGCAAAAAAATGTTTTATTTTTAATTTTATGGCCGATTGCACCAAACGCTTTTAAAAATGTAAAAGGCTTTTAAGCCTTAAAATAACATTTATCCCATACAAAATATATTGTTTTAAAGTCCTGGAGCGATTTGGAGATAGTTCGCAGCCATATTTATTTATCGCCCAATATAAATCATACTCTAAAAACAATTTTTTTTTTCAGTTGCTTGCTCTTTCGACTTTGTAACATATTGACGGGGAGGAATGGACATTTATGGGGAAGGAAGGAACGAAAGGAGGAATGAAAAGATATGAAGCTGGTTTAAAGCTGGTTTATTGTGGATCCTATAATAGCCGTAATTTATTATTACCAATATACATAGATCATATACTGAAATAAAAAACAAAAAAATTAATTTGACACCAGTGTTATTTTAACCATTAACTTTTTTCTGAAGACTACATAACACTAAGAATGGCAATATTCGCCGAGCGCTGATAAATATAGGGCTGATATTCACCGATATCCTCCCTTATAAGCTCATAAATATTTTCCTATCAGGAGGGAGGGTTTTTTTTTGAGTTATGAGTACGCATTTGAGCGTTCGGTGAACACTGGCCCTACAGACTCTAAAAAAAATCCTTCCTCGTTAAGTTATAAAAAATTCCTTTTCATGAGCTAGTGAGGAAGTAATTTTTGTGCAATGAGTCTCTTAGACTTATAAACATTCAGTGAATACCGGCCTTAGATTCACAACTATTTTTTGGTTTATTAAACTTGATCCCAATAAAAATCGGTAACTCGTTTCGTTTTTGCTTTAATGCACTTATAAATATGTATATGTGTTTGATATTCTAAATTTACATGGAGCTAATCTGGAAATAAAAAAAAAAATTCCTAACATAGTTTACTATTTCCCTGGATGTATTTAGTTCATTGTGTAAAAATTAATTGTAAACCACTAGAAATTGACATCTCTTTTACCCAATTAGTAATTAATTATGTACCTATATTTTGGATTAACACAAATTAACTTGTCTCAGCAAAATTAATTGTTTATGCTAAAAGCATTTGTTAAATATTCATCTTTATAATCGCCAGTGCATTTTAAGGTCGTGATGTTAACTTTTCTTATCAGGAAATATGAACCTACAGTTTTTTTATTTCATGTTTCATAAGCTTATTTGAGTTTATACGCGTTTTATTATAATTTTCTGATGTAAGGTCCTGCCACTCATGTATTAACCTTTTATTTTAACAGAAAGTTCATAATGCGATCATTTAAATGCCAATCTCCCGAACTCTGAAATAAATATAAATAAATATTATTTAACGACATTTCATCTTATTATTTAATAATCGCAAAATTTTTACACCTTATACTTTTATGGCGCCAGTTGTGAATTATTGATACAGCACGAGGCATATTGATAAGCCTTCAAAATAAATTTGTTTACTAAATATTTTTTTTTGGAATTATTTTTCAAAATAGTATTTATTTACCTCAAGTCTGATCATTATATTAGTATATTAAAGAAAAGTCACGTTACTTCGTCAAAAAATAAATAGTTTGTAGCAATTTCCCAAACACCACAAATGCCGAGCACAAAATTACAGTAATACTTGTACCTCTACCTACTACATTTTTTTTAGAAAAGGTTGAAAATAGCTAATTTAAAGCTTAATCCTAAGTAAAATGTCTCAAAATCTTAAACATCTAATGCATTCAAAATTAAAATTAATAACAGAGCTTAAGCTACACTGAGAAAACCGAAATCTCCTTACGAGAAAATACTTATTTATTCAATTTAATCAACCCATTAGTAAAATGCATCTTTAACAATTCTGGGTTAGAATTATTATAACAATATACAATTTTACGCACATTTTATTTAGTAAAATTATGTTCGATACCTACTTAAAATAAATGATATTATAATTTTGAAAAGTAATTTTACAACGTTCAAATAAAAATTAAAATACTTTTACCAAAATGTACAAAAATGGATACCGCAGAGATCTTAATTGACATTTTGTGAAGTAAGAACGAAAAAAGATTCATTTTTCTTGACTTCGACTGACTTCTTCGCTTGACTATACTCGGACATAATGGCATTATATTTCCGCAGCTTACAATTATATTATAACTATTTTATTTTTAAATCAATCTTAGGCTGGTATTCACCGAGCTCTCAAAAGCTAATGAGAATCGTTAAATCAAATTTGTAGTCCAATTATTTTCTTCACTGTACTTAATTGAGGCCATATTTCGTAATGAAATTTCACCCCAAGGTAAGAAATTAAAATTTGGGCATTTTGGGGTGATATTTCCATTTTTAAAATTGGAGCATTTTTTCATTATTAAAAATACTACCATTTGTTGGTGTTACTGTTTTCCTAAAACTAAAAATGAGGATGGCCCTAAATGGAGGAAAAATCACCCCAAAAATATAAATTTGTATTTATATTTTTAATGTTGTTGCTATGCATAATGCGTGTAAGTTTTTGGGCCATTTTCATTGGGTTCTTGGGGAAGTTGTTTGATGGGCACCGTCCATTTAAAGTTGATTTTGTAAATTATGTCGTAAAACGTAAAATATTTTCTTGTTGAAATTAATCAATATTGTTAAAAATATCAGATTTGTAAATTTTTGCTAAGTGTAGTAAAAGATAAAATCAACTTACCTAAATATTTAAAGATAACAAAGTTGTTGATAAACATATATGTTTGAATATCAATTCTGTTAAAAAAACATTGAACGTCATAGATAAATGTCGGCAATAATGAATGGATAAGATTTTTGTCTGAATGTATACCTACATTAAATTTTTAGTTGCATTATTGTTATAAGTTGATAATTGATTAAAAAAGTGATAAGCCCTATGTAGAACAAGCGTGTATGAACCTCTATTATATTTCTATTATCAGCACTTGTCTGAAGCGTGCTAGGAATATTGTCCCGAAGTTATCTGTTTTTCAAATAAAAAAACATTAGACTAGACGACAGCCTTCGGGATCTTTAGAGTTCAGTATAACAGCTAATTATATAAAATATTCAATTTTATTATGATGCTCATTAGTTGAATAGATGCACATAATTCTATTTTTGTCTATTTTTAGTTTTTGTTGAATTGCTCAGATTTTTTTTTTCAAGTTCTAGTTATTCTGATCATGTTTATATTTTATTGTGAACGCTTGCTCGGTGTGATATTTTATAAAATATCACTTTCGTTTAAGATAAAACTTATCAATAATAGTGTGATAACTGTAATACTCTGCTGGCAGGCAAAACAAGAACCTACTTCATTTTGTACCCTAACAAAATGTCTTTATATTAGATCACTAAAATGTTCGATTCTTTAAAAACGTATACAAAATAAAATGATTTATTTGCGTCAGAATTAAATAAAAACACTATGCATACCTACATAAAATACAGATGCTTTTTGTTTATAATCTTAAAATGAGAATTAGTGCTAAACAAAACAAGATAAGCATGATCATTTGAACTTAACACCAGAGGATTAAAATTAATATGGATACGAAATTTAAGTCATGCATGACAGATACCCTTAGTAACATGAAATAATTAATGTAGAAGAGATAAAATAGTGGCTCTAAGCGACAAGTATTCGCAGTGTGGCTTTATTTGCGCTTCCGTGCTTCGGTATGGCTTCAAATTTGGTACACAAGGTTTGTTTGTGGTTCTTCCTGTGATTGCAGGTTATATTCTTGTTTTAACTGATCTAGAGTCTAATGTCATTTTCCATTGGATTTTCGATGTGTTTCGCTATTTTCTGTTGTACGAAGCCATCTTGCAAAACTGACAATTGTCTGACAAATTACATAATTAGATGAAAGACTCTTATATGGATTGGTATGCTCAGAAGGCACTCTTTTACAAAATCCGGAAGAGATAAACACTCTTAAGACCAAACTCCGAACAGCCAATTTAAGTTTTTCGGAGTGTTGATAGTGAAAAAAGAGTGCTAGGAGTGAACAAAGGAAAATAATATAATGCTCCCAATTTTTTTTTTTTCAGTTTGTTTTTTTTTTTACCCTTTTGATTAAAGTTCTCTTTATAGTTACTTTTACTTTAATTAAAATACCTACTTCATATCACGTCATAGTCAGCAAAAATCAACTAACACTACTTTTATTTTTAGCATGTTATTGATTATTTCAAAAATTGCTTAAAGTTCAAAAACCTTAATTTTTTTCTAGTTTTTTACGCTTATACATTAAGAAGGTAAATAAAGTTTTCATATGTTTTCTAAAAATGTCAAGTGATTTTTACTTTTAAAAATCAACTTAATTTCCTGAATTAAAAAAAAAATATGCTCATAACTTGTCAAACTTTTAAGTATGTATTTCCAAAATTATTTCATCTAAATTTAAGTAATTTAAAAACTTAATGTGAAGCTATCAAAATATAAGTTAGACTTGAACTTCCAATTTTCAAAATTCTTTTGCTATTTTCGTAACGGAATGAGTTAGATAAATTTTTCTTTTTGTAATCTATAAATTTTGTAAACTCATAAAATTATTTTCGAACACTTGAAGGACGGTGAGACGGAGAAAACAAATGAAAACAACAAAAACTTTAACATTAAAACACAAAATCATTTATTTAATTTTTCTAGCTAAATCGATCTCAATGGAAAATTAACTCAGCTCATTTCACTGGAATTAGAATAGAAGAATATCGGATTTTTTTAGTTATTAGAAGTAGTAACTTTATACCAAACTATATCAACAAACGGCAACTCTTATTTCGAATTTCGATAACAGAACAGCTGTCAACTGCTGAAATGTCACCTATCAACAAACTGACATTTCTCATTCAGCGGATTTGCAAAACAAAAGCAGGGCGCAAGCTGAAATTTATTTATCAAATTAAATCAATATTTTGTTATTAATAAAATACAAGAAGAAAATTAATCTAAAATGCCGGTAAGTCAATCAAATAGAATTCACCATCATAAATCTAAGAGAAAATCACTATTTGCAGTACGAACAACACCCAGTTGATCTGGAAGAAATCGAAAATGTTCGAGTGGTCGTTCGTTCTCGTCCCATGGACAAAATGGAAATCCAAAGTACTGCATTAAATGTTGTTAAAGTTGATAAAATCAATAGATCAATAACGGTTATCAAGCCAAATGCAACACCAAATGAACCACCAAAAACTTATTTCTTTGATAATGTTTTTGGCGATGATTCGAGTCAGGTAAGTGAAAAAAATCATGAGTCATTTTCTTTAAAAAAAAGTTTCAATTTTTTTTTTCAAAAATTAAAAACAACACAAACCGTATGTTGTTTTTAATTTCGCATCTAAGAAGGATAATTTTAACAGAAAACCATTCCAATCTTGAACCAAATAATAAATCTTTATTTCCAAATTTAAACAGCATAAACATTTAAGAGACCTTGAAAATAAAGAAAATGTTATAACAAGACAAAAAAAAAATATGAGTGACAAATTTGAATGCAAAACGAGTTTCGAGAACATTGATATCATGTGAAAAATTTATAGTTAAAATCGTTCTAGTATTATATGTAGCTAAACCTTAAATTTCAATGCCAAAAAGCGAATCCGCTCTCAAATACGACTAGCTTCCAAATCCATAGCCAAGCCATAAAGCTAGGATGTAATTTATTATGTATTATTGCGTCAATAATTTTCATAATATTGCAGGGGATAATGTTTTTTTTTTAAGGTAGAAGTGAATCTCAGAACTATTTGATTATGATATTATCAAATAACTAAGAAACTAGTTTTAACATGAGTAGTGAAGTTTTTGGTTGCTGTTAAATTCATAATATGGTATTTATATTTAATACCATATATCTAGAGTCCTCCTCAATTTTATTTTACCTACAATAATTTAAACTTTGATTATTTCAACAATTTAGTTAATCAGTTGATTTCGGTTGAATTTTTCAATTTTTGATTCTGAGTGATGCTTGCATAAATATGAACGAAAAAATTCATCTTTAGTTTTTGACTTTTAGACAGAAAAGTTGGGGGAACTGTTTGTTATATGACTGTATTGAAAAACTTATCTGTCAGTGATATTATATGATATTTTAGAAGCTCTCAAATAGACATTTTGAAAGGAACACATCTAAAATATAAGTTTAATTTTAACAAAGAAAAAACAATTGTTAGGGATCAATAAATACAATATTGAGGGGTTTCCTTTGGAGGTACTTGCTACGAAGTACTTGCGAATAGAACTAGAATCTAATACTGCAATCTACTCATGATATCTTCTAGGAAAATATGATAAAAACAAGAGAAAATTTCTCTATCACATCAGAATTTTGTTAAATTTGAATCTTTATGTTCATGAACACCATTTTTTGCTGTTATTGAGTTCGAGCAAATTGTAAACAAATTAGTAATGAAAGAATTAATGTTCTCCCTTAAACATCATGTGTAACCTTTTCAAACCCTCCTTCTCTCTTGAAGAACAACTTATTTTATTTTAATTCAAAGATAAAACTAATAATTAATATGATGTTCTATTTAATTTTTGAAAAAAAAATAGAACTATCCAAAAAATAAGAGTTTTTATAAAAATTTAACTTAAAATTTACATTAAATTTATATAGATTTACGATTGATTAAAAAGGCACAAGTTACACACTTTTCTAGCTAAAATAATTTTATGAAATACAAATTAGATTATGAATTACCTCTTCCAAAATTATGGGTTGTAAAATTTTAATTTATCATTTACCTATGAATCTAGAACCTCAAGGTGAATATTATATTTTAATTTTTCTTCTCATTTTAATTTCTAACAATATTTTTACAAAAAAACTATTGAATATTACATCATTTGTTAAAAATGTATAAACCATAAAAGAATAATTTTGTAGATACGTGTTAGACGTCTAAACAATTTGCTTTAATTTTTGAGAGCAATTATCAATACGTTTAAAAAATTTAACAAAACTTTTTAACGAGCAGAGGCGTATTTGCCTGGAGAAATGGAACGTAGATTGAGCAGTATTGTCGAGTTTTAAACAATTGGTTTTATTGAATTAAGCTGATGTAACACTCTTATCAAAAAAGAAATCAATTTATTTTTTAAATGAATCACAAAATTGATATTATTCATTAAATATATTTATAGGTAATTATATTAAAAAAAAAAAACAATAAATTGTTAACAACTGATTGAATGGCAATATGACATATATTTTAAAATGTTTAATTCGTATTATTGTTTTAGTTTGGCCTTTTCAAATTATTTCATCAATGATCGTCATTTTTTGTTCTGTTTTATATAATAAAAAATTTACAAGTGAGATTAGAAGAAACAATTAAACTTAACATAACAATGCACGAAAATTAAATCCTACAATTAATTATTAACTATACAAAAACAATTAAGCTCGACCTGGTTAACTTTTAATTCAATCTAAATCACCACGAGATCCAAAGCGTATCGTCACAAGTAAATCAGCCAAATATACAAGTGAAGTCAATAATGCAACCCATGCAGTAGCCATTACCAAATCCAATCGTTGCGTATTCGGTTCCCAGTAGTTTAGTTCCTTTGTATTCGACCAATCTCGGAATAAGAGTGCAGTAGAAGACAAAACCAAAAAGAAGCCAACAAATGACCAGACGGTCGCTGTTTTCCATGGAGTTCTATAAGAACAAAAATATAAATAGCAATTGATTTTACAACAATTATTGAGCATTCAACTTACGCATCCCCAAACATAGCCATAATTAAATAAATTGACGTATAAATTAGTAGACAGCCAAAGGTCACATAACTGAGGGCAACAACGCGTGGTGTAATGAAAATTCGAAAATGGGAATGTGTGGCGGGATCATCTATCAGTCCGATGCAACAGATAATCAGGCACTGAGAAGAAGAAGAATTCAATTGAAATTAATTGAATTTAATCGAATTTATAAGTTCTCAGGAAGTGTATGTATAATATGTTACTTACCAATTCGAGAAATTTAAGTACAATCAATGTGTAGGTGGCTTTTTTTGTTGTTGGACTTGGATAAATTGCATCATCGGCCGGAGACATTTCTACTCTCGATATTTCTAAATAAAACAAAAATTCAGTTAAAAAAAATGTTTACAAAAAAAAGAGAAAAGAAAAATAAACAGGAAGTACATTTATGTAGGATCTGACAGCAACAGAATTATTTTAGAGAATATAACATTTTTAAGATGAGTTTCTGGCAACTTAAGTTCGAGTAAATGGTTCTAAATGCAATTTACTCAAGTAATAGGGTTAATCTCGGAATATAAATGGTTAAAACTTAAAGTGTACGAGGCGGTCACATGCAAAGTAGTGGTCTAAAGCCCAGGTCATATTGAAGTGGCACCCAAACGTCTGCAGTAGTGTTAGCCACTTAAGCGACACAGAAACAGGATTCAAGTTTAACAGCGGTTTTAGTTAATTTACCTCATATGTTTTAAAAATTAAAAAAGTTATCTTTTATAAGGTCGTTCATTCAATTTTATTATATTCCAAAAATGTGGTGTATACAAAAAAAAAAAAAAGCAAATGGAATAAAAATTATGATGTCTAATTAAGTTTCCACATGTTGTTAGCTTCGTGATGATTATACTCGTTTTCCCCACGAACACTTAAATGATTCTATATTAACGAGTCTTAAAAGTTTGACTTATGTAAAATACCTAATGACGATCACATAACGTTTTCTCCATGTGATCGAATATTATTACATTTGAACAAAAAAAAAAAAAAAAACGTGTTCTGTTTGCTGTCAGCTGCATAAATAAAACCAAAACCAAACAAATGAAATACCTATGCTTCGCAAATAATTCATGATATTTAAATTTTATTTTTCCAAATCTAAATGAAATCCCGAATGACACCAATCTAAAAATAAAATGATAAGCATAAAGCAATTTAAAAGTTAAAAGCCATTTCACTCAATAGGTGTATTAATTTATTTTTTTTTAATGAAAAAAATGTGAGCTAACAACTATGATTTTATTTAACAACATTTGTCATGCATCAAAGCACAATAATAACAAAATATTTACCAAATTGTTAATTTTATTTTACAAAAATCCAAGGTTAGCAAAAATAACAAACGTCATTTTTCATAATATCATAAACTCCTAGGTTAGTCGTGTCAATATAGTTTAGTTTGTTTATGGTTAATTTAAACGTACCAAATTATTTTTAATGAACGGTTTGTTAGCAACTTTCTACAGAGAAAACAATTGTTTAGATTTGCTCAAAGTGTTAGAAAAATCATGAGATAAATCTCCACAAATAATTTTCAATTATCGCTCTTAATGCACTTAACAGCTTTGGTCTTAAATTAAAATTATTGTGATAATAAATGGTTGAATGTATCGTATCGCACGAACGAAAACAAAAATAATAAAAACAAATCACGCAATTCAATTGTCAGGTAAGGTATGTATATCTTTCAGCGCTTTATTTATCCAAACCTTACTTCTTTTAAAAAATGTGTGTGTTCTATTAAATTCTACGCTTCTAAAGCTTAATTGGGCCAAAGGGTAGGGCCAAAAAAAAAATGAACACATCATAGAGTCCCCCTGTCACGTACAATATCACGCTCCTATAGACCAAGGAATTTTCATTTCATACTCTCTTTCTCTGCACCGAACTAGAAAGCAGTTTTACTGCGTTAGCCTCTGGTAGTTAAAAAAAATATAAACTTGAATATATTGATTTAACTTTAAGCCCAAAGGTATATGGCCGAGAGTCGGGTCGGGAGACTCCAATGTGACGACGCGACGTACGTAATGTGGGAAAATGTAAACAAACAAATTGAAAATACAAGCGTGCTAGTTAGAAGAGAGTAGTTTTTAAAGATTGAATGAATAGGCAAAACTACTATTAACACTGTTGCCAAATGGGTTAAATAAACTTCTGCAAAATTTGTAAAGTAGGAGGGTAAAGATATTTTTAACAAAGCTATTTAACTTAATTGTATTGCAAAATAAGGAAAGGTAATAATTCCTTCAATAAAAAAACTAAGCACCACCGTACTTGTTCAATATTAATTTGCTTCAGTATATATGTAGCTAGTTCTAGGTTTCAATTCGAGCAAGTTTTTTAATTGAATTGATAAAGAAAAATGTATCGTATCCACTGAGTTATATTTTTATATTTGTTGTCATCAAAACAGTTGCATTCAGTTTTATTTCTTAACCCACAAAAAAAAAATAGAAAACAAATTTATGTGAAAATTTCACTTTGCTTAAATTTTGAATCTTTGCTTAGAGCAAATTAAATTTATTCGAAATATTAAAAGTATTAAAAAAAAACTTATGTAACTTTCCAACAACTTAAGCTAGTCACATTCACATGGAAAAAATTGTTTAGTTTTACCCATTTGGCAACATTGGCTATGAAACTTGATTGTTTTTCTTTATTTTCCTTACATTTTAATCGTTTATTTACCAGCGCGTCATGCCACACCTGTATTTTGATTTGCAATTAACGTTTATTTCAAAGTGATAGATGAGATATGATGAAAAGAGACTAGGCTCTCTTTTCTTTTTATTTCATAACGAAAAGCAAGTTCATAATCAGGTGTTATTATTCTCAAAGAAGAGAAATGATTAAGTTTTAGCAACTACTTTAAGCGTCACTTTTTAGTTATAATAATTAGAATCGAAGAAGTACCTCCCATCATACTAACAACATACCATTGCAACCTGACACAAATTCAAATCGATGAAAGAAACATTATAAACAGGGTTCGGAATATACACTTTCAATTTGTTCAATTTGATCTATTCAAGTTGATGGTATTATTCGTTAAGAGAAGAATCAAGAATCAAATCACATAAATTAAAAACAAAATCAAATACTCGAAAATTTCATATGTAAGAAATTGAAATTTGCATTCCATAAAATAAAATAAAAATTTTAATCCATGATTATTCCAATGCTTAAATTCTAGAATATGTGCGAGTATACAAACTAATTTTTTTTTTTTCAGATAATCTATAGTCGAGTTCTTAATCAATTTCAGTTAGTTAGTGACATTTAACCAGAACTTCCGAAAGTTCTATACAAAACTAAACCCTAAGTTATCGCTGGTCTAGGGGCCAGTTTCTTCTTAATGGATTAAGTTAAATAGTATAATTTAATCAGAGTGTGTATATTAATCACTCATTAAGTTTATCAGCGGAATTCGGATAGCCGCTATTTAACCAAAACCTCTGACAGTTGTATCAGAAACTTAGGCATCAAAATAAAACTTTTTGAGTGAAATCATCGCGTTAAGGCTTAATTTAATTAAATGGAATTAAAATGTAATTTTAAACTTGTGTGGAAAAAGAGTATAGATTAATTCAATAGACCAGAATATCTACTCCTATAGTATAAATATCCGAACTCTATTCCGAGCTACGCTCCGTTGCACTATCCTGCGTTGCTACCATGTCGAATGCATTAAAAGTTGCAGCCCACTGTGTTCATTGTATGCGTTTTCATATTAGTAAGCTTTAGTCGAAAGTTGTTTTGTTTCAATAGAAACATTTTTTTACAAGATTATTGTGTGTAACTACGTAAAGATTTAAAAGAAAAAAATATAGGAATTTACTTCACTCTTCTTAATTAAGTTAGACTATGACTACTTGGTGTAGTTTTTTTTTAAGGCGTTTCCCAAACAATAACAAATACACAAATCACTCTTTCAAAATCCAATGACTTCTTTTGGTTGTTAATTAACGGTTTAATTGAATCCCGCGCTTTCAACGATAATTCGATTTAAATTAATTTTTCGATAATATAGGTATCATAGGTATTAAGAATTAAAATAAGATAAATAAAAACGAACGAACGAACGACAAGTAATAGGACGCACAAGAGAGAAACTCTAAATCCGTTGTAATTCCACCACGTTTCAAAAACGAATGATTGGCGGTTGGGTCGAACTAGCAGTATTAACTCTACAAGTCTACAACTTCGCGCAATTTTTTTTTCTGTTTCTAGCTCTGGGTCTCTGACACAGCTGAACTGTGTGTTGTTTTTCAAGCAGCACATCCAGCAGCAGCTAAGAGAAACTCTTTGATTCATCATGCTATATTTACAACCGATACCGAGTCTAGATGAGCCGAAGTAGCTACATAAATATATACAATTGTAGCGTTTGTTATTCAGAATTCCAAGACCAGACTTTTTAATACTGTGCTTTGTAAAGAGTGGAATAGACGATTGGGTTTGGATGGCTTCTGGGTTTATAATAAACATGCAAACGCACACATAGAGTTTGAGTTTAAATACATTTTGTGTACTGTACAGGGTGCGCTGAGTACTGGAGTTGCTTCTATAGCTCTATAGCTAATAATTAGATGAGCAATTAGTGAGGGGTAAGAAGGTACCTAAATGCATCGTGTAGGTTAGTTATAGTGATGAACAATGAATGGCTTGAATTATAAATGGTTTTATATTTTTTTTGCTTGCTATGTCACATCACAACGTGAATTTTTTATGTGGATAATATTATTATTTAATTTGTTCAGGTGGAGTTACAGTGGCTTTAAAAAAAATTAATTCACGTTATATTAATATTTTTATAAACCTGTTTTTTTTTACGGTTGTAAAGATAATCTAACTGTCAAAATTTTGTCTTCATCACCATTTACATGTTTCTTATATTGATTTCCCTCCGGAATGTTTTGTTTGGTTTGCTTTTTTTCTGTATTTTAAGATCTAGTCGCTGTACAGTAATTTTCCCATGAGTAATATCACGAAGAATTACGTTAAACTCTCTAGTCAATTGAATCTATGATCTTGAATCTATCAAAAATCATGCAAAAAAAAGCTGAATATACAATTTTCTGTTAATGAAACTAATTTTTCTACCACAGTGTATTTGTATCTATTTATTTACTTTTTCGTCTTTGACATAAGTTAACTACAATAGCCATTCGTTATTCATACTTTGTTCTTTGCACACATGCTTTAGAGTTCCTAGAAAATCGATACTTCTACCTACTGTTAGTCATTTGCGATATAGAAATCCACCAATGACTGGATTCCTATCCAATTACTTTTGATTCCAAAACTCAAATATTTATTTAATTTAAATTTAACGATGTTATTATTATTATTAGTCTGCCAACTTACCATGATTCCAAATTTACATGGATATCGAATTTAAAATTCAGAATGATACACAATAATTTTGCAAGAAGACGATTCTTCAACCGAACAAGTGTAGGTGATACTTGTGTTCGTTTTGAGAATATTTTCCTTTAATTATACCTTCCTACTTTTGTGGTGAGTCATTTTAATTTTTTGAGACATTTTATATTTTTTTCCAGTACTTACAAATTTAACCGCAGATTGTTTGATTGTGTGACACAGTTAAATGAATATTACCTACTGTTCTATGTTTAATGACCTTGGAATTGTTTTCTCATTTCTGCCTGTCAATAGGGTGTTAGGGGAATACATAAATGTTTATGAAAAGACGAAATTGTTTTGAAATGGTAGACGTCATTAAATGACAAACATTTTACGCTTGAACAACCAACGAATGTTAAACTGTGTAATGAATCGTAGAAGGTAGCCCTATTAAAGTTTATCGTTTTTTTCTCAAACCTGGAGCATGTGTGTTTTTGGTCCCAATTCAAATCTAGGTCACTAGAAAACGAATGTTTTTGTTTTTAGCTAGGAACAATTAATTTGATTATTTTTTAAAACTGAAAAAAATGTGATAAGAATTCAGAACAAAAAAAATGCTAATTTTCTTTTTAGTCGAATCAATTCATATTAATGAATAGAGAGAGCACTGTTGTTTGAGAACCTCTGTAGATAGTCGGAAACAAAAAACTTTATTTTCTCACATTTCACACATCTGAAGTATTCCAGCTGACCCATTCAAATTATTTAACTAATGTTTACATTTTGTTTTCACAGATTGATCTTTATGTGGATACAGCTCGTCCCATTGTCGAAAAAGTACTTGAAGGTTACAATGGCACCATTCTTGCTTATGGACAAACTGGAACAGGCAAGACATACACCATGTCTGGAAATCCTGATTCCCCACAGACCAAAGGTATTATACCAAATGCATTTGCACATATTTTCGGTCACATAGCCAAGGCCAAAGATAATCAAAAGTAAGTACAAGACCCAAACCTTGAAAAAGTGCTCAACTAACACTGTTATATTTTTCTTTCAGGTTTTTGGTTCGTGTGAGCTATATGGAAATTTACAATGAAGAAGTTAGAGATCTACTTGGAAAAGACGTTAATAAAAGCCTTGAAGTCAAGGAACGCGCAGATATTGGTGTGTTTGTTAAAGACCTCAGCGGTTATGTGGTGCACAATGCTGATGATCTTGAGAATATCATGAAATTAGGAAATAAAAACCGTGCTGTCGGTGCAACTAAAATGAATCTTGAATCATCTCGATCGCATGCTATATTCTCGATAACTGTAGAGTCAAGTGAATTGGCTGATGGAACACAGCACGTGAAAATGGGTAAATTACAATTAGTTGATTTGGCAGGATCTGAGAGACAAAGTAAAACACAAGCAACTGGTATAAGATTGAAAGAAGCGACTAAGATCAATCTATCACTTTCGGTTTTGGGTAATGTCATAAGTGCATTAGTCGATGGGAAGAGCACACATATTCCATATAGAAATTCTAAACTTACACGTTTGTTGCAGGATTCTTTGGGTGGTAACTCAAAAACCGTTATGGTACAGTCATATTTTTTGTTTATATTTTTGAGAAAATCCATTGGTTCTTTCAAAACAAATAATTTCAGTGTGCAACAATAAGTCCAGCTCATTCAAATTATGTTGAGACAATCTCGACATTAAGATATGCTAGTCGGGCAAAGAGTATTCAAAATAAAATGCATATTAATGAAGAGCCCAAAGATGCTCTACTTCGTCATTTCCAAGAAGAAATTGCACGTTTACGCAAACAACTAGAAGAAGGCTGTTTCGAACCATCTGGATCGGAGGAGGCCTCTGATAGCGGTGAAGATAACGAAGAGGAAGAAATTGAAATAGAAATTGAAAACGATGTTACCAATGGACAAGCAAAGAAACCCAAAAAGAAAAAGAACGCAGAGAAATCGGATGCTGAAAAAGAAGCTTTAGAAAAGAAAGCAAAGGAACGTGAGCGTGAATTGGATAGAGCAAAGTAAGTAATTTATATATTTATAAAAGAAAACCCACTTAAGAAAATATTTCTTGTCATAGATCCGAACAAGAGCAGTTGAAATCAAAACTTAATTCTCTTACAACAAAGATATTGGTTGGTGGTGAGAATTTCCTTGAAAAAGCACAAACGCAGGAGAAACTCTTGGAAAATTCACTTGCAGAGTTGGAAATACGTGACAAAACCGAAGAAGAATTGAGGAAATCACTTCAAAAGAAGGAAGTAAGTTTTATGTAAAAATAGTAGGTCAATAAAATATTGAAAACATTGTCCACGAACCATGAAAAAACAAAAAAAAACACGTATATTTATAAATATGATCCAACTCCTTTAAGTTTTAACAACTTGAACATATTCTTTTATTTCATAGACTGAACGTATAGATATTGAAGAACGCTATTCAAGTTTGCAAGATGCCAGTACTGGAATAACTAAGAAGATTCATCGTGTGATGCAAATGTTGATGAGCGTCAAAGCTGAACTTGCCGATCAACAGCAAGAACATCAACGCGAAAAAGAAGGAATATACGAAAATATTCGTAGTTTGTCCAGAGAACTGGCACTTTGTGAACTCGTTTTGAATTCTTATATTCCACAGGAATATCAGGTACCCTTTTTAAAAAAATACATATTATGAGAATAAGAAATTAATATAAATTAAACTTTAGATGATGATTGGTCAATATACCCATTGGAATGAAGATATTGGCGAATGGCAATTGAAATGTGTTGCTTACACAGGAAATAATATGCGAAAACATATCGCTGACAACGAGCAAAATGCAAAAGAGGTTTATTTTCAATTTATTTTGTATGATAAAATTTTAAAGAAATATTTTTTTTTTCAGATGGATTTTGTTGATCTTTCACATGTCTATTTGAGTTATAATACAGAAGCTGTTATAAATCCTGTTCGTGCTAAGTCAGCAAGACCAAGAACTTCCGGTGTACCGAGACCAACTACAGCGAGACGTTATTAGTGATGGAAGTTAAATATGTTTTTTTTTCCATAAAAAGGCGCACTATATTTTTTTTTAATTGTGATATGATTTGAGAGTGCAATTATTTTTTATTTAAAGTAATTTATCAGAAGTTGATTCATTTTGGGTTCAAAAAAAATATTTCCATTTTTGAATTGCAGCCCTTAAAGCTTCAAATGTGGGCTTTAAATGGTTTTGAAAGCTTGACATTTTATAACCAACTAATTTGGCCACAAAAACTTGAAAAACAATTTTAAAATATTTTGTTATTTATAAAATTAGCTTAATTTTTATGCATTTCAATAATTTCAGATCAATGTTTCTAATTTGTAATTGTAATTACCAAAACAAAATTTTATTCTACAAATGATCTTAAAATAATAATTTTATTTTATACAATAATAATTCTTTCACAAATTTTTACAATATTAATGATGAAAGCATTTTAAATAATTTCTACTTATAGAAATTTTAGCATTTTTAATAATACTTATTTTAATTTTTTTCTACATTAATTCGGTTGTATTTCGTGTTAACACATTTATTTATTGCACTTAAAATATTATTTAATATACATACATACATAAATATTTTACTTTACATTTTAAAATAAAACAAACAAAAATGAATTAAAGGTCTTTCCATTTCAAAAATATGGAAGAAGAATATTTAAAAGAAATTATACTAAACATTGCGATCTCTTAAGATTAAACTTAGTGGAGTTTTCGGCACTAGTAAGAATTCAAATTCAGTTTCTAGTGGTTGAGTAAAACTAATCTCAAAAGCTAGGACCATCTGAAAAAGGCAATAAATAAAAATTATAAATTTTTTTTAATATATGAAACCTTCAGAATAAAAGTAGTTTTAGGTTATTTTTACTCTGAATATTATTCTGAATTGAGCTATTCTTTTTGACCAATATCTTTATAAATTTGAGATCTTCTTTCATATTACATGAATCCTATTTAAGATTCTCCAAACTTAGCCAATAGCTGATTTATGGGGTTATTTTATTTTCAGTTTGGGATACTTCAAACATTTGATATTTGAATGTTAAAAAGTGAAGAATTTTTATATTTTCAGAAATGTGGTCTAGGTTCTAATTTTCTTGAGTTACAAATATTTTTATAAATCTGTATTTTGTCCTAATAAACTGCTGGTTTTTATTGATAACTAAGATAAAGAAATTAAGTTTACTTACCTTCGCTAATAGTATAACAACTTCCATTTCCACGAAGCGTTTTCCGGGACAAGTACGTTTTCCAATTCCAAATGGAACGACTATCGATGAACTTTCAATGTTCACATTGAATGCTCCATTTTCAATCCAACGTTCTGGAATGAAATTCAAAGCGTTCTTGAAATTGCTATTCTTATGGCAAGCAATCATATTTTGGCACAGCAATACTGTCTGAGAAACAAAAAGGGTACAAATATAAAAAAAAAAATTTTGAACTGTTATCTCTTTAAAGCTTACCCCTGATTTAAGTTCATATCCTGACAAAATAGTATCTTCCTCGAGAATTCGAGCTAAGCAAAAAGCTGTCGGCTGAAGACGATAAGTCTCCTGTAGACAAGCCTTTGTAAATTTGGCATTTGTTATGGTATCTTGTAGAATGACACTGTTTGCATGAGCTTGGAATTCAGCTAGAATTTGTTCAGTTGCACTGCTGTGGCCAGTTACGAAATTAAGAACAAAAATAAGTGTATTGGCGAGCTTAAATTATTGAATGCTAAATATGGTTAATCATTTTGAGTCTTTGGAAAAAATAGTAAATATACCGTTTCTATTCCGGCAGCAATAAAGTCGATTATTGCAGATTTTTTGTCACGAATATCGATATCTTTCAATTGCAAAATACTTATAAAGATACTTTTCAAATCATCATCATCGAGATTGGAGTTTTCGACTTCTTCATCTCGAAGAGCTTGTTCCACCATCTCTGAAATCATACTAAAAAATCATTAAAAACACTGTCGATAATTAATTTCATAGACAATCTTACTCATAGACAAAATCTTCGCTTTCCGAGAACTGCGAGTAGGTTCGAGTTGGTATGTACTTCCATAAGCCAAAGCCATAGTATGAATCCCGTTGTGATACAAAAAGTTGTTTTACAGCTTTTGCTAATAGTTTCACGTTTTCAGGCTGTTCGGATTCTGTTGATAGGAAACCCATTCTTCGACCAAGCATAAGGGTACAAACTGCCTCTAGGCCCATTAAATTTGCAATGTCTTCAAAGTGTTCGATTTCGTAGGTATTGCGGTTTCTTTTGTAACGAATAAGTTCAATAAAGTCATCACATATCGAATTCAGAGACGGAAGGAAGTTTTGTAGAATTTTTGGTGAAGTTATGTGGGATGTGAGTGCTGAGCGTAATCGTTGCCATGTTGGACCTTGCCTTCCAAATGAAAATCAATTAGTTGACAATAAGTATCAGAAGCCGATAACCAAGAATATATTTTTAATCTCACTCATTTGTTATTCCAACACTTGCATAACGCTCTGGTCTTGAATTTCTATAATAAACAACTATTTCAGTTGGGGGTCTAAATGGATATTTGCTGGGATATTTCAAAACTTTTTCGATATCGGTTTTTTCGAATAAGTGTGCTATAGGAACTCCACCAGGCGTCACCTCAAGGACAATGGGACCATACTTCTGGTTCATACCTGCAAAAAAGTTAAACAAATTATGTCATTTGAATTTCTTCAATATATTTAATTTAGTTGTACTCACATTTATAAGCTTCATGCAGTTTAGATAGTTTGTATTGTCCCAGTAGAAATGTCCATTTGGTTCCTAAAAATGGAATCGGATAAGGTCCTGGTATGTCCCATATGCCTTTTTTGGTAACTGTCAGTTTGTCGCATCGTTTGCCAAGTGAAAACAAACTCGATTGCAATTTCTGGAAATTGTAGTTCAAATAGACGGCTAACAAGATTGCTAATGAAATAAGAAGTATAAACGCCATATTCGATCTCAGCGCAAAGTCCAACAACCGGTCACATTCTAAACACTACTGAATGACAATTGATTTAGTAACAAACTAGCTTATCGGTAGCCAGTGACAGCGATATGTATACGGGAGATTGGAGCGGCTTTCACTCTGGTGAATGGTGTTGTTCTAGGTTTGGTGATAGCGTATCGCAAAATTTTTCACAATATTCAAAAGTCTTACTTATCCACCTTGCCAATGTGACAGCCATAGATTATTGAATATAATATTATGATGTCCCTTCGAGCTTCTATAATAAATCAAATGCAAATGTATCAGTAAAGTAATTAAGTAAACACAACATACACATGTACCTACTTATAATTAAATCGAATAAAAAAATATAATTTTTTTAGCACCTAACCGATACTTGTTTGGTTTGGGACTAAGTTAAACGTTTTGAATCTGTTCCAACGCATGCAATCTTAGCATTTTTTATCAAGACACTCAAGTTTGCCAGACAGGATTTTTTGTCTGTATAGATTTTGCCCCAATTAATAAATTTACATGCACTTTGATGTAATATGATCTGAATGATAGTGACAACGAGGCGACGCAATATGAAATTTATATACGTAAATAAGCTGAAAAAAAATAAAATTAAAAAAACCTTTGTTTGGTTCGTTGAAATTTGAGTTGAACTTGAAAAATTGTACTTTTAAAATGTGTGTGCCTCAAGTTTAAAAATAAAAATATTTTTTTTCAGGGTTCCGACGCATAATTCTACATTTGAATTAATAAATTTCTTTTAGCTATCAGGAAGGGAAGATTATATTTTTAACACAATCTAAATCACAGCAATGTCAAAGTAACGGTTTATGATTTTTTTCAAACAAAGACAGAGATAAGAAGGCTCGGTTCGAAAAAGAAATTCAAAGTCAAGGTCATAGATAATACGGCGACACGGTGGTGGGCTTGATTGTCAACAAGAGTTAGTTTGAGATTGAGATAGAGAGACTATGTAAACTGGGTTTTTTAGGGATTTAAAAAAAGAAGGCAAAAATAGTCTGAGTCCGAAAATTTTTTTTCATGCTTAGGCTGATGATTTAGTAAAAATAAATACATTTTGAATTTTAATATGCAGAACAAGTTTTTAATTTTTAACAATAAAGTTGAATTCAAAATTTTAATAAAATTCCATAAAAGAATGAAATTTTTCAGCTTCTTCTTTGTTACGATTTTGGTTTTAATAAAAATAATAATTACCTATGTGATGTTGTAGGTAAAAAAAACTTAATATCACTTATCCCAACTAATTTGCTGACAACCAATTATTAATTGAGCTTAAGAAGCACATACCTGCGACCTATTAGTGCACTTAACAAATAGATATTTACATTGCCATCTCACACAAAATCTGTATGTGTTAATCAAATTATTATCTTTCATAAAACATTGATCGCAAGTGGATATGTATTTAATATAAAGATAACAATATTTCATGTCACGGGCCACGATTGACAAATAAGTACATGGTACAAGATAAGATTTAAAAAGTGATCTGAAAATTTGTATTAATAATTTAAACACTTCAAAAATTCGTGCATAATTTATTTCAGGAGATAAGAGGGGTGTTTTTTTTGTGATTTAGAAAAAATCAGCAGTTCAATACGTAAATGAACCTGTATAGGATCCCAGGAGTGAGGGAGTAGTGCTCCAGTAAAAAAATTCTGGATTATGGGTTAAAAAAAAGTATGAATAAAAAATATATTCTAATATGAACTGGTATCTAAAACCAACAAAAAAATTAAAAAGTACGTATACGTAATCAATTTTTAAAATAGTAAAAAAGGAACTTAATTCCAAACAAAACGACAAAGAATCTATTAAAATCACCCTTATTCCGCAAGGCGTTTTAATAAAACGTGAGTAAAACGACAAGGTTCAAAAAGCCACAATTGGACGGACTTCTATAAAATGCCCAAGGGAGCAAGGGATTCAAAAACAATAAATTCCATATGCATAACTATTTGGACTTAACGTTTACCCCAATAGATACGGTATTGCAAACCTCAAATTATGTGAGTTTTTTGTCTATACGGAGTTGTTGAAAAACAACCCTGGCAAATAATTTCTTGTTTTTGTTATTGATATTTTGTATATAAATCAGTGTCGACCATTACAAAAGGGAAATAAATATTAATTTGTGGATAGGCACAAGAATTATTTATTAAAATTTTTAAGTCGAATTCGATTTACCAGCTATTTTTAATATTGATATCGTCTCCTTTAAAATGCTAATGCTAATTTTTTGGACAAAGTTCTAAAATCCAACCCTATATAATGAACTCCCAAAAAACACACAATAAATGTAAGATTTGATTGCAAACTTGCCCTTAATCAAAACAAAATTGAAACACTTCTTTTTATTTAAACATTTTTATTCGGTAAAAAATATCACACAAATTAAAGTAGGTACATATGTATATGAAGCTTATATACTATATGAAGTTATTCAGGCTCATTAAATCTTATAAATTCAAAATTAATACGAGTGTAAAATATACATATGTATATTGGTAAGTTTTTAAAAATAGATACAAACACACATACATACATTTTAATGAGCATTTTAAAATAGAATCTAGAACCGTTCCAGTGCCAATTCATTTGAAAAAAAGTCGTAATAAAACAAATTACTATCCACACGAAATATGAACAAAAAAAATAACTGAATTATTTTAACCAGTTTTGCCTGTTTTGTAAACAATAGTAGCAGAATTAGAGTGGGCAGAAGAATATTGATACCTTATAAATAAATTGGTTTTTTTTTTTCATATGCATTAAAATACCTGCATACCTAATATTCCTTTTATGTACATAGTTCTAAACAGAACTAGAAGGATCTACCTAAACCTAGTTCAATAAATTCTTGTTTCTTGACAGATTTTTAAAAACCAAAAAACATCGGAAAAGTATATTTAGATTTTTGTAATGGAAAGAACCGCTTGCCAATGTACTAATATTTTAAATCATGTTTAGTTAGAAAAAACGTTATATTTATTTCATAACAGAATATATTAACCGGTACCTATTAAACACACTTTTTCATGAATTTAAAGGTTCTTTAGTTAAACATTTTTTTAACAAAAACCAATTTTAATGAAGACTTATAAACATATTTGTAATACGAATTCAGTTGATACAAAATATTAGGGTGTAGACTTTACAGTTAAAATTTTTATAAACTTTTTAACCATTTTTAACACTATTAACATTATCATTCTTTTCTTTATCACTTTATATGTTAAACTCTTCAATCTGGTCAGTTAAAAAAATTAACAGGAAAAATACACTCACTTTCATCCGTTAATTAAAAATATAAATAAAGATTTTTTTATAACTACGAGAAAAAAAACCGATATAGTGTGCAAAGAACCTTTCCAACCAAAGGTTTAAGACATACAGAACCCTGCTTATATAAAAATCTAATTAAAACTTCACCAAGAAGAAATGATAAATCGAGTTATTCTTCTATGCCTACTTGTGTCTTTCTATTGCTCTTCTTTAAAACAAAACAAAAAAAATAAGATCTTATATGAATCTATTCAACATCAACATCGAACGAAGAATTGTGCAAAAACCTTCCAGACCACAAACCTGCTTGATGCCTATATTCTTAATAGATAGCACATTAACTCTTTTTTTCACTGATGTTTAACAAACATTTAACGATACTATAATATCGAAAGTACGTTGAACTTGCTTTTATTCAAACAAAAAAAAATAACATCTCACAAAAAGCCTCGAGCGATATAAATTTTAATAACAATAATAATTATAAGCATATATTTAACACAAAAGTCATCATCAAAGAATTCAAAGATGTGAATTAAAAAAAAAAAAGCCACAATCACACGAAAACAATCAACAACTATTCACCTGATTTTTGCTTTAAATAATCGTAGTGTAAACAAATAAATGACACATGCCAAACATCACAAACCGTTGCACTTTTTTTACATTTTTTTTATTCGATATTGACTACTCCCCTCTGCATTAACAAGACCATGCCGATCCGGACAATCGTATAACAATAATACATAATTTGCTGGACAAACAAACAAACCCAACCGAGCTGCGATCACTTCAAGTTGAATGTCAATAACGTCGCGAGCGCCGCCACCGACACCACAACTCACAATTATTATTGTTGTTATCTGCGCGCCCTCTTCGCAGACGTCACCTACTCAGAATACCAGAAGCAACTTTGAGCCCTCGAAATCTCGAATCAACGACAGAAACAACAAAATAATGAATACAGTAATCCTATCATAGGCCTTTCCGCCTCTATTGGTGTGCCGAATGGACACCAACTAGCCGCTTAATTATTGTGTTTAGTTGTAGAACAACGATACAAGATACTATAGACTCGACACTAACTACTTTAATGATTGCACAGAATTGGCATGCATTTTTTTTTTTATTAGGTATTCTGTCAATTTTTTATCAGTTTTCTTTGCTGCTGGAATGTGAATTTACGATCGCGTTACAAGAAGAGATTAGGATAGCCTCTGGTCCTGCATCATTACACACAAATACTCGAACGAAAATCACAATTTGCAATATTCATATTCCGAATTGATGTGGAAAATTTAAAGGGCCGATTTCTTCAATTGATTATTATTTGTTTTGAAATTGTATTTAAAAAAAAATGAAAACCATGGAGCTGAGCTGAATATGGAAGGCTTTTAAGTGTATTTTTGGACACTAGCCTAACTTTAAAGGTTATAAACTTTTTAGCTTGTTGTCTTAAACCTTGTCTACTACTACTGTTTCAAATTTGGTAAAAAACTTCAACCAGCCATTATTGTTTTGGAAACTATAGAAACTGAATAAACGAAACACTGAGAAAATCAAAACATCGTTGGCAACCACGAAACAACGATCACCATGGTTAATGCTAAATGGACTCTTGGAGTGCGGAAGAACGATAGCTATTGATATAGATATGCGGGTGAAAAGATGGATGAAGATAAATCTGGTTCTGGTTTGTGTATCCGATCTAATGTGTGTATAGGTTATTCTTTAAAAATTAGACGCCCTAACCAGACAGGAGAAGCAAAGAAGTTAGTTAGCAACACCAAAGCATCAAAGCGTATCTCGAACAAAACAGGTTCCAATAGAGAACCAAATCCACGGACGATCGATCGATAGATTCTCTATTATGTAATTGTTTTTCCTTGCGTTGCTTTTCGATCTTCAAATGAAATTCTGTGGTGATGTCGTGTGAAGATTGGTTTTATTTTCCTTGCATCCTCAACACCACAAGAGTCTTCGTTGTCGTATAGCGTAGTTAGTTACGTCGCCCTTCGGTATCAATTTGATTTGATTGAATTACGTTGATTAATCCAATCTGTTTTTATTTTTTTTTTGTTTTTAAAATGTGTTTTCTTTACTTTGTTTGTGACACGCTGCAGTTGCTGATGCTGTCTGTTGATGTTGTTATAGTGCACTTGGCTTGCAATATTCATTTACTCATGTATGAAAAATGATTACAAATTCACACTTAATAATATTCTGCTGGGGTTGATAATGACACCAAACCATGATGGTAATGAATGACGGAATGGACTACGGACGCGAAGGGAAAGAAAAGAGATCGGGTGAGAAAGTGCTGAAGCGAAATTGATAGTTGGCTTCAAGTTGCAGCGCACTTATAATATTAACAACAACAACGATAACTGACATCAACTAGCGTACGCGCTTAGATTGGTTTTTATCAACGCGTGAATTGTGTACAAAACTTTTTACGAGTAAATTGTAAAGACAAGAGAGGGATAAGATTACATTTTATAATAAATATTTTTTGTTTCCTTTTTGTGATGCTGAGTGTGCTATTCTTGGCACAATAATACATAATAATTGCATTTTGTTTTGTTGTGATTTTTTTTTTCATTTTGAATAAAAATATTTTAATCTTTGATATAGTTTGTGGGAATGGAAATTAGTTTAAAATCGCAGAGAAATATGAGATATTTGTACATACTTGTACATGGTTAGTTGGAAAATAATGGTTTTTGTGTAATTTGTTAATTTAAAAAAAAGATCGAAAATTTCGTCTTAAATTAATTAAACGAAGGAATACAGATTTATATCTGTAGCCTGCATAAAGCGCAGTGTACTTAAAATATCTGGATAGAAGGGGCAATAATATTTAGTTGTAGTTCAATTTGTATAGCATTTCATAGAATAAATAGAATAGTTTTAGACATTAAAATTGCGGCCGTGGTCGAGAATTGCAACTGCTTCTGTTATAGTTCCATGACCTACAATTTTTGCGGCTAAATTTTGAATTGGACAAGAGTTTGGTAACTCAGGCGACAAGTTAAAAACTAATCTATCACCCCTGATTTTAGCAGGAGGGACAGTTTAGAAAAAATACTTAAAATGGAAAAAAATTGTTAAAAAATTACGAAACATTTTTAAAGCAAACACTCTATTCTGTTAGCTTCAACTCTAAACTATCTCATTCGACGATTTTTAATTCTCATAACACATTTCTTTATAAGTGATTAAAAAAAACTAATGACAAAGTAAAATTAATAACATTCCTACACCTCACACAATCGAATGCGACAAAAAAAAACTCTTAGCGCAACTTTTAAATTAAAGGAAATTAGCTATAACGTTTATTGCAGAGCAATATTTCACGAATTACAATTTAATTAAATGTTAAAATGAAATCGAATTGAAAAACAAAAAGAATCAAATTCTTTAGGAAACAGAAAAAAAAATTGTAAAAAAAAACTCTTCATAGTCATAAATTTTATTGAAGACGTTAATAAATCGATTTGAAAACTTTCTCCACCTTGCCTGTATCAAAGACTCTCTCATAGAAAATATTAATATAAAACAAGTAAAATAAAAAAAAAAACAGCAAAGAAAAATAAGGAAATATAAAAATTATAAAATTTTGCGACCCTTCACTTGGCATCAGGACGGTCGTGAACGTGTCGATTCCGCGTGCCAGTGGACTGACGGCATTGGAGAAATCCCGTAAAATATTTTGTCCCTTTCAGCATATTGGCAAAATTGGCATTTCTTCCAATAGCCAGTTCACACGGGGGTGGCTGCAATAGAATTTTTTAGTAGAATGGTGGCAGGAGGGAATTATTAGCAAGAATGTTTCTTTTAGCGTCTTATTTAATTTTTGTTGTTGTTTCTTTTTGAACGCAGATATCCGGCTTTCGGAGGGTGGTGCCTATAATCGTATATAATTCAAAATACATTTCTGCTCGTTCTATTGGGGTTTGATATAGCCGACTCTACTTCAGATTTCTTAACTTCTGGTGCCTCATGCTTCTAATTAGTTTTTTTTTTTCTCCAGAAAAAGGAAAATGGCTTTTAGTCGCCCCAATTGGTGGCTGCATTTTTTATCGACACAAATCGAAATCATTGTTTTCTGAAAGCAATGCAATAAGCAAACTTTTAAAATGTCCCATAAAGAATAAATGCCGCATACTTTTATGACAATATTGGTAGGTTATATGTAGGTAGCTGCTGAGGTTTTGTATTGTGCGGGTATTTTTTTTTTTGTTTCACAAAGTTTTCATATACATATGTATTGTGTTTGTTCTTTATATTTAATATCTACGAGATTATTATTTAAAAACCAACTGTGTTTTTGACAGAGATTTTATTTATTCTCTTTTGCTTTATTTTTTTTTATGAAAAGTTAATTAAAATCGTCCCAGTATATTGGAATTTATATGTACATACCTCTGTTTTTCGACAGGAATAGAGCTCTCCCGAACTTTTAATCTTTTTACCAATGTTAGGCCAAATTAATTTATTGCGTATGAATTATTGGTACAAATCGGAAGTGTATATTTTTTTTTAATATTCTACAATTAATTTCTAAAGAGTAGGTGACCCTATTAAAATACTTTTTTTTTGAAAATTGGCAGACTGTGTAGTAATCAGCATATTATGGAATATACTTACATTATCTACAACAAAAACTGTGGAAAATTTGATTTCAAAATTCAAAAATACAACATACTTATTCACCACGAAGTGCATCACAAAATGACGCGGCACGGGCGGCGGTATAGCTGATTATTTGATTACATTGCATACTTTTAGGAACTTTTTTAAAAATTGAAAAAGTTCAAAGGACAGACAGTTACGGTAATGTACCTAATTATATTTTGCATCCAGAACTCGTTTTTTATACAATATTGAAAAGATCATTACCATGAGCTACCAATTGAGTTTTTCTTCATTTTATTACGAAATTCCTTTTGAAATTTGATTATCCCTGTAAAAGAATGCGTCAAAAGACGTTTATATAGTTTATAGTGTTTGACTATGATAAGAGCATTGAATATTTGAATCAAAAATAGTGCTTATTAGCCTAAAATTTTGAAAAAAAAACTTTGAAAATTAATTTTTCTTGCTTTAAGTAATTTTTATTAGAAAATTGTCTCTCCCGGCAAACATAAAGGGGGGAATAGTACTCCGATCCACAAACCAATCGCCAAATTTATTTTTATATTTAATTACATATATACATACATATATTGTGGATAGAACCTCACAAATTATTCTTAAAACTTACTTATACAAATAAAAATATAAATTGCATTAAAAAATACTAATTATTGTTTATTTTCTGATATCTTTCCCAAAACAATCTCAAAACAACCATAACAGATACTAGAAATGCACAGCATTTAAAAGTTATAGAAAATTTCCTCATTGTCTTAGTTTACCATCCCTCGACTTTCTTCAATTCAAAGTGAAAAATGATTTAAATTTGAATTCTATAAAACTTTCTCTTATACGAAAAAATTAAAAAAAATAGGTGGGGTTCGTTTGTTTGAGTGAGACATTTTGGAATGCTTAAGGATACAACAAGTGAATTTACTGCTAAATTTAGTATCCTTGTTGGGATTCATTGTTTCTATTTTATTCATAACGACGTGTCAGCCATAATAACAAATTCCATTAATTCGGTAATATTCATCATGATGCTATATTAAATTATACGTATCGGAGTTCGGTGAGTGGAAGAGAGAGTTCGCAAAAAAGGAAATTTACAGTAAGGGGGACTCGGAAAATTAATTACTATTTATACAAAACGCTGGGCTATTAATAATAACGAAAAAGCACAACTTAACCACGCGACGGAAGGGTTGTTATACCAAACCAAAGTTTTGCTAAAACATTATTTGCTTGTCCTGTTTCTATAAGTATAGATACCTATACACAAAACGATACAGCACACTTTTATGCACTCTCAGAATCACAAAACTCGCTTGTTGATAAAGCAATACTGTATACAATATATGTATGTACACTGTACAGATTGTAATGTAAGTGTACGAGTGGCGCGTATCCTTTTGGCAACGAATTGGCGCCAAACAATTCCCTTTCCTTTCCCCACACCAAAACTCCCCATCTATCTCTCACCATTAAGCTATTTTAATGAAAATAAATGCTCTTAATTAATAAACACGCATTTTGAGGTGGCAGATATGTTGTTTCTGACGCAGAAATACTTTCAATCTATGCACACCAAGAAGGGTGTGCAGTGCATGCGGCAGCAAACGATAATAATTTTGTTAAGCAGGGATTTTTGTAAGCCTACAAAATGGAGTGATACAAAATGCGCCGCAACAAATTATGAGAGCAATAAAATTAATGAAAATTGTTTGTGATTGTTTTTTCTTTTTTTTTTTTTTTTGATTTATGTTTTTGAAATTTTTTATTGATAAGGATTTTATAAAGGAGGAGCTTCAAGGAAATTTATAATATTCAATGGTAATTTACCAAAAGAGTTTGTATTGTTTATATAATTTTCAACACTATAGGTGTAGTAATTGTTTTTTTCGTGTTTTTAAACGTCTTCATTAATTTCTGGCGTCATCAGAAGTTGATCAACCTATAGGCGAAATTTGTTTCAAGCGTTGTCAATTTATGTGCGGGAAGGTGCTTTATATATAACGTAGGTAGGTATAATGTATATGTATGTACATGAATGACTTTAAGTAAAGCTCAATTTTTACTATACACTTAGGGAAACAATCAGTTTGCCTTTTGACTTTTGTCCTTTTTGTAGCTTGCTATGAGCAGTCATTAGAGGCTAAAGTGTTTCAATTAATTTTTTGAGGTGATAGCAGAATCATCTTCAATTTTATACAGACGAAACTCACAAAAGAACGTCAAATTTCATTCACTTGAAAATCACAATAAGACAGATAAATCAGTCTTATTAGGATTTTCACGATTGTCAGAATTTTTGTGGCCAACAGAAGATATGGAAACACTTAGAGGTATTCTAAGATTAAACAAACCCACATTATGCATAGCCCCTTCCCAAATCGAAAATAACAAATACAAGGATTACCTACATCCATAAAATATTATTCAAAAAACAGAGATCTATTACTCAAAAAAAATACTGTCGATATTTGATTTAACCATTTTCGGGTTTAAGCTTTGAAAACATTTACAAAATAAATAACCAAATATGTTTCAAAATAAAAACTTGTGTATTCCATGCACATCACAATCCAGACTAAAACAGCTGAGGCCCGCCAGTTCACACCTCCTTGCAAGAACACCAAACAAAAAAACCACCCAGATTGGTAGGTATTATGACAATGATGACGCCACATAAAATCTCATCAATATGTGTCGATACAGCAATATCTACATACCTATATGGGTCATAACATGTCCATTCATATGCTGAACCCCTTCTGGGTGCCTAATCTGCCAATAACTTTGCATTTATTCAATTTAAATTTTCAGCATTCCCATTTGGACCAGGCTCTGTTCTCCTTTTTGATATGTGGGGGAGAAAAAGGTGATGCCATTTTACAACAAAAAAAAAAGATTCCATAATGATGGTGAAATTCGGACAAAATAATCCAGGGACCTTATCTATATGTATTGGAAAACAGGTTAAATAGCCATTGAATTGGTGTGCTTTTCTGGGTTGTAAGACAATCAAATACCAACCCCACGCCCATGGTTGTGTAAAGGTAGGTATATAGCCTAGCCATCTACACCGCTATTGCGATTTCCGTTTAGGTATGGTGCAGGGAAAATCCGTAATTTAATATCTATAAATGGACCAGAGAAAATCCTTGCTGAAACCCTTTGTTTACCCATTTGTTTTCTAAATCTCCCGTTTCTGCCAGAAACAAATGTTGTCATTGAGTGCCGTAAACCGCTACGCTGCTGGTGTACTATGAAGAAGGGGTTAGTATTTTCTGTAAGTATAAGGATTTAAAGTTGAAAAAAAGGGTTCAAGCCAATAGGTCTAAATCGAATCGTTTTGTGGTCAAGTTTTAGGGTCTTGGCATGTCACTAAGAAAGTATTTGCACCCTTTATTTCTTTTTTTATTGAATTTTTTGTATAGGCGTGGATTTCCAGAAAACGGGGTAAGTTTATTTTTTTATTAATATTTTTTTTAAATGTTTTGTGTGATGTGTTGCGACTCAATGAGAATATCGTAGGTATATACATACCATACATGTGCTACCACTTCGTTAGATTCGTTACAATTGATTTCTGATCGATTAAATTATTGGGGTGTTAATTTTTTATTTAAAAATTCAAGGAGGAAAGGAGTAAATTATAAAGCGATAACAGCTTAAACCTATACAAATATCGTGTTAGTATTTTTTATTCTTACGTGAAAGTTTTTAAGTTCATTACTAGACAAGTAGACATGACGTTAAGACATATGCATTCAAAATTTTAAGCTGAATATTTTTTTCCCCACACTTAAACGCGAAATGTTCCAAAAATTAACTTTAAGAACATTTTGTTTTTACGTAGCATTATTTTTAAAGCATTTAATATTTAAAAACTTGATAAATTAAAAAAAAAATAATTTCAAAGAAATACCTACCATAATTACAAAATTTTAACAAACAATCGGTTGGCAAAAATAACACACCGTAAATTTTTTAAATTATTGCAATTTTATATAGGTACCTATATGCATATGTATCTGTCTTATGACAAAGACTTTTATTTTTCTAAAAATCAATTGTCAGAATTTTTGAAAAACAGCTTTTTATAAAGCAGAATTTTTGGGTACGGGAACAGAAAACTTTCTTAAGATTGCTATTTATTGATGAAAAACACTTTTATCTCCTTGGGACCCATGTGCCTTGGTTACCCATGCGACTGCTAAAAAATTGCTGTTTCGAATTTCTGCGTTGATAAACTAAAAAGTTCAATTTTTAATGGATATGGGCTCAAATCAAATGCATGCTGTAAAGTAGGTAGGTAGGTACTTTGAAAAGTGTACGGATTGCACTAAATAGTCCTGGCTAAGGGTGTATTTACGATTGAAGTGGGATAAAGAACAAATGTTTGCAGTGATTGTTGATTTCGAAGAACTGAAGCTCCCTTCTTAACACTTATAGATGAAAAGAAATTGTA
The DNA here is from genome assembly GCA_958431115.1 of Syrphus vitripennis. Taxonomy (NCBI): domain Eukaryota; kingdom Metazoa; phylum Arthropoda; class Insecta; order Diptera; family Syrphidae; genus Syrphus; species Syrphus vitripennis. Next base: position 847,652 of record OY288109.1, on the reverse strand, counting down.
AGGTTTTCTCAGCACTTAATAAATCGTGTATCGCAGCTCCAACGTGAACTTTATTGTGTAAGTATGAGTGATTTCTTTTTTAATATTATTAATATTAAAAAATATTGGACCGCATAGGATAGGTAAACAATTTGAACTTTCTCTAATTTTTCACAAATTAAACAAAACATCAAAATGATACCCCAAACGACTCTTCTTAGATTCCAACTAAATGCACGTTCAACCTACCTATAACTTTCGCAAATTTGAAACTTTCAAACCTCAAATTTCTCGTCTCAATATATTATCATCAATACCCATTTAATGAAACCTACAACTATAGTCAAATGCATAAATAATGTATCAGCCTAAAAACGATGTCCTTAGCACCAGTAAAGTGTGTTCTTGCCATAAAACCATTTAACAATAAATCAAGCAATAAAAGTCTTTTAACATCATCCTCGTCGCCCATTCTCTTACAAAAATAACAACAACAAAAACAAAAAACCATTCTAAGCGAATATATCACCTCTCCGGGGTGCAAAATTATGTGCAAATATAAGAAAGGATATAACAATAACTGTATTTAATACACATATACTCTTTTAATAATAATATCTTCAACAAGGGAGCAATTAAAATTGCCTGCAGAATGTTTTGTAATGTTTTGGCTGGTGGCACAGGGGCTATATGCAGTATAGAAATTATGTATTGATATAGTATATGTTATGTATCTTTAGGCTTCTAACTTGAGCGTTTTGAAAAAGACTTTTATTTTAAAAGAGGATATTTTTTTTTTGGTCCTTCATCGACTGGATATGTATGATCAAATGGAAGTGCAACTTGGCAAGCTTCTGTTATGAAATAGCACAAAATACACACACACAAAGTGCGGTGCAGAATGCATTTAAAGTTCAATAAAAATAAATCTCGTTAAACGTTCATAAATTAAATTGCTAGATGCTAGGTCTTTTCATCTAAGCGATGTCAATTTAAAAAAAAAGTGAAGTGCTTATTTAAAAACTTTATTCTTTTCCCCAGCTCATTTATTCTGTGTTCTGCCTTCCTTATCCATTTTTTTTAAGTATGGATATAATCTTTGAGTTCTACTTTAAGCCCCGCAATAAATGAATAAATCATTTTGGGGAAATACAATTTAAACCAATCAAGGGGTTTATTCGGATTTCAAAAATGTTTATTGAACCTACCTTCTTTTGGTTTAGTATTTTTTAACCGAATCCCTGTGAGATGAGACTGATGTTTTTCTTAAAAAATTATTATTTCTCTTTAACATTTTTTATTGCCAAAGTCAATCTTTGATGAGCAATCTTATCTGCATATAATATCAACTGAATTTTTTTTTGGAAACCTTCTTAAAAATAAACATGCAGACAATTGGAATTATTTTATTATGTTTAAAAACAGGCTTCCAATATATGGTCCTGAGTCTGTATACCCATATGTATAAGGTTGATAAAAAATGCCATAAATTAACGACGAATCTTTGAATGATTGAAAGTAACTTATATGACTGATGTGATACCGATGTTGCCCTATCTTAAATGGAGAATTTTTCAAATTAAAATCATGAAATAGCTATATAGAAACAACATGTGGCTGTTTTATTGAGGTGCACATAAATAGGTATAACAGCTAATATCCATTACCAAACTTCTGTCGAAATAAAAAAATGTTTGATTTCTAATATTATTCGAAAATGGAGACCATCAGAGAAATTATAGAAAACATAATTGAATATACCTACAAGTCAGAAGTCTATAATGCATTTTCACCCATCTCAAATTTTATTGTTTTAATTGAAAGATGGATTGAATCTAAGTTTAAAATAAAAATGGCGCCGGTGCCTTGTCTCTTGGTCTCTTTTTAGAAAAATGAGTTTAACTGACGTCTCGAGAACGGCTGATCGTGTTTTCGCAAAGAAGGATATTCTGCTGACTGGTAGGCACTATAAGTGTAAAGGTAAGATCGTGAATATGTGTATTTCCAAAATAGCCATTTTAATATAAAAATGTAAGTAGGTATTTAATATAATATTATACCGAAGTATTTGCACCAAAAAGAAAGCTGCGACCACCGTTCGTTTCCCGTTTCAAATTTTCGGGGACAGAAATCATCTCACAGTTTAAAACTTTAAAAAATTATAATTAAATTGTGAGCTTGTATTTTTTAAGAACAATGTTATTTTTGAGATTTGTTTTTTTTTTTTGCAATTAAAAATTTTCAAATATTTCTTAAGTTTAGACATTTTGAAAGGTAATACAGACGGTTAGACAAATAAATGTTCTCATTATGTAATGGAAAAATATTGTAGGTACTAGGTATTCTATTTTCAAAATTCCACACATTATGCGTTTATTTCTAATTTTAAATGATGGATATAGGTACCTACCTACCTACAAAATAAAAATCAAACAAAATAAAAACGCATTTAAAAGGATTAAGAATAAGACAAATACCTACCTATACCTAACTTATAAATTCTTTGTTTTAAATGCCTTAAGGTAGTAGAAAAACTTGTTTCAAAATTAAGTTTTGATATACCTATATAGGTATGTGCCTATAAACTAGAAAATACAGACACCGAAGGATAAAATTATTATCTTCATATATGTACCTACTTAGGTAGGTACCTATTTTCCTATTTTTTCTGGCCCAACCGTAGGTATCCTTAATATGAACTTCATGCGAGAACCTGTCAGTAACCCATGGACTTTATTATAGGTAGGTACCTACAAAGATGTAAGTGGCAGTGGATTGGCTATGCGCGATGCAAACTCTCTCCAACAGATTGGCAGCAAGCGACTGACCCAAAAGTAGCTACTAGGTATAGACGGAAGAGAAAAGAGCAGAACCGGGGAAGGGTTATTCAACTGCGTAAAATCACCATCAAACTGTCAACCTAACTTCAGGATTGACTACCTATAACAAAGTCCAAAGAATAATAATTTTAATTCAATATAATTTATCTTCCAGGTACCTACATACATATATGTAGGTACCTACCTACTTATAACAATAATTAGGTAGGTATTGGTTTTTTTTTACCTACATAAGAACCTAGCTAACCGAAAACAATTATACGTCAACAATTAGGCACCTTCTTATTTTCAAAAGCCATTAAAAAGCACATTAAAAAAAAACAACGCACAACAATATCAACACAACATCAATCTATCATAATTAACAATGAACGCATATTCAAAAGGTTAAAATACAAAATTCATTTCTCCGCAATAATAATACTCTTATTAAGCAATTTGGGAGGTTCCACCGGCAGCGGCAGCAGCAGCAACCAGCAACACAAATCTTCCTGAGCTCAAATTCGATCCCCAGTCAGATATGATACACAATAGAATCGTAAATAGAACACCTCGCTCTTCAACAGGGGCTACTTGCGAGGAGAGATCATTAAGCCAACAACACAAAAACAACAATAACAAAACAACAGCCAGCCACCAGTGGCAGCAAGACATCGAGGCTGTGGCTGAGGGGACAGCAATATTAACTGCTTCTTTATTTACCTACATCGTTATTCTATCTCATTTTCACTTCATTCCCACCCAACAGCAGAAGCAAATTCACTCAAATATAAAGTTCAAGCCACCACACTTCTTGGACAGAATAAGTGCTGAACATTTATTGCAAGCCAACAAACCCAAACGGAAAAGACACTTCTCTGTGTTTAATGAGCCACTCTGTCCGATACCGATATAAATGACAAAATACCAGTAACTCCGCCTGCTGAATTCCGGAATATTTTGGAATTAACTCATTGACCACTTGTTCCGGTAAACAACGCATGTTCCAAATGGCTGTCTTTTAATAATGGCGAAATTCATTTTCCTTCCTAACTCGGGGAGGCGTGGCTTCGAGTTGTGCGATGGTGTGTGAAAGAACGTTCTGCTTCCATTTCAAACCAATTGCAATGGAACGGAATGACAATGGAGTGTGTAATCAACTTCTTTGGGATGTTTTCTACTTTTTATGATTGTGCTGCGACTGTATTCGTGTGTTAATAACTTTCCACTCTTAACCAACCCTACTGCTTCTCCCTTTCTGAATCGATCGAGGAAGTTACTGCATCACTACTCAGTGCCTCACTACCGGAATCCCAGAATGCCATCTCGGTTTCGGTTAATGAAATCTAATTTCGTTTCAATTCTCATTTTTACTTAGTGACTCTCCGTACGCACACACGTAGAATTGTGTGGAATCGTTGTTCTGTCAAAGAATTCTGGGTTTTGTGTTTGCCTTGTAGAGCTCATTGAAAAAACGTCGGCAGTCAATTTCGAAATCATTCGTTGATTTTGGGCCTAATCATTAGGACACGGCAGAACGGTAGCTCAGAAGCAAAGTTTTTTTCGTGTGAATTGACGTGTAGGTACCTATGTACATGCAGTGTATTTAACAGTGGTCTTTATTCAAAATTCCAATGGGATAACAGTGAATTAAATAAATATTAATATTGAATTCTGAAATAAGTTTTTGCTATTGTGAGTTGATAAGTAACTTCTTAAATGATAAATCGGTCGTGTTAACGATAAAAATCGTTTACAAATTCCAAGTTGCGTGCAAGTTCGTTATCTCGTCAATCTGGGTAGCCCATATTTGACAACATCAGCTTCGGGCTCCGAAAGCCCCAAGTTGGCCAGGCCGGAACACCATTTGATAGGCGGTGGTGACCCAAAGCAATTTCATTTGTCCCCAAGTTCTTCTTTCAATTTCGGAGCATTTCGGGCACCGGTGGGGTTTCCATTCGGAGCACATCAATTTTTTAACGGCAATATTTATCCGAACTTCCGGGAAGAAAATCCGGAAAACAACAATCTGGATTTAGTAAATCCGTATATGCGTCACAATAGTGGCGGATACGCAGCTGTTGCGAATAATCACAGCCCACCATTGCATTCGGGGACTAACGGTTATAATAATTCGGACAATTCTCCCCAAGGCGAATATTTACCACACCACTCGTACGGAAAGCGAGAAACTATTTTGGACTATCACAACGCTTACAACAACAATAATAATAATCTTCCCAATTCGTTGTTGAAAAAATCCACCGAAGATCAATCGCTGTCGCTGAAATCCCGCTCTGAAGAGGACAACGCTTCCACACCACCACCGCCTTTGTGTTCTGTTGATAGTGCTTATCGAGGAGATTCTCTAGCGTCATCTCGGTTGCATTCGGAAAGCCCCACCGATTGTAATCCGTACAGCAACAATAACAATCGGAACAATCGCAGCTACGAAAATTCCAGCCCCGTTGACAGCACTAAATCCTTTTCGGTGGTCAGCCATCGGAGCAGTGAAGAGGCTGGTAATAATAGCGAATCAAGAAGTCCCCCGCGCAGCGATTACAGTCCGGAAAATCTATCGAATAAACGGTACGTTAGTTCCGGCACAATGTTGGATCATAAATTGCCTTTGAGCTTTCTGGGGCCGCCGTTGGCGGCACTACACTCTATGACTGAAATGAAATCGGCCGTCGGTGGCAACAGCGGAGGAAATGGTGGCGGATCCATTGGTAGTGCCTTAGGGAACTCGAATGGCTCAAATGGCGGATATGGTATGAGCAATAACCATCATCACACCTCGACAACACATACACAGGGTGCAGCGAATCCGCATGGAATCGATACCATATTGTCCAAACCGCCACCACCTGTGACGTCGGCGGGATTAAGTGCTTTAACTGGAGGTAAGTTAAATAACAATTTAACTTACATATATCAATGCACAATCATTGTATATGGGTGGAGATTGCTTATTTTATTGACTTACCTAATTTCAACATTAGAACTAACATAGCTAAAGAAAAAGTTGAACTTAAATGTTTCGAATAGGCTTTGCACAAATCACTAAAAAAATTGTTATTCGAAGTCCTCTTTTTTTAGTTGTTTGTATAAACTTTTTAATGTAGTAATATCCCACACATTTTATATTATTCAGGTGTTCTACAAGGCAGTCATTTAGGGTCCTTATTGTTTACTTTATTTTTAATCAATAGCAAAACGTAATTAGTTGTTCTGTTTGGATTGAAAATTTAAAATTCATATAGGTACATACCTATACAAATTCAAGCTAACTAAATTATTTCTGGAAATTCAAAAGGATCTTCAAACTCCTCTAAAAAATATTCTCCACTTGGTCGGAGAATTGTTGTATTATTTGAGAAAAAAAAATTTTTTTTCCACAAAACTAATTGCATTTTTTCTTTAATATTTATTTTTACTTTTTCCAAACCTAAAAAAAAAATTCTCTAAGAAAATGAGCTCAACATTCTAAGATTTGAAGGGCCCTTTCGCACTTTTTTTCATATTTTTCATCCTTTGATCAATAAACTTGGATAAGATTATTTGAAAAATTTGGATTGAAAATTTTATTTAAAAAAAAGGTGTTAACCATTTAGAAGAAAATCAGTGTTTGAGGATATTTTTTATTGGTTCAAAACAAAACCCAAAATCGCGATGTGCAATTTTCTAAAAAAAAAAAACAGCTGAAATGAAAAATTATTATGTATCGATAGTAGCGAAAGTAGGTACTTATTTGTAATATTTTTCTTCAAAATTAAAATTTTGAAATTCCGTGTTTTTTGACGAATTATTTTAAAAAACGGTACGCATTAAGTGTTGAAAAAGGATCCAAGCCTTGATGATTGGAAAACTATAATGTTGTCGTAATATAATATAATAATTTTTGTAGAATGACAGTATTTTGAAAAACATGAGTTCAATAAAAAAAATAAAAATGTTTACTTTTAACCACTGTTACTCGCATTATTCAATTGAACTTGTTGATTCAAAACAGTATTTAATAGCTTTGAGTCCATAAAAGTTTAAACTTCTTCCCGACGAAATAAATATCAATGCTCAGACCTTCAAATTCGATTTCGAATTTTCAAAACAACATTTAAAATGATTAGTCCAAGTGAGATCACTGGAACCGTTGAAAAGTCACAACAAACAAAGTTATGTAGTCTGAGTCATAATAATTTTTTTTATTGATGATGTTGCATAAACTATTTTTAAATTATTGAACTTCTTTAGGATACATAAATTTAAACTCCAATAAAAAAAAACTGCAAATCTATTAAAACTAACAATCTCCCAAAAACACAATATATGTAAATTGTATTCAAATTAGCTTTTCAATCAATAAACATAACAAGTTGAACATTTTAAAAACTTAACAGCCATAATACAAATAATAACTAAGTATAATGAAAACATTCGCAGACCTTCATCTATATCTTATAAGTCGTTCATAGGTACATCTATTTTTGCAGGCGGAATTCCTCGTTTCTCAATAGCTGCTGCTGCTGCCGGTATGGCGCAATACCTGTCACAAAGTCAAGGAGCGCCTCTCAAGGCTCACGCCGGACACATTGTAGATCGGACACATCTGTATTGGCCGGGACTTCAAGGTCTTGTCGCGAATCCGATGGCATGGAGAGAACGGCTATCGAATACAAGTGAGTACTAAATTTGATGATGTTACCTTATGGCTATATAAATAATCTTTGGAAACGAACAAGATCAATATCAAAAAGGCATCATTGAAAAAAAAGAACCAACAACACTCATGTTCTAGAATATGATTAACTTAACTAAGCTCTCAACATTTTTCTCTTATTAACTCAACGAAAGTCATTGCCTTAAGAAGATCGATTCCCGACATCATAAATATTTTTGCTGTTCATTGTGTTTGGTGACTGGAATTGTTGTTTTCTTAAGTTTATTTCCATTGAGTTGATTAACCGATTTACAGTGGGGACAAAAAATATTCGTTTTTGTATGATGACAGAAACGAATTTTCAAATATTTTATTCTTGTCAAAACTCGTTAAAGTATAAGATTTACAGTCTTAGGTATCTATGTCGATTTAAAAAAAGTAAGTATAGGTACTAGTGGACTCCAATGTCTTGTTTCCATTTCCTGAAAAAAATTCATCCTCTTAAAACTAAGTTTTTTTTTTGTGGATTTTTCGGTTGAACGGGTTTGATTGTATGCATTTTTTTAAATTGCAACATATTTACAGATATATAAAGCAAAGGACTCAGAAAAATATTCATTTAAAAAAATATAATAGGTATATTATGTAGGTATATATTTTCTAGAAGATTTTTCATCACGACTGTCCGGCAAACAAACAACACAATGAACATCATCAAAGACCAAAATGATTCCATGAAAATTGAAAGATTGTTTATTTTTTGTATTGCTGGGCATTATATTGTAGGAGTTATTTAAAGTCAAGAAACGAGGGAGCTGCCAGTGCCTCCATTTCATTGGCACGTTGTCAACTCATTGTATGTTTTTACAATTTGAGAATTATTGGTTGCTGATACATAATTATGTTTTTTTGTACTACAGATCGTATAGTCATCTCGTAGAACGCAAATTGAATTATTATATAAATTATCTGCAGCAAAATGCATCCGCACGCACTGAATCCAGGAAAGAATAACTCTTGGGACTTCTTCTCCATCTCCATCATCATCAACAGATATAAAGCGTAGTGTGAAACATAATATTAAGTAATTATGCGAACATATAATAATTATGCATCGTCGAATGATTGATTGTGTTTTTGTTTTTATTTTAAACTATAAATGTAATCGACAATCATTTATGTTGTATACGTGATTAATTTTAATTAATTTAACGTGTATAGATTTCGAGAAATCATCATTTAATTATTTTTCAATAAGATAAATAAACAGTAAGATAAATAAACATAGGAAAGCATGTCCTTGTGAAAAACATGTAGAATGTATATACGCAAAGGAAATCGATAATAGGTAGATAATCATTGGAAAAATTTAACATTATGTTATTGTGCTGTGATATCCTGTTTGAATTTAAAGAAGTTATTGGATTCCTATTGCTTTTTCTAATATATAATAGACTACATGCTGGTTACTTTTTTGTTTAAATTTGAGGTGGGACCTTTCATGTGTAACAAGAATTAAAAGGAAGGATAAAGTAATAGTCATTGAACACATTGATACATGTAGGAAAAGCATTATTTAGGAAAAAGTATCAAATGTGTTTTTATATTTTTTTCCGACAAATATTTCCAAACTATGTATATTATACAATTTACTAGAGATTAAGTATAACATTACTTTACTTCTGAAAAAATAGCATTTTTATTGCAAACTATAACCTATCAGTTTGTTGTCATGAGAAATCTAGAGACAATGTGCAAGGAAAATCTTCTCCAATTGTCAGAAACATGTTATAGAAGATTGGAGAACCCATCTTTTTCTATTAAACGATTTTTACTGGAGTAAAAAATTCATTTATTTCAGAGAATGAGCAACTTATTTTCTCCGGCCAATAATTGACAATATTTTTATTGGCAAAAAATTGATCCTTCAAGTACCTAGTTTTATCAAGGTTTTCACATTAATTTCAATTGATCTTTCAATAACCCCGATTAAAAAGGTTTTTTTTTTTGTTTGAAGTTTCAAAAAGAGATGGTCTTTTATGCAAGGCCATGAAATGGTGATTGGTAGCAACAGGTTCGGTGGTGATCTAATAAAACATCTCACCCAACGCAAGCTCTCTCGCAAATATGTGCTTTTGGTATCGATGATTCTCTTCTTCGTTTTGGATTAGTACCTAATTATCATTCGGGAAGCGCAATATAAGTTGTTTTGTGTGATTTCAAGTCTTGATTTTGCTCCATCGGGGCTCTGTTTTGTCTCCGACTCTTTTCCTTATATTGTTTAATGATCTTTTGTCTGAAACGTCCAATCCAATAAATTGTTTTGCTGACGAGACTTCTCTCCAGCTTTTCATATTTCTTTTCTATTGAAACTCCTTGTTTTTCGGATGTGGAACGGAAACATATGATTTAGCTCGTTAAATTATGACCTTGATAGAATTGTTTAATTGGGAATTAGGGACTGCTTCTTTTTTAGGTTTTCTCCAACGATATAAGAATTTTTTTTATATACCTACATACATGCACTGTGTATCATATGATGCACTAAACTATGCGCATAAACAGGAATCACAAAATGCTTTAAAAATATAAAATTTACACTGAGTTGTCTGTAGTCAATTTTGGCAATCATACATTGTATGATGAAAAATCTGTGAAATAGGCCCCAGGTATATACCTATAACAGCTGCAATAATTAACTTCGTAGTAATAATCATAACATAATAAAAAAAATCAAAACGTAAGACAAATCCTTAGGTACCTACCTAATAGAAACTGAAACAAATAATATGTTTAGGAACCTACACTCTACGAGTACATACCTACACCCTAAAAAAAAAAATAAATCTCCATATAGGTATAACAAAATAATTTTGCAATGTTTATCAAAATCTCCTCATTCTCTTTTCACAACATGCATACATAATTCACTATAATGTTCATTTCATTCGATGAAAATCATTTTCACATATTTATGTATCATGAAACCAGGAAAACATATACGCGCAAGCAAAATAAACATGTTCTTGTTCATCCGCACACACGGCCGGCATCCCCCGTTTTCACATCTTTCTACCCCATTCCCATTTTCTGATGTCGAGCTCATCTAATAAATTCTCCATTTTGTAAGCAGCAGCAGCAGCACCCACATTGTGCAGAGCAGACAGAACCTACATGCGATAACGTCCTTTATTCACGATGTAAATGTGTGTTATCCACCCTCCTGAAAACGTCCCAAAAATTATTTCTATAGACATTGGTAGTTGGGGATTATTTTTTTTGTTGGAGAGGGAAGGAGGAGACGAACGATGAACTGACATACGTATAATAATAATATATGATTGCATTATTTTCACAAACCGTTTTCTAAGGGAATGAGGTTGTTTTTGGGGAGCCCGTAGAATACAAGAAACACACCAGGAAGGATCTTGTAAATCTGTGAAGAACAAACCTACTAACAAGTCTTTTATTGGTGTGTGCGTGCTCCAAAAATATGTGATGTATCTACATTATTTTACAAGCATATCTACGTATACTATAGAACAGAACCCCTGCGTTGAAACAATTGTTGTTTGGGTATAGTATAGAAAAAGGAGTTGGGGAAAGAATTTGTTGTCGCCCGTTGCCACCGACCGCCGTCGACGGGTACATAATAAAAAGCTCCATGGACTCCATTGTGAAACGAAGGATAATATACACACAGCATGCTCAGTGGATGCTGGCTTTTCTCCACACTTCAAAAAGCTGGTAGGACATTATGTACTGTGAATCTAAAAGCATAATATACCTACTTCACACAAGCATCACAGTAGCATAAAGAAATACTCACACAGGGTTGAAAGAAAAATGGCGCACAAAGAGGGAGCTTTATTTTACTTGTTTTTTTTTTCAAAATATTTTTGTTTACAAATACTTTTAGGTCTGTGCTTTTGATGAACATGAAAGAATCAGGGCAAATTTGTCTAAGTGTAATTTAAAGAAATAGTTTTTATTATTAATATTTAAAAAAAATAAGCTTAAATGTTGAATTCTGAAAATGTTTATATACCAAGGTACCTACCTCATACACAAAAAGATATGCATAAAATATTTTCAAAACAAAAAAATCAAATTGAAAAATAATTTGCTGTCGCATTATTGTATAGGTACCTGTACCTACCTATATATTTTATAGACACCTTATATTTTATTGAAAAATGTAAATTTCCCTGCAATTAACAACGTAAACCGTTAATTCTCAATAATCAAAACTTAAGTCAACGGGAGTTTGAAATATGAAATGTAATTGTTATTTTCATCTCACAATCAGGCAGAATAATGAACGAGCAATAACTGTGGTACTATACAGTTTTCTTAGGTCCAGTTGCACAAATATTTAAACCGTGGTTTAGGACTTTTTATCATACACTTTCGGCAGTTTAGTCGATGTTAAACTCTTGTTCAAGGTTCTAGAGTTCCATGATTTCATGTTCTAGGCAAATCGATGCTCAAGCGAGCGTTGAACCACACCTAATCTACTGAAATCTCGTGAATTTAAATGCTGAACTATATAAGATTGTAAATACATCTGGCCCTAAATTTTTTGCAATGCTTCTTACTCCATCTGAATTAATTTTTAAAAATTTCAAAAGTGTCAGCACTAATTTTTATTTATTTTCCAAACCTGTAGACATTATTTGCCAAATCAAATATTTCACGAATAGAAATTTTTCAAAATTTTAAATAGCACATTTTTAGCACATTGTTACTTAGCAATTTGCTAATTTTTGAATACTTTACTAAATGATTAATTTTAAACATTTACTTAGATACCAGTTTTGTACTAACGCATAATTTACACTCGTTGATTTGCACGAGACTTATGTTTGGCCGTGGCGATCAGCAGCGCTGATCGACTATTGCTGTGGCAAATGAACTATAATTTTTAATCTCGGCCTCAATAAACTTCCATGTTCATTAGCAATTTTAAATAATTTCGAGTCAAAAATGAAAAAAGAGACAACCACCTCAGGAACTCATTGTTTTCTTGTGCAGCAGTGCGTGGTGATAGCTGTCAGATAGTGGTTGATTTTTTTTTTCAATTGAAGGTCTAATTTTTTATTGCTGTTTATCTTTCACCAGCAGCATAATACAAGCATGAATCTTAAAGTAAATATCAAATCATCATACTCCTAATAGTATGCAATCAATAACCTTCTTAAAACAAAACCTAACCTCAAGTATCATAGTAAACCGAATGAAACCCTTATCGTGAAAATATTTGTTTAGGTTTGCAATTAAAATTTTATTAAGTTATCATAACCATTAAGCAAACAGATATTTATTCTACTTGGTACACCCGAGTCATATTAAAATGCATTTAAAGTGATTTCATTCATCATCGATTGGTGGTAGAAACAAACTTTATTATCATTTCAAGTGCATTTTATACCTGATTATTAATAATAATAGCAACACGATGCAATAAATTCGAAGTAAAGAAAAATTGCGATGCAAATAAAGCGGCACTAAATGTTCTAATTAAACCGCAAACACAATAACTGCAACACTTGGTGCTTATACTAATATATGTATAGGTACATACATACGAGGAAACGGTATATTGGAAAAATAGCATAAGAACATTGCAATTAATTTATTAAATAAAATTTAATTATGTTCGATTAACGAGCTTTTTTTCACGGCCACCTATCGCAATTGGAATTAATAACTCAATTTTACCAGACAATTGTTTGTATTTATACGAGTATATATTCGTTTCAATTACCGTGGCACGTACTTCACCATTGCTCCATGATGTGCAATACGGTACCTCTATTGCTTAGTTGTATATATTTACGATAGACCCTCCACCCCCGGACTAGACTTTGTTAAACGCTACCCTGATTTTGCGGTCATGTTGTGGCATTTATTAATTATTCTCCAAGCGCAGCAGCTGTTAATGAACGAAGGAGGGTGTTTTGTCGTGTCCTTTGGAGTATTGTGCTTTTTGTGCGACATTGTGCCTCATTTGTATGTAATGAGAAGAGGGGCGGAAACAGTGTCCATACGGAAGAACTGGAAAAGTGAAACAAAACCACCTTATTACAGGGGGGACGACGACCGACGACATTAAGCGCTAATGGTATAGTTAGCATGTTCTTGATGGGAACGTTAGAAGATTGTTATTTCTTGCTGTTTGGTAGTTGTTTGATGCGATGTTTATGGAGATATTTTGTGTCAGTGATAAAATTATTTTATATCTCAGCTTGTTTATAAGTGGTGATGAATTTTTTTAACAAATTCTAATGAAAGCTTAAACTGACTGTTGGGCGCCATTTAAGTAATACAAGTTTTGATAAATATGCACTAGACCGTTCGTATTTTGAGTTTTTTAATTGGAAAAAAAACCCCTAATTTTTGTCAGACTTTATTTTGACACTAGATAACGTGCACGGCGGCGCGCCGGCGGTTGAAGTTTCTTATGGAAATTTATTCTTGTATTTATTCCTAATGCTCAGTATACCCGAAAAAATTGAAAATGTTGACTGTGACTTTCTTAAATTTTTATTTTTAAACTGTTTCAAATACAAAACTTGAGTTCGGATTCTGAGACATCCCACATATGTACATATATAAAATAAAAGGTATCTATATCTGTTGGGTTTGATGTTCATTTAGTTATTTTAGAAAGTTAAACTCAATAGAAGTGACGAATGGTTCTTCTATTCGCATAAAGTCTGCAGTTCCAAGCAGTGAAACATCAAAACAATCCAGCCCTTTTCCCAGCTTCGCACTTAAATTGAATTCATTTTCCAAATTTAGGAACGAGGACGAAGATGTGCAAGCCTGGGGCAATTAATGTCACCCCATTACTTAGTCATCCCTAATTATGTGAAATGATTTAAACCCATAAAAAAATCAGACTAAAGTGAGAAAAACATAGAGTAAGGATGGAATGCTCTGTGGTGTGACCGGGATCGGGACCGGGCTAATCGTTTCTTGTGTTTTCTCCCCCTGATGATGATGATGATGATGCCGATGGGTATTTTGCCATTATTTCAACAGTTGTGTGTGACTAATAAAATTATACGTGAAATTTTTAAGGACACTCACGACGAGTAGATAATTTCTTGCAGATAATTCTTCTGCAGGTTTTTCATATAAGATATAGGTACTCGTACTTAGATAGAAAAAGACTCATAACAAAGCCTTCGTTCTGACATTTACATACGGTTTAATTAGGGTAATATAAGCATTTTAGGTTTATGGGGGTATTTTTCTATTTTGTTAGTGTGTGAGTGATGCGGTAAATATATTAATTATCTTTCTCATATGGTTTTATCTTTATGTTTCATTATATTTTCGTAAATAAAACAATTCGTATTCAAATGGAGCGACACACAAAAAGATAAGAAAATATTATGCTTCATACAAACCGGATTGTTTCTCTTCTTGAAATTCTTGTTATCATTTTAATGTGTAAAGGGGGTTGTTAGATAATTAAGAACCACACACATGCACGCATTCATGTACCATATAGCCAAACAAGGTCGTATTCATTTTATAAATTCAATTAAAAAGCTTAAACATAATATGAATGTTCGCGGAAACTGGCGTCTTAATAGAAAAAGGTACATAGCATATGTATATATTTAAAGCTGTTTTCTTTTACATATGATGTAGGTATAGATATAGATACATGTGTCCTTAGAAACGTGTTGTTTTATTAATACAGCGAGTAAAGTGTTGCTGTTTTAGGAAATTACTACAATTATTTTATTGTTCCCATGTGGGCTGTTTTAAGTTTTAAGTATTTTCATTATTTTTCATAGCCCTATTATAGTTGGATATCACCAGCATTGAAGTAGACTTATATGGGTAAAAGGTTTATGTGTATATTTATAGGTTTACGTGTGGGAGACATGATAACAGAGCGAAAATATTTATTTTGAAAACCGTTACGAAAGAGTTATTAAATTTGGGTTTAGATTAATTTAAACATTTAGGTAACGACTAATTTTTTGGCAAATTTTAACTAATTTTTCATGAAACCAAGTTTTAGGTTTAGTCTTAAAAGAACACAGGTCAAAAAACAAAGATTTCTAAGGAACTTTGCTTTGCACTTTAAACTACATTTCAAATTATGGAACAAAGTATCTTGTAATTAGTTGCCCTTTTGGTACCTATATTCTAGCTATTTTGAGAACCACTCAAATGATTTAAATTGCATTTTATTTCTCATTTATTAATTAAGAGCAATTTTCTTTTCTAGCAATTGGCTATAAGTACCATTAGAAGTTTTTAAAATAAATGTGAGAGTTAAGATTTTACTTTTACAAAGGGATTCAAATAATGAAATGGATTAGATCCTTTCTTATTGTGATAGTTTGATAGTTATTAATTTCAAAAACTTAATAAAAAATATATGTATTTCTCATATGTCAAAAATGTTATATTGCATAACCTCTATTACAAAAAATGAATTTCATTCAAATAATGCATCCAGCATGCAAATCCTCAATAATCTTCATAAATGACAATTTGTTACATTCACACCCAAGCGGGAACACTCATCTATATAATATTATTCCGCCTTTCAATGCATCAATAAGACCGTAATTCATAAAAAAAAACATGAGACAAAAACAAGTGAAAATAAAGTATATATGTCCCTGTGGACTCTTGGTTAAGCGTTCCCCATCAACACACATACAAGAGGGTGGAAGAATTCGGGTCTTTATGAACCATAAATATTAAAAATGAAGCGCGCACAAAAACCAGATGAGACCGACTCGACTAACTGTATATAAGACCAAAAGTATTGCAGACAAACAGACATTTGTTTATACAGGGACAGACCAGATCATTTTTGATGAGACAACAAACGACGACGACCCCTGGATTCGTCCTTTTTTGTTTCTGATGATAAATGGGAAAAAACAATCTGCGCTAGCTTTTTTTGCTATACGAGTAGGTACAATTCGAATGTGCGTCCTTATATAATTTACACCATAATGTGCAACGCGCAATTTTACTTAATATTTTTGTGAGCCCCGGTGGGCATATAAAAAAAATACAACAAAAGTGTTTACGACGACCGACGACGGTGTTGTGCATATTTGCCCTTGATTTTTTAGATACCTACATATAAGAATTAATATTATTATTTTTTTTTACTATAGATAATAAATAATTTAAGCGTTTTTCCCATGAAAATATTTTATTAGAAAACCCAAACAAAGTTTCAAACAAATTTAATGCCCCCAGGAAACATCATTATTCGTGCCATTTTATGGTAGGTAGGTATATCTTCATCTGTTTTTGTTTTCCATCTCCATCGGACATGATTTGAACTGTTTTTTTTTACCAAAAGTAGGATTTTTGTGAATTAAAACAAATTTAATAAGAAAGCTTCTGTCTGTTTTCCAGCTAGAACTGAAACTTTTCCTAATTTTTCGTTATTAAAATAGTTGAAGCCAGAACATTGTAGAAAAAAAAAAAAACAAAAACCGACATTCCTTAACCTCTTTTAATAAAGCATTGATTAGCTCCAAATCTTTTTTTCTCGACCTAGGAAATTAATGCTTTGACTGCAAAAAAAAAATACATACAAAAAATCAGCTGATTATACGACAGCATCGAATTTTTCGGTATCTTTTTTGAATTTGCCACCCAACACTAAAATGGTGTTCACGATTGCCAACCCTGGAAAATAAGACTTTAAATTAAAAAAAAATTACAAAGAAATGTATGAAACAAATACGAATCCCCTAAGTCTTTTAACAATAATCGACTGAACAGAATAATGTCAGTGTTTATATGAAGAACAAAAAAATAACAACGGAATATGTGACAACTAAAATGTCTAGAAACAAAAGAAAAAGATAAACACGTATCTACTCAAAATTAAATAGAAGAGGGGATCCTTTATCTCCTTCTTGTTTTCTATTTATTGGGCTTTATGTTTACATAACATTCAGATCGATTTCGAACAAATTGCACAATAAAATACTTAACTTTATTATTTTCAATATATTTTTTTTTGTTGTTTCAGTGTCAGCAAATCTATCACAATCACATAATCATCAGCATCATCATCATCACCAGAGCACGGATAAGGATGGAAAAAAGAAACACACGCGACCCACGTTTAGTGGGCAACAAATATTCGCCCTCGAAAAAACCTTCGAACAAACCAAGTATCTGGCTGGACCAGAACGTGCCAAGTTAGCGTATGCCTTAGGAATGACTGAATCACAAGTTAAGGTAAGACTTATAAGTAAACATCAAGAAAATGTTTAAAATAAATTTTGAGTTTTAAAATGCCAATTCGTATTTCAAAAAAGGATAGGTATAGCATAGAGATAGGTATATCCTTTAGATTTAAATCGAGGATAACACACACCATTATCTGTCGCTTGTGCTGAGGCGTTACCAACCCACACTTAAAACAGAAAGAGAATGTCTATCAACTGATTGAGTCATGTTTTTAAATTTATTTTCTTTTTTTATTCGAAACTTACAATCCTCGAAACGTGTGTGTGTTGGTTCTATGTCTATCTCGCACTCGGTAGGTATGTTGTGTAAAACCATCGGATGGATATCACTGAAAACATTAAGTTCTCGCTGATAAGCGAAGCCTTTGCCTCCGCGCGGCAAATACATTTTCCATCTACTTTGGAGGTCCGTGTTTTATTTTTCGAAAAGACATTTGCATATTTATTGAAACAAATCCAAGTGGATTTAAAAACTTGGTTGGCTTGCTGCTGTGCTGTGCCACCACGACCGATGACGACGACGTCGTGCCGCACTTTATACGTCCATAAGGACTTACCGCAACTCTAAATTGCTAACGTGATGGTGCGGGTATCCTTTTTAAAAGTTTTTCTCTTCTCGTATTTGTTCTTTTTTTTCCATTTTTTGTTTCTTTTTTTTGTTCATTCACTCCTTCGATGACGACTTCAGATTAATGTCTAGAATAGGATTACCTACTATGATGGGAAGCGAGGATGTGACTGTGGGTGGAGGTGGAGGGTTTTACAGTGTTGTTAGCAGCCTTGTCGACGAGGCGAGAGGATATACAAATACATTATTTTTAAACATCACGAACATGAGCGAGAGTATGTCAGTGTATGTATATTAGATTTATACAACATTGGCATCATCAGTGGAATCCTTGGGAGCGAAACATTTTAAAATGTTTAGTTTTCTCATTTGTTGGGTAAATCCTTTTCAAAAAGGGAAGAGTTGCTCGTTCTACAAACGTATAAGCGTGTTATTCAAATGAGACATAATCCATATTTTAATTGGGAGTTTTAAGTGCTCTGGCAAATCGCATGCGAAAGAGAGGTTTGTCCTTTTTTGTTTAATTTTAAGGTTAGACTTAGGAGCGTGATTTTATTTTTTTGAATGATTAAGTTAACATTGGAATTAATTGATAAAATGATAGGTGTGAGTTATGACATTCAAAATTAAATCTAGATTCAGAAGGAATAACATGCCTGCTTCGCACTGCTTCGCAGCGCCAACTATTCATTATTTCTCGATCTTTAAAGATTGAAGACAACATTCAAAACTAATGAAAACATTCTGACTATGAATCTGACTTTCAAAAAATTCAAACAATAATACCTTTATCAAGAGCTTTAAGACAAACAAACCGCAAATATGTATTTTCGAAAGAAATAACAACCTATAAAGGTGAAAATTATAATTAAAAATTTTGTATTTGGAGAAACCTCTATCAACAAGAATTTACATGAAGTGGCCGAGCACAATGTATTTTAGTTTTTTCGAAGTATCTTTTTGGTAAATTTTAACAAAATTGATCAAGCCGTTTACGAGATTCACGGGAAAGCTCAAAAATATGTAAATTAAAAAAAAAACGTCAAATCCCTATTTTATATTATTTGCTTTTTGTTAAAACATTTAAGAAATTACAAATACGAAAAACTTTTAAAATTACAACTACGAAGTTCATAAAATTTGTTTTATAAACTTTGGAGAACATTTTAAAGAATCGAAATTATTAGTTTTGGCTGTAGTCCAGTGTACAGTGGTTTTTAAGGTAAAATTACATAGTTCTATTATAAAGGTTTAACAATTTGTACAAATCTATAATATCCACACAAAAATCGAAACCTAAAACTCGAAATCTTAAAATTACTTTTCGATGGAATTTTCGGAAATTTATAAAAACAGAAATATCCAATTCTTAGCACCACATAATAAGATAATAATTTGAAGCCTCCTATTATTAATTGAAAAAAAAATAAAAGGAGAAGAATTATGAAAATTCACGAAATAATTCGTAACATTAAATCATTTTGGCTGTGGCATTTAGGTGGATAAAGAATATTTCGCAAATACGAGTATGACGATTTGTCTTATAAAAAATGATTCCTGGTTTATCCGTTCTTTACTGGACACCGTGATGGTAAATAATCTGGCTATCAAAAGCAACATCAACACTAATCACTGGATTTATTCGGATTTTTTTAAGACTAAAAAAGGAAAATTAGGCAAAAACTAGTTTTTAGACAAAACTAGAAACTCGTTTGAAAACCTAAACTAGTTTTTTCAGAATTTTATTAGCAATCCAAACAAAACTAGTTTTACCTAAAACTACCTATAACTTCATTTCAAGTTCTACAAATTCCCAATAATAGAGCTGTAAATCAATTTACATCTTATCATTCGATCATCAATTTGAATTCTTATCATAAAGTATTTTGGTTTGAATATACATCTTGGCTCATCATTCATCAATAAATTAACTTAACAAGAATAATTATGCTCAAAAGCATTCATGATTTAAACCTATCAAAATCACTTTGTTGTGAGAATTATGTAAAACCCCCAAAACACAATTAAGACCAAGAGACAGATTTCCATTTGCCATCACTCCATCGCTATTCACAAAATAAACATATATATAGACACAATGTCATTGTCATACCCTTCTGTTCGTTCCTAGGAGTAAACAATTATAACAACAACTATACTCTATACATATATACAAAATGTATAAAATTATACATCTCTTGGGTTATAAATGGTTGAATCAATTTTGTATATAAAATGCAAGCGTATATATTTACCTACGTTCGTAAAGTTTATAGGTTCAAAAATTTTGAAAGGAAAAGCTGATGCTCACGGTTTTCGCTCGAGTTGTGGATGATGTCCTCTTCTATAGTATACTGTATAACAGCAGTTGTATGGATGATTGTAAACTGTAACAAGTAAATCAAGACCGAGATTTGTCAGTTTAGATAATTTTGATAAATTGCAACCCTACCACCAAAACTCTACAGAATACCATCACCATTAATACCACAACCCACCACCCATCAAAGCTCAGACTGCTCTGCGAGAGGCTGTGTGCGTTTGGTCCTAAATGGTTTTTAATTACCATAACCCCGCCGAACAGAGTGCTTTCGAAAATGTTTACCAAAAATCGAGTTTGTGCCTGCTGTTAGCCCATCAGAGTTATGGAAATTAATTGTTTCTTCTATACCTACCTACTACTCGCTCTGTTACCTTATATATCAGGATGAAACGAATTACTCTGTGGTCTTGGTTTTTTGAGATTTAAAAGGACACATGATTGGAAAAAATGTATCTACATATACCTTTTGCACAGAACAAAATAGAAAAAAAAAAATTATTCATTTTTCAAGTTTTGCCTTCGACCTAACCTATATTTTCCATCGAGCGACAGCCAATCGTTGCATAAAAATGAGTTAAAAAAAAAACAGGATTTCGATAACGATCATCAGCATGTACTCGTATATTGTATAAAAACTTATACTTATAGGTAACTAGGTATACCTACTCGTATTCGAAAAAAGGATACCTACACGCGAAATGATGCATGAGGCAGGAATGGTAAGGTATTCCAACGCAATCCATGCATTTCACATATGCATATTGACAATGGTGAACAAAATATAGGTACCCAAAGCTGTACCTATGGGTACCTATAGATAATGGTAACGTGTAAAAGTATTCATGGAATTTTCCAATTTGAATGTGGTAAATTATGGATTTTTTTGGCGTTTTTCAAAATGAAAAGGTAGTACCTACCTACGTATGTATATTTATAATATTTATAGGCTGATGACGAATGCGATTAGTTTTTATGATTGAATAGTGAATTTGGAAACGTTTTCTTCTAGTAGAAATAAATTCTGGGCTGAATTGAAATGTTCTTTTTGAAAATATATTGATTTTTCGAATCACAAAAATTCCAGAATCAACCCTAAACACAACAGACTTCAAAGATCTGTTTTTTTCGTTTTAAGTTTCCCTACTTGCAAGTTAATTAACACTAAAAAAGTATCTTCTTTCTACATATTTTTTCATTTATTTTGCCAAAAAAGTTTATTGCAAAGCATTTTAAAATATTCATTATTGCACAAATACTTACATAAATACCTGAAACCAAACGGATTTGGTTAATTATGTTTTCAATCGACTCCAATTTAATACAAAAACTCAATATTCCTTGCATTCGAATTTTTTCAAATTTATTATTTCTCTATAAATAATGTATTTGGTATAGGTATGTAATCATTCATAAGAATGAAAATCAAACAAAGAGAAATCCAAAAACTTTAAGGACTAAAAAACCAAAAAAAAAAAATATAAACGTTCAGTTTCATTTTTCAGAATTTCATTTGACGTTATTACTGCAAGCATGAAACAAAACGGTCACACACACACTTCGAGTAGGTATACCTATACTGAGTTCCATTGTAGATTTTCTCAGCGAATAAAATCCGATGGCAATATTGATTTGATTGCTAGATATCTATCTATTTGTCTGACTGTCTCGTCCTTTTGTCCAATCCCAATCGTCATAAAGGCATAAAATGCATTTCCCACTTACGGCCATCGATATATTGTGGGTTCTGGCAGAGGGCATATAATAGCCATCGTGATGTCCACGTTTTACCTTTTTATTCCGTCATTTTCTTTTCGATGTTTTTTTTTTCTTTTTATTTGATTTTGTTGTATTTGTTTCTCATTTTTTTATATAAATCACATAGCAATAAAAATTCACTTAAACCATCACTCAAAATGAGATTTATTGCAGTTATTAAAATGTGCGCTCACCGAAGACCGTCGACGACGACGCTATAAACCATATTTGGCCAACAAAAAAACAACCACATATGTATATAGAGGTGGAACGGAGCCATAGCTTTAATGGTACAAAAGTCTGAATTGAAGGATATGAGTGTAAGATCATGGCGTCCCAAACAGTTGAATTTGGAAATATTGTTGTTTTACTATTTTTCTGTCTGTTAAATATTTATTTGTTATTGCCAGAGCTATCAATGTATGCGCGTGTATAAATACTATACATAAATTAATTTTGGACTAGAGTTCTACCCTTGACAGATTGCACCTTAAAATTTATTGTTTTTTTTTTTAAATGAAACTCAGAATAGAAGGTAGGTATACAAACGTGTGCGAGTAACTTTTATAGCCCCCATCACCAGAACGCTGTTTTGGTCTGAACAAATTTTATATGGGGGTCTATGTCTATTCAAGATAATTGGCTAAACCATCGATAGAAATTCGATGGATGACCTTTTTGATGAACAACTGACAAATTGTCAAAACCATAAATTCAAATTCTTATTTGATGTTGTTTTGACATGGTCGACCAGCCTATAGATCTGATATGGTAACCTTTTCTAATACTTTGTTAAAAGCCGTCTTATATAAATTCCTTTTAAGGCAAGACCACTAAAATTTGTTACGCTCTTTGAAGTCGCCCAAATACCTATTTGACTTTGAAAACTCTTTGTATAGAAACATTTTTTCAACACATCGAAATTTGTTTGACCAATAAAAATGCCAATAGCTTCTGATTTATGTTGTTTTTCGCAAGAATAAATCTGACGTAAACATTTTTCTTTTTTTTTTGACAATGGCCCGGTCAATCTTTCGAAATGGGTTTGAGTGATTTTGTATTCAAATTGGATTATCCCAAACTGAAAAATAGATTACACTATAGAAAATTAAGAAAGTGCGGTCGTGTATCTACACAAATTCTCGTATTTCAATGGTCTATTAAAAATCAACTTGGTCTGGCAACAATTAACTGAACTTGAAGCGAAAGTTGAATAACAATTAACATAATTGTTTAAACTTATAAAGGTTTACAACAGTTCCCTACAATTTCGTCGCATACATATACACACATTTATGTAGATACATATAGTATAGTTAACATTGAGCTTAAGAGACTTCTAAAAATTGTCATTCATGGTTCTACAATGGTATTGAAATATTTTATTGTTGTTGATTCATTTAATTAGAATGTGCTGTACTGTACTGACGAACTGTCAAGTGTAAGAAAGATTTTATTTTTCAATTCTGACATATGAAAATGTGACTTTTCTCAGCTGCTTTTTTCACAAAAAAAAAATAACTACAAATGTCATATCACACCTCTTACGTCATAGTCTATTTTTTTTAGTTTAGATACTCCGAATTCGGAGTGTCTCTTCAACTAGCCGTCTTTTAAGTGGGATTTATTTACTTTAATTGCTCTTGGTAGAAATATTGCGATATGATAATCTGTTAATTTTCAATTTTTTCATATCCCAAAATCAATTAATATTAGGTGATTAATATCTGTTGCAAATAAATATACAAATGAGAAAATCAAACGCTCTATAAAAAAAATGCCCATAAGTTACACTCTAATTGCACTCAAGCTTATAGAAGATGTCTTTAAACACCAAAATGTTGAGCACATAATATGTATTTTTTAGGGGCGCAATCCTTGCAATCCTTTCATTCTTGAAAGGATTCCCGTTATATTTTATTAATGAGTTTCTAAACTTTAAAAAAGTTGTTTTTTAAACAAAATAAAAATTTTACTGTATAGAGCATACTTTACTCTACAGCCGATATTCCATAGCTTTTTATTTTTTTTACTATAAGCGTTTTTAAACATGAAGCTAAAAAAAAATTAAAAAAATCTTTTAAACCTTTTAAACTTTAAAAAGTAGATTTTCCAAAATCTTCAGACATTCATTTTTATTTAGCAACACATTAAGTTGGTACCTACCTATCACAAAAAAAAGGTTTTTTAAAAAATATTTATTTTTTCTTCAATTTTTGGCTTGTAACTCGAATTTTTTTTTTCGTTGGAAAAATATTGCATCATACATTTAAGAAGATTTTGATAACCAATAAAAAATATCAAAAATCAAACTTTTGTAAAAAACAACCTATTAGGTTGTGAAGATCGACATAAAATGTTTAACGCATTTAATTGTTTGTGAATATTTATTTTACAAATAATAATTTAACAATTAGGTGTTACTTTTCACTAAATTATAAATTTTATGATCAATCATTTTGATTTGTTTTTCCTATAGCACTACATATATACTTACAACTTACATATACATCGAGCCAACATTAAATATTTTGCAATCAATTAATTTGCTTTAGACGCTAATATTCACATCAACTTCCTCTGTTTTTTTTTTTTTTTTTTTTTTTTTTTTCTTTAAATAGAATCTAATCTCTTTTATGTTCCTCGGCTTTATGACCCTATACACTTAACATCTAGCAATTAGGGTCTGGTTGGCTTTATCATCATAAATGTTTATTGTTCCACAAAGCTCAACGAAATAAAAATGAAGATGCCTCTCTCTCTATATGTATGTATAATATATTAAGTCATTTGTGTTCATTTGCTGGACTTATACAAGAAATTGAATGAATCAAAAAGAACTTTTTATGAAAATATCTACTTTGTTATACGAGTAGGTTTATTTTTTGTTTTTTCTTTTCTTTTCTCAGCTTCTGTAGACCGCAATGTTAGTTGCAGAGGAATAAAGAAAAAAGGTTCTTTGGTCATTAGGTAGTTGAGCATTTGGTACATCGTATATTGGGCTGTTCATTAAGATTTTCCATTAAAATTCAATCCATCATATTTTCACAAGCATCATCTCGAACTTAATCTTAGTTCTTTAAATATAGGTTTAATTGTAAAGATTTTTTTGGGCAACAAATATAATGCAATGCTTTATATATTTTCTTTTTTTATTTGAGTATTGAATAATAGCAAAAACAATTTTTTTTATATTTTTGTACAAACAAATTAAATGATATGTCTTAATCGGTTTTATTGTATACAAAAAAAAATACGGATACGGATTTAGTGTACCTAATTAATTATCCAATTCCCATGAAAAAATCTCTCTTCCCGCCATTTAAAAAAAAGTCATCAATCATATTCTAAAATTTTAGCATTTTTACCTATTTTATTTCAACACCAACATTTTTAAAAAGAAAACTTTTTCCATGATTTACAAAACGATTAATTTAGGCGGAAAACCTTATGGACGCAATAATGCCAAAAAAATAATTATGTCCATAACCGAAAACCGTATCATTTTATGAACTAAAGTATACCTACACCCACATACTACCTTAGAAAAGTCCGTGGGTTCAGTTTGATATAACGATAATAATTTCCATAGTCATTATTTTTTGACAATATGCGACACAGATGTACAGTACACACTTTATCCTTATTAAACCTGGTGGGCCAGAACCAGTTTAATCCAAATGACCCAAAAATTAAGTGTTTTTGCTCATTGTATTATTAAAATCCTTAACCAATTCACATATACGTATAGATATCGTTTTGTTTGTTCCATCTTTCCTTTTTTTTGTTTATAAAGCATACCAACGTTTTGTGTACCCTAAAACTTGGGATATTAACAGCATGTTGCAAAATATTTTACGCTATACGAAGAAATCAGGAGAATGAATTAAGGGATATGTGTTAATGACCCAAAATACCACACACCAGAGTTATCCACGAAGGTATACAACATTTTGGTATTATATCCAACCAGAGGGCCAATTTGTTTCCCTTGTTTCGGCATTTTATTCCTTTTTTATCTTTGAGCAAAAAGTATGTACCTACATATATTTGCCTTTTATTTAATCTTAATCTACGGTTCAATTACATGAGCCCAATTAAAATGCCCTCCACTCTGACAAATTTTTCATTTTTTTCTTTTTCTTTTAGGTTTGGTTTCAAAACCGACGAACGAAGTGGCGTAAAAGGCATGCAGCTGAAATGGCTACCGCCAAACGGAAGCAAGATGATATTAATGATGGAGGTGATGCTGATGGGGATTGTAGTGAAACAATTGACAGTGATTCAGAAAGTTTGGACATGGGCGATCCCAATAGAAAACGATGTAGAATGGAGGATGAGTTTCATCATAATTAGTTAAAAACTTTGACGGTCTTTAAAAGACTAATTAAAGTTATATATATATATATATAAAGATACATACATACATACGCTCGAACACATATATACACTACACACATACAAACACAAAACAGGAATACAAAAAAAAGCTTGTATATACTATTATTTTTACTCTAACGTGTATTTACATTTAATTTTAACTATTATTATTACATAATTATAAATATTTAATAAAAACAAAATAAAATGATATAAATTTATAGTTATTATAGATTTATTGTAGAGATATGGCGAAAAAATGTTTTAATAATATTATTTAATTTAACAAAAGAAAAAAATTTAAAAAAAAATTAATTATAAAAGCAAATATTAATTTAAAAGAAAAATATAAAATTTCAATGGGAACTGAGAAATTGGGAAGAGAAAATACAAAAGAAAAATAAATAAGTTAATAAATACATAGTCTTGTTGCATTTTTAATTTAATACATTATAAACAAGGGTTCCTGAAAATGCCTTGAAGGATCTTAAAAATATTTCAGGAAATTTGGAATTAACTTAAGCTCTTCAGTTCTATAAAGTGTATTTTAAGTTAAAACGGCTCTTACATAAAACAATAACCTTAGACTCGTGCGTAAGAAAATTATATTGTAGCTCTGAGCTGTTTCATGATTTTAAAAGCACGTTCCGTATATTTTGATGTCAGAAATTTTAACAATCTTAATTTTTGCAATTAAATTTTTGAGTAAAATGTCTATACCTATAATTACTCTTGCACAGGAGGGAAAAAAATGGATTTATTTCAATACTTGAAAACAATACATATATGTATGTATATAGTATAATTTTATATAAATTTGAAGTTTAAGGTTTCCCTCTTCAACAAACCGTTCAAAAATATTGAAATACATTTCATTCAACATAAGAATACAAAATCAAAAGAGAAAATTAAACCAAAATGATTCGGGCATCAATCATTTTTAAAATAACAAGTTTTTGCCCTTTCAAAATTAAAATGGAAGGCATCTTCTAACCAAAAATGCAAAAGTTATCTTAATATGCTCATATATTTACTTAGTTAAATAAATACGGAATGAATTAATAATATTTTTGGGTGGAATAATGCCAACTTTCAAAATAACATTTGAAGAGATATATATCCAAATAAAATAAGTTATTGGAGTGGCAGTCATAATCTTCCTCCAGCGAAAAACTAAAGACAACTATTCTCAACTCGATTATATTTTAAACAAAGACAAGTTATTTTTATTTAAAAAAAAATGTATTGCATAGGTACCTTTAAAATTTAAACTTTTTTAATAACTTAGCCCTAGAAAGAAGCCTTATCCCTTTTAAGGATTCTTTTGAAATATCCGAAATAAATAAATCATATTGATGATTGCAATCAACAATTTGCCAGATCACTTCACTGAACACAACATCAATTTAAGCCAATTAACTCGGACAAAACTATATACAAAATCAGATAAACAGATTTAACAAAATATGGGGCACATTTTTGGGTGATAGACAAAACATCCCTTGCACCAATTTAGTTACTTATGTACACAAACAATAAAAATAATAACACAAAATCCAATCCGATTGAGTTAGGAAATCCGCAAAGTCATTTTAGATTTTTCATAAATCGTTTGTTACTTTTTTTTTTGAATTGATTTTTTTTTTATTTGAAAACAAAAAAAAAAAAATTATCCCAAGGGAGAAATGAGATCAATTTGTTTAACCTTTCACTTCGTTTTTGCCATGTTCCAGGTATAAAAATAAATGTAAATGTTATAGAAATCTCACACCTGGATGCGTAGACAAAATAGGAAATAGAAATTTTACCAAATCTCGGATTAAAAATTTTGCACAAGGAAACCTAGTTCCTGTCATCCTGTCTTTTGTCCATATCCACATATCAAGCAGCGCGTCGGCACATCCCTGGACTATCGGACTATCGATTTCAAAAATTGAAAATGTAATCTTTCTTGACTTTATGGCCTTTTAAGAGCGATGATCAGTTGCTGCATTCACAGACGCACGATCTTTTTTTTTTCAAATATAATAAGAAGGAGGATCTATAGGCTGTACTTTGAGGTTGATTGTTTGTTTTTGTTTGTTAAATGGGATTTTTGAAATTGCTATAGAAACTACATTTTCATTCGTGTCTGTTTGGGAATTTCCGGATGTCTATCCTTTTTTTCTTGTAGGGATTTTGATGGATTGTTTGATCTTTTATTTGTTTTCTTTTTTTTTGAAGGGTTTTGAGGGTGAGTGAAAAAATGGAATCACCTGTGATACATAGTTTATCTCAGCACTTTAATGTAATTTTTTGTTTTGAAAAGCATGACTCAACGAGGGTGAATTCCATTATCATTTACCCGCTAATGGTCTGTCGAATCAACAGTACGAGTATGTATAATGTTTTCGGTCGATAAATTCTTTTCCAGAAACAGCTACTGTTTTTTCACATGACTGAATAATGACTGTTAATGAAATTTATGAGATTAAATAATTAATTTTTATTTTTGTTGTTTATTTATATACACAACTTCTTGATTGACAGTTAATCAATTTCTTGTCTTTCACATGAACTTGTTCCTTTTCTTTGCCCCACTAAGTTGCGCATTATGTTCCAGATCACTTTTCGCTTTATTTAAACCTTCTCATTCTGACAGATGAACATTTTGAACGGATATCACACCAAAGAAACGTTGGAATTATTGTCTAAAGATGACATTTCTTTCTATGGCTTTTGCATTGTTACGGAGGTAAACATCCAAATGCAGGTTAACACACTTTTGATTTGAATCGTCTTTTTTAAGTGAATAGTTTTTTTTTCTTCAATTATCAAAATGATTTTTTAGGGCAAAATAATGAAATATGAAAGAAAGAAAAGAAAATCTGAAATAAGATTTTAAGAATGAATTCTTGAGCTGTCTTTAAAGACCATCCATCACTCATTGATGAAGTGAAAGGTAATTAAATAAGTTATGGTAGCTGGTTAAGGGAGCTATACAAGAGAGGTAGGTAGGTATATGCATGTAACATGCGTTATGGGGATTAAAAATAATATTGGTATAGGCTATTCACAACACGTACATAAGTATTTTACTTTTCCCATAGCTTGTTTATTTTCGTGAAGTTTTGATCCAATAAAGTATAAAATCATGTAAAATAAGCAACAAAATGATGCATTAGAAGAACTGAAATTTAGGGGGCTATTAAGTTCCAGGCAATAGAACAAGCTAGTTTCTATGAAACGAAAGAGCTGACATGCAAACCTCATCTATTTCTATAAATTGCCTTAAACAAATACAACTTTGTTTGTTTTACATACATATATCTATGTCGTTTAATTTAAGAGGAAAAAAGAAAAGGAAATTAATTTGAAATATGATTGATTTTATCATGAATGCAATATGCAACAACTATTATAGGTAACTCGATAAACAATTTCGAAATCTTCACCTAGCTTCACCAATTTTCACGATATTCCCTCTTAAGTGAGGATGTACCTACTTTAAGTTTTTGTTTTTATTTTATTTTAATTTAAAAATTCAATAGGTAGGTACAACACGGCGCAATAAATCATTTCAAAATTGTGTTATTGTTGTATTTTTATTAAATTAACATACACACAATGAGACTTCAACTCAACAATATTTTTGATCCTAGTTTTATATGAGGTTAAACATCGATTACAAATATCCTATACAAAACAAAATTTATTACTATGCCTGCTAGGTAGGTACCTATATACTCTGTAAAGTTATTGAATCTAGAACTGAAAATCGCCTTGTTTTATTTTTTGTTTTAATTTAAACTACACCTAACATTTTGCATATATTTAATGCTAGTCATCCTGTATTTTACCTGCGTGGGTGCCATGTTGTCCCACTTTACTCTAACTATTTTTATTAATTTTAAATTTAGCACCCGGTAGGTAGGTACCTATAGGAAACACACAAAGATATGAACCAATTCAAAATTTTAGTAGTCTTAGAATACTTAATTGTATGGTAAATGTTATAACTTTTGAATCTACATAGGTAGGTAGGTACCTACATAGTTTATATCTATTATAAAAAGAAAATATATAAATTCATCTACGAGCGATAGGTAGGTAACCTAAATAAGAATACCCATTAGTGGCAACAAATCGACAACTTGACTCCTGGCCTTTAGCATTTTTGTTTTCATTTATATTTAACAATATTTACGTAGGTATTATACCTACCTACGAATGAAAAAATGAAAGAAAGTTAAACTTTACGGACTAGTTTTCTTCCGTAAAGACATTGATATAATAATATCTCCTTCACTGGCATGTCAAGGACCTTTAGAATTCATATACAACAAGCTCTATTGACAACCAACCAAAAAGAAAAAAGTTTTATACTTTTTTCAACATTATTATTTAA
The DNA here is from genome assembly GCA_958431115.1 of Syrphus vitripennis. Lineage (NCBI taxonomy): Eukaryota > Metazoa > Arthropoda > Insecta > Diptera > Syrphidae > Syrphus > Syrphus vitripennis. The sequence continues at coordinate 816,525 of OY288109.1, read as the reverse complement.
CGGACACAACATACATTATATAGCGTGACTTCATAAAACCGCCCAAGCGCAAGCCACTCCATCCACTCGATACCATACGATACTCTGTGCTATAGCAACTTTCAATTGTCTTTCGAACTGTGATTATGTAAAATCCCGTCTGATGATGACTACACACAGCCAAACCCAGCCTCTGGTCTTCTTTATACATACCTACATAAATTGTATAGCAAAACCAAACCAATTTAACAACACCAACGTCGATTACAAATTCAGTACGAACTTTAACAAATTCGAAATCGATAACAGATTAAATTCGTCGATAGCTTACTGGTTAGATACAAAGTCCCCTCCAATGTTGATGCTCTAACCACCAGGACCAGGCTTTGCTTTTGGGAGGATATAGAAGAACGAACAGCAACGCCATTGCCATTGTCGTCTTCGTCATCGTCGTCGTCGCCGCCGACGAGGCAACACTCCAAGTTAATGAAGTGGAGTATATCGTGTGCAATGTATTGTTCATTTTACACGCTTTCTCTCTCTCTATTGCGACATTTGGTGCAGGGCTCTATCTCCCTCACTCGTACATATACAATTTGTGTATGTGTGCGGTGGATAAATCCGGATACGACTGAATGATTTTTACTCCAAGATTTTTATTTAGGCATTCAGTGTTCCTCTTCTCTTGGAAACAATGTTCTGCTCGTTTTTTTATTTTGTTTAATCCTTTGGAATCGCATTTATAGTTCAACAGAGTCGAAAGCAAATAATGAGCTTCACCGTTACAAACAACCCCATGGAATCGGAGAGCCCACATTGCACAATAATTGTGATGGCGGTGGTGAAAACGGTATACTAACTGTGACGCTTAGCCACGCCTCTAGGTGTGTCTACATCGAACGGGGTTTCTAAAATGGCTCCCGCAGGGGTGCGATTCAACGTTGTTCTCGTGTGACACTTTGATTGTTTGCTCGTTCCAAATTCACATCGTTCCGTTTCAGTCAATGCAGATGATAAAAAGGATTCTCTGTGGTCGTAGTCGTAGCTAACCCGGAGTCCATTTCGAGTTTATTGTTTGATGATTTGAGCGCATTTGTATTTAGTCATTTTTTTTCCCTGATGGTTGTTGTCTTTTTGGAAAACTCTTTCAAGTGGAAAGGGTTTTCTTATGAAATTTTATCCAATTTTATTTAACAGATATAGAATACTATATAGGATGTACCTACTATCTATTTACAAAAAAGGTATAGGAAGATGTGTGTAGGTACCTATCTTCATTAAATTGTATACCTATAGTTTCCATGTGTGTACATTTTTGACCGAATAGTTTTATATATGTATGTATCTCGTGACATGTTCATATAAGTATAGATAATATCAACATTTCTATATACCTACATACATACCTACTTCATCTATTAGATAGGTTTGGATGTAGGTATGTTGAAGAACAACATGAGTAAATTCGAGTTAATGGAGACATGAAAAACCAGACACAAGAATATCTTTTTCATATCAATAAATTATAGGAGCCAATGGCGCTCATAGTAAGGTGTATACGTTACTGAGAAAACATATACTCGAGTCTGGACATTAAAAAAAATATATATAAATAGAAATAGGGGACAATCGATAATTGATGTCAATTAATAATGAAAAATTAGCCATAAAGAAGCACGCACATAACCATAGGTAGGTATCAACGAATCCTGAAAAACAGGGTCGGATGGTGTTGGTTATTTATAGTTTATTGAATGGGTGTGTGTTTAAGGTCTAAATACTTTTTTTTTATTAGGTACCTATGTATACATTTCAAGATGAGGAATCTTCACGATAGCTAGAAATGAAAACACCATACATTGTAGGTAGGTAGGTAGGTATACCTATACCTACCTATATAATATATGTATGTACCTACCTACCCTACCAATGAATTTTGTAGCAAAGAAATACGTAGATACCTTTGCCTAATTTCTTGAATTATTATTAATCTATAGTGGTATTAGCTAAAATGCACTGCTAAAATTGAAAATTTTGTCATGCGCATCATTATTATCTCCGATCTTGGGAAAATACCTACTTACTTCATGTAGGTTAGGTATACCTAGGTACCTACCTGCCTATTTTGTTCTGCATTTTAATTATACCTACTTACTCTTTAATTAAAATCGATTTTTTCTATAATTATTGAAGTTTTACTAAACAATAGATTTTTGTATAGGTACCTACCTGTTGTTTTGAAAAGGATACTGGAATATTTTTTTGATTTTAAAGAGTAGGTAAGTAGGTACCTAGGTACCTATTTACTCAAAATGTTCTCTCAACATTGATGATAACCTGAAAACGATATTATTTGGAATTGTTATAGGTACCTATCGGTAATATTTTGAACATCGATTTTGTTTTTATAGATATAAACCACTCACCGATTTAACAAAATAAAGTACAGATCAGTAGCACAACAAAAGAAACAACTGATTTTCATATTTTCGCACGCAAATATCCAAAGAATTAAGAAGTGTTATTTAGTCAAAAATATAGGCGCTTACCTATCTGCCAAAAAAAAACTTATTTATCTCGAAAACGGCTCTAGCGATTTTGATGAGATTTTGTCTGCGAGTTTACATATACATATATGTATATGTATATAATTAAAACTATTTAATCAAAAAATATTTTTTTTTAAACCGCTCTAACGATTTATTTTTTAATGATCCACTCGTGTATTTTGTTTGTATGTTAAAGGTATTACAGATTGAGTTATGTTACTATCAAATAAAAATAAATAAATAAAAGCAAACATAGAAAACATTTTGAAATTGTAATTCTGAGTTATGTTGTCATGTTTTTCTTTTTTAGTAGGTACTGCAGGAGAGCTTTTACGCTTTTTTTTGCCCCTCTTAAAGATAAATACGTGTCTAGTAATTCAAAATATTGCCTTTTGCTCTTGCTAGTTTCTGAAATGTTACTGTCTTTAGAATACATAAGTCAATCAATCAGCAATATCGAAAGTTAAAATACAAAAAAATCCAGATTTTTATTGTACCTATAAAAAATAAAAATAAAATTTCAAACAAAAATCATGACATCTGGCTTACATTGTCACCAACAACGAAAATTTATTTTCCAATACCCATCAGTCAATCTTTTGGCCTAACACTTTTTTTTACATTTTTTTGTTGTTGAAATATTGTTATTTGCTTCGCATTCACATCACTTAATATTAATATTAATTTTTCATAAAATGTGTGATTTTTGGTGTCCCGATCCCTTTTTGCATTTAATTTCATGTCTATTTGAACAGTTGTCCCTTTTACAAAAAAAAAAATAGAAGAAATAGTTCTCCAGTATAGCGATATAGGGGATGAACAATAATAAGAATCTTCACTATCGCAACGCCATATATCCTTTCCCTGCAAAAGAGCTCCGAATTTGATTCGATGTACATAATAATCTTAATGGCTACAAAAGGATTTTATAAATGTATATGTGCATTTCAAACCAACCCATTAAATTAAAAGGCAATAAATTACCCGATCTTAATGCCATTTATTTGAATCATTATTCACATTATCAGCTCGCTTTTCGGAAATGAGAAGAATGCACTTTTTCGTTATAATTAAGTGAGTGTGGAAACAGTAGCACCAGGGCTCTATTGTCTGCCAGAAATAGTTTTACTTTCAAAAAGACTGATTATTATTGAGGATGGCTATTTGTAGAAAGAGGGCTGTAATATGTGGGAATTATAATCATTATTACGTATATCTATAGGTATACATATAAACTTTAACACTTTGTATAATTGAGATGTTTTTAGCTTCAGCATGGTCCATTAAATGGGCACAATGCATGATGCGACCTTGAATTTGTTAATATTCTATTTAATTAATGTTGGGTGAGTGGTTTGCAAAATTCATTAAAAGTATTTAATCTGTTGCTCGACAGGTCGGACAGATAAGTTGCAATTTTATCCGAAAATTAATTGCACTAAGTTTGAGTTGCTACAAATGTAGTTACCTATAATACGTACAATTATGTAACAACACGTTTCCTTTTTGTTTGAATCCATTTAATGTTTGGTAGTTAAAAACTACATTCTGAAAATTAAACTTTCATATGACTGATGACTGATTAGAATGTTCATAAGCATTTGCTTAGTAACACTAAGCAAATTAAGCTCAAAAGAGCAAGCATTAGCTCTAATAAATTCTTTTAAATATGTGTAGGTACCTACTTATATAAAAATCATGCTTTCAATTGTTGGCGTCACTAACGTACTAAAAGTAGGTATATTTGTCAGCTCACGGCTCATGTTTCCGAATTTCAGAAACCTCAACTTAACTCCTCATCTTCAGCAAAATTACCTGTTTTTGCTGTGACAAATCTACATCTACTTAATTTTATGAATTCACTTTCTTAATTAGTTTTTCTCTAAATTAATTTATAAAAAAGAAACCTAGTGTGCTTTAGACTTCCTGCTGATAAATTGTTTTTTTTTTTTTTTTGTTCTTCTGGTTGAAGGATTATTCAAGAAAAAGAATACATATAAAGAAATTCTATAATTTTGAATTTGCAATCTTTTCAAAAAGAATCCAACTTAAAGCAAAGAACTCAAAATATCACACTTTCTTTCAATTGCAAAACTGTTAAGAATGTTTATGATTTTTACTAATAAGAAAAAAAGACAAAAACATTACGATACAAATAATGCGATGAAAATGTACCTATCTATCTGAGATTTTGGAAACGTTTACTCTTTAATTATGGGCTTAAAGAAGATGGTATTAAACAACACACAAAAAGTAACAAATTTAGTATACTAAAGTCACAAAAACTTTAAATTTTCTTATTAATTACTTTTAAACTAAAATAAAATTTAATAAGTCAGCCCTTTTTTAACATTTCATAATTAATGATTTTGTTTGATATTTTTTTTTCTAATTGATTCAAATTCCTCTGCCCATTGAGCTTATATTTAAATGTTATTTCAAATGAAAACTATAAATTTTGCAAAACTTTTTGAAAACTCTAAAAGTATAAATAGCTACAGTCGTTCTCCCTCCAATGTATTAAAACGACAATTTTCTTTTAAAAAATAGATTTATGTTCCTAAATGTACACACATGAACATTTCTAACCACTTTGCAAAACGTCGCAATGTTCGTCAACTAACTAGCCAACATGGGGCCAGTAATACATTTGTCTTTTAGCGGTTTGGCAAAAAGTGATTTTTACTCGTTTACTTACCCATTTGCCCAACAAAACTTAATAAACGAGAAAAACAATACCTCCATGGAAAAACTGCTGTACCAACATTCTTTTATTTTGATATACAAAAACCCACAAAAACACATTTTATACCAGCTTCTTCTTTACGAACGCATGTAGAGCGAATGTCCCTTCTTCAAAATTTGTGATTTCCACTTTGGCAATAAGCACTTAACTACGACAACAACATACAGAAGGGTGGCCAAAATACCAAAAGGAATATAACCGCCATACGTAAGCAAATATCTAAATCCAAACTCCATACATTTATCCCGAATTCTTGAGAAATAATTAAGATATATGCAAAGTAGTTTATACCAAAAATACATACTATAGCTTAAATGGCTAAAAGTTTGCTCTGATGTCATATATTTCATTCTAATTCAATTAACAACTACAAACGCACGTGAAACGCCACGGGACAGGCTCGCCTCGACTTCGCATCCCCACACATATGACAATCAGAAGCAAAAAAAATTAAATAACACTAAAAGCACAGTGTCGTAGTCGGAGCAATAAAGTCGTAAAGCGACATCTATATCCAATACAACGACAACAATGAAGGAACATGAAGTCTTATCTCCCCGGCCCCGGCCCCGGCCGGCCCGCCCCGGTCAGCCCCATCCCAACTTGTCCCTGTCCCTGTCCGTGTCCTATTCCTATAGAGTTAAAAAGAAAAGGGCTGTCGTGTCGATGTTTTAAAAACACGATCTCAATATGTTTTTCCACAGAGACATTCGCACAGCTTGGCTTTGGGGAAATGGAAAATAATAAAACATCAATTACACCCGAGATAGTTGGGTGGAAGTGGAAGTTGGAAGACTGAAGCCCTACATATATGTACCTATCTATGTATATTGTACAACCAACCCAAGAGCCAACACTATTCTGACGATTGCTATACTCGTAGATATAGAAAGCGGAAGTTCAGGACTCGAAATCGGAGATAATAACAAAATTTCACTTAATGTGAAAGCTGTTTGCTGTGTGGTTTTCATAATTTTAATTTATGCCCTGACATTTCCATGAAATCCATATACATAGTGGAACTGGAAACTGATGTTTTCCTTGGTTTGTGTGCGTTTGGCCTTATTAAGTAAATGGAAATCGGAAAATGATAATTATATGAAAGGCATAGCATAGAAATGTAGTCCTTCGTCAAAATTTGTGTTTGGGTTTTTTTTTTTGAATATGTGCGAAATTGGATAGACAACTGATGTGTTTTTTGGGTCTTGAGTTGGAATTGGAACCTTGTTATTGGCATCATGTGACTTATAAGCGGTTGAGATGGAAGATGTGTTGGCGCCTTTGAACAAATGCTGGAGATTGGAAATATGTTTCAAAAGAGTTTTATATAATTTGGGTAATGGAGTTTTTATGATAAGCTTCCAAGGAAGCATATTAAAAACGGTTATTCTGAACTCAATTTAGCAGAATTTAGAAAATTGGTAATTTATGTATTCTTCTTTTTTTTCGTTTGATTCAAATATTAGTGGTGTAAAACAAAGGAATTGGAAATAACCAAAAACGCTTGTTTATAGACAGTGTTAATAATAATAGGTTTTCATTAAAGCTAAAATAAAGTGATTTCACTATTTACACCAAAATGTTTATTCATTTGAAATTTTGTAATCGGGACATCATTTCGAAAAAATCGGTAGGTAGTTCAAAAAATATGTCACTTTGATCTTGAATTTTTTTTTAGCACAAATTCAATAATATTTGAGTGCATTTTAGTTCCAACTTTCTTTTTCATTTAGAGTTAGTTATGAGAACCAACAAGAGCATACCAATAGATAATTAAAAAGAAGAAACTCAAAAACTAAATTTAGGAAAATCAACAAAATTTCGGAAACCATTTTATCAGAAATAATTCAATAAATATCTAACATTTGAAAAGGCAGAACCCTTTATGGTTTAGCACTTTAGCTTAGCCTAAGGGGATTTTGCATTTGGAATTCGGGATTCGAGATACTTATTTACATTAAAAATTTCGTCTCAACGCTTTACGGTATACCTATAAAACACTCCGATTTAATTCAATTGAAAAAAGCATATTTTTTACAATAAACCAAAATAATACATAAATGCTTGCATTAAGCAGTACCTTCGAAGGCTAATCGATAAGTCAGTGATTTAAAATTTAACGAAGATAGGCACAACACGTGTAAAAATGACTTCAGTTAAACTTGAAGGGATCCAAATATTCTTATGAAAGGACCATGGTCGATTTTGAAAATTGTTCAACAGTGATGAAACTTACGTCATATGAAAGATCTTGCACCAAAACAAAAATTTTGGGTTCGATTTCAACTTGGCTGCCATACTATTAAATTAAGTGTTTCATATGTCATAAGTTTCAGTTGAGCAATGGTGTAGATAGAACCAAAACGACTATGGTCCTGTAAAAATGATTCCATTTTTGATCCATTTTTTCAGTAAGTGCGTTTGTCCGTTTTTTCGTATTCAAATGGTTGTGCAGAAAATGATTCGTTTGAAATAGCTGCACGATAACCCAACACAATTTTTTTCCATCTGATCTGTATCTGTATATGCCCCGACTTTCACTTTTTTTTTCGCCCGCCGCCGACCATTTCTAAACTAGTACCTCATTTCATGTGATTAGAAGAGTCTTCAGAATATTTGTAAGGCTTCTTTCATTTTCCTAAAATGTTTTACAAAACACGAAATGTTTTTTTTTTCGTTTCAACAAACGCGGCAACGTTTTTCCATGTACAAATGATTTTGTAAGCTTTCACCTAAGCCGGGACTGACGATCGTCAACACAATTTCGTCCATTTTTCGACTATTTGTCTTGAGAATTAGGATGCACCATTTTGCTAGCTCGCTTAACCCCCCAAGAACTTCATGTCACTTGAAAGAGCAGAAGGTCATATTTCATTTCATTGTTCTACCTACACGAAATTATTATTATTATTAGATGGTAAATGTGTGAACTTTTATCTGCTTTGACGTTTAATGTGTCACATTTAGCGAACAGCTAACAGGTTAGTGGCATTCACAAAACGTGCCTGGTTTACTTTACCATTTTACAAGATTATCAGCTTGCGTTGCAAAAATACCCTTATTATTTAATTAGTGAAAGTATCTATTAAATCTACAATGGTGTTTTTATTTTTTTAAATATGTACATATACGATATTCTGTTTTAAAAATACATAAATATATGTACAGATATATGTACGTTGCAAACACAGGTCACTAAAACGTTTTCATTTCATTGATATTATCAGAACAAAAAGCCTTTTCTTTAAATTAGACAAATGTTTATTACTGCCATCCTGCTGTGGTAATTTTCTTTTTTTTTTTCTTCTTTTTCATCTTTGCTTCAAAAACCCAATAAAAAGAAAAAAAAAATAGAAGAAAGGAACAAAAAAATATTAATTCCCCTGAACAATAATGTCAACCGCATAGCTTATGATTATAGAGAGTGGAACATTTTGTAAAATACCACGATGCTGTGCATCGCATGGACGAAGTATATAACCCTTTTTTTTATTTTTATGATTTTATAAGGTAGAAAAGAATATAAAATTTAAATATTTTTAATTTTTGAAACATTTTTACTCATTCTTTCCCTTAAAACTAAACGATAATCAAAAACGGAAAAAATGCCTACGGAAAGCAAGAATTAATTAAAAAAAGTAAAAGTTAAAAAAAAAGATAAGAAATTATGCACGCTATAATGATTATGATTACTAAAACGCCAGAATATAAGGTGGGATTATTTTATAGACTTTTTAGGTAAATTAAGTACAATGTTTATGTATTTTAATAACAAATTGAATTTGAGGGTATACGATGATTTTTTTAGAAGTAATTTTTTTTTGGATTGTTCTTTGTAAGTATGTTTTAGATTACAGTTTTTAAAGGTGGTATGTACCGATGATGGTATGGAAAACTGTCAAATTTAATACAATTTTTGACAATAAATTTTTAATAAAATTAAACATCATTCAACTATATAAAGCTAAAAATTTAAACAAAAAATTACCCATTGCTTGTGAAAAGAAAATTCGGATAGTTAAAAATTAATACCGACAAAATAAAAAAAAAAAAACTAAAGGTTTTCCTTTTTCAAAAAAAAAATATATTTTTGAATTTCTTTAAAAAAATCATGATTTTATTCCGAAAACACAATATTTGGAAAACGGATGGATATTTTTTGTCTTTTTACATTTTTTGTCTTAGGAACTTGGAGCAATTTAAATACATAATGAATTCGAATTGTATGTTTTTTCTATATTTTTCTTAAATTATGTTTTTAACTTGTATATAATTTTCTCAGATAATTTTAAGTAATTTAAAATGTATGCCTTTTTTATTACTATCGTATACAATCATCATGATGAACACATTGTTGGTATAATGTACTAAAGCGCACTGTGCATCGAAAAGACCCTTAACTAAAGAGCAATTTACTAAGTAACTCTTGATTCCGTTTCGGTATTTAACACCCCTCTTTAAGTATTTTGTCCTTAGCACAACCATAAACAATCCACCCCACAAATTCGTTGAAATTTCCACAAAAAAAAATGTCTATTTACCCAACAAGCACAAGTGCAACCCTCCTCCACTCTCTACTCTGAGATCATCGACATAACAAAAGAATTGTATCCTTTTTGTTGCGCTCAATTTACCAAAGTTAAACACTTGGTTGACTTTTTTTTTTTGGCTTCATTCCTGGAAGTCTTCGGCCAAAACAAAGCACCAAAAAAAAAACATCATTACCGCAGTACAACAAAAATGAAAGCACACAGATCGCGCCTTCAACGTCCATCCTGTGAACCTCCCGCAGTGTATTCCTGATTCGTGGAGGAAAACAACAAAATACTTCCTTGTTGCAATGATATAGCTTAAAGACTATCAAATCATTTTATTCACTCTTATTATACCCCCCTGATATATGGTCGTTTTATAGAAAATTAATTCAATTGCTAGAGTTGCGATGATATTCGCGCACACAACATAATGACAACGAGGGTGAAATTTGTTAAAGTCAAAATGTACACATGAGTTGTAGACAGTGGTGCAAAGGAGTGTTGTATCATGTTGAGGTATTATGAACGAAAAAAAGCTAATTCTACAGTATTGCACCGTGACAACACTTCTTAATATCAAAGTTAGGACATGTTCTACCGTTCAGGTCAAAAAGGCAAGGTTTATGTCTTTGACAGCACTACTAATGCTTTTTATTTCTTTCAAGCTATTTTTTTTTTTAAATGAAAAAATTGGCTCTAATTTATTTCGAATATTGCGCTACATTTTTGGCTTGTGTTTCTAAACGTCAGTACAAATTTGCTTTGAATTTATTTCATTTATGAAAATAATAGATACTCGTATGTATTTTGAGATATATTCTGAACTTGAACGTTAAATGCAAATAAAATACATGATAAGATCACATGTACTTTAATATTATGTAAAATTATAAAAAAAAACATTATTTTACTCAATTTTGATCCGAAAAAAAAAAACAAAGATACTATTGGAAGTATTTAGATAATATGGATTAATGAAAAAAAAAAATCATAAGAGCTTTGATAGAAATATTTGTTCACAATTCTTCTTGCCTTTGACTAGAAAATCGAAAGCCAAAAATCCTTTTCTATTTTACTTAACATTTTTTTGAAAAATATTTTTTTTTATTAAAGAATTTTGATTAGTTACAAAATTCCCTTCAATATTTCATCAAAACAATTTTAGCCGTTTTCGAGCCTTAGGTTCCAACTTTGAAAAAATTGCTGTAGTAGTTTAGGCTGTAGGTTAAGAAACAAAGAGTCAGTAGTGATACGAATTCAAGTCAAAGTTCACTGTGGCGTATACGTACTTTTTTTTGTATGACGAGTTATTACACATTTTTTGGGCAAGTTCATTCTCAGACCGAAAATGGAGTAGGTATATAAAAATAAATATTTTCGAATACATATTTTTTTTTATCAAAATCTTAGACAATTCTAAAATAAACTCGATTGTACCTACAAAGAAGTTAAGTAATTTCAAAAAAAGTGTTCCAAGACCTTTAAGTCCGACTGTTTCGATAAAGTCATACAGACACAAATAAAAAATGGATTTCAATAATAATAATAGAAGGATTTCGTTCTTAACACATGTACCATCCAGCTTCTGCCATTGTACTCATAACGTTCGTATCTCTGCTATTATTTAAGGATACAGACGCAAAAGCAATACAGCAACAACCAGCGTAGCACAGCTCCTTTCTCAAGGGTTGATCCAATACAATAGATATATGGAACCAGTTCTTGGAGGAAGACTATAGGAAGAAGCACTTGTTTACAGGAAAACTACAATCGTATTATAGCTAACACGTGTAGTAGTTATCTCATTTGTATCGTTGTGTATCATATTATCCCTGAAAACAGGAAGAAAGGGATGTAATTTGGGGGGTGCGCTCTTGTATTATTCTACCACACTCACCAACCCCCAACTCACCATTGTCATGTGAGTGTATTCGTGAGTGAAAAACAACGTTGTGGTTTTCTTTTCAATTTAAAAGCTAAACATGGATCGTTCACGGGGGATAATAATGACATAAGGGTGAAGCGCTTACTAATAAAGGTGGAGGTAATAAGGAAGAGAAGGTCCTTTGGCAAACATCAAGGAGTGAGCATCAGATATTCTGTATAGCTGGTGGAAAAATTGTTGTCACAGTCATTAGTGGAACGTTAAAAATTTGTAAGCCAATTAAATTTACGATAGCCACTAACAGCAGCAGCAGCATCATCATCAGAGCTTCACAAGTAGAAAGTAGGACATTAAGTTTATGATCTAATCTATCTTTACTACCACAATGTATCCATACATAGGTATAATTATGAACTATGTAGTTTATGGAGTCAACATCATAAGATTTAATAAAACAGATGTGGATCCTTCAAGACTAGTTACGACTTAACTTCTGGCCTTTAATTGGAATTACATTTGATAGATTACTTAAACCTACCTCGCGTCGCGCCATCCACTGATGGAGGTAATAATTTAGACGAAATCTTATATTTTTCTGTGATTTAAGCATCTTAATAACGAATCATAAATCAAATCTGGGAGAAAAAATAAAAAAAAAATAAGAAAAAAATATCAAGGAAATTTAAAAAAATATTTTTTTCTTTTCTGTGGTGTCAGCGGCAAGTGTCACCTTAAACTTTTAATTTAAACTCATGACGTGTTTTTTTTTATTCTTTGTAGATATTGTAGCTAAGAAGGTAAGTTGCCAAAGCTATAAAAAAAAAATGAGGCACATGGTGAGAGCTTGATGCGCTTCTATGAACATATATATTTTGACCAACCCTAGGTAGGTATACGAATGTATTAATTAAAAAATAATTTTCCAGTTGTTGTTTTTCATTTATTTTTTTTTCTTCCTTTAATTTTCTTTTCTTTTGTTCATATTTTTGTGTGAATATCTGAGTTTCTTGAAAATCTAATTAAGTATTAGAAGGGGATGAAGATGAGAATGGATTTTTCAAATACTTATGTTGCAATGAAAGTGGCTGGGGGAATTATATTATACATAATTGAGATTTATTAAATTTTGCTTACAATTTAATCTTACAGCTTTGAACTGCAGATTTTTTATTAACAGTAAAATCATTGTTTTTAAAAGAAACGTGGGAAAATTTACTCACAAGTATGAAGAATTCAAAAAACGACTGTGAATGTCCTAAAGTATTAGGTCCTCCGACTTTAGTTTTTTCTTTTCGTTGTGCTAATGTACCTTCCTATGTACATACAAAGCAAACAAAAACATTTTTTTTTGTCAGTTAGAATTCACTTGAATTTGTGTACCTAACTGAACTTTCAGCTGATTTTTAAATTATCTTTTATGACCACAAACAACGCTGTATAGTGTATATGTATATTACATTTTAAGTCACTCAAAAATATTTAAATTTTGGTTTGAAAACGGTTCCGAGAATTTTTAATTATTGTTTTGTTCTCAAGAAACCGTTATAACCGACATTCGTTATTAAGTCGCACTTTAGGAAACATCCTTTTTCGTGTTCATCCAGCTTTAAGAGATTATCAAAATATCTAGAGCTTGCTACGAGACTGAGACGATATTATTTTTGATTTTTGAACCGAGACTTACAGAGAGTCTCAGTGGTGTTTCCAGTAAAGAAAATTGTACAAAATCTTGTTTTTAAAACATAAAATTGAACATTTCAATGTAAATAATATCGAAAAAATTCTAGACCAAGTCATTAGACACCGGGACCAGACTATAAAATGGTTCATTTTAGACGAGACTTCAAAAGAAAAAGAAAATTTTAAAAAATATTCTAAGATAATAAACTAACTTATTATCATTTACCCCCCTTATAAATGATAATAATTTAATATCCAATGAAGTTTCATTAAAATTGTTTTTCACTCAAGCATTTGCTTTTTTAATCCATTTATAAATAACTCTGAAAATCACTCGATTTTCTTTGCGATCCCCATTAATATTTTAAACAATAGAATTATTTATACATTTAAAAAAAGATCTTAATGCTCGTATTTAAAATCTGATGGGATTATCTTTAAAAATATACTCGTATCTGAAAGTCTCATCAGATTTTTCATATTAAAATCCCATATTGTTAATACATAGGTAACTCCATTCAAAAATTACAGTGTTTAGTTAAGATTATTTTATCAGGTTTTTCAGAATGCTGTATATTGTCAACATTAAACTAATTCTTAAAATTTTTTAAAGATCTTAATACCTACCTACATTGTGTTGATAATATATAATTTCAAAATATTTGTTAAAATAATCGTATAAAACGTGGGCGATTTTGAATAATTATCTTATTAAATTTTTAAAATATTGCAGCAAATTTTTTTAAAAACGAAGTTAATTCAGCAAAACTGGACATCATTTTAATTAATAAGCTTACGTTGAAGAGAAAAACTACTTTTTATGTCTAAAAAATGTGTGCATACCTATTTACAATCTACCTACTACTTTCCCTAAATGTGTTGGGTATAGAGATTAATCTCAATTTAAACCGTTAATCAATTACATATTCAATATGAACCTTAATCCTAAATTGTATTCAATTATATATTCCAACAACAACAAAAAGTTGACACACATAAAAAAAAATATACAAATCGAGTGCAAGGCTATTAATCCCATAATAATGCTATCAATTTCAAAAAATCTAAACCGACACAATACGATCAGAGGAATATTAATTTCTAAAAAAAAAATAATAATATAAAAAAATAGACAAGAACAGAACCCATGGTATGATACAAAAGATCTCACAAAGTGAGCAGGCTGTGACAGATTTTCAAAGACCCTCATCATAGAATCGCCATATCACCAGATTTATACCGCTAAATAATTGGCAGATCGTTGTAATTGCTTGCACACTCATATGATTTCAGTTAAAAGGTAAATAGGGTAATTTGTCTCCCTTATTAGTTCGTTTAACAAAAGAAGAGCATTTTTTCCGACTCGGCTGTCATTCATTCACACAGGAGTCAACGATATTAATGTTGACACTGTAAGGGTGACCCATGGATTCGTAAAAAAAGACATCTTCTATGTAAAAGAAACATGTATCAGCTGCGTACGTTCATCAATGTGAGACAAGTACTTAAAGCACTTAAAACAGTGCTGGCGCGTAGTGATTTGATATTTATAAACGGAGTTAGAATGATACTAAAAATATTTTAAGTTTAATAAAATGCTTTAAAATCGTACAAAAATCGGCTAAAATTTTGCATTTATATTTTTAAACTCTACCAATACGTAAACATCTGAAAAATCTCAAAGAAAGGCTATTAGTTGAATAGATGGGAAATAAAACAGCAAATTCGTGCAACCATGTCGTTTCATTTAGGAAATGCCGTATATCCATTGGATTCATTATAATTTGTATACAAATTCGGTGTGATATCCTTAACTGAATTATTATTTAACAATAAAAAGTCAGTCACAAAGGGAGCAAGTTGCAGTACAGTGAGTGCGAGAAGTCAATATGATTACTTAGGGTTATATCTCACATTTAATAGGATGAGAGGTAATTTCTGGATGAAACTATATAAGTATAAGTAGTTTACTGCTGCAGATGTTGATTGATCACATAATAGTTTTAAAAAAAAGAATAGAAACGCACAAAGTCAGGAAGGAAGGATGTCCTGTCCATTTCATCAGTGGTGTCTCTATACCTGCCATCCAAGGGTCTAGTCATAGGTATGGAGTGTCTTTTGTAAGTCGATTTTCCAATTGACTTTGCTTCCAACACACCAACATATATTTTCACAACGGATCGCTTACTTTTGTCAAAAAAAAATGTTGAGATTTGCAAATACGGTTAAAGCAGAACGTGTACAACGTGTCATTTATTTGATGCGTGTTGTATTGTGAGATAGGAAATTAGTCAAATAAAGAAAATAGATAAGGACCTAGTAAACGTGATTTTTTGAATGGGAAAACTTATTATTTTTGTCAGAAAATTTAATCCTTACAATAAATTAATAGGGAGAGAATTGATCATTTTTCTTAGCAATAAATATTCATTTCATAAATGAACTGAAGCGGAAAATTAGTTTATTTTTGTAATTCAGAGCCGAGATTTTTTTTTATTCGATATAAGGATTATGTCCAGGTGGATACACTTTGTGTGTTATGGATATAAACCTTACGGTGGCTCTTATAAAGATCATTGTTTTATTTTTATCACTCAACTCTCTTAGTTTTTTGAAAAGAAACACAAAATCCATTTAATTTTGAAAAAAAAATGAGAATTAATGAACAAAATTTTCTTCATTTGGAGCTGATCTCAATCCATCCAAAATTAAGTATATTTTTTAACGATCGCTCTATAGTATTCAAATATTTCCACAGAGTAATACAAATAATTTCATAATAATAAAAGGAATTGTACAAATTAACGTGTTTTTGTAAAAAAAAAAAATAATAATATCGAAAACACAACCTAAAAATGCTCAAAAAGTTTGTTTGATAATTAGTTGCGGAAAATCCATTATCCACATATAAAAAGATTGTATAATAAAAACAAATTCCAAATTGTGTTTTAAAAAAAAAAAATCGAAATAAGGTTGTACTTTGGCAAAGTCATAGACAGTCAGAGGACAAAAGAATAAAAAAAAATCATAAGAACCGTTATAAGTGGAAAACAAGAAAATTGATACTTAAGTTTTTCGACTTGATGGTTATTTCAGGACACAATGAAGGTACTCACTTATTAACCTTTAATTTCTGTTAAACAATTTAATGGTTTGGGGCTCAAATTAGCTTTTTTGGATTTGTAACAATGTTTGTGTTCGGCGCTCCAGGTCGAAAACTTGGATTAAGGACTGGCTTAGGGCTAACGAATTTGCCGTAAGGTCAACTTGCAAAGAAACGAACTAAATACAAAAATAAGACATACAATATTGTTTACAGTACCTACTTTTGACTTTTTCACAATAGTTTGTTGAAAATGTTATTGTTTCTTTGTATTGTTTGTATTGATAGCTAAACCAATTTATATAACCTAGAACACGCTGATGTCATCCAGAGTCATACATTTTATTTTTAGAAATCCTATTATTTTTAATATCTATACAATGTTTGTTTTGTTATTTTTTGCATTTGAATTAATATTCGGGAAGAAAGTTTTTTTTTTTTGTCGTAAAAATGATTACTTAGTGTTCACGTTTTCTAAGCTTTCTCTTTTAGTTAATTCCAAACTGTACACTTTACATAATTTTAATTGAAAGATTATATATGTATATGGTTGATATAAAAAAAATCGTAATTTAGTAACCACAAAACAAAAATCTCAATCCGGCAACAGCTATATAAAAATATCTTCAAAACATAAGTTTTTTTTTAAGATACAATTTAAATTTATTAAACCAGAAAAACCATTTAAAAGCCTTATAATAAATATACAGCTATAATAAATATTCACTACCTCTCATTTAAACTTATATCCTATACTATACACTAAACCCTTTCGAATAAGGAAATTTCATTCAAAAAATATACAACATCATTTTGGCCTATAAAACCCTTGCTTTGGCTTGGTTTAACTTGTGTATTTCCATATATATTTGTTATTCGAACCAACCAATAAACCCATAAAATCCCAGGTTTGTTTAATCGGAGCCATATTTATCCTTCCACTCCCACTGCATTGCCCAGAATTTAAACATAAAATCCGCATCTAACTCTACACCTCCACAGCTCTGCTATAATGCGAACCCAAAGGTATGGGTCAGGTTTCACTAAATATTATACGACAAACTCAGCGAATAAACTCAAAAATCCTTGCTGACTATACAGAACAAATAAAAATGAAGAATACGAAATATTAACCAAAGCGAGGTCGTATAAAGTTTACAACTCGCACATATGGTCACGTCCTACCTTTTCAGATTCCGTGCGATGCGATGTGTTGCGCTCGAGTCTCTCATGATGTGATGTATTTTTTCTGTACTCTGCTACCAAGTTTTTTTTGGTCTAAAAATAATGTCATTAAGCGCCTTATTTGTCGTAAATTTTTTGCGAGCACACGTTTAGAAAAACAACAAAACAAAAATGCAAAGTAATATCAATGCAATACGCATAATATGCCAATTTGCCATTTTGCGCCAATACACACACTTTCGTGGCTCGCACTCATATAATGACAATATTAAGGATAATAAAAACGGCCGAATTCAAAATCATAGGCCACCTTCGATTTTTATAGCTCAGCATCATCATAGAAAGAACAACAGGGTTTACAACCCCAATTTGAAACACCTGAAAGGGATATAAAAATATGAAATCAAATGCTATACTGCTATTCCCGAAATTGAAGAGTCACATTTACCTTCGTCTTTAAATGTCTTTTGGATATATTGATGCCTTCGCATTTTGTTTGTGCAAATACTAATGTTCTTGTGGATTAAGAAAAGAATCCTTCGACAAACACGAATTATCATAAACAAATTGGACAACTTTAAACAATAATCTTTTGGGACTTTCGGTGTCGTATGGAAGTCTCGGGGGAAGCCTTTTCCAGCTTACGCAACTGTGATTGAAAAAAGGGTCACAGCATTCATCAGTGTTATTGTTGCTGTCGTCCGTCCACCGACCCATTGCGCGTTGATCCATGCAATCTAATAAATATTTAATTTGGTATTCAGCTCATCTGAACCATGTTTACCGCCAATAAGGACATGATTATCCTGCAATTATTCACCCCTTCAAACTACACGCACAAGCATATACATATATGGGGAAAGCTGAAGCTTGATTGTGCAGCTTTCACCGGGTTATATCATGGTTTGCGGTGGTGGTGTTGGCGTTGGCGTTACTGGCGTGCGGCGCGGCAGTGGCACGTGATCAGTCACGTGCCTAGCGAGGCGATGGGAATATTTATTCCTGATACTTTAACACTCGGTTACGCATAATGAAATCACAGTCTAAGTGGTTCTTGTTTGTAGGTTGTTGTCATTCATGTAATTCCTATCTTCAAATTGATTGGAATATGTTTACGCTTTTCTGTTCCCTTTTTTTGTTTTTTTGGTAAGAATTTTAGAGCTGACTTCGACGAGCAGACGACCGGAAGTCATGTTGCTTTGGCGGATAAGTTTTAATCTGTTTTTTTTGTAAGCAATTACAGATTTAAAAGTGGAATTTTATTTTGATTGAAGATGAGATAAAATGGAAAAGACTCATCCCCTGGGAATTGAGGATATTTAATAATTTTTAAGAGATATGATTAAACTGTGACAACCTATATAGGTATTTAAAACATCCCTCTGTACGAGTATACACAGTTTTCTTGAAAAACAAGCATAATAAAACAAATTTAAATTTTAAGGATTATTGGATTTAGGCAAGGACTCTTATATAATAAAAAAAATTGGTATTGAAATCAGAGACCCGTTCCAAGATTCCGATATTTTGGCGCGTGAAATGAGATGACTCGCTTTACTCGCCTATCATCGTTGGCACGAATTTATTTTCGCAGAAACACGTGTAAGACAGAGAAAAAAATGAGAGCATCAAAAATGTTAACAGTACGAGTAAATAGGTAATCTGACAGAGATACGTTGAAAAGTATTACGAACGTCTGAATCTCCTATTTAAAAATCCTTGATCACCGATAGAGGAGTCGATGATTTGAAGGCAATCATTTACGGGAAATTGGCTTTTATTCACAAGGACGTTTTTAATATATCATGTAAGAAAAGTATTGCGACAATACCCACCCACGTTAAATAAGAGTGGACCTAGATGGCTGCCCTGGGGAACAACAGAAGAGACAAAGATTGGACTGCACACCCCATCTCTGCAGAAAACTTTATAAAATTAATGGAACAATAATGCTTAGACATATATAAGACGTGTACGAGCTTTTTGTCAGAAATCTATGGTATTCTAGGTTATGTTCATTGATACAGGACTAACTAAAGAAGGTATCGAATAGATTAGATATTTTCTTAGCGTCAGTACACATTAAATGTTGAAGGCAACCCATCTTCATACGTTTATGAAATTTTAGAAAGAGTTTGGTTCAGAAATTAGACAAGTTTGAATTTGATTAGAATATGTTTGTTAGAAAGACTAGCACAGAAATGGAAAGTTGGGGGAAGCTTGTTATACGTTAAAATGATTTAAAGCCGTCTGGAATTTCTAGTAATTTTTCCATAGTCTAACTCATATAACAATAAAATTAAAACATTTTATAGGTTACATTTTATAGATCTTATTTCTACATTCTGAAAAGCGTAAGATAAATTGTTGTTAATAAATAATTTGGGTTTAGCAATATGCTTACAAAACTATATATAAGACTCATGAAAATTACTTTAATGCCCAATGGAAATATTCATGCCCTTACTTTCTACTCCTCTTAGTCCATTTAAGAACTTAATTTTGTTCTTAATAATTTCCCCCATTTTAATAATAAACTTTCACTAGCTGTTAACATATTGGACGACCATTTTCATTTAAAATAGTTTCAATGTTTTAACCTTTTAGAATTATTCAACTAAAGTCAAACATTTTACCCCAAATCACTAAAACGAACATGTTGCTTTCATTCGCATCACCCATGTTAACCTACCTATACCTTTACCGCTGACCAACTGTTTCCACCTTGGATAAGGAGGCAGTTAAATTAGAAGGATTAAAGATTATGGCACATCATAAATTCTGCCAATAGTCAAAGCAATTACAATTACAAATTGTACCCAACATATGTGCGCAAAACTTGCGAGTATATTTATAACTTATTTTATACTCAAACTAATTCAATGGAACACGCGGATTACAAATAATTTTCATAACTACCCAAATATGTATGTTAATTGTTAAAGGGAAGGAGAGAGAGAGAGAGAGAAATATTACCGAAAAACCCCAACTGACCTTATTACGAGGACGAAAGTAATCAAAACCAATAGTTTTATCCGACAACAACCCCTGGATGGAGTGTTTTCGGCAATAAGTGACGCTACTTATGTAAATGGTATTCGCTCCAGAAAGCAGTTTATGTCGCATAAATCCAACTTATTAGTCCTTTTTAAGGTGCCGCAGCTCTAAGCTAAGCAGCCATGATGCTGACGAACCAAGATTCTATATATACAAGGGGCAACTATGGGCTCATTTGTACATGGGCTACATGTGGACATGATGTTGCGAAATGTACAAGAGTCAGTTGTCAATCGCACATGCTGCATCCTAACTCCTCTCATTTCATATTGTGTACCTATGGCATTTCCAAAAGAGAACATTCATTCCTCCCCCGATATGGTAGTCAATCAATTTATATCTTTTACCCGGTTTATTCAAATGTGCGAGTCGTTTTTGCATAGAACGCATATGCTGCTACCTACTGTGAATAATCTTAATAGCACCGACATTGGACAGGAAAAATTGCATGCCAAATCTGTTCTATACGACCGAGTTGGTATTATACTGATCGCAAAAGGTATCGAGAACAACCATCAGCGACGACGGACGCGGGGAAAACACACAGAAAAAGTATAGAAAATCCGCAACATTTTGATTCAAATTTCACCTTTATCTCTGCCAAATATTCGAATAAATCATTGAGTAATGAATGAAATATGATGACGTTTTCTTTCGAAATGCTCCGCTATAGCGGGTGAAATAAATTTATGCACAACTATACGAACTGCTAGGAGAAATCATGGATGGATTCCCATTTCCCCATCATATACACAGTCAAATAATAACGATACCTATTTTAGGTTTGTGGGCGGACATCAACGGCGGGCGATGGCGGTGACGGCAATGGCAACGGCAACCCCCAAGAGAGAAAATGTATCTGATATTCTAAATATTCTGCCGTGATGTATAGAAATATGAAATATAACCAAATATTGGATTGTATCTAGATTTTTAGATTTGTTTCATTTTTTTTTTGTTGTGTTTTTTGAGTTTCAGATAACTATGAGAGATGTGTTCTTTGGCATTGTTTTTTTTTTTGTTTCATTTTATGTGATTTATCTATTGAACGTCGATGAAATTTTAACCATATACGATATAAAATATAAATTGAATATTTCAAAATATTAACATTCAGATTTTGTAAAAGAACAAAATCATTGAAACAAATCCTCAGGAGTACGATGTGTTTTATCTCAAGATTGAAATTTGACTTAAAAAAATAACAATAAATTCAGTATTTCATGTTAAAGCCCTTTCAGTCACCTCACGTGGAATGAGTAATGAACACGTCCTAAAAGCATCATGAATATGGGCTCCAATTTTTTGTGCAGGGAGAGACTTAGGGTAGTTTGCAAGAACTAACAAATATTGCGAACTTTGAATCTGGGGGTGTTTTGGAGGTAGTAAGTCGGCACATCTAAAAACTAATGCGCAAAGAAACCAAACGAAACTACCAATTTTCACTTACCATAAATATTGGAAATTTTAAAGAAATGTCAACGTGGGGAGAAAAAAATCAAAGCAAAGCGATTGAGCACAGATATTTTTCCAGTAACACTTTGTTTTAGAAAATAGGAGGAACTTCAATTCTTGATTTTGAAAATGTATATACCTACCCAATTTTCGAGCACAATGACAATAACATGGAAAATGACCTTTAAACAAAAATAACTCGAAAACCTGTCTTTCTATCATAAACAATTTTGAGTCTGATTCGATTAGGTTCACCAAAAAACATTAGGAAATATCAATATTGGCTACTACAACAACCAGCCTAGGATTCATACTATGGCCCAAAAATGTTATATTCGCACAATCAAGTACATTGTATGTAGCTGTTGAGTTGCATAAGAAAATTTTGCATTTATTGCTTCTTTTCAATTATTTTTAATTTAAAATATATTCTACTTTAATATTTATGCAAGCAAAAGTCTAACTAGCAAAATGATTTATTATTCTAGGTCAAAATATCTCTCTCAGCAAAACATGACACAAAATGAACAAATTTCACAGATTTCTCCATCTCATCACACACCTTTATTCATTCTATATCTATGTGGAAACGTTAAGCTGGCGATGATAACTGCGAACACCATCTGGAAATGAACTTAGGTATATATAGGTATTTTGATAAGGACAAATTACCCTGGAAATCCTTAAGGCATAGAGATATAGCTTTTAGCATAAGGACACATCGCTCGCACAACGCTGCTCCCCTATTATAGCACATAGAAATTCTATTCTTCACTTTTGCAAAATGACAAGTCGAGATGATGAGCATCATGATGACGAAGTGGATATCTTTTAAGAAGGGAATAGGCCGTATGGGTGTGGGACGATTCCCTGATGATGGCCTACAATTGCAAATGCAGACTTTGTCCTAAATTCAAATATAATCGAAAAATTAAATCACTGAAAGCATTTGCCTTGAATTAGGGTTGTCATTTTCGAAATGTTTAAATCTTTGGTTTTTTTTTTCGTGTGTTTAAGTTGCTATTGAGATACAGTAGGGACTGCAAAATAGTAGATACCGAAAAAATTACCAGATGGTTTTATAGATTCACCTGGAAATGTATTTAGCATGAGACGTACAATTTGAACTAAAAATTTGTTTGGGTTACTCTATCGCGCAAGAAAATGACCGAAATCTTGTCATGAAAAAATACTATTCACTCTAGCTATTCAAATTCAAAGAAAATTCTATCCTCAATTCTGAAATGGTCGAGAATTGTAAATGACTTGGCTCTCACTAGTTTTCTTTCGGGATTTAATAGAGACAACAATTGTCAAAACGATGTCGATTTGTCGCTTTCGCTTTAGTTAATAGGGCACCAGTTAATTACAATGTAAGATTTCTATTTCACATTTTATTCACTAAAATGCTCTTTCGGAATTTTTTATGATATTTGTCTAATTTTCGAAACTAACCAGCTTTGTGCATCAATTCAAATTTAACTTCGAATATTGAATGATCTCATTTTGAAAAACTGACCCATACTTTCATATCATACTGTTTCCTCATTCCAACACGTGAATCCTGTCTCATAACAAAATTTTGTAAATGGATGCGCATTACACAGAATTATTACAGGAGATTATTTTTTTCTACGTGTTTATTACTTTTTGGGGACATCTGTGTACACACGCTCACTCCCCCCCAGAGAGGGAAGGACGATATCAAAGATATAAATGTTCATTTAATTAGACATGAAAAACGGATCTACATGAGTAAAACAATTACATTCAATTACATTATTTTCAGCGCGCTGCATTGTAATAATGCTGTAACCGTTATAATGGCGTGTTAAATTATTTTTTTTCTGTTGTTGGATTTGTTGTTTTTGTATCACTTTTTTGTTCCTGTCGAAATTTATCACACACAAATACCTACTTTTGGTTAACGTTTTTGAGAGTTAAATGTGAAGTAGAAAGTGGCATCAATTTGGAGCGGATATGTTTGTTATAAGCCATGTGGTGTTATATAGCGCATCACAAGCAGAGCAAACCATCCAAATCCAACTTAGCTCGCACAAAACACCCTTAATGATGCGATGGAAAGCCGAAACATATGCTACAATTATTATTCTTCTTTATTTTGAAACGTGCTTTTGCTTTAACACAAATTCACATCATTTTGATGGCGAAATCAGAGTGTGTGTCTATATATCAACAATGTTAAAAGTCATCATTTGGTCATTACCCAGCTATATTTTACTATTCACAAGTGAGCTGTAACACGTGGTACACGGTTTTCGCTTTATTAAACAGGGTGGTTCTTAAGTCCTCGTCACCATCCAAATCTGAGGGTTTATTTATACAAACACTGTTTCGCCTAGTCAGTCTCTCCAGCCAGAGAAAGATTTCAAAAGGAAAAAGTAAAAGAAAACTTATGGTCGGGAATGAATTCAAAATGAACACGTAGCGCCAAGGTTCTGCTTGCGATGTACCAATAGTTACTAGAAAGGCTTGTTATGGCTTTATAAAAAAAAATTAAATGAAAATTTTAATTATAAGTTAGTGTTAAATTTTTAGGTTTTTTCTTTTTTCTTTTATGAACAAATAGCAAGGTATTGTGCAAAGTTCTACAATGGTGAAAAGTTCACACAAAATTACAGGTCTATCAAAAAATATCTCTTGAGGGTTCACAACACTATCCAAATTTGCGTGATAAGCTTTGTTCTTATTATTGAATATTAAACCCCGAATAGGTGACACTTTGGAGACAAAATTTGAGGCTTTTCAAAAATTGTTTTAGACAAAAATTCAGCTATAAAACACCAAAAGATTACTATTATTGTTTTTGTGCTGCCATTTACGAGTTGATCACAAACTAATACTTGAATCCTTGAAATACAAATACAAAAAGGCGCTAGTGCTCTGTAAGCACCATAGTCTAGTGACGTACAACTTTCATTCACAAGCAACAGGCAATTTTGCTATTACAAAATATTTAATTTGAGCAAGGTAACTCCGAATGCTAAATTTTATATTGTGACTCGAGACATGCTAGTTTGGAACAGTTTTTCTCCCTGATATGAATAAAATAATGTAATATTTAGTATGTATGTACTTTTTCCATGTTGTTTATTAAGCCCCAGAAAATAATTTCTATTCTAAAAACTTTTTCAGTAATTTAAACACAGCATAAACACGCGACTTTGATTATACACTTAATATTTGAAGGGGGTTGGAAAACAAAATCGGTTGATTTAAAATTCAGTCCAAACAGCATCACCTGTGCGAAGCGTATCATGTTCAAAAACGTATTTTCAATCATATTCAAGGAAATTTACAATCATAATGAAATCCAGAGAATTCCATTTTAGGACGAAGAGACATGATGGCGATGGGGTGATGGAGTGATGGACAAACACCATCGAACAGCATGTTATTGTTTTATTAGGTGTTATTGAATTTCGAGAGTTATACTGTTGAATTTAATTACATTTAAGATTTAATAGAAGAATGTTTCTCTGGATAGCGAAATATAATAATTGAATGGGGGGAGGTGAAAACTTAAAATTCATTAAGCTCAGGACAAAATTAAAAAGCACATGGTTGTGATATAAGGTGTAGGACAAAGTAATGTAACTTATAATGGTTGTTGTTTAGGATAACCCAACTTAACCAAATTATTCTTTTTCAAGATGGTATTGTTTTAGGTTTTTAAATATATACTCTTTGTATATACAAAGAATAACCTAAGAATAAAGAAATTTAAACTGATAAGCACTATCACTTGTGGATGGATACACCCACATGCATGGATGTTGAGTTGAGCATGGACATGGTTAAGTGCATGGATTAACATTAACCCGGCCCAAGACGATGAAAGTTTTTTATGGCAAAATACATATGAACATACGTTACGTATCTTAAAAATTAAACTTATTTTGTTTTCTTTAAAATTAATTTATTAACTAAAATAGCTCCAAGAAAAATATTTCAATGTATAATTTAAACTTTTAAAGGTCACATTGATAATGTGTTTAAAATGTTGCTTTGAGAATATGTTTGGAAAGTTAATTTCTTACTTATATCAGAAAAATATATCAGAACTCAAAGTACGAGCAAAAGCAAAACTCACGGTATATAATATTTAATTATTAAGAAAAAAATTCGGTCAACATTGCACAATGTCTATAAGTACCACCCTAGCAGTGGTCATGGTAACTTAATACAAAGTGAAAATACAATAATATGCACTCAATGTATTCTCTATGAAAAAACGAGTGGCACGCTTGGGCGTCGACGCAATTTTTTTTTTAAATGAATTAAATTCAAGTTTTTACAAATACATATACCTATTAGTTCAGTACTGCTAATCAAAGTAAAATCCAATTAACTTTTATGAGGCATAATAAATATAATGTTCCAAAATAAAACTAATCGCGGCATCTACAGGACAAAAAAAGTTTCTTGGCTACTTAGTTGAAAACGAAAAAAAGGCGCTATAATAATTTTTATTTCCAAAATCTATTATTGAACATTTAAATTCAGCTTTTTCCCTATAAAATCCAACCAAGTCATTTCTAAACCCGAATATAACCGTTTTTAAAGTGAATGTACCTTAATATATATTAGGTTTTCATTTTCATCGGTTCATACTTATCAGGTGGTACCTAAAATGAACCGAAAGAAGCGAATATATATGAAATAAGACTTACTTTAGCTCGGAAGGAATTATACAGATATTTTGAACTTTTTTCAATATCGCATGTAAATACTAAGTTCTATGCCAATTCGAGGTTTTAGAGTAACAGTTACATCGATGTTGAGCCTTATCAATGACCAAATTTACTGATGAATTAAATATTGTAGAAAAATTAATCATTGGTATGAATCCTGAATGTTTAATAATTATTTCGATTCCATTTCATGATGATTGATTTCACTGAAATATTTAGGGCCCGTTGTTTTGAAATAAATCTTATAACCTAAAACTTACCTTTGACTTTCCTAAGCTGCAGCATGTTGTTCTTGATTTTGTATAACTTGTCTTTTTTCAAAATTCTGATGATTATGATTGATAAACATTATCTTGATACTTCTTCATTTTTTCTTAAATATAATTATTTATTTATTAAAATATTTAACTAAATGCTGATAACATTAAGCGAACCTTTAAGAAAATCTTCATTGCTGTCTTTGTCTTGATTATGTTATAATTTTGTCTAAATTCAACTTAATTGCTTTGCTAACATATATTATCTTTGTAGTATTTTCCTTCGAAATCATATTCTCGTATAATTTCTCTAGCTTCTTTCATATCCTTCAGTAGAGCTCGGAGATTTGCTGAATCAATATTAACTTTATGAATAACATCCTTTGGTAAACCCGCACCATTGAGTTCTTGCAGAACTTCCAGTTCAAGTTGAACACAATCTATTGTGTTTTCTGGTTTATTGAAATTAATAGAACCCAGCTCGTTGACTAAATGGAGAAAGAACATAAATTCAAATTAAAAAAAAACAATAATATTATAGTTTAAAGGTACAGATACATAAAAATAAAAATGGAGAAATCTCTGTTTCTTGAATCAAGCTGGGTTAAATAATTCTTTACTTTTTAGCGAAAGCCCCATCAGCTTCTTTCTTATAGGTACTGAATAGTCTGACAAAACACGACACATTGCAGCCGAATGATCTTTTGGAAGTCCCAACTGCTGCAGTTCTTCATTGAATACTGATCCATCTGTACTATGCCTGGCTGCACTTATAAGCAAGTAATTAATACAAGCTACTGCTGATTTTCCATCGTCTTCTAAGATCGAAGTAATAGACCGGACACTACTTTCCTGTAGTAATAAATAGTTAAATAATGAAAAATTGAAGTTTTTTTTTCAATTTTAAAAAAGTTACCTCAAATTGTTCGCCAATAATTTTTTTTGCCACAATCGTGGCTAAGTCCATAAATTTCTTAGAGTCAAGAACAGAGAGCGTTGATATAATTTCAGCCAGTATCCAATCTGGACAATCTCCATCACCACAGAATCGAAATTTCTATACAAGGAATAGAAAAATATATAAGTTGAAATAATAATTTAAGTCTTGACGTCATTTTTAAATCAAATTGAAGAAGCATTACGATTAATATTTGGAACATCACACTTGAATTCACTGTGTTAAATGCCTGTCTAATTAAGTATGTACTTAATTCGTTTAAACGCATCAACAGAAGTTACTGTGTCAATAATTTAATTACAGACATCATCCTTAAAAAATATGTATTTTATTTTTTAACGAACTCTACCATTTTACTACTTCTATGATACCAAGAATATGAAGAAGAATAATCTCTGAATGTACTTGCAACCACGTTCAAAACTCAAAGGGTTGCTTTCGCATAAGTAGCCGTATAGCTATTTATTGTATGGGATAATGAACAAACAGAAATAAAAACCTACTGCAGAGCTTTTTGATGTTTACCCTATTATTTTTTTTTTTTAATATTGGTCTGAGTTCTAAGATTTGTAATGAAAAAATAATTTGAATAATATATTTAATAAATTTAAAACTTATAAATAAAAACAAATGTTTTTATTGCCTTTCATTATGAATTTATTAAACATTTATTTTGTTATACTATACAACATATTTACCTTTGAGTACTGAACTTTTATGCTGCTTCTCAAAAAAAAAAACAGTAAAACTTATAAATGTACATGTGTAGTATATACATACATATGTATTAGGTTTTAACAAATTTCATTTCTCTTTGTTAGAAACAACGTTTATTATCAACTACACCCTATGGCAGTGACATCTACAAGTAATTGAAGTACAAAGACGTGGTAATTGACAAAAATTAAAGGATACATAGCCATCCTACACACCCTACTTTACATCAAAAAATAGATAAGAAAAAAAAAACAAACATTTCTACACCTACCATCAATCCATTTTAACATTCAAATTTATTATCAACCATCATAACGCTGAATGTCTGGCTGGCTGGTTACCCTTTTTGCCGTTACTAGAGCATATCCTGAATACTGAATTACACATCACTATGTGCTTAGTTAGCTGTTGGTTCATTATTCCCCAATGTTTAACAGTGCCTTAAGCAAATAAGCTGCAAGGAGAGTTCAGAAACGAGCTCTCTAAGTGAAACGACTTAGAAGTAATAATTAATTAATTCAAGTGAAAAGGAAAAAATTAAAATTATTATAAACGACATTTGTGTCGCGTAATTTCACTTTATAAACGCCAATCTTTAAAACAGGCAATTTTTATTTTCAAACAAGAAGTTTTTATTTGGGATAAGGTCTTGAGTATAAAAGTAAGGAGTTTCAAGGAAGATAATCGCAGTTGTTTCAAAGTGTTTCGTGAATCAACAAGTGAATATTGTGAATATCGTCTGTGCGTTTTTGGATTATTTAAAGACACCGGATTTGCATATTAAGGTATTAAGAAGTAAAAAGTTTAAGTTATTAAGTGGATGATATTGAAATGCTGTATTAAGTCTTAGTGTTAAAATAAAATAAATGCTTGAAAATCAGAATCGAACTATTTTTTAATATTCGCGTGGAAAATAATAAAATATCTGTCGGAAGAAGATTTAGTCAAATGAATTAAATTTTTTTAACAAATAGAATGCCTACTTTTTCCCGTAAATTTTCAAATGTTCGAAGGATAAGAGAACAAATCTCCTGTAACTTTCCATTCAGTAATCAGTACTTAACACTGATAAATTTTGAGAATTGATCATAAGGTGTGGGGAGTTTATTACAATATGAGGCTTTAAGTGCAATATGGATTATATTTATAAACTGTGGTGACATGAATAAATTTGTTTCTGTGTATACAACAATCTGGCTACGATTAGTTGTCCTTTAATCATTTTATTACCCATTGTTTTTCTAAGGGTCCCTCATTTATGGCAATATTGAGCAATAAAGGATCCATGACATACATATATGTAATTTTAATATTATTTTAATACAACAAAGTTCAACTAATATTGCATAGCTAATATAGTAAATAATAATTTTTTTTTTAAAGTTAAATTCATAGTTTTTTACTCAGACTTTACAAATAAGATGTCATCCTACACAGGAACAGTTACGTTTAGTCCAGCCCTGCTGTTTTTTATTAAATTGCGCATTTTAGAAAAAAAATCCGATATTTTTAAATAGGGTATTTTAAAATGTGTTCTAGAATAATAATAAAAAAATATATTACAAAGCGATTTTCTTCAAACTTCAGGCTATAGATCGTGGAACATATATATGTACAATATTTTTTGACCCACATTTTTCGCGTTCCCATAACGTAAGGTCAAGTCTGAATCTCAAGTTTGATTTTTTATAAATCCAAAATTTCTTTATATTACCTTTGGGCGCTAGTAACAACTTGTTAGAAGAACTAGGTAACAAGTTAAAAGAAAATCAACGCAGCCCTTCTGGCTTTAGCTATACTATGTTCGAACAAAGTGGTAAAGCAACGCCAAATAAATCTGTTGATTTGCTTTCAAAATTTTGCATTATGCATACATTTTTGCTAGGATTAGAGATGGATTGGGAAAGACGTTAAGTCCAAATAATAATAATTTTTTCCTGTATTTTAGTTCTTACCTATTACATATATTTCTAAGTTAAATAAATTTATAAAATACTAAGAAAAAATATCATTCACAAAATACAGGAGAACTTTCATTTTCCTTTACTTTAATCTGGCTGTGAAACTAGGCCTAAGTTATTAATTTATATTTTTTTTTCAGTTCAATGGTTGTCCCTGCAAAATTGTTGGCTCTTTTCATTTTGCTGGCCACTTGCTATGCCCGAACGGAAGCAGTTGAAACTGTTTCATATGAATGCAGCGTGTGCGAGGAACAACTGGCCAAATATCGCAAATTCATTCTGCAGGCAATTATCAACTTCGAAGATGTTTGCGATTCTTATCGTCCTGACAATGGTGGCCATGATTTCCTGCACAGTTATCAACCAAAAGAACGCGGAGATATCTGGGCATTCTTCAAGTTGCTCATGGCTCAATTCAATGATGTAGATTTTGTGAATGTCGTCCATGATGCAGTAGTAGACAGATGTCGTACCAGATTCCAAAGAGAAGATAAACGGGACCCCACCATGTTGGGGAAGAAACAACGTTTTCATTCGTGGGGTGGCAAAAGGGCTCTACCTCTACAGCAGCAACCTAGCATCGACTTGAACAATCGTATATTGGATGAGAAAACTTCTGATAAACAATATTTTATATAAAAATAGAAGAAAAACAAGAAATGATATTGTTGTACATAATACATTGACGGTGGATGGATGATTTTTAAAATTTTTATTTTGATGTTATAATGCAATAAAATAAACGCTTTGAAAATGCGAAGGGCGAGTTTTTGTTTTTTTCCTATAAATTTCCTATATTTTTGACTATAAACTGATATATTTATTTACTGGGCTTAGAAAACATTATTTTTTTAACACTTTCTGCTAAATAACTTACCATTTTTTTTGGATTTTTAGACAAAGATATCAAAAAACACAACAAATTCACAGAAATACAACAAGAAAAAAACAAACAATTTTCGTACAAATTTATGACAGAATCATATGCTTTTGACGTTTTAACTGTTTCGGATGGTAAGGTAGTTTTGTGTTACTGCAGGGCAAATTTGGTTCGTGTCTGCACTACAGTAATGTTTTAAAGTTCCATATACATATATTAGCTTTGTTCACTGAGGCTGTTCCGAAAGATTTTAACAGAACAATTTTCTTTATTCAGTTCAGTGGAAGTTTTATGATCTGATCCCAAGGATGTTTACAGTGAATTTTTTGTTAAACCATGATTATTAAAGCTGATAATCATGGTTTGCATTTCAATAAAACTTTAATCAAAGGATAAAATATTTTCTAGAATTTTGTTTGCTCATGTTTGATTAATTTACTCTGAATATAAGAATATTAATGTCGAACATATAGTTCAGGGGCCAGATTCCGCAAGAGTGAGTTTTAATGTGTACACGAAAAAATGTGTACACCCTCTTATTTCGATTACGCAAGGGTGAAGGTGAGTTTTTTTTTGACAGAAACCGTGTACACAGTCCTATAAATTTATTCACCGTATTTTTCATGGTGAATTTTCAAAAGTAATAGTGTACACGGGCATGAAACTCACTCTTGCGGAATCTGGCCCCAGTTCTATTTACAAATATTATGTGGCTTCTGCACTGTAAGGGTATTTCCTTTACTTTACAAAGT
This sequence comes from Syrphus vitripennis, assembly GCA_958431115.1. NCBI lineage: Eukaryota > Metazoa > Arthropoda > Insecta > Diptera > Syrphidae > Syrphus > Syrphus vitripennis. Next base: position 784,111 of record OY288109.1, on the reverse strand, counting down.
TTTTGTATCAAATTGTGTAAGGTTGCGGCTTTATAGAATGACCTCATACAATTTCATTACAATAATATATTAACGCGCATTTCCGATAAAGTGCAGAAATGCCTAAAATTCAATCAAAAAAGTGCATTTTTTAACCGAAGAAACCTGAAAACAATTGTTCAACTAGTGGTTTGTTCATGTTTTTCGTCGCCTCAGGTACCTACTGTACAAAATAAACCTAAAAAATGATGGTTCATGTACTTGCTGCAATAACTTTGTTTGATTTTTGGGAAAACAACTTTGTTTTGTTCATTGCTACATTTTTCATCCTTGTCAATTCTTGTTTTCACATCACTACTGTGAACTACACAGTACATAGCAAAAAGCAACATGCAAGTGCAAGTGGTTGGTTGGGTACCGTTGTTGTGTAAATAAATAATTTAAATGCAGTTAATTTAGTACACAAAGAAGAAGCATTACTATCCATTCTTCAGATAACAAACCGATTGGATTTCAAAGGTAGGAACAAATTTTATTTACCTACATATTTGATTAACATCCTATAAAACCACAAACATAATTTGAATAACAACTTTTTCGTGTTATTTGAGTCTCAGAGAATACCTAGGTACCTATACTATCGATGAATGACTATTAATGATAGGTTTTCTTTAGAAGGAACATGGAAAATGAAAATGGTACGATTTGATTTTTTATGCTTGCGGACTTTTCGAGTACCAATTTCGTAGTTCGAATAACGGGCCGAACAGAGCGGAGCCTCAGATGGAGCAAGACTTTGCTAAAACAAGAGTTGAACAATTTTCTTTCAGCTCAGTCTGCGGCTCCGTTGCCAACGAGGCCAAACTTGTAACTTTGTTTTATCACATCAACTTTCTTAAATATGTATAGGTACCCGTTTGAATATTAAAAAAATATATGTTAGCTGTTTTGAGGTTGTATAGCAAAAAGGAATTATTTTCTACAGTACTTTTAAAGTTTTTTGAAAGCATTGATCAATGAAAAACGACTCTCTTTTTACTCCTATTTTAAACCTGAAATATTAAATTTTCAAAATAAATTATAAATTTTTTTTTGTTGCGAAAATATAAAAAAAAATACTAGGTATAGGTATTAGTCAAACTTTTTTGAAGTTTCTATAAAATATATCAAAGTTGATTAGTCGATAATGAAAAATAAAATAAACCGTTCTATGAGCATTGATATATATATCTTAATTTAATTTGATTTATTTTTTCTTAATAAGAATAAGTCGTACTAAAAAACAATGCAATTTTTTTTTTCAAATTTCTATGGACCGTTTCGAGGAATTTGAATTTTTTTAAACGATTTTTTTATTTGCATGGAATTTGACGTTATTTTTCAATTTAAAAATAACTCAGATTTTAAAAATATATGTACATATATTATAATTGGTAAGAAAAACCAAAAAATAACTGACAATATTCGCATTCGCAATATTAATGATGTAAAAAAATAAAATAGGTATGAATTAAATATACTTACCACAGAGTAAAATTCCTTTGAAAATATTTATTTTACCAAAAATATAATTTAATTTTATTTATTTAACAGAATTGACAAATATATTTTTTTTAATTATTATTTTTACAATTATTTAATTTAATACTTATCTTTCATTGCTTTTGTTAGTACAGCCCCTATACACTCAAAATTGAATATTATGTATATTATTAGCACTTATCGTACGAAAAATTAGACAAAAACAATAAATCAGTCTTCTTTTTTTTTGTTTGTATGATTAGTCGCCGAATAAAATAAAATCCTCCAAAGCACACTACTTACGAGTAATTTAAATTTAAAAAATGTATATTTTCTTAGCACTAACCTTAATGACGTATTCCTTAAAAACTATAATTAACTCAATATGAGTCAGATTCAAAAATAATGCATATTCCGAATAACATTAGTTAACAAAATTCTTCGCTTAGCTTATGGTCTAATGGCACTGCTTTTTTTTGTAAAATGAATAATCATTTTAAAATTAAAACTAATGGAATTGTTAAGGAAACTTTTCTCTTGCTTTTTCTAACGAACTTTTTCATTGAATTTAAGAATATACATATTTTCTTTCATTTTAATCTCCAGGAAATGTTGATTGAGGTCAAGCTATCTAACTTATTATAGAAAGCTTTTTAAATTCGGATCGAATACCCTTAACTCTTTTTTTCCGAAGAAAGTTGTTTGCAACCAACTCAACGTTATTTTCTAAACTCTTGAAATTAATCGATATACCTGTCAACAATACTGTCTTTCTTAATTTAGCATAACTTTAGCCCCTTCATAAATTTATGTAACTTTCTACTCTACTTAAAAGAAGACAATACAAAAAATTACTCAAAACATTCAAATTTCAATGAAAAACTCCATAACGTAGATAATGTGCAGTGTTTGTTTTGTTTCTTTTTCAAAACTTTTCGTCATCGATATTTGTCCGATAGTTATTGAGGCCATGTGAATTCCGTTTGAGAGTTCCCGTTTCGCAATCATTATAGGTCTTCGCCAATACCTTTGGTGTATGATTGTTCTGTATGTTATTCGATTTATTTAGAGTTCCACTGGTATTGCAATTCTTTGAGCCAGAACTCATGCTGAAGCTACTTTGTCTCTTAGGTTTTGATCGCGGTTCATATATCTGCGAAATTGGAGGATGCCGTGTTATTAATTTTTAAAAAATGCGGTTTACTGCTTACATCTTTGGTTGGGAGGCTTGAGTACTGGTTAGGATATGCATCGTAACTGGGTGTTGGTGAATTATTTTTCGGAGTCTCGGGCATAAATCGACGTCTGGTGATCCAAAATGTAAGAAGAATTGTCAGGGCGTAGAATAAGCTGAATAGTGCAACCATGGTACTAATTGTTGAAAACGAAGCCATTGCTGTGCCTGTAAAAAATTGTTTACTTCAGGAATGTTTTTTCTTTTTTTTTTTTCAAACTTACCACTGCAGGGATCTGGCACACATAGGGCTTTTTCAAAGCTTTCGCCAAGACATTCATTCGCATTGGGTTGATTTAGCTGGCATTTACGGGTTCGATAGCGGACTCCATCATTTGAGCATTGTGACCAATCACTCCAGTTGCTCCAGCCTAAGTAATCTTTACAAAAACAAGAATCGATTAAGAAAAAATTTAAAATATGTTATTGTTAGAAACTTACAAGCACATGATGGCATTTCACATTTTGCTTCCTCAATTGACTTGCCTTTGCAGGATGACTTCTCCGGTCCAAGACATTTTCTAGATCTTTTACGAATACCAATTCCACATGTGGTCGAACAAGGAGACCAATCTGTCCAACAACCCCATTCGCTGGGACAAGGCTGCGTGTTGCATACTCGACTCACGGTGTTCTTATGATGCTTGCCGCCATCTCCAGACCTGGTTTTATACTGCAGGCCACCTCCGCATGAAACAGAACACGGACCCCACTCACTCCATACACTTTCCTCTTCATTTTCACTGTTCCCTCGCTGGCATGTACCGTCCGAGTGACAAACTCTAGTCTCCTCCTTTGATAGATTTATCTTCATGGATCCAACATCGGAGGTTGTTGCACGACACACAAACCTGAATCTTTTTTCAACATGAGCCGCCTCACCACTACTTTCGTTGCTATTCAATTGCACGAGCCACGGGGTCCACTGACTGAGCTTTTTCACCTCTGGACACCCCTGAGCGTTGCATACTTCGTAGTCAATAGTACAGCCAGGACAATCCATTCCCCCGTTTTGAGGGCTCGGGTCATTACATTCACGTCGACGAATGCGAAATCCTCCACCACACTCGGCACTACATTCACTCCACTGACCCCAGGGTCCCCACCCACCATCGATTGCCTGTGGCTTTGGTGCTGGACAAGGCGGCAAATGCGAGCAATAAATCTCTCCGCGATCTGGGCCAACACATGTGCGTCCACCGTATGCTGGCTTCGGATTGCCACAGGACCTTCGACGCGTCTTCACTGCCACACCACACGTCTGAGAACATGCTGACCACGCACTCCATTCTGTCCAACCGCCATTTACGGTGCAGTTGGTGACCTCAGTCGTTATTCCCACGCATTCTTCGCCCCCATTTTTCGGAGCAGGATTTATGCAACTCCTTGATCGGCACAAACAAGATCCCTCGTCGTTGTACTTCATACATTTGAACCAATCTGACCAGGCCGACCACCCGCCATCAATCGGTGCCGTAAGAATCGGACACTGAAGCTCCTTCTGCTTCCAATATTTCTCAGAGGTGTCACCACCAATCGGTGGAGGTGTGCATTCTTCCATTAATTCATTCCACCCGCAGTATGGGTCCATGGCGTTAAGGCATGTTGTCTCTGAAACATGTCGTTTGCAATGATGCGAATTGATACGCATTACCGCTCGATCTGTGCCCACATAAAGCGAGTTGGTTACCTTAAGGTATTCCATTGAATGGATATGTGAGTTAAGTTGTTCATCCTCGTATTGCCACACTTCGATGAGACAAGTCTGCATAGAAGGCAGTACTGACAGTTTTTTGATAATGTTACCTTCTGTAGAGATATACAAAACATGGGTGGATCCTATGTGTTTTGTGGAAACTATGTCAATGGCTATGTGAGAGAATCGTTCCAGTGCAGAATAGTAAAGAGGAGCTGCTGTCATCGGCTGAACGGCATCGTCCATCAGTTGGTATCGTGAAGATTCTAAAAGGTGTTTGTAACTTAGCCCTGTCGCAGGGTTTTCACACGAAAATTGACTTCGATGTGGAGTATTGACATCTTTCCAGTTCGAGTCGGTGTGCTCTTGAAATTTAAATGGACCTTCAAATGCTGCATTGATGGCAGACAGATTAAAGGCACAAACGGCCGATCCGTGAATGCCATTACTGCAAATGGAAATAAATAAATTTGCAATTCAAGGGGAAACACGAAGTGAGAACTTACTTGGGTGTTGTAAATGTGGCATAGAGCACATCTTCCTCAGCTGAATATGTCATTCCTTGGATTTCATTGAAGTAGAATGGATATTCTCCTGGTAGAGAACAGTTAAGACGCGCTTTCAGAAAAGACGTCCAGTTGTCATTGAGAATTTGGTCGCCTCCAGGATCGGTTTTGCATACTCGGGCTATTCTTGAATAGACTACTTTACCACAGTTCATGTATTCAGCAGCTGTCTCTCGAAAAATAAAATAAACAAAAGCCCCTGCATCAAAACTACCCACAAACTGTGGATTGTCTAGCCACTTGGAGTTGTACTGCTTCGTCCGAATAAGGTTTCCGTTCTTCCGACGTGCGGAATGCTCCTGTGGATGAGCAACATTCGTTCTCAGGATTGCCGGGTCCGAACCAGAGAAGTCTGTTGGCGATCCAACAAAGATTTGACCCTCGCTCGTTAACAAAGCCGTTATATTTGAGTTCGGACTGAAGGAACACTTTCCAACACCACTGTCCAAAGCTGTTACGGTTAAATTCTCCATCTGTGGAATGTTCAATTATGCATAAAATAATTAGCAAAACTGGTCCCCTGCAGTTTTTCAACCTCTGTCCCTCACTCTGCATTCTGCAAGTAAGTGAGAGTGCAGTGGCAGTACAGTGCAGTGCATTGCAAATCAATGCGAAATAACTTACCTGGCGCCACGAACAGTTCGGGTTGAATGCATACGTCCCACACGCGTACAACTGATTCTCGTAACTCTGTAAGACCATGATATAGTTACGACAATGGTGCTCCGATTGGCCTTTCATTTGGCACATTTGAATTTGTGATGGAGTAGCCTCCCAGATTGATTTCTCCAAAAGATGCAGGTCAAAGGATAGGCGAAAGATTGCATCTCTATAAAAGTAAAAAAACGAATAAAATTTATTATTATTATTATTGGACGAAGACGATGTTATCAATATTTTTTTTCTTATTATTTTTATCGAGATGGTGTTTACAAAATGTTTGTAGCAAAGCAACGCGACGCAACTATCAAATTTCATTATGTTGTGGCAAGCGAGATATAAATCGACTTGAGGTGAGTGGGCATCGCGGGCCACGCGTACAGGTTCTGGTTTTGTAATTTATTTTGTTGTTTCTGATTTTTTTTTAAATTTTTTTTTGTTCTGCAGGCAAATTAACGATCTAAAGTTGGTCGCAATACCAAACATTTCACAGTAAACTAAGAAAAGCCTAACTTATAGCACAGGGTCTTAAGTAGTTTACTTATAGGTATGTTTCTTGTTTGTGTTGTCTTATTTAAAAGTGAAAATTCACGTATTTTCAAAAAAGGAACAAGGTTTTCATCGTGGGTGAACCTGGGTTTTATTTAAAGACTCTGTTAAACCAAAAGTGAAGGCTGTTTAAAAAAAATCAAATGGGGCCAATGTATATTTTTAATTTATATTTACTATAATTATTGATCTCACAAGAATTTATTTATAAGAAACTTGTAGTTCAACTAGCCAGTGTATTTTGTATGCACTTATTTATTCTTAAAAAATTGGAAAATAATTCAAGGCATTTTCTTTGAAAAGAATTCTTTTAGATAAACTATTGAATAAAAAATGCGATAGTTTGTTTTTAAGACGAGAAGTTCTTTTTTTAACTGGCTTTTGAAATCTAGTAGTTGATTAAGCTTTTGAAAAAAAGTTTTGAGTTTCTAATACTATAAGACGAAAAAATAAAATATTACATTGAAAAGTGTTTTTGCGAACCTTTAGCTTTAAAAAAAAAAGTTATTTTCAAACAAGTTTTTAATATGGTATAAACATAACCATTTGTATATGAAAACTATAGTACTATCGTGGCGAGTATTTTTTAATGTTGCCCCAACCCTTGTGGTGGCGCTGCAAAATTTGAGGTGTAAATTTGGGGAGTCTTTAAGCGTCGGTAATTAATGGTAGGGGCAAAAGGAGACTATTTTTTGGATTATTGCATCCAAAAAAATCAATAAATATCAATTAAAACCTCCATAAGCTCTCCGCAAAAAAAAAGAGTAAGGGTTGCCGGCACACTTTAGATGTCGCCCCATTCGACTTCCACCATGATAGTACTACCGTATAGTTTTCATATACAAAGACATAACCCAACACTCAAACAAAAAAAATTCAATTAAAATACAATTTTCATTTGAAAAATTAAGTAATACAAAATTACTATGACAGACAAATTCATGTGCTCTCGTGGTGCTAATCAAAATATCAAAGCAAAAACCTACAAAGTGTGTCAATTGATTTAGAAAAAAAAAAACATCGCCATATGCCAAAGTCATGCAATTTTGTTTTTGTTTTTGTGCGAACCAAGCCGATCGGGTCAACTAGTATAATAACATAATTATTATGGTTCGTCGTAGATTTGCCCCATCGGGCTTCCAATGACGTTTGGTGCGAGCGAGGGGGCCATTGAACTACAAGGCAAACGAGTTAAGTGACGAAGCGCGCACGGCAAGCCTGACACACTCACTCCCCAAGATAGTATACACAACACTGTGTGAGATCAGAAGATTTCTATCTTTTTTTGTGGTGGACGTTGGCGGTCGTCCGTCACATACATAAAACATCAAGTACCTACCACGAAAGTTCCAACCTGCCCACAAGCCACAAAAAACCAAACCAAAACCAAAACAACATTCTATAGCGCCTACCATATGTACTCGGGATCGGGACTGTGGTGTATCTTGATCTTAAAGCGAGCTACATTTATATTTACTATACTTTTAAAGTTCTCGCTTATATTCTTTGATCGATTTCTAAGTTCTGTGATCGTGTGATCCGTGCCTGCGCTCGGTTGTCATGTCCAGCGTACACTGGGCAACAAGTAGTAGAAGTAGAGGAGATTTTCGTACACGATCGATTTCAAAGGGAGATCTTTGTTTTATTATTATTTGCTGACGGCCATGTGAAAGTGTAGTTAGCATTTTTCAAACAAAAACAACAAACGCTGAAATTATTATTAATTTAAGTTTTTTTTGCATTTATTAGTTTTTTCTTGTTTTGATTAGACAAGTTTGTCCCAAGGGTTGCATTAATGGTGGGCTGTTGTATGTGTCGCGTTCGATGTCTCTGAACTGCTATCGATTTGATCGATGGTTGAATTTCTATGTAGGTTCCATTAAAGTTGTTAGATACAATGTTTTTTTTTTTTACTTTGATTACATATATTGAGGACACGGGTTGCTTTTGCTTGGCAGAAAAAAAAAATAAATCGCACTTTTAATAACTTCAACTTTTGAACGGACTTAAGTTTTAATGTGGATTGACTTGAATTTGAATGAAATACTTTTTCATTATTGCGTAGTCATTATGTGGTGGGCGATATTAGCGCCTTTGAGTCGGCATTCTTGTGGCAGCAGCAGCAGCAGCCGCTGTGTGGCAATATATTTTAATCGTTGAAATGTTGTGCACCAACCTTCGGGTGTTTCTTTAAGTATTTTTTTTTTGCTGTTCTTCTATTTGCTTTCTGCCATTAAGATGATTTTAAAGACAGAAAGATACTTGAGGATCTGGTTAGCTTTGAAAAAGGAACAACAAGAAACTTATTTTTGTTTTTAATCTGGGTTTATCATCAATCCATAGTATTTTACGGTTTAGACTTTAGAGCCTTTTTACTAAGCTTTTAACTTTTAGATTTGATGCAAAATTGAACTTTTCGAAATAACGAAAATCAATTGCCTGCATTTTAGTAAGAAACATTAAAAAAAAACTGTATTTGGGGTTTAATTTTTGAGAAGTCTTCTGTAAAGGCATTTTGTAAATCGACTAACAAGTTTCTTTGGTAGAAATACTTATTGGATTCACTTTAAAACACTCTTCCTTTGACACTTATTTTAGTATTTACCAGCAATCTAAAACCTTTGTAAAGTAAAGTTCTTTGTTTGGAAAATATCAATTAAGTTCTTTGTTAGAAAATATAAATTTAAGTATATTTACATTTTACAAGTGCCTACCATGTTCCAGAAAATATACCTACTTACATTTATGTATGTACTTAATGAAGTCATCAGATAATATTATTTTCTTAATAATCAATTAAATATACATATAACCACTAAGAGTTGAGCTTTCAAGTATAATAAAAATATTAAAGAAGATACCTAAATGTCTAACATGTACTTTCCCTATCTATACATAACAAGGTAAATTAAATGTAAACAAATGCACGTTCCCAGTTACATAATTTAAAAAAAAAATCATAGAACTTTGGAAAGATTGTTTTGAGGACGTTTTGAGTTTATAAATGTTTTATAGGAAAAGATAAGTACAAGATTTTTTAAAGTACATAAATTATAAGTTATTATTTATAAATTATATATATTTTTTTAATTTTGAAAAGAATAGTTGAATAGTTGAAACTCACTGTAATTAAAATTAATTTATTTCGTGACATACAGGATACAGCCCACTAAAGAACATATGTATGTACATATCAAAGATGTTCTTTCAACGATGTTTTACTACATATTCCAAATATGCCTCAAACTTGCGGCCTTTTGTCTTGGGATGACAGATCATTGCTAAACTAACTGGCCCTTACAATCATAATTCAATGCAAGGTTCGATTTAAAAACAAAGAAGGATTCTACCACATTTGGTAAAAAAAAGTATCACTGTCTTGGGCATTTATACAATTAATAGCAATTTAGTACGACCCACCTGATTCCATTATTTATATTTATACATAATATTTCTTTTACGATAACATCTGAAGCTAACAAGTTAAAAAAATAAAAATAAAATATTATAACCTACCTGCTTATCATATATTTATCACAAAAATACATACATATATATAGATACTCTGTTTACTTGCCCCTAACTCGACGACGACGTGAAATATATCACGTCAAATACACTCTCTATTTGTCTTTCAAACCAAAGAAATCTACCAGATATAATGGACATTTTTATTATCGTTTGAGCGTAAATTGATATTCTAAGTTATATATATGTACGTTACGTATGGGTGAACTTTATCATGCCAATGACTTTCATAGCTGCTTCGCGCCCAATTGCCATGCCATATCTACATATTTATCAACTATCTTAGTAACTCATCGTATAATTTATAACGAATTATTGTTCTAAGATATCACATTATTTTATATCACGTTATTTGTGAAGTTAGACAAAAAGTATCTTCATTTGAAACTGGTGTCAAATGCTCTAATGGATATTATGTCCGCACAAGATGTACGTAGAGAATTACCATGGAAAATTAATTACTTTGCAAACACAAAATATATATGTATATGTATGTACCTAACCTACTCAAATTTTAAGCAAGTTGAAAGCGTGTGTCTGTTGAGTTCTTTTTAATAGGGTGTTTAGTTTTAAGTGTTTGTAATATACTATGCAGAACTTCATATTTGCCGTTTCAATTATACAAAGATCAACCAAATTTAAGACTGCCCTGTTTCAGTCAATCGATCAGACAATGGATATTGGACAGTTCTTCAAAAATTTGATAAACCTTTTAAGAAATACTAACTAATGCTCCCTCTCAATAATCTGCCGAAAAGTTGAGGCTTCAATTTTGTTGCATTATGTTTTTTAATCCTCGCGTACGAGTGATGTAGGAAATTTTTCTTTGAAATGTTGCTACATTAGCTGATTTTGAACAGCTGCTGACCATTTAGGTACCTACTATCAAGACCTAGTTTTCATATGTTTCATGATTATATAATTTTAATATTTCACACGTTTAAAATAAAGCACCCTTTTAAATGACACTTTTATACGTTTGTTTTTTTCTCTCAAAGTAAACACTACATCAGCAATAAAAATAAGACAATATAGCAAGAGTATATTATCATCAGTACCAAAGGATTGCTTATCTGTGTATTCTGGTGACAGATAAATTCTACACAGATAGCGATCCTCACATTACGGTCTTCTTCAATCTCAAAATGAGGTTATGAACATAAACGTCATGTTGTTGGAAAAAAAACAACCATCCAGTTATAATATATACACAAACGTTGCTTCAATTGTAAAGCTTCTGAGTTAATATAATTGTGTATCAAAGTCTCCAAGCCAAACGATCATTAATAATTTAATGTTGCGTAAGCAGTTCGCGACAATCGCACTTGTTCTATTTATATTTTTTTGTGTTCACAGAATCATCACTTCACTAATTTTTCACAGTATCTTATGCCTTATCAAAACGTAACGAATTGACACTTTTGAACTCGCATTATGCTAGGGCAAGTTTGGGATTCGATAAAAAAAATATCAAAGTCCTGATTTAAATCCATGTCTAGATTAACTATGACAATACAATGGTAGATAACACCTTCAATTCTGACTGTACGTTTGTTGTACCTTAACCTATAGACTGAACAGCTAAAGAAATTTTTATAAAACCTGGTACTTAAATCTTTCTCTTATGAGCAAGTACGTGCGACCTATTAGTTAATATTAGTTTTCTAGAGATGACTTGTGTAGAATCCGATAAGATAATTCAACAAGTTTACATTGTGATTACGATTGAAATAGGTAGGTATATTGTTTTTTTTTCAGACTTACCTTGCTCCAACAACCATTTGATTTCTAGCAACATCGAAGAGCATTCTTGAGTACGTTGTTATATTGGTGTCTTCAAAACGATTTGAAGACGACATTAAGTCTGTGAAAGAAAGAAGTACAAAAAAAAATAAAATGAGTATAATTTGCGTATAAAAGAAAGATAGTTATAGAAAACGTTAGTAACATAAGAGTCAAAGAACTTTTGTCTCAAAGAGTCTTATTCTTATTTTCTTATCTTATTTTATTTTTATCTCATCGAAAATGGCTCAAAAAATCAATTTTTTTTTTAAATTAATAATGGCTCGATGTATGTATGTATGTACATAATATGTATATTATGTTATTTTTTTGAAATGGGTACATGACGGTAATTCTTAAAATATGAAAAATTGTTTTCAAAAATTTTAAATCTCTCGAAAATGCGGTACCGAGAATTTTGATAAATTTTATTGCATTTTATTTTCTCTTATTTCACTGTGAAATTTATACTCACCCTGATGTGAAATGTATCTGGAATCATCCTCAAGTATATTAAATTGACGTTTTCCTATTGTAGCACTTGGTTTTGCGACTATCGCTAGTAGTAAAATAATTAGAATCGATCTTCTCTCCATTCTGCAAATAAACAAAAATATAAAAAAAACCATAAATAAATTTATCAAACAGGAAGATCTTCTCATAACAAAAACATAAAAAACAAACAAACATAAATTTGAAAAAAATAACAAATAAATATTACTTTGTACAAGACAACGAAAAAAAAAATATTCAATTTGTATTCCACTTGTTGACACGAGATGTTGACAGAATCACTCTTTCCGCTCAAATGACAAATTTTCTGGGATACCCATCATACTCATATTTCTTGGACCTTCAACTTGACTCGGATGTCACGTTTCGTAACAAAAAAGGGACATTCGGGTATAGGTATACAGAAATAGTCTATCTCCCATTATAACACGTGTGTCTTCAGGGAATATTCGGGTGGGATCCTATATAATGATAATCCTGTGCATCTTTGTTGCGTACACGTAAATGATGTTTTTCCATCGTAAAACATGCTCTTTAAATGTATCTAGTTCGTTCGAGTTGTCATTATTCAAAGAGGTATACCGGCATATAACATGCATGCACCAAACCGACCTTGCAATATTGTTTTGTAACTCTCTGCACAAAACAATTATTATTATTTTATATTATTTATATTAAATCGACCGTTAAATGTTTCATTGCACGCAATCTCTGTTTCCATTCTGATCACGTAGGTGTACTGCAAATAAAGGTGATTTGAGCGCAACGCTGCGCTGCTGTGTGATTAGAGAGACAAAATTTGCAGGAATTTTACATGATCGTTAAGCATTGTTGAACTTACACAAGTAAATATCTGCTTATATTAGCAAAACATTACTTAAACAGAGGGGATTTCCTGTCAACGTGATGGAAATGGAAATATATTAGAAAAGTTCTATTAGTTGAACGTCAATAGTGTTAAAAGTAAGTCTGGGTATCGCATAGACCGGATATGTCGATTATTCTATGAATGGTATTTATGTAATTTGAGAAAGAATTTTTTACAGTCTTCTTTCTTAATATGTAATAATTAATTTTTTAACGGTAAACGCAGTCAAAAGAATATGGATAAATTATTGGTTAAAAAAATCAATTTATTTTTGATCTCGTTTCCGTTTCGCATTCCATTGGGAAAATTAAACTAATTCATTTTGTGATTTCTGATCAAATCTGCAGTTCTGTATTTTCCTTTTTTTTATTTTGAAGCGATCTCACATCAGATTTAAAACGTGGAATCAAATTAAATTTAATATTTTATAGGAATTTTTACAGTTTTGTTTAAAATTATAAGCACACCAATTAGCATGAAGTCAGTGCAAAAAATCTGTTAGAAAACTTCAACAAATAAATTGCACCAGGTGTTTAAGAAATGTTCCTAAACCTTATATATTTTGATGTAGACAAAGACTATTACGTATATTTAAGATCCTACATAGAAATTCAAGTTCTAGACCATTTTATTGAAAATTAAAACAATTTCATATAAAACGTGAGTATAGATTTTCTTTCCCAACTAGAAAAAAATGTAAAAGTATTATTTTTGATTGTAAAAAAGCAACTATTTCATAATCTTCCAACTGAAATACATTACGTATAAAAAATTAAAAGATTAATTCCTATTTTTGACCATTTGTGTGACTGCATTTTAAAACTGTCATAAAATGTCAAATGACCATATAGTAAGCGCCATCTATTTGAATAAAAGACCCATTAACTATCTGAAAATCCCTTATATTTTTTTTCAAACACTATTATGTTAAACAAATATCCACTCAATTCGAATTAAATCAAGTTATTAATTTAACTTAACACCAATAAATTTGCTACTCATCTTAATTAACATATAGATACATGTTGTATAGTTTTACTTTTACTTAATTCCCGCTGTTTGCAAACATGCACTTTACTTCACTCACTCACATGAGGTGGCGACTTTAAGACCAGCCATTTTTGTATAATACCTAATAATATGCGACTCCACTGTCAGCTGTCACATCTAACTGACAGGTTTTTTTTTTCTTTTTAACTATTCACAATAGCAAAGACCGAACCTAAGAAAAAATTTAAAAATATAATTTTTTATATCATGCTGAGTTAATTAAAACACTACTCTTTGAGGCTATAAACTAAAATGCCAACAAGTTCAGTAAAACCGGATAGTTTAGATAGATGCATTAATGAAGCATAATTCTCAAAAGAAGCATATACATTTAACACCCACTGCAATAAAAATTTCTAAAATCTTACGTTTTCAAAAATAAATTTTTAAGAAGATTGTTATAAAATATTTACCACTCTATTCATCATATTAAGTGCTAGATTTGTAAGGGAAAGTCACGCCTAACATATAATTAATGTATTTAAAAAATAAAAAAAAATCTCTAAAGCACGTTAATAAATAATTATCGAATGAATAAATGTTTCCCCTTTTCTCATTCGCAGTAATAATTTATTTATGGGTTTTGAGTAATAACGCTAATTGATTGTTAGGAACATAAAGGGCTATTAAGTGCATTCTTTTGTTTCGAGGAATTATAGTGATTAATATGCATACATTTTTATAGTAATTTTAACCTTGGAACAGAAAATTATAAATTGGAAAGCATCTGTTATTATAAAAAATGTACATTCCTTGTTAAAAATACATTTTAATAGCAAATAGCAAAACAATCTACAATCGTGGATTGATTTTGGATTATCGTCAATGATCCATATGGATCATGCTCTGAAAATAAAACAAACAGCTCAGAGTGACAGCAGTGTTATATACTCATCTCTTTTTAACTTGTGTTCGTTAGTAATAAATAAAGATAAAGATGAAGAACATGTGATGCATACAAAACCATGGTTATTTGATGATCTATATGGATCAAATTCAAATCTGATAATAAAAAGTGGCTATTAAATTAAATTGTAATCTAGTATGTTTTCAAGGTCTCCACTATATTTAGCGAGCGAAATAGTGTGTAAGACATTTTTGTCACAGATAAGTTTCGTCATTTGAGTAAAGATCAAAAGAAATCGAAACGGTACAGATAAAAAAATAACAAACATAAATTTTGAAGTTGGCGAGACATCACTTTTTGTGTTTGATTTTTGTCAAACACAATAAGTGGTGTCTCTCCAACTTCAGAATTTATCGAGACAAACGATTGTAGAGACAAAATTGAAAAAAACCCAGTTTTTATTCAATTGAATTGGATGATTCACTAAAAAATAAAACAAGCACTTTTCAAAGACGGTTTTTTGTAAGAACTTGGGCTTACGTTTTGGTCATCTTTTTAGAAAATTTAAACCTCAAACTTGTTGTAAACATTCCAAAATTTTAAATAGAATCAATACTCTAAGTAGAAGACCAGCATATTCAAAAGCAATTGCAGGAAAACACGAAATTTACATATCAAAGTCTAATTTCATTTCCAGCCGAAAACAATATATTTCCTTGCGAGATATGAAGTATATCTGTTTGACTTACATAAATTTCTCAACTCTCTTGCTTAATTCTTCGTGATAAGCTACGAAAAAATTTTAGCAGGAAGTTTCTGGGTTATTTCCTCCACTCGCGATTACATCACTTATCAATAATATTATTTTGTCCCATTTAAAATAAAATATAAAAATGACTCAACGAAACATCCTTCGAAAAAAAAATGCTTACCCTCTTGAAACTAAGTAAAATTGCGTTCATATTTAAAATCTTTTCTTTCTTTTTGCCAATGAATAATCGTATGACTGAAATACTACAAATGCGTACCTATCCTTATTTAAATTTAACAATTTAAGAGGATTTGTTTGAATAATATACCCTTTTGCTTAAAAAACTTGACAGCAGATCACTGAAAAGTTAAAGATAACCCGTTTCTCTATGATCGATTGATTAAGTGAAGTGGCAAATTTTTAATGGAAATAATTTTTTTTATACAGTTGCGGATTCATTGCTCTAAACATGGGCCCATGTTGTAATAGTAATATTATTTTTTTAATAATTTTATTTTTTTGAATTTCATTCAGCAGACCACAAACCAAACCAAGCTTTCTAAATCTCAAAGTTAAAAGTATTTGTAATATATTCTTATATATTCTTTATATTTAATTCAAGTCCGTTCATAATGAAATGACAAACTCTTCGCCCCGAAGATACGAATTTTTTTCTAAACTTTAATGTAAAAAAAGCCAAGAACGGCCCTGGAATACAACATTCAATCTGTCCATATAACTACTTTCTTTAAGGTTAAGAGATGGGTAAAGCTTAGCTACAGCCAGGAAATATGTATTTCGTAAGCGGATAACCGCACAGCCATAACTTTTGTCACATTAACGACGATGTTGTTTTTTTTCTTGTTATTATTTTTTTATTTAAACTTCTCTCATCTCATTCTTTAATCCTTTATATTCCTATTCTTTGAATAGGTACGACAAAACGTGGGTGCTGTAGCACAAGGCTTTATATTTCGATCAAAAGAAAAAGGTAAGTTATGTTGTCCTTGACTCTCTGCTCGGCTCTGACCGACCACCAACCAGCATGCCTTGAATCCAAAAACAGCATTTTATGAACTGTCGCAAAGGCGGGAGATTCTTTTTGATGGAATTTTTTTTTTTACTTATTATTTGCCAAACCCAAGCTCTCAAGCTCAAGAATAAATTTATTCACACAAATTCGGAGAGAAAAATTTATCACCGAACTTAGCTTTATATGAATAATATATTTTTGTTTGTGATCAACAAAATTGTTTTATTTTTTTTGCATAAATTATAATTCGATTTGGTGTTTGTTTTATATTAAAATAATAGTAAGGCACCTACTTCAAAATTTTAATGTAAATATTTACAAGCTAATCGATCGTAGTCTTCTCTGATTAAATATCATAACGATATTCCACCGGAAAAGGTTTGCTTTTTCATTCAAAGTTTAATCATGCGAAATTTTTTTTTGTAACTTCCTCCCATTATACTAGTATGTTAACTTAAAAAACAGATTTACAAGTTTCTATAATATATAGGTTTAACAAATTTACGCCCGCGCCCTTCGTTTCACAAATAATTTATTTTTACCTTAATTTTTCCACCACATGCTGCACGCATATGTTTTAACAGATATGACAGTTTAAGGTCACCTACGACCCATTCAATCAACAAATATTTATTCCACATCTATAAAAAGTAAGACTGATACAAATTTGGAAAGTATAAGGGTTTCTCAATATACCTAACTTGAGTGCTATATGTGATATACGATGGTGATAATAGATGCCCCAGGGCGCGTGTCGTGATGGTGGGCCTGCAATCGACATCATCGTGTCTCATCGAACATGTATCGGAAATGATAGTGTGTGCATTAAAAAAAGGTGTAAACGGAAGGGACTTACCACGCATCTTAGAGCCTACACGATACTGTCAAAAGTGCTATGGTGATCGGTGATCGGTGATCGGTGATGTCGCCTATGCACGATCATAAAAAAAAAATACACAAACCAACAACTTCCTACAAGCGTTTACCTAGATACTATTATTATTGGTTTTTCTAGCCCAAAACTGGTGTTTATTTATGCAAAGAGACTACTGAATTGTCTTGCCCTACAACGCAACCTGGCCCCGAGAGGGCCACCACACACAACTTGTTGTTGTTTGGTTGGGTTTCTATAAGTGTAATCAATTTGACAAATATGGGTAGCTTTATAACAATCATGGAATCAATTATGTGGTATACCAGCAATACTTTCCGTTACACATTTTTTATTTTGGTTGGCCCGATTTAAGTTAAGTGGCTTATCTTATATCGTATAGCTGGAAATGGGCGCAAGGTTAATGCTGATGAGAATTATTTGAATTGTGGGTTAATAAAAGTTGTAACAAGTGCAGTTGTTATTATGTTTGTTTTCATTAAATTTAGTAATTTTGTTGTTGTTTCGTGGATTTGTGTTATTGTTTGAATAATTGGATTGCCTGTTTTGAGTGCCATCTAATTTTCACACGATCCGCATAATTTTTGAGTGACAGCTAGCGAAAATTATATCTCAAAACAAGTGACGGCTTAATTAGGGGACTTAAACTAACAACTTATAGCATTCATTTTTTTTTTTTTTCAAAAATATAGGAACGATTTAGCTTGAACTTGCTATACAGAAATGTTAATGTTTATATCACATGTTATGCTTTTTTGTTATTAAAAATTAAGACTTAAACCATATTATATGTATAACAATACATTAATGTAGAGAATATAAGCTGATTTTCTAAAAAATAAGTTTTCTAAAAAAAGTAAGTAATATTCCGTTTCACATTCTTGTTGTGCAGCTACAGAAGGAATCTCGGTACTTAACAGTACGTACCAAGGTGGACTTAAATTGATGTGCATTCCTAAAAGTGGTTACGGTTGAATTGAGTGTTTATGAATGTTTTTATTGTAACGTGTATGACGAGACTTTAACGAGTGCTCAAAAGCTCAAGAAACTCATATAATTAAAAAAAAAAAACCTCGGTCATAAAAATTTCCTATTCATCAGGTAATGAGAGAGAATTGTTGGATTTAAAAGCCTATGAAGGCTCTGTGAATAGAATTTGTAAGCTCCAGATGAATTTAAAATTTGTTGATACGTTATTCAGTAAATTTTTTTAATTTTTTTATTCGCAATATTCTTCTTTATCGTCAAAATTATCACTGATAATACGCATATTTTCATTACGAACGTAACACCTGGTAACAATAACTGGACAAATTGAACACCCAAAATGAATAAAATAAAAATTACTGTAACCCGACGTAACCAATTATCAAATTTAGTAGTAGTCCATAGACCACAGAAAATATTTGTCGTAAACTTTTAAACTTAAAAGTTGACAGGTTCTTTTTTTTTTTGAAAACAAAAAAAAAATGTATTGAAATGCCGAACATTTTTTCTTTATGCTTGACAGTATTTTTTTTTAAATAAACGACATTGACAAAACATTAAAATCAATCAGCCATCATTGATATACATAGATATCAATGATGGCTGATGCTTATTTTTTTTTATATATTTCAATCAATAAAATATCTCAAACATAAATAAAAATATATATGAATTCTGGTAACTCGATACTTTAATATCGGCCTGAAGTTGTTTCCCATTAAGGAAAAAGAGAGCACAATTTTTTTTTCGTTTTGTTAATTTACATCAATTTATGGATACAAATAAAAATTGTTAAACGAAGTGTGTATATTAAATTTATGCTTTGCATAGAAACCCTGTATATTTTAATGATGCATATCTTTCATTATTGATGTGTGGAATTGAACTCGTTTTGGCATAAATTTTTTACATATTTAAAAACTCATATTTAATTTCACCCTCGTAATGAGGCCATATTAATGTTACGATTAAGTATGTTAAGTCAAAAGAGTGCAATGGCCATCGGCTCGGCTACTTAAATTAAAAGTCAACCCACATAATGAAAATACTTGTATATGTATTTATTTTTTTGTTTTTAATCGGTGCCGGACATAGCTTTGAAGTCTTTTTCTGTGGCGCTATCAATTTGATAAAATACATAAGTACATGTTTATGATTTGTGAATATTAGTTGAACTAATCAATGTATTCGTCAAACCTTATCTAGTTTTTTGAAAAAAAAAAACAGTTTACAAATTTTAATGAAAAAGCTTTTTTACACAAAGTAAACTATACGAAATCTTAACCTATTTTTTTTGTTTGTTTTCATAAAATAAAAACTGATAATGAAATGGTCAATAATTTTACGTTTTATTGTTAATAAATATATACACATATTCTTATCTTGTTTATAAGCCTTTTACATCTGCCAACGACTTAAAGGATTTTAGTTCTTCTTTGATTTCTTACCCTTTGAAATGTAATAAAGATGTATAATGAATGTAGGTGCTTAAAGGGCCAATCACGCATTCAAAAAAAAATATTCAATAGCTCGATTTCAAAAATTTAAAACATTTTTATCAGACCTTTTTTTATAAAAAAGTAGGTGAAGTTTATAAATAAATTTTAAAATGGTAGAAACTGACTTTGAATAATGTCTCTTTTTAGAAGAAAAAATCATGTTCTTTTTTGACATTTTTGGTACCTATACGTTTGTTTAAATTATAAACTCATTTATGACACCAGTCCTATGTATTTTCATTAGAAAATTCTACGCCATCTAGCGTCAAAATAAAAATCTTGAAGCATAAGAGAATTTTCTCAAAAAAAAACGACAAACGAAAAATATTTTACTCAAATGTTTTCTATTTCTATTGAAATGATAGAAGCAGATTCCAAACTTAAAGGGTTTTTTGAAACATCCTCAAATCGCTGGAGCAAGTTAATATGACCAGTTGGGTAATTTCATCCAACAACTGACTTATCTTAAATTGCATTTTTGTTTATGCTCTTGACGAAAGAATTCCAATTGCGGTTAAAGAATTTCAAAATAACTCCAATCTCTCGATTTGAAAGATAATAAAAATACCTATACCTATAAGATCAAATTGAAATCTCCCAACGTATCAGATTTTTGCTTGCAATTTATCGATGAGCGTGGGAATAGCCATGTAGGTATTATATAGGCTTGCATCACAAGGCGTATTCACATGTTGTGAATAACAGTGCCTGGCCTATTAGATTACATAAGACGTCATATCAGTATTGAAGCCTTATTGAAATTTCCATACCATTGAGGTTTGAAAAGAAAAAAAAAACAATACATAAGTTTTCTGCGGTACAAGGATACCACAGAAATTGCATTGCATTTGTTTGGCGATTATGAAAACGTGATCGTTGTCGTCGCGTAAGTGCATATGAAAAGCAAAAGCCAGATGGGTGTTTTTTTAAAGTGAAGAAATATTTTTTTTTATAAGATACCTAAATAATATTAAATAGCTGATGTTGTCATCTTTTTTATTTGTTGATGCATATTTTTATTGCTTATAAATTTGTTTTGTTTGGGTTATGGTATGGAAAAATTTAGTTCCATTGAATTGTATTTAATGAATAAAATTGTTTCTCATTTGTTGTCTTTTTTATTCGACTGGAAAGTTTAAATAAAAATAGATTTAATATTTTTAGTTTGAACAACTCGACACTTATAATTCTTTTTTTAATGAAGGCCTTTCAAGGTCTATTGTTATTCAATTGTTAATTTGTTGTTGAATGCTTAATTATTCTAGGTAAAATGTCTAACCTAGTCTCACAAAAGTGAATATTTTCAAAAATTCAAAAAAATTTAGAATATTAAAATTAACAGTAGGTATATTTCTCGAATTTCTGATTATTTTCTTGTTTAAAATTCAATGTTTGAAAAACCGGGAAAATAATTTTTCTTTGCTTTCGAAATAACCTGAAACACAATTTTTAAAGATCATTTGAGTTATGTAAGAGAAAATTTCGAGAACCCAATATTTTTTAATATGAGTTCTAGAAGACCTCAATAAGAATTTAAATTAGTTAATTTAATAAAAATAAATAGAAAAATAAATTTGACCCTAAATTAAAGGAAATCTGCCCGCATCCGTTTTTCAGCTTGTTGTACAGTAGACGTAGATGATGGATAGAAGGTATGAAAAAAACTTTAAACTATATATATGTATTATTATAACTACAGATAGTATTTAAAAAATAGTACCTATTTTCAACAACAACTATGGTAACCTATAAATTCACCAGAGTGTAATAAATGCTATTTTGACTATAATTTACTATTTTTCATGATTTTTTTTAAACAGAATGACTAAATTTTTAACAAAAAAGCCACAGGGCCCAATTATTATATATAATTATATAATTGGTGGTAATATAATATACCCAATATGTATCCGGTTCATTTATTATAAAAAAAGTAGAAAACAAAAATTATAAAAATGATTCTCAATTTCAACGGGCTATTATCTTACATATCAATAGAATACAATTTTTTCAATAAAGGCAAAATTTATTACTTCAAGTTGTTAAACTCAATTTTTCAAAGTGCTCTCAGAGTTGGTAATTTTTGATATCGAAATACCCCAAAAGGCGTGGATTCTTAATATCACTTTTGAAATCCCCATGGGCATATTTTTCGTACCTCTATCAGAAATTAAAAAGTAATCAATTTTACACGCTTATGTATTGTACTAAACTTTATATATAGTATTAATAAAATTCAAGGTCAAATCAAGGTCATAACAGGTTTGTTATAAAAATGAAAAAATACTCGAAAGAAAATAATTACATAAAATCAACAAAACTTTCGACCATATATTTATTTTTTATACACCCAAATTCTCTGTAAAAAAAAAGCGAAAGCTATTTATTTATAAAACCACCAGTTGGTGTAGATACAATAAGGTGGTCAAAAATGCTAATTTTGCACAAGCTTGCACTTCTCTGACACCCATCCAAATTGGTTTTTGCAAACTCCTTTGTTAAAATAATTTCTACTTAAATTTTACTCTCACCTGGAAAACGGATAGGTTATTGTTTATATATTTTACCAAATATGGAAATTTAGTGAAGTCTACCTTTCTCTCTAGAACTGCAAAACAATAGGTCAATGAAACAGGCAATAAAACAAGCAGGTATATAATAAATTACAAAAAACTCTTGAGAAAAGACATTTTTGCTTAACTTCTAACGAGTTATTGTTTCACAAGAAATAAAATAAACAAACCTCAGCAAAAGAATACACGGAAGTATAAAAAGATTCTTAACATCAATCAGAGTGCCACAATTCTGACCTCATACCTCATCCAGCTCGGCAACCTAATTATAACCTCTTAACAGTTCCGAAATTACTTAATTAGCAAACAACCCAGCATAATTTTTTTTTTTTTTTTAAACTTTAATCCCCCCGTGCATATAGTTTGAATAATGTGCCAACTGGCAATTGTTTCCATTTATGTGTGGCTGGCTCTTTTGCATTGTACTGAGTTTTTTTATTTATTTTTTTTTTTCAACAACTCGGATCTCGGTATAGAGATCCATCGTAGGTTGCAGATATACTCGCAACGCAAACACTAAAGTACTTGATTATCCGAGAGATGGAACTCTATGTAGGTAGGTCGCTCGTCGTTGTTGTCGTTGTCGTCGTCGTCTTAAACTGCCTGTTGCTGCTGCTGCTGTTGTATCTGCTCAGCTTCAGTTGCAATGCAACAACAATAACTCCATCATCATACCTACATTTGTTTTGTTCAAAAGATTTGCCATTGCAATTGTAAGTTTGCCAATGCCGTTGACTTTACACTGCACATAACATCCATAGATATAGTTGAAAGATACATTAACAACTTTGAAATCGCAGAAAAAAAATAACAGAAAGAAACAAAGTTAGGTAGCTCGCGCTTGCGCTCTCCTCACAATCCGGACTCCTGAGCTGAAACTTGACTTCATCTTATTTTGCAAAGCTTGTTTTATGCTTCTACTGAATTTTTAATAAGAAGTAGTAACACAAAAAAAAGAGACTCCTGTCAAGTCAAGGCATAAATATTTATGGAAACTTACTGCTATAGCTCATGATATACTCTGATCGTGTTAATTCAATGGAAGAAGAGACAAATGTTGGCAAAACATGCAATAACCCTTAGAAGATACTTACTTTGATAAGATCTGTTTTGGAGAATATCCTTATACTGTTGTAAATTTACACTTGAGTGAAAGTTTGAATTTACTAAAGCATATTCTTTGCGAAGAATATGCTTTGAACCTTTGACTTGACCCGAATTTTCACTTTACTGTAGGAATTGCACTCGAAAAAAAAAACTCAATTTTTTCTCTACACTTAACTTCAGATTTGATCCTCATTCAAGTTGTTAACACAATTTATGTTTTGTGCGATCACAAGTCGCATATGTTAATAATTTCCATCGTCATATAAAACTTCGGGCGCGCAAAGCAAAATTCAAAAAAAAAAAATACGAAGAAATAATAATAATAAAAACATTAAACGCTCCAAACATCAGCGATCAACGATCAACACGAACACGGATCCGCGTTTGAACATACAATAACAGACTATCGTAACTCGTAAGTACAATTGAATCTCGTATGGATACTATATCTAGCTATATTGACGAAGAAAAACAGAAACACTATTTTGCTGTTTGGGTTTTTTTTTTTTTTATTTTGTTAGGGAAGAAGTGTGCTCGCGCGTTGCTGCTGCGATAGCCAGCTAGCAAGTTCCAAAGAAGACTGATCGTCGAGAAACATAAAGGCTAAGGTTGGCATGGTTGTTTTTAGCTGGTAAATTGTATCTACACAATTCAGGTTTGGTTTTTTATTTATTTTCTTCATCATGAGCCAAACACTGAAGTGTGTAAAACAACAACTGAGTTATCATGAGGTTACCAGGTTTGTAAAGAAAGTTAAACGACATTTTTTAATAGTACCAATACCAATAGTATACGAGTTTTGTTTTTCCCCGAGTTCGTTCGTTTGCACTAGCTAGCTGTATGAATCACTTGACGGAAATGAATATAAAATCAGAAAAAAAATAATATTGAACGTGCTAACAGCAATAGTCAAGTTCTGATAATTATTTTATTTTAGATAACCTTTTGACTTTACCCGTTACAATAAGATTGAGGAAAATTATACACATATGGAAAATAAAAATTTCTTGAATACAATCAACAACTGTTTCACATAAAGCCCTGGTTAAGGGTGATAATAAGTTATTGTTTATAAACTGTATAAAAGGGAATGATTAACAGCAAATAAATTATAATTTTCTTGATTAATTTGCTTGGAGTAATTTTTTGGCTATTGAAATTATGAAAAAATGAACGAGTGAGTCGATTTTTATATTTCAGGACATGAAGGTTCATCTTTTATTTATGTTCATACTAAAATATGGTTGCATGAAAGCAAAATACCCCAAATTTTTATTAAATGATCAACAAAAAAAAAACGTTGCCTTCAATTCAAACAAAATTTAAATTTGCCAAAAATTTAAGATGAAATTGAGAGTTTGCTAAATAATTGAATTACCTTCATCCTTCAAAATTATCACTCACGATCAAAAATTTCATTCAGTTCTAAGTTTGAACTTCCGTTCTAACAACAATTTGAAAAATTTGAGATTCTCAAAAACTCCAAGTAAAAAAAAATATCCGGAGCATTTGATTAATTTTCAAATAAGACGATAATGCAAGAAGCCTTTCGAAATCTTCATAATCAAGTATTTTCAGTAATCTGATAAAATTCACCTGTGAAACTTTCAAATTATGCACAACATTGATTCCAATAAATTGTCTCACCTGGAAAATAAATTATATAGCTTACCAAGTTAAATAAGTAAACTTAATAAACTTTACCTTGTTTTTCTTTTTATTTGTTCTGTAGAACTTTTAGCTTTAATTTAAGTAATTAAGTCTTATAAGTATCTATTTATTTTTCGCATTCTTCTATAAGAGTGGGCCAACCTAATCTACATAATCCTTTATTGTTATTGTAAATTTATTGATATGAAAGTCAGCTTTCGGTCCTTCTAGGAACTAAAAATTTTTATTTCAAATTACCCCTAGATCCCTTCAATACTCATTTCAGTATTTGAGTGGCACAACTTGAATCTTCAATAAAAGCTTGTCAAAGGCAACAACGTTAATTGATCGAAAAAATGTTTAATTAGGTATACGAAAGCTAAATAGTGCTTTCGTATATTTAAATAAACATACATAATACCATTTCTATAGACTTGATGTTGTTAATTTTTGACTTTGTCCGTATGCAAAGTTAAAGTGAAAAGTAGGTAGTTAAAATTGAAAAAAATACATCCCTGGTCACACCAAATGAGATAGAATCAGTAAACAGAGTATACGGAGTATACGACAACGACTCCATCCGTGGAGAGAAACTATATAACACAAATAAAAGAAAAGAAGAAAAAAAAAATAATGCGAACGCCTCTCAATACGACCGGTTTTCCGATCACGTTTACCTGGCCACAGGTAGGCACTACTAGCTACTTTGGCATACGACAACTCAACTCCATGGAGTTGAGCTAAAGCATTAGTATTATCATCAGCACAGCAAGAGCACACAGCAAAAAAGGGTAGAGACAGGTAACCCCTTTAAAGTACCTCAGCCATCGCCCCCATTTGGTGCCTTGTTTTGGTTAGACCACTTCTTCAATTCTAGGTACGTTAACGCGAGTTTACCTCTACTTTCCTCATCATCATCATCTTCATCATCATTGCACAATTTTTTATTCTGAGCTTAGAAAGTTAGAACTAGATTTATACACACAAGACACAACCAGCATCTTGCAATTGCAACATAATGAATCTCTGGAGCGGAGCAGAGGATACCCGAACCGAAGCCCAATACCGTACATGCAATTGATTATTCAATTGCAGTATTGTTGCAGTTTATACACAAAACGCTGCTGCTCGAATTCGGGATCTTGATAGGTCTCGGGTTTGGCATAAAGAAAATTATCTACTGTCTGTTGTTCTTTAGCTAAACTCATAAACAGATATTCTGCTCATTTTATGATCTCTGATTGATTTTGTTGTTGTCGTCTTCTTAGCATCTTAGCATCTTCAGATCTTCTAGTTCTTTGTTTCTATTATTTTTTTTTCATCGGCATATTTATTATGACTTAGCAAAGATTTAAAAAAGCCTCCCTCTCCAAGGTTTTCTCTCAATCATAAAATGAATAAATAAATTGAGCACATTGTACATTATATTCAAATCACCAGTTTATACACGTTGCAACTGAGTTTTAGAATAAAATTGCTTTGTATCTTCGATAAATTCTTAGTTGTTTTACCTTTATTTGCGCAAAAGCAAAGCATCAGCTAGGTAAATAAAAACAAGTTTTTTTGTTTCGAATAATTAATAAGCTTAAGATTAAGAACTTCGTGTATAGCTAAAGACGTGAAGAAGCTATGAGTTAACATAAGTAGTACATGAAGTACGTGTTTGGCAAATAAATTATTTATTATTATCAAGAGTGTTTGTGGGACTGACTTTAAGGTTGGGCTACTTTAGATTTGTTCGAAGTCAGCTTGTACAGAGAGAAGTAGCGCATCAGCAACATCATAAGAATTTAAATGACTGCCAAATAGGTGTTAAGAATCGATCATGCTTTGTGATTTCTGAAAATAGAATATTTGTAATACGAATAGAAGTCTGAAATATTATTTAGACAAAAATAACTATCAAGATATGCAAAAAATAATTGATTATTTGTGCCCCGCTTCGGAGAAAAACATCGCTGAAAATTATGATGTGAGTTTTAAGAATTCGGACCAGATGTCAATTAAGTTTTGTTGAATATTGTTTAAAAAATTATATTCACTTAAATTATTCTGATGACATTGGTTGGATTTGTATGCATATCGCGCTTTTCATTGGTTAAATAAATCAATTTTGTTTTATCTGCATTTGTGAAAACGCCAATTTTCTCCTTTTTTGCATTTATTAAATTTTTCAGCAGATTCTATGACCAAATACAATTACAATTTGCATCTGTCAGTTTAAAGTGACAATTTGAAGTCACTCTCATGTCCATTCACATGAGAGTGACATTAATTTTAACCCCAGTCCCCAACAAGTCAAAATGTTGTAAAGAAAACTATTTTGTGTTTTCTATGTTCCACAAGTGTAGACTCAGAGTTAAAGTAAAAAATAAAGAATAATTTAAGTTCAAAAATAAAACTTATGAATGGGTCACAAGGACTTGCACTTGAAAAAAAAAATGATGGAAAATGTGCAAACAAATATAGCAAGTCAATAGCAGGAGACATGAGCATGTCTCATAAAACTGCTCTAATTATAAAGTAATCGGTTATATAGCTATCGGTTTTTATTATAATTGTAATTTTTCAATTATTAATAATTCAATATACATATATCTTAAAGGAAAAGAAAAGATTATTGTTTTGATTGAAAAAAAAATTCATTTCAGCCTGTTCTTTCACATGGTATTAATATTAAAATTTCAATGAGTGGTTCTCATAAAAATATAGAAGTTAATTTTATGTGAAAGGCTGAACCACAATGTTTGGTGATTGTTTGGACGGAAATGCATAATAACAAAGTCATAATCTTTAGTTTTGGGACAAAATTATAATGATTTCGTGTGTAAACTGCCTAAAAACTAACAATTGAAATTTTCAGTAATTAAAAAACGGACAAAGCGTAGGTATATGTAGATATGAGAAAACCGGATTTAGATGTCGAGATTGTGATTGATTTTTGCTACTTTTTATTTTATCTATAGTACACTTATGTGATATTTGTTGCGATAACTCTAAATTATTTTGTTAACAGCTCGTGTTTTTTTTTTCAACCTATAACTTGCCCTTAAAGTTGGTACCTTATTCGCAAGATGAAACTAAAGAATAACCAGAACGTGAGCTCTTCTTGAAGTCGAAGTCCATAATGCATTTCTTTTCTTTTTTTTAACTAAGCGGCTATTATTGTTTATATCTGAATAAAGGCTCAGCGTAAACGACAATGTAAACACTGAGCTCCTATATATACACAGTTGTGTATTTACTGTACTATTGTATGTATGTGTAGGTGTGGGTATGTCACCTACACTTATTCCTCATATGTTATGTATTTGTGATATTGTAAATCAAAATTCATGCAACACAAGATCTTATAGTTCATTTTTAAACATCGTTCACTCCTCCTTTCGATACCACTGACGCTCGGCAGTAAAAGAAGCTTGGCTTTTTGTCTTCTAAATTTTGTATCTTTTTGTCGCTATTAGCCATCACTGTTTGTTAGTGAATAAAACGTCTTTGATAAAGAAACGAAGGCATTAGATATTCATAATTTTGAATATCTAATCTTGCTTTAAATAAAGCGTGTCGCCTTCAATCATACAATCCTCCTCAACTGAATATGTTTTCATTTTTTTTTATTTCTTCAGCACGCGTTACGGTACAACCGTTTGTGCTTGAATGCAATCCATCATCGAAAAGATGCTTCTACCAAACAATAATAAAAAAACGTACCGCGCTTAGAACGATTTTTATGGTCACACAAACAACGTATAAAACAAAAAAAAACGGAGTTAATGATCGGTCTCTTGACTGTCTGTCTTGGATTCATTTCGAGAATCTTTTAAGGAAAGTGTTGTCAATGTCTTTTTATAACAGCAAAAGAAAAAAGAACCAACGTAAACAAACCCGTAGAATACGGCAATTTGTACATAATGTGGGTGTTTCTTTGTTTTTCACAATTTGAATATAAAAGCAGAGCTCTTAGCTTATGTAAAGATATCGAGCAAAGACGTTAATAAAAAATTTAAATAAAAATAAAACAAAATGAATGTTTTAACAGTTTCAATTCATTTATTTACATATATGCCTACATTATTATGTTTGTGAAGGTTTTGATTTCAGCAGAGCTGGCGTCTGATGCTTCTATCATCTATCATAATGTGATAGTTTAATTAAATTAAAAGCTTAATTTAAATAAAGAAGAAAGTGGTTATTTTATTGACCGGGATTTTAAGACAAGCTAAGGTGAGTAGGTGGAATATTCTTTTACTAGCTAAATACAATGCGGGAGACGAAGCTCCCAGAATTACTTCGTAGAACATTTTCCAACTTGTAGAACTTTTTCACAGCTTTTGTGGATTGTGACTCAGTAGCATTGTGTTGAAATCAGTTAATCAGCTCTAGCTATCCGTTCCAAAATCTTCGATCGGAGAAAGTTTTTGAATGGGAAAATCGGTCCAGATATCCACCATGAAGACGATCTACATACTTTTTTTTGAAAACTCAATATTTTGAAAAATAGGGGAATATTTTTTGAATTTTCTTTTTAAGTGTATAGTATTATTAAATACGAAGAACTTGCATACGAATTTTTTTTAATCAAAATTCTCGCAGCCGTTTTCGATAAATGTTTGGTTTTTGATATCCAAATTAATGTTTTTTTTTATCCTAGCTAGAGGTTCAAATCAATAGATTGATATCCTTGAACCGCTTTCATTTTAGTTTTAACGACAAAAATTCAATAAATAAAAAAGAATTCAAAAACTTATTTTAATATCCAACTACCGTAAGCGCGAATCAATATAAAATCATACAATACTCATATCACTAACTTATCTAAAACGAAAAGTATTTCGTTGTTGTTAATCCTGCTCTGCCAAGAACTCAATTTCATCAAGTATAGCATCGAGTTCCTCTTCATCAATAACCGGGTAGCATGTGAAGATCATTCGAATAAAATTTCCAATTCCTCTATACGCTAGCGGTGAATAACCAACCATGAGAGACCCACTTCGAATCATCTTCTCCTTGATTTTTGGTGCAACCTGTCATAAATCAGGCCGAAACAAAAAAAAAACAGTTAAATAAAATCAAAACATCTGATAATGTCAATTATTTTAATTACCATGTACAACTTGGCTTCCCACTCACTCGTCTCCTCC
Source organism: Syrphus vitripennis (assembly GCA_958431115.1). NCBI lineage: Eukaryota > Metazoa > Arthropoda > Insecta > Diptera > Syrphidae > Syrphus > Syrphus vitripennis. Next base: position 753,685 of record OY288109.1, on the reverse strand, counting down.
TGACCACGCATTGCTTTCGGAATATACCAAAAGCAGACATTTGTATACGAGAATGAATCCAGCACCAGACGATATCCTTTCCTCTGTTGCAGCTTTTGAACAAGAACTTTGGCCATTTTTATAGCATGGTCAACAAGGGATCCGAGCCCATTTACTCCACGAGCCTTGAGCATTAACCAGAATTTGAAAGCGTCAATTTTTCGTCCACATTGGATACTTTTGTTCCCAGTGTCATATGATACATCGTAGAATTTGTCCTGCTGGAAAAGATACTTAACTTCAGTGCTGTTGCATTTCGACAGAAGATCTATTTCCTTCGTAAGAAACATCGCACACTGCAAAGGAGCTCCTAGAGCTTTGTGTGGATTCCAAGCTAATGAATCACTTCGTTCCACACCATTCATAAGATGACGATTTTCTTTTGAAATGAGAGCAGATCCTCCGTGACATCCCTTGAAGAGAAAAAAAGAGAAAATAAGGATTCGATCTTTTTAATATTAAAAAAAAAAGAACAAACATCGATATGCAGCCAAAGGCCATAGCGTTCACAGACATCGGCAATCTCATTAAAATCATCGAATGCACCCAAAACCGTCGTTCCAGCTGTTGAATTAACAAAGAATGGTGTCTTGTCTTGATCCTTAGCTTTTAAGATTTTTTCCTCAAGGTCCTTGGCCACCATTTGGCCCTTTTGGTTTGTTTTCACAACTATACAATTATCTGTGCCGAGACCAATCCAATTAGCGGCCTTTTTAAAACTGTAGTGAGATTCTTCCGAGGTGAATAGGACCAAAGGCTTCATTCCAAAAATTCCTTTCGCCTTAATGTCAGGACAAATCTTGTATCGGGCCATAACCAGGGCATACCTTGAAAGTAATTGTAATGTAAGATGAGTTTTTCAAGATAATATCAGAATCTCTATAGAGTATATTGCCCTGCATTTAACATATACCAAATTCAATAAGCACTTCATAATACTCACATATTTGAAAACGATCCTCCAGGAGCGAATATACCATCACCATTAGCATATCCACAAATGTCCAACATTTTCTTTATGACTTCCGTTTCTATGAGTGAAAAAACTGGAGCCACCTCGAATGTATACCTGTCGAATGTTAAATGCAAACGAATAAATTAACGCAAAAGTATCTATAACTTGGCATTTTCAGATTCATTTTATGTTTTTGTTTTGTTTTGCTTTTTTTGTCATAATAAGTTATGTGTATTAATTGTATATGCCGGAAACTTACGCACTTGTGTTGAGTGCCTCGGTTATCCAGGAACCAAATAGACCGTAGGGGTCCATTTGACCGAATAATTGATTATGGAATCGGTTGTGTGTCGTCTTGACGGAATATTGAATTACCTTACGACACATGGATAGAATTTCGGTTTCATTCAACGATTTGTCATCGGAAATGGTAAGATCTATGAGTTTCTGCGGAAGAAAAAGAAATGTTTTTTTTGTTTAAATCGGATATAATGTAAGTACATAGGTATAATAAAAAAGAAAGTTTACTCTAATTTGTTTGTTATACTAAATAAAATATGTAAACATACATGTTGACAAAATCTTATAATGCCTGTTTTTCTTTTTTGCATTGTCTTTTTGTTGAGTGCTATTAATTATGTAATATTACATTAACACATATACATAACAAATTTATATGTAAAACTATAAATAACAATGAAATATAATGACGCTTGTGATTAATTATTTTAAACAACAGCGTCAAATTAAAAAACCAAAACAAACAAAAATTATTAGATATTGTTGTAGAAACAACTTTTTTCCAAAATCAATCAAAATTGTCCACTTTATCCAATCATCTATATGACAGAAACTTAGTTTATTATATTGTTATTTATTATTAAAGTTATTATATTGTTAAAATCAAGCCCTTTTGTTCTATTAAGGCATACATTTTTTTTTCTTTTAATTCGTTTATATACATTTCACGAACATAAATCTTCGCCTTAAATATTGAAAAGCGGGAAAACATTGATTAAAACCGTTTCAAATAGCATACTTTATCTAACCACTATGTTAAATTTAAAAAATATTAATGTTATTACGAGTAAAACAAATGCTTTTTTTCTCTTTGTATGTACATTGTTATAGTAATCCGTGAAAATTTATCAATGGACATTTTAACCATAACTTAAATTTAATTATAATCAAAAAAAAAATCATTTCAGTCTGGGTTTTCACATAAAATAATTAGTTATAAATAAAATTTTCAATGAAGAATTTCTTGGAAAGCTTTAACTTAAAAATACAAAAATTTTTAATCAAGGTCATAGACCAACTCATTATGTATCTCTAGGTTAGGTAAGGTTACCGTGTCAATCGGAAGACGGCTGACCCACTTAGGCCACTAGATGTGATAACACGTGGATCTGTATGATTTCAAACTAACTCGTTGAACGATTTTGATCTTCTTCCGAAGCGTGCGACACTACTTACTAGAAGAAATCTCCCGAGCGCAGACTACATCTTATCAGAGCTCAAATCAGTTTATAAGTTAATCTTAGAAATTTAGCTTGGATTCCGAGAAAAAAACATTAAAAACTTTTAAAGACTAACTACTCAAAGTGAAAAATCTATACATCTACTCTTTTAAACTAACTTATCATCATCTTAAAATAATCTAGACTCTTAAAGTCAATATGTTTCAAGTCTATCCCCAGCCCTACGTCAATAATTTTAAAACTGACGCGACACTTGAAACGAATTTGTATTTTTTTTTTCGATTATCATTTTTATGAATAAACTATAACCGGCTTCTGATCGACTTCATAGAAAAAAAAATATATATATTATCACTAGGGAAAAACACACAAATTTGAGACCGATTACTATATACATAACACACAAGAAACCAAAAAAAAAAACAAGAAGGAACATTATCTCTTGTTTTAAATTAATATTGTTATTTTTTTTTTAAATATCACATACAAGTTCATTGTTCTTTCCTACTCTCTGTCTCAATCTATTATTTTTGCATTCTCTTAAGAACCCTGCACACGATTGGATTTGGACAGTTCCTTGAGTGACATTTTATGATTTCTCGAGTTTAAAACGTCACCAAACAACATTGAAATCCATTTAGCAATTCCTCTTTTCGGCAATTCATGGTTTAATTATACAGAGAAAAAAAAACACCTTTAATAAATTACTTTCCTGACTTAATTTGGAAATCAGCATAAACTTGTTTTTATATTTAGTTTTCGAAAAAAAAAATTATTTTATCTATCTGGATCTTGATACATAAAATAGATAGATAAAATGTATCAAAAAATGCGTTATCATTATCACCCACATTCAATATACATGTTGGTATACAAAAAATCCATTAGGATAGTGTGCAGGGCCCCTTAAACTTATAATTACCCACTAAAACAAATGCTACCGTCAAATGTCAAACTAATATGTCTAGTGTCTAGACGTGAAACATAAATGCTAGAAACAAACATTTTAATTGCGATTTCAACAAACATACATTCGAAATTTATGACAGCAACTATATATGAAAAGCATCAATATCTGTTATAGGGTCGCGCTCGATTTGGTCAATTTAAATTTTTAAAACGTACGCGAGCATTTTAATTTACACATATATAATTTAAATTTTGTTTTATTACTCAAAACGGTTCATTTATTTATTTATATTGGTGTCACATAACAAATAAACATCAATTAAAGCAAACGAAAAAAAAACAAGGGAGAGACAATTAATTATAATAAATTGCAATGTGTCTAACTTCCCAGATAATATTGTATGTTTATACTATATTATGTTTCTTGTTATTTAACAAGTTTAAAAACTTTGTGTCAAAACCTACTAACACTCACCTTCAATTCTGCTGGCTGGACGAATTCCACAATTTTCGTATCGTTATCAGTGACGCAGAAGACATTTGCATTTCGTAACAATTCGTAGACAGTCCGTAAGACTTCCCAATCAGCTGGCAAGCCTTGTCGAATTTTCTCAACCGTTGGATTCATTGTGCACTTTTGTTATATTTAAGCAAATTAAAATTTCAAACACTCCGTTTTTCCAATATAAGATGAGTAAACTCTAAAGATTCTAATTTAAAATCCGTTTAAACACTTTCAGTTGCAAACTCGTACTGATTCCATCCGTGTGAAACCCCAACTTTGTTTCCATAGATCTATACGCGCTTGCTGTCAATGCTTCTGTGGCAGCTACTACTGAAGTGTGATGGTGTCTGATAGCCTTATTTGTAACAAATGAAATTTTCATTGTGAGTTTTTTTTAGTTCTTATTATTTTTTTTTTTGACTGATTAAAATATGTGTGGAAGAGATAAGTGTTTGGGACGCAAGGGAATTGGCCCAGAATATATAATCAATCGGTCAATTGTTTGCTTCATCATATTACAAATAGGGGTGTCTGTAACGCTTTGATCTATAATTACAGTTTGGTTACTTGTGTCTGCGCTCGAGTATGCTAAGCACGTTCTGGTAGATTGGATTTAAGTCAGATATATGTGGGTAGGTACATGGGTTTTGTTTGAGGTAAGTAAGAGAATCAATGCCCCCCCTTCAATGGAACAGTTGGCGGAGTCTTAGGTTACTGAGGTTTGAATAATATGTAATATGCAATATTGTTAATGTGTAGACAATGTTATGACAGTAAAGTACTTAGAACAGGTGTGGCATTAAGAAATGCATGGCAATCTGCAAGTAAATGGCCGTTTTAAAAGAGATAAAACCGTGCTAACATGCAGCACAAGAGTTCATTGCGACTTATCCATGACCCGCCAAGCTTAATGTGGGGTGTTGAAACTATTTAAAATTCTATGAGCAATTAAAATTCCATTCACCAATCCAATTTCTGTTAATTTCAGTTGGGTGTAGGTACGTATATTTTAGCCTGGCTACAAAATTGCCCATTATTATAAATATGTATGTACATGTACATATTTTAACCAATGGACCAGTCTGGGCGCCAAACAGTTCAAATATTTATTTCAAAAAAAAAATGCAAATCAAATTTTTTTTTTCTTACATAATAGTGCTGATTAGATTAGGCATCACATATTATTTCTATCTTTTTTTTTTCTATTTTAACGTAGATAATCATTTTGAAATTAATAAATTATTATCGACATATATTGTACATGTGTATGTACATACAAGTATTGAAATATATTGAATGCGATGAGTAGGTAAGTATTGGTTGAGGAAGGTTTTATTTGAATTCAGTTTTTCCATGTTTATTGTTTTGATGCGTTGGAGTGAGCAAACTACACACTTCATTCTAATTAAAAAAAAAAATTCAAATGTGACGGAAACTTTCGACAATGTTTGAATACAAACATAATTTTTCAAGTCCAACCGAATAGAGCCGAAATGAGGTCGTAATTTGCGAATTAGAAAAAGTAAATGTGGAAATTTCGTTTGACAACTCATTGTTGTTTTCTCTTTCTGTCACATAAAGAAATTTGAAATTTGAAATGAAAACAGGCTATAATAGATAGATTCTATTTCGAATAAGTCTTTTTGTATATCTTGCTGTTAGGAAATCGTTCAAAAATTGTGAAGCGAGAAGAATACAAATATGCTACTTGTTATTTCTACGTTAATAAGTTTTTTTTTATTATCGTTCGTGTGTAAACAAAACGTTCATATGCCATTTTTTTTTTACGAAAAAATATAGGGATGAAGTTTTTTTGATCAGTTGTCCCTTCATAATACCGAGCTTGTTATTAAAAGGAGAATAAATAAAATTTCTTAGTTATTTAATTATTAGAAGCGATATTTTTTATCTAATTTGCAATTTCATTTATTTTAATATCAATTCAGTTCATTATTCGTGGTACAAGTACATACTTAAGTAATTCGCCAAATCTTATCCCCTTTAATCAATCTTTTAATATCATTAAATCTGTTTTGTTCAATTCACTGCATAAATCTAATTTTTGTATTGCATCATTTTCCTTACTTATAATAAACAAAAATTGAATGTCAAGTTTTTGTGGGTTTCGGTTGCAAAACAAAACAGCAACAAGAAACAAATTACAAGTTTTCTTTCCGCTAACAGAATTCAACCAGTTCCCATCACGCCACTTCATTTCTTGGTAAACGCCGAAACTCCTTTTTTTTCTAGAAAAACAACACGCGACCAGAAAAAGAACTAAACAAAAAAAAAACAATCAAAAAGATCACATCACACTTTAAAAGTAGAGAAGCAGAAATTCAGCCATTCTATGTATAGTATAATAAAGCGGATCCCCGATCACCATAATACAACCTTGACCCGTAATTATTTACGACCGCCTTGACCTTGCAAAATAAAATCATAAAATGGAGTAACATAATACATAGAGGAAAGAATAAATCAGCGACAGCAGCAAAAAAAAAAGTTTCACCAAAATCTTAAAGGCGAATCCTATGCAACAATAAATTAAAAAAAAAAAAACATTTCGGATTCGATCTGAAGGGGTTAGAAGAGATAGTGGTGATCATGTTCTTTTTTTCTGCCGAAGAATATTTTTTGGGTTGGTATAGTCAAAAACAGGTAGATGCGCTCAACTGTTACGTCTTGTCGGTAGAACTTTTATATGCCACTAAAGCACACTGATCGCTTTTATCTTAGACTCTTATAGTTTGAGATGTAGTATTGTAAATCATAAAATTGTTTTTTTTACCCAAAAAAAGAGAAAAAAATATGCAATTAAAATTTGAAAACAAATTTCATTATTGACCAAAGTGTCTGAAAAGAGAATAGGATTTTGTTTCAAATAATGTGGGTTAAAAAAGTGTTTGAAAGTAGAATTAATTCTGAGAGGTCACATGACATATGTTGTTTGGGAACCCTGTCCTGTATTCTACAAAATATTTTGTTGATGAATTAGACAATGCATGAACTTATCTTTCATTTATGTATTAATTTTTTTCGATTTTTTTCGACTTTCTGAAGAAACAAAATCAATATACATTTATTATAACTAAATGTGCTTCCAAAATAAAACCCTACTTCCGAGAATATAAAAAAGTAGGTACAACCTAAGTAGAGAATAAAACAAAAGTTCGATAGTCTATTTAGAGGTAACAAAAAAAAACTTTAAAAACACAAATTAAAGAAAAGAATTTCGTTCAACATTTAATATTTTGTTAAGACAAGAATTGCGAGAATTACAGCCAAACTGTATTTGATGGTTCATAGTATTACGTTGACTTGCTAAGCATAACAGAATCCTTTGTATATGAAAGCTATAGTACTATCATGGTGGAAGTCGAATGGGGCGACATCTAAAGTGTCTGCGCAACCCTTACTCTTTTTTTTTTGTGGAGAGCTTATGAAAGTTATAAATGATATTTATTGATATTTTTGGATGCAATAATCCATAAAATAGTCTCCTCTTGTCTCTACCACCAATTTCCGACGCTTAAGACTCCCCAAATCGAATTTCACACCTCAAATTTTGCAGCGCCACCACAAGGGTCCGCGCAACCCTAAAAAAAAACTCGCCATGATAGTACTATAATTTATATATACAAAGCAGAATCTAACCCTTAACGAACTTTTATATCAATTTTAATCTGGACTTGGTGCTTTCTGATTATTAAATGTTGATGTCGCAAACATTTAATAAATTAGTATAAATAAATAGTGATAATGATAAGACAACGCTGTGTCGCTTTAAATGGTGCAGAAAATATCATAGACATTTTGAATTCAATTAAAAATGTATGATTTTGTAATGATTTTCATATACAAAGGATATTATACTTTGTATATGAAAACTATAGTACTATCATGGCGAGTTTTTTTTTAATGTTGTGGTGGCGCTACAAAATTTGAGGTGTAAAATTCGATTTGGGGAGTCTTAAGCGTCGGAAATTGGTGGTAGAGACAAGAGGAGACTATTTTTTGGATTATTGCATCCAAAAAATATCAATAAATATCATTTAAAACCTCCATAAGCTCTCCGCAAAAAAAAAAAGAGTAAGGGTTGCATAGGTAAATTAGATGTCGCCCCATTCGACTTCCACCATGATAGTACTATAGTTTATATATACAAAGATTTTGGGCATTCTAGATAGGAACCATTTCGAGCAGTTGTTTTATGTTTTTTTTTTCTGTTAGAAAAGCATTGCATAGTCTAGGGAGCAAATATATTTACCTGCTGCTCATAAAAGTATGTTAAATTCTACTTATAACCGGAAAAGGAAACCTACATTTCAAAAATATCGGAAGTGACTGTTTAATATTCAAAATACTGCCACATATAAGATGCGCACTGCTTTTGAAATTATAGATAGCTTTGTATATGAAAACTATCATGGTGGAAGTCGAATGGGGCGACATCTAAAGTATGCCTGCAACCCTTACTCTTTTTTTTTGGGGAGAGCTTATGGAGGTTTTAGTCGATATTTATTGATATTTTTTGGATGCAATAATCCAAAAAATAGTCTCCTCTTGCCCCTACCACCAATTTCCGATGCTTAAAGACTCCCAAAATCGAATTTTACACCTCAAATTTTGCATTTTATTGATTATAATTTTTTTTTTGTTTTTTTTTTCAAAAATAACGAAAACAATTTGTTTTGAAAATTTTGATACACAATATTATATTTATTGCAATCTGTGAAAATCTGTGCGTTGGTAAAAGCTTAAAACAAGCGATCAAATAGTTTGGTTTACCTAAAGTAGTCCAAAGAAATGATCCATTTTTGTTATACATTACTTTTTTTTAACAGTTCTCTGGTAGTCTCTGTTAAATGTTTGAGCTAAAAAAAATTTGTTTCAATTCTAGAGTATCATTCAAAAATCTTAAAGTCAAGATATCGAAATCGATTTGTATTTCTAATCCAAAATTTGACGTAAGTAAGTAAGAATTCCGGATGATATTGTCCCGTAGGTGCTAAGAAATTTTTTCCACAAAGAAGTATTAAAGATTTTTTTAATTTGTCAACTGATCCAACTTTATTACTATGCTATGCTACATGTAGCTTAACATAATGTTCATTCAAATAATATATTTGAAGACTTCTTTTTATTTAAATAAAAATAAAATTTTAAAACTCCTTGTTTCGGGTTTTGCTGGCAGAAATATGCACTCCGTACCTATAGTCGTAGGTAAAACATTAGGAAAACGTATTATTTATAAGATAAGATTAAACGTTTAAATATCAATACACATTTTCAGTTTTAGTTTCCGTAGAGTTATGCATCACTTGAAAGCAATCTAAAATTTTCGAAATCGATTTCATGATCAGAGTGCATTAAACTCAAATTTAAAAACTACATAAACAAATCCAAACGACTTTTTGCTAGAAAAAATCACCCAGTTTCGAAAGTCAAACAAACAAATTATTGTGTCCCAAAATAGTTCAAAAACTGAAGAAAGAAAAACCCCATATTATAAAAATACTTCACCTACATACCACACGGAATTCATTTAAAGAAGATTAATAAGTTCCGTTTTTGAGTCAACGAACTGTCCCCGCGCATTCACAGACAACGACACAACAAAGACGCGATGATGCTAATTCACAATAAGGATTTGAAATTCCAAATTTAAATTTTGTTTATAAATATGCAATTAATTTTATTATTTAATCTAATATTTTTTGAATTATATAGATATACTGTAAACATCAGAGTACAATAACCTTACAAAAAAGGTCAATGTACCAAACGTTTGTACCTTAAAAACCAACATGTGGTGTAATCTTTTTAATGTCACCCCAATATCCTATCATCATCAGCTTGAAAATGTAACGAGATTTTCAAATACGACTTCCTAATGACAGCCAAGATATCACTATGCATTTATCTCTGATAGATACACGAATAGGAGGTAATGTAGACCCAGTCTATCTAGCTAGATGACTTGCACCAATATCACAAGAGGCAGAGTGGCATTGCACTCGGGAGCCGTGAGTTTTTCGATTGAATATGTTAAAAATTATTTTTAGAATTTGACACTTTCTTTCTTCCCATACTGATCGTGTGGCACAGGAGGAATTCACTCTGATCTCTATATAGAACTAAGGAAGGTGGCATCCCCAACATTTAGGGGATGGTGAGAAAAATAAGTACATCAGCTTCAGCGCAGTTCTGTGAATGTGGATACATTCACTCTGTGCGCAGTTGCCGCCGATTTTAGTTTTAACTTAGTGCAATTTCGTAGCACACCGATGTAGGTTGTGACGTTTTTAGGTGCGTTCGTGATCTGAGTTTGTGTGAAAAATAAGTGCATAATTGGCGGATAAACAAATTTCGAAAACAATTCTAAACATTTGTGAATACTGTGAAAAAAAATTCTTGAGTGAATTAATAATAATAAAAAGTGAATAACGACTTAATAATTAAGGTAAGAACAAAAAAATTGTATAAATTAATGTATCGAGACAATGCAATTTGAATATTTTTACAAAAACATTTAAGATTATTAAAACCATTCGTGTGACGGTTAATACAGGAAATAAGTTTAGTTCCACTTGAATCATCATCAATCGATTTTTTTATGTGAGACTGTTTGTGCAACAAATAAAACATCGTTTTGACAATGCAATGGGAAGAATTAAAAAAGTTAAATTGTTGTTTCAATTGGGTTCTCCAACTTAAAAAAAATATCACGAAAACAAGTTCCTCAATTTGAAAAAGTATCACCTTCTTCTGTTTATTTTCTCATTAATGACTTCACCGATTTCGATGAAATTGTTTTCCATTATTTAGAGTAGGAAAATAAAGTGGGACTTAAAATAATAAAAACTTTTAAAGTTGAAAACGAATCGATAACGATAAAATTAACTGTTAAGTTTTTCGACTTGAAATGGTGATTTTGGGAGGTGGTGATTTTCTTTTATTCCAAATTTTTTTTTTTTAATGCTACGGGTACGTTCTGCCCTGAATTAATTTTGTTTTTATTCGGTTTGCTCGTAGGACAACCCTTAGAGTTTAGAGTAAAAGAAGGAGAGTAAAATAAAATATTGTAGCTGTCATTATAAACGTTAGGACAAAATTTATTAATTTTAAAAATGGTTCTTACGATTTCGATGAAATTTTTTTATTTGGGTTTAATTAAAATAATTTGATAAGAAAATATGTTTCAATAAACAGTTATTATTGCCATAGAATCGTATTTTTAGTTTTCGATTTTCTCATAAACGGTTTGGCTGATTGCGATACAAATTTTATTGAAAGAAGGTCATAATTTTCAGAAAAATAAAATTTAATTTTGAAAACTAAATATTTTCAAAATGAGTGAATATTTTTATAATTTATAATTTATAATTATAATTTACATTTGTATTTTTATGATACATAAGATGGGATTTTCACTTTTGAGTTCAAAATTTTTTGGCTTCTTTTTTTTGGCTAATTCAAAAAAAACATTTGTTAAAACGTCTTTATCACCATATTGAAAAAAATTACCAAAAGGTAAGAATTAAATAAATTTTCTTAGTAATTTTGTGAACTTCCTAAAGATGAATGTAACCATAAAACATTTTCTATACAAAAAAAAAATACTAAATCCTACCAAAGGTTGTACTTATACTTGTAATTCCTTACGTACTCTTAAGTTTTTATTCCTTAAGTACTTGCAGTTCATTTAAATTTTTTAACAAATCTCTAATTTCGTCTTTCTAAATACCAATACCATTTTGAATTTTAATACTGGACTATATTATTCAAAAGGAATCAGAATTTTCCATCTAAAGTATTGTAAGTGTTTCAAGCTTTCAAGAACTAAAAAGTATAATTCCACTGCAAGAAATGAAGAAAGTCTCTTTTTCATGTAGATTTCACTTCTATCAAGTGGAAAAACAACCTAGACACAACTTTTCAGCCGATTTCCCAAAAAATATTTATGCATACTTTTTTTTTTAATAATTATTGTTACTCTATTAAAAATCGAAAAATACTAATAAAAGAGAAATAAAAACATTTATAATGAAATTGACCTTTATTTGAAATCACTCTTTTCGAGTCGTATGGGTACACCTTGTGAATTTATTTTGTTTTCTCGACGCCAACCAACAATTTAAAAGGCATAAACTTTTCTCTTAAGATTATTAAGTTAAGAGATATATATTATATGAACGGGGAGACAGCTGTATAGCTATCGATAATACGATCGTTGCTGCCAGAACTGTCACCAAACATCCATTTAAAGGTGATAAAATTTTATGTGTCGCGCAGCGTCCCGAATGTCTGTCATCACCAATCAATCGGGAGAACGTCGCATTTAGCGCTTTTTTTCACATCTTATACCTCTCTCGAGTGTCTCTCTATTGGGAATAGGGGGTCATTGGACCAAGCCCAATCAGCTTACCAATTTTTTGAGACAATATTCTTAGTTATCTAATATACCTTTCAGAGCATCACAATGATGTCCATCCCCACTCGGTATTAGTATAAAGTTCCGCTTGAATAAAGGACCCCTCGTTCTCCTTACACCAATTCACTACATAAACCATTTTTCTCTATGTACGCAGCTTAGAGAAGTATTTGTCTAAAAATAGTTCAACTGTCTGAGGATGCATCCGTTCATCAGTTTCAAACGATGAAGACACATAAGGCACGCGCTCTCGCTCTTGCGTTCGCTGCTCAAGGCGATTTATCTTGAAAATAGTTGCGCCACGATAAGATCACCAAATAAACAAAAAACTAGTTCAGTTTGCTGGGGATCCACTGTTGGTGTATCCCGTGGGATATCTATTTTGATACCGGCATTTGTCTAAATAGAGGACTAATGCCTATGTGTGTGCTGTGTGTTTCGTGTGTTTCTTCTACATACATATATAGGAGCTATGGAAAGTTCTCCTTTACCGACGCCCGCGGCATCACCCCGACCTGACATCTCCTGCTGGATCGTATGGGTTTATGGATTTCTTTTTGTTTTTCAATTATTCCCGCCATCCAGTCACAATTAAAAATAGAACAAAAATCTTCCTTTTGGTGAAATATTATTTTCCAACTGAACTGATTGCGTCTTTGTTTTTGTTTTCCTCTTTTATGTTGTTGTTTTATGGCAATACAATGACTGGGGGATAATGGAATCCCTCTAGATTCTAATGTCAGGAGCGCGTGCATCACCATCACACATCAGCCAAGCCGCCAAGAAAAGAACCCCAGCTGAATAGCAGTTGTTGCTGCTCGCGTTGTTGCTCTTGTCGTTGCTTAGATTTGAGGAAAAGATGAGAAACAAAACTGGACATGAAAATATGTATTTGTACGTACTCGTACCTTAAAATAAAATATAACACATTCGTGGAGAATAAAGTAATTGGGATTTGGGAATAGTGTTGGGGGTCCAACTAACAACCATCCAGAGACTTCCTCAACTTAGATATACATACGTACGCTTAATACATACATATAATGTAGGTTCTATATGACATGGGGAGCAAAATGTTCGAATAGAAATGTTGTGTTGTTCCCAGACAGGATATATTTATCTTGGGAATGGCGATGGATGTTAAGGAAAATCGTTTTAATCAACAGCTAAGGAAATTTTCAGAATATTGTCATTATTACTCGAAAGGCATTAGCAGTTCAAAAAATATTATTTTTTTTTAGTTTTAGTACTGTAGCTTAAAATAGATTTTTTTTGTTAATGACAGAAATTATTTTTTTTAAAGGGGGCAAATCAAAAAATTTCATACATAAATCGTGGTTTTTAATGTAAGGTATTCGAAAATGTTTTATTTGATTTTTGATAAATACATAATTATAAACAAAAACGTATTTTATCTGTAAAAAATTATGTCTGCAGATACTTTCTTAAACAAATAAAAAAATCTTGGACTTTGAGTTCAGTCCATACAAAGTGATATTTAATGAATAATATTTTTATTTCTGATTTTATTTAGCAATTGCACTTATTTAAATTTAGATGGGAACCGTACTATGAGCTCAGACTTAAATAAAATCGCAATTACCTTTTTGGTCCTTTCAGTATTATGCTAAATCGAACGTCACTTTGACTTTTACAAATTTCAAAAAAGAGTATGATCGGGTATTTTTGGTTTGATTTTACGAGTTGGAAAGGCACAAACCTACTGTTAAGCAACTTTATAATGATTAACTCCTTACTAAACTTTTCTTGATCTTAAACTTTTGCTAATTAGTATCATTACATATGTAATTATATTGGTAAAATCAAACCGAACAAGCCTAAAACAATTTACGTTCGTAAGCGAACGTACTCTTTTTGACATATATAAATGTCAAAGTGACATTAGAGTTAGCATGATGCTAAAAAGATAAAATAGGCCTTTGCAATATTAAACTTTGAAATTATTCGTAACAATCTAAATTCCATTTCGGCTTTTTGTTTTTTTGGTAGATGCAGTATCTATTAAGCCTATAAGACTATAAGATTCTCGCGTCGGGCGCCATGTTGCATACTGTTGAACATACATAGAATAAGATCGTCGTCCTTTACATTATAATTGAAAATTTCTACAAAAAGAAGAAAAGAAAACCAACATGGTAGGAAATAAAAGAAAAAACTATTTTTACTTCAACAACTAAAAGACATTTATAGAAAGTCTTGTGGAATAAATATTCCTTTTAAATATTACCTCAACCATCCCCGCATCTAAAATCATTCATTTCATCATCTTTTGTCTTGGGAATCCTTCTCTGTTAGTGATAAAATGATAATGACCATTCCATTTTATGAATCAGTACATTACCGATTTGGTACTTACTTTAATTAAAAACAAGCTGAGCACTTGTCAATATACATCGAAATGATGAAAAACTTGGAAATGAATAAAAAAAAATCATTGGCCACACAAACTCTTGCTAATGCGCGTTCAATAAAATGCGCACCCGTAACTAAAAATAAATAATTAAATTCCTTACTGGCGCGCGCGGACTTACAAGCAAACCAACCAACATAAGACATAATACACACGCGACATTGCAGACGGTGGTGGCAGTGAGCATTGGCGCGCTATTGCCGCCAAGTGATGGTCTAGGTCAGAGACGCATAAGACGCACTCGTTTTCATTTATGCGCGCATTCGTAATGAAATCGGAATTCAATACAACCGTCCGTCGACGTTTATTTATGGTTTGAAGAATGCTTTAAGTCTATTTTTATTGATCTTTTTTGTTTTTTATTTTTTTGTCTTAGACTCAATTAGATTTTTTTTTCACTTCATTTAAACAGGCTGACTGACAGCCGGGACTGATAATAATGTTCCAGAGCAACGATTTGAATGCTTCATTCACATCCGACCGGACAGATTACTCATATGACTCGGATTTGAATTTCTCTGGATTGGAAGGTGATGAACCACAATTTGAACAGCAACAACCGCAGCAACAACAAATAACACAGCAAGTACACGCCCATTATTATGGCTTTCGCACGAGGCATCTATCATGCATTGAGGAAAATGATTCCGATTCCCACCACTCAGTGCCGTACGATGTAATCAAAGACGCCGACGAAAGCTTCAGAAAGATCTGCGAGCAAAAATCTGATTCCTGGGATGCCGACGATATAACAACCCTAGACGAATCCCGACTTTATAATATCGATTCGTTTGAAGAATTGCAACTAAGCAAAACCGAAGAGGATGAGAACGAGGAATATTGGCAATCAACTGTATCAGAGCCATTACACAGAACACACTTTAAAGACAAAAATGGATTACCTGCTATTATGACCACTTCCTGCTATGGTGCTCTGAACAGTTCGTTTGGAAGTGATGCCAGTCCAGTTAAGAGTCAAATTAAAATCGGCCAAGAGCCATTGTATGCTACACCGGAGAAACGCAAAGATCACTATGCCATCATGAGCCAGTCTCAATCAAGTTCCATCTATGGCGATCAGACCAATATCTCATTGACATCCTCAATTGATCTGACCAGTTTTAAAGGCAATTCGACAATGGAGTCTGTGTTTTCGCTGGATGAATCAACAAAAGTCGGTTGGTGTGATGATGATGTTTCGGAAACAACAGCTGCCAAATGCATTAGTTCCGCACAAGCAGGTAAGTGATAGAATAGAAATTGCAATACTACTTAAAACATGTATACTTTCAATCGAAAATGTATAAAATGGAGATCAAGTGCTGTCAAAGTTAACATACATACTTTATAATCTTTTTGGGGGGTGGATGTGGAATCAGACATATTTTTTCTGAATTAATCGATTTGAGGTGTTTTTTTTTTTTTAATTTTGTTCTTGTAGTTTTGTGTGGTATGAAAGTGTTTCTACCTTGATTCATTTGCAAAGAGAGATTTTAAAAGGGTTATGTTTCCATTTTATGCAAGCATAAATTCAAAACAAATTAAAATACACATTTGAATACTGACATTTGGAGAATCAGAACTATCAATGCTGCGAGCACGCCAATTTTTATTACCATAAAGGTTGCTCTCAAGACTCAAGAAAGAATTTTTGAGTCGATTGCTTGACATATTGAAGTTAAACTCGGAAAACTCAAATATCAAAACTTACAAGTAATGTCCGCTTACGCTCAATTAGCAGTGATAGGAGGAACCAACGTGAAGTTGGCTGCTAGCAGTCTATTAATACATATTACATATTTTTTTTCTCCTTTTGGAAAATCCGTTATTAAATTACTCCGTCCAAGTATTTGGGTACCTAACCTACTTACTACTGCTGTTAACTTGTATTTGGGTGCATGCAATTTAGCGCTCTTTGTAACCTTTATTAAAAATGCTTCAAAAACAATAAGTGTTCTAGTACCTGCTACCTATAACTAATTTCCTTCCAATTTATGTTTTTGAAAGCTTACCTATAACTTTTTAAATATTTTAAATTTGGACAAAAGTAAGAAATACTCGTAAAAACTAAAATGAAAAATTAAATGACCTACATCTAAAACTGCAACAGACTCGGATTTAACGTAAAAAAAACCAGCGTTTTTATCGACGATTTTAATAACCTTAAAGCATAGAATTATGTTTTGATAACTCAATCTCACAATTTCAAAAATTTGTAGAAACAAAACCAATCGTTTACGTGGAAGAAAACAAAAACATTGTTGAAACCCCAATTATTCTCGAATGTCTCGAATGTATAGCTAAAATCTGGAAGCATAAAATAAAATAACATTTAGCGTTTTCAAAAGATTCTCACACTCTTTTTTATTGTACTGCATTGTCTGCCCTAATCTAGCTGCCGTTTAAAAGGTGAACGCAATGGTGATATTTTATATCTCATAGGTTTTCTTATTATATTCTTGTATTATCCTCCTAACTGGCGTTTCAATGCTTCTTCTCTTCTATAAAGTATCTATGTTCATATTTATATCTATAGCTATAAAAATGCTTGAATGCAAGTCCTCTAGGAGTGCTACAGGTAGATTGAGGCCGGTTGTTCATAGATATTTATATTTTTATGTTTGTATACAAATACGAAATACCTGATGATGGAGAGGTATCTTCTTGTTTTGTCTGAATCTGAGGTCTCTCTGGAACCAACAGAAGTGTCTTTTCTTATAGGAAAAATATAAATATAAGCAACACGTTTATGTGTGGACACAATAGTGTGGTGTATGTATGCTTTTCGTACATATGGTAGGTAGTTGTTTTTGCCGTTCTTTTTCTGTTTTATTTGTTGTTTTGTTTTTATTTTGTTGATGTGTTGTTTTTTTTTTGTTTTTATTCGTGTAAGCACGAGTTTGCCCAAGCTCCAGTCTAGATAAAATGTGAGAACAAAGTGTGCGCGCGAGCTGAAAGATGAAGAAGCAGGGAGAAGAACGATAACTCAAAGCAATGGAGGTAAATATCACTTTTAAAGTGGGAAAAATTACTAAAGTTATTGTTAGGAGAATCACTTCATCACATTTAAATAATTTAGCATGGAACTACCTACCAGAAAAAATTTAAATTATATTTATGCTGAAAAGCCTTACACTATCTGCTGTGATGGATTGGGAAATCATTGAGTATTTCTTCCGAAGCGAAACCAGTTCAATAGAGATATCCATCCACTGATGTGCCAGATCTAAGAAGAAACTGCAATATTTTACTATAAATGACTATCAATTTCGTCGTTTCCACCATTGCTTCCAATTGTTTTAGTAGGAAACATCTAAGAAAATAATAAATCTTTGGTCATGGATTTTGATGTGTATTAAAACAATTCCACCACACTCTATTTAGTTCAATTACTAAACACGCACTTATATCAACAGTAGAAAATTGAAGAATTCATTTCTGTTATTCCTTTTACTGGACTTCGTCAATTTGCAACCAATTAGGGACTGTTTCCCAAAATATTAAGTTTAAACATTAAAAACATAAATTGAATATTCAGGGTGATTTGCACAGGGCGTCACGAAAAAGTAATAGGTACATACAAGTTGATTGTTCAATAAAAAAAAGGGACCTATTTACCTCTTTTTGGAAGTGACAGTTGTCTAAAACAAGACTGTTAAAACATTAACGTTCTAAGTGTTGCTGTCGTTTAGTTATATTTATTTTTACACAGTAAAAAACAATATGTATGTAGGAGTACTACCAACAAGGTCGCGTCCCATATTATATATTCTTCCGTCGTATATCCTTCAATATAACTTTATTACTTGTTGTTTAAAGCTATTTTTTATAATTATTAAAAATTATTAAAATATTGACAACTCAGTTTGAACAAAAAAAAATTAATTTTATTTCAAAAGTTTCGTGTTTGAAAATTTATTTTAAAAAAAACTATAACATAACATCTATGGAGTTGACGTTGTTTTTTTTTAACTCGGTCTGCCCACACGTCATATATTTTTTTGCCCCACCCTGTAATAGTCTAAGGGCTTTAAATAACTTAAAAAAATGATTAGTAAATTTGTTTGTCCACTCTAAGCGAGCGCAATATTAGTCCCTTTAACTATTTTTTTTTTTTGGTTTTGAAATCTACACACTCTAACCTTTGGTCAACCACCCTGTACAATTTGTATAGGAAAATCTAATTAACCACAACGTAGAGGTACTTCAATTCAAAATGTACAGAATATTAAGTCATTGATGCCGATGACTGGCAAAATTCTATGTTAGCGCATGTTTGAAACTCTATACCTTCTCGCTTTCGCATTAAGTTGATTGCTTCAACTTGGTTATTATTTTAATATTTTGCGTAACAGATAAAATAACTCGAGTTCGCAAGGAATTTCCGAATGATGTACGATGGCGTTATGTGAATACATTTTATAAGTGGCGCCCTACTTATTTCTATGTTAAGAGTTAAGTAAATTGTAGATACTTAGATTTTATTTGTCCAGTAAAACAACTTAATAAAAATTAGCTAAAAAAATGCCTTAGTGACTATTTTAAGTGTTGGCACGGTAATGAAAAGTATTTTTTTTCTGAACTTACCTAATTGAGGCTCTAAAAAAACTATTTGAATTAAAAAAAAATAACCTTTCCTATCTCATTCCTAATCAATTAAAATATATTTACTGAAAATTCTATATAAACTTCGGCTATAACAATATTTAAAAAACAATTTATTCCACTATCAGAGCACTTAAGCACATTTTACCGTGAACGTTTTAAAAAAGTGATAAGGAAGTTTGAAAACCGCGAGGAGCCACATTTTATTAGACTGTATGAATGGAGTATGGGGGTACTATATTAAGTAGAGAGAGGTTCTTCGTAGAGTTGTAGTTTGTAGATACCTCGTATAACCAAACGTCGTCGACGAAACGAAGGCGGAGATCGACAACGATGACGACCGACTATGAATACAACCACGACAACAACACGATGAGATTATTCGATTCGCCGCTGCAAAGTTGTTGTTGCTTTTAGCTGATACAAATACAACTTGTATAGCGTATAGAGTCAGAGTCTGGCTTTTTATTGGAAAGGTACACGAAACACGATTTCAATTCAGTTTCAGTTTGTCAGTTTGAGGTTAAACAACGGCTACCGCTTAGCTGCTGACACATTCTCTACCGGTCGACCGTTGTGTGTGCGTTTTCTTTGCGCAATCGTCAAACAAACCGAAACTTCAACAAAAACGAAATAAAAAGAAATATTTGAATGAATCGTTGGAATTTTTTAAGGGACGAAATTTGATGTTACATGCGATGATGTGCACTTATATGTGATCCGATCGACATTATTATACCTACTCGTACATACCTGGCTAGTATATCATTCCCTTATCGCAATCGATACTCTTTATTAGTTTTTGGTTTTGGTTTTCGGATATCTAAAAAATTCATTGGTTCGAATCAGCTCCTCGTGTCGTGTATCTGTGTACAGGGTTTACCTATTTGTGTAACAAACAAACGAAGGTGCAAATTAAACAAATAAAATAATAAAAAAAAGTTATCTCGATCAATATTGGCATAAACTAGAATCGAATGGCACCAGAATCGAATCGAATTGAATCTATTGGTCTTCGATAAGAAGACTGTCATTGACTAGAGTGAGCTTTATTGCAATATTGTAAATTTATAGTCTGTGATTTTTTTTTCTTGTGTTGCCACATTTATGGACTTGGCGGAGCGGCTTCTTGGAAGACAACGCAGCCAAGACTTAAACGAGTGTTTGTGTGAAAAAGAATGGGAGCATACAACTCCGGCCCCGGTCGTGTGACTCTCCGTATACCGTCCGTCTGAGTTCTTCTTTTTGAATTCTTCTATACCGAGAAAACGTTTAAAAAAAATCAAGTTTTTTTGTTTTATTGCAAATGAAGACGTTTCTTCCTTAAAATATTAACAACATGAAATAAAAAAAGAAATTCGCACTAAACTAAGCAACGAACAAAAACGTGAGTCAGAATCGGGCCGAAACCGAAACAGTGAAACGACAGCGGCAAGTGTTTGAACGTTTTTTTTTTTTGTTGTTTTACGTTCAGAGATTTGTATCTGATTTTTGCACAGTTTTGTGTTGTTTTTTGTGGTCCAAAGTCTGTAGCGAAAACCGGGCATCTAAATTTAGATACCAGAAATAACATTTAAGAAAAAAAAAAGTGAACAAAAAACCAAAATACAGAAACTCCATGAGGACTCCAACAATTCAGTGACAATCATCATAAAGTTTGGCCCTTCAGTCTCGACGACACGAAGGTTCCTCTTTACTACGACGACGCACGGCTTGTGTTGGCCAAACCATTGGCGGATCGAAGATGTCTTTGAAGGATAAACTATTTCAAAATACTTGGGGCAGCAATAAAACGACTGGTCGCCGATCTGGAAGTGGGTATAGCTGCAGTTTTTTAGGTAACTCATCACTCATTACCGTGGGAGCTTTGGTTGTTTGTTTTAATTTAACTATAATAATGGTCATGGACAAAAGAATGTGGTATGTTGGCTGGGGTTCGCCACATTTAATTTTAGTTTTGGTTTTATAGGTATGCCTATATATCTTTTTTTAATGTTGTGATGTCTTTGAAGGAATTCCAAGATGATGATGGGAAATGTAATGAAAACATTGGAATTTAATTCTTTTTTGCTTTCTTAGAATAAGATCATCTTTGAAATTACTTATAAGAATATATTTTTTACAGTTCGTATGTTTAAGTATTTTTTTTAGTTTGTAATGGGATATTTTTGGTAGGTTTTGCTATTACAAATACATATACTGTGCTTCTTCAATGTCATATTATTTCTGTGTTGTCAAAAGAATATCTTATCAGAAAATGCTTAAGAATTTTAAAATATTTTCTACCTGTGTGAATTCTGAATAGCTAGCTATTAGGGATTCACCAAATTTAACCTTCAAAAGAATACCTACTACGTCACACTTTGACAGCAACAACGAGATCAATAAGGTTTTCTGAGAATAGGGAGATCAAGAGAAGATATATTGTCCAATTAATAAATGCTTTGTGTAAATACTTACGTCAAAAAAGGTTTCTACATTGAAGATGAAACAATTTTCAGTTTTTAACCTGAATTACCTCATTGGAATGGCTCCCAAAATTTTTTTTAAATATGTAGGCCTACCCTAACTTTTGTGTGTTTTTGTCGTGAAATGAAAAACCAACGTACTTCAAATTAAATGTTTGTATAATTATACAATTAAATTTGTTTAATTTGAAAAAAAAGGATTATGGATTGTGTTTGCTATTTTAAATTTTTTTTTTACTTTTTTCATTTTCATCGGCTTTGTATCTATTTTTATTAATTTTTCACTTGTAAGCTTATTATTATACATACTAAAGAAATCGTTTTGTCAAAGTAACTGATTTTAGCTTCAAAATGTAGGTACATGAATTTTTTGTTAAAAATGTTGTTTTTTTTTAAGTAAAAGTTTAATATCAAATGAGACAAGAATGATGATATACCTAATTGTTGCAAAACGTGAATAATTAAATTATCAAAAAATACTGTTAGGCATAAAAACCTGTCTAAAATGCGTTATTTCAAAATAAACAAGCATTTTTATATAAAAATCGTGTTTAAGAAAAATAAAAAAAATTTATGACTTTTGAAGTACTGACTTGAGATTGCTTCTCATATACATAACGGCCGCATATATACTCGTACAAGTCCAAATACAGAATATGAATCGATGCACCGCGTGAATTCTGACATGTATCTAGGTACATACATATGTATGTCAAAATTAATTCGTTACTTCAAAAATAAAAACAAATATTTCTTTTTATTCTTCAGTACTCTGGACGAGTGAAATTGGAAATTGTAGTATGTATATTATTTTCAGTTGTTGACATGCGAATAAATAAAAATAGAGTTTTATTTCTGTATATATACCTACATAGGTATTATTTCAACGCTAAATTGTTCCATGGTTTTGGGAGAGCATTTAACGAATCCAATCTGCTTTCAAAGATTGGAAAATTTATATTTTTATGATATCTAAATATTTAATTATTTTGTCAAAGATGTCTATCTATTTTGTACCCTTTTTTAACGCCCCAGTCCTACTGTTTGTTAAGTGTTTTAAGATGTTGTTATATAAACCCTTTCCCATAAAACAAAAAAAACAACACATCTATCATCGCTACAAACCACTCATTAAGCTTTTTTTTAACATACAGGATAACTCTCTCAGTTAGCATTAAAATATGAAAACTTATTGCACCATCTCTCACTAATTGACCCATTTTTCTTTCTCGATAGTGCGCCAACAACCAAACCACACAAATGACTCAAGACTGCAACAAACCTAGTCTAAAACTCTCTCCTTTTTTCAACATACACTCTTACCTTAAAATATTACCTAAGACAATCTCTTGTTGAAACAAAAAAAAGCTAACTAAAGACCCGTATAATACGAGACTCTTAATTGAAAACGGAAAAATAAGACACAAACAAAAAATAACAACAATCATCAACTACTTCAGAGTCATTAAAACGGGTGAAAGCATCGAGTAGATACGGAAGTCCAATACTGCGAGTGTTAGTACCTATGCCTCTATAGGTAGGTACCTTAGTTTTTATAAAAAAGTTAAATTCAAGATTGCGGTACATATATAATACGAGGTCCATAACCCCTTACTTGGGATTTATTTTAAAATCTCTTCCAAGTCATTGATAGCAATATTATAATAATTCGGCAAGCTTTTTAATTGTTGCTCCCCTGTCCGCTGACATTGCCATCATCTCAAATCTAGTCCCTGGTGCAAAGTTAAGTGCTGCGCGTATAAAATACAACCCATTAGATACTTTATTATATCTTTTATGCTTAGTAGTTACGGCTACGACTGAAATTGGCAGTAGCTAGTGGTAGCAACAGCAGCAACCTTTTAAGACCTGAGTCAATTAAAATGTAATGAAAAAACTTGTCTCTTGTGAAATTTACAACTCATTAACCGAGCAGAAAAGAGACAGTACTCATAGAGTGAATGAGAGAGGGTGGAAACCAGTTGTGGGGATAGAGGAATGGTGTCCGACTGTTGATTTTTTTTCTTTCTTCGTTATATCTTAATGCACTTTAAATAGTCCTCTAGGATGAGATAACTTTTTTTTTGATGGAAAACGATTTAGGAAAAATACACTCCGTTTCATTGGGTTAATGCACTTAATGTATTAAAATAAAGAACATCCGCTCTTTTGCGTTTATATGCGGTCTAAATGGAAATTTTGAATAATATTTTCAAATCCGTAAGTGAGTTTCGGAAAATAATTTTTTTACATTTTTTTAAATACATTCAGACATAGAGAACACTTTAATTTTTAAGTTAATTTGTAAGATATTCAAAAAGTGAGTTCAAAAAGTTTTCACTCCAAGTCGACAACCATGGTTAAGTCGCAGATAGGTCTAAATTTTTATGAAACTTTTTAAAACTTCAATTTTATTATTTAAGAGTTGCCCAGTTCACTAAACAGCTAAATCGCTTTCGGGAGTGAAGTGAGAAGAATCGGGGAGCAATGCTAGTCATCACACTTCATTTGTTTAGAAATTAGTAGGAGCAGTTTGTAATAGCTAGGCAGTATTCAACTAGACATTTTATTAAATTGTATTACTCGATTCTTCTTTTTCTTTTGAAATATCATTTATTAAAAAGAAAAATAATATGATTCTAAATTTAAATTCACCCAATCAATTGATCCAGAGTTTAAGTGCGTAGGTGCTCCTTGGACATTGTAATTGAATTAAAATTATTATTTTTCAAAATCTGATAATTAATCATCACCATTACCTCATATGCCTACATAAATTAAAGTGGTAGTGAATACTTAGACTGAAAATGGTGATCATTAAAATCACATATCATATTTTTAAATTTTACGAAATACCAGTAGTTGTTGTAGGTACCCGTAGTTGCCTTCTTCCCACCTTCCTTTCTCTACCTGTCTGGAAAAACAGTTGCCTACCAACAAAATACAAAAACAACAAAAAAAATCTCTGTAAACATAGATATGTGTGTTTTTATTAAATAAACAGATGTATGTCACCGCGAGATAGGTGCCTACCTCTATACAATCTCGCCCATATGAGCTACTATGAGTGTTCGGGTGATATCACTTCCTGTCTCGTTAATATGGATTGCACGACTCTGCGTTCTAACTGAATTTTGTTAGACCTAAGAGCCAGATGACGAAAGAGTATATCTAGTTTTAATTTTTATGTGGTGCACGAAGCTTAGGTGGGCTCTGGAGGTACTCTTTATAAAATTTTCTATTTGTTTATTTTTTTTATATTCCTTTACGATAAGATAACACATGTTTTTTGTATGTTTCAACAGGTAATATTGTGTTCAACACTATTTTCTATGCATTGCGTCATCAAGCTTTTATTTTGATTTTTTTATGAAATAAGTTTTTGGAATCATTATGTCATTTTGAAGATCTTTCTTAAAGTTAGGGAACTGGTGGCAATTGCAATTTTCATATGATTTCCGTAAGCGAAGTTGGAATGAAGTTATCATCTAAAGCTAATTTTATTTAAAAAAAAACATGATTTATAAAGGACAAAGTCCTTAGTTTTGTTTCTCAGTTTTACTTACTGTCAGATTTTTTAAAAAATTCCAACAATTTAGAAGATACCGCCCAAAATCAAACTTGACAGTCAGAAACATTGCGATAAATCTTAGCTAATAAATGGCTGTCGATATTACAAATCTTGCCACTACCATCAGCTCCCTTACTTCTCAATCAGTTTTTTTTTTTTGTTGTTATTAAAGGCGCCACCAGTCTAGATCCGTTAATTGAGAACTTTGTTTATTTTTTTTTGTAGGTGGTAAACAGAAGCTTAATTTTTTAATAATAAACTTGTTGCTAATTCGCTATATGTATCTATCGTAGATTGTTGAACTCATCAAAATAAGGCAATCTAATCGTTATGTATCTATAGACATGAAAAATACCAATAAATATTGCTGGTGTGACACAGTATTTAAACATTTATCGTGAATCTCTTTATATGGGCTTGTTACATTCCATTCCAATGAATTGAGACATGAGAATAAATTTATTAAGTGAGAATATCTATGTATAGCAGCAAAAAAAAGTGTATCAGATCAGAATTGATTTGTTTTCTTTTTTATTTATGGAAACGACACACTTCTCTTGAATTGAAATGTTAAGAGTTGTACGTTTATATATGAACATGAGCAATAAAAATTTATATATTAAAGTATTTGCTAGTTATAAAGTTATTTCGTGACAAAAAAAAATTAAAAATTTATGGAATTTTAGGTTAACCAAGTTCATATCTACTTCTTTTGTTTTTTTGTACTTAACTATAACTATTTGCAATTCGAGCCAAAATCCAAATAGAATAAATTCTAACTTCTTTTTATCTTCGATGTAATGTGTGAAATAAGGCTAGCGTTTATAACTAAAAATTTCGATATTTATTTTTTTTGTAGGTTTGTACATATATGTATGTACTTTTTGGCGTTGAAATAATTTTGTCTCTCATTTCATTTAATTAAATTCTAATAATTTAAATAAACTGGTCACTGAGGCGTATGTGGAACTTTTTTTCAATTTTTTTAAGCGACGTACAATTGCCCACTTTATCAAACAGAAAATAACATACATACCTATTTGATAATTTGATTACTGAGTGTATGTGCGTACTGACAATTGATAATGTCTTGAAAAGTTGTTTTCGCTGAATAAATGAAAATTGTTTAAATAGCAAAAGTCTCAATAAAAGGAAAAAAATTCTTTGATAAAAAAAGTTCTCTGAGATTGTGGAGGAATGTTGTAAAAAAAATCTTAAACATGTAATGCACATGTTACAAAATATTAACATTTAGAAACAAAATAAAGAATTATTTATCAAAATCATGAAAATGGTCCCTGTAAAACCCAATAAGTTTTCTAGAAATAAAACCTAAAATAAATATATTTGTCTGATATATGTAAATAGACAAGTGTAATCACCTTCAAAAAATCAAAATTCTTCAAAAATCAAAGAAACAAAAAAAAAACTCCTACCGGTTTTCTTTTCTAATTCGATATAATTTTGTGATGAAAACGCATTCCAGATTATTCACCACACACTGTTTCCGGTCTTGTTATAAATCTTATTTAATATAAATTAACCATCATAACTAAAAGTAACAAAAACCGGCTGTATAGAGCTTCGTGCGTAAAATAGCCTCAATTAAATTATACCTACTAACAATAAGCTAAAATTCTCTCTCATTTTCTATTTCGAGGTCATGACTTAAGGCTTAAGCCAACATTAAATTGGAGATAACACTTTGTCAACAAAATTTTGTCAGTCTCTTTCATGCCATATTTGGTGTACTCTTTTTTTTAACACTCGCCCAATTGACCCAATATATTCAAATAAAATCAAGGTAGGTGTGACACATAGATTGACACTTAAAGCGTGGAACTTAACAAATTTAGCCAAATGTCTGGGGTACTTTATTGAGTTTTGTAACATTCAGTTCCGTTCAATTTCAAATACGGATATACCAGTATGCCACAAAGAGTGTGGCCCCTACACATTTGGTTCATGATTTTGAAAATTAAAAAAAAAAAATAGACTAAACTAAAATAGGTTATCTCTTCAAATATGATATACTTAATACTTATGTACATGAGCATACAATTTACATATATACGAGTAGCTTATGATGTCAACAAAAAAAAACTATTAATCTGAAATTTAAGAACGCGCAATTTAACTCAAGGGAAATCAAACACTTATACAACAAATGGTCTTTTGTTTATGACTTCAATCGCGATTTTAATCAAAACACACCTAAATAAGTATTAAACAAGATTTATGGTGACACTGCGGCTTAAACATGGTATTTTTATATACATAGGTAGTCAAAAGGTCTACGGTTTCTTGGCGTCTTGTAGAATTTCTAGCTTTTGTTTTTCTCTATGTTTCGAATGACAAGCTAATTCTTCATTAACCATATTAATATTTGCATTTAAATTTCGTCGAAGCCAGTTTTTTCTTTAAGAGAGAGATGATCGAATTACAGGTGTGTTGCTTATTTTTAATTGATATTGATCTATCGTTTTTTTTTCACTTCGTTTATGTTTACACTCAGAAAAAAAAATGTTTTTTTTATCGGGGAATCTATTTATTTTTTTTTTCCAAACATACATTTTTCATGGTGAATTAATAATGCTGATCACTTTTAAATGGGGAATGAAAGAAATTTGAACTCTTCCAAAATAAGCCCAACAATAGTACATATCTACATACATACATACAATACAATTTAAAGACTATAAAGAACATTTTTGAACACACTCATTCATATCTTCCAAAATGCGGCTTTTTGTATTCAAAAATCTGGACTTTTAACTATATTTTGAAATTTAAAGCCAATGTGCACCAGTTCCACTAATAAATCGTGTTCTTTTCCCAAATGGACGGTGTTCGGATTATTATTTTTTTTTTTTGAAAACCTACATGCATTTATTGGAAGTGATCTGCAGTTTAATGATTTACCACAATGCGTTAAAAATCCCTGATTTATTCTAATATAATATGCATATTTCCCATAATATTAGAAAAGAAGCATACGCATATTTTTTTGCCGAACAAATTCAATTTCTCCAAGTGTATGTACACATTATAATTCCATTGTATTGTTTTCATTTTTGACTTAATTGCCATCATCAGAAAAACAACAAAAACAAAAAAAAAAAAATAAACACATTCGTATATATTTACATTAAAACAAAATTGTGTGGATTGATTTTTTTTTTTCTTATTTCAATAACAATACATACGAGTATATGTACACCAATGGCCAACCCAAACCCAAGGATTTATTACATCAGTTTTGAGAGAGGGTTTCAAAGGTTGACTTGAAACTCCTCTGATTGTCGTGTCTTGTTTGACTCACAATCGGTTTGCTAACAGCATTTGTATAAATTTCTTAAACAACAATTTGTTATTCTGTGAAATTAAAAAAAAAATCATTATTAAGTGCTCCGATAGAAATATGGGGTATACACATAATAACATACATAATTAGAACTGGTTGGTTGCCACTTAACTAGTTGTTAGATAGAGTAGCTTAAACTTTTTAGAAGTTGGTATCTCACGACCACAATTATCATTCATTAACTAGCTTTTTTTTATATATAGTACATTGCATACAATATTGCTTAAATCATTAAATTTGTATTGTACGAGTAGTTTTTTTTGCAAGACGTATAGATAGAAACTACGTCATTTAGAAACAATGCTTCAACTTAGCGCAGTAGTGGCTCAACGCCTTTCAATTTAAAAAGCTATTAAATTTTTAAGTGGTTGACATGCATTTCATGAATAATTTAAAGAGACATTTTATGGACAAACGTTTTTTGGGAATTACGTAGTTTAAGGTTTCACTTGAACCCATTTTTTTTTTGGCTAAAAGTAAGTTTTTTCTTCTTTGTTTTTTCAATTATGTTAAAATAAAAACAAAATGACTAAGTACAAGTAAATTATTCATATTTATCAAGATAATTTAGTTTATAAATATTTTAGATGAAAAATGAGCCTTTTCTTAAAAGCTTAATATCAATTCCTTAATTGTGTAAGTGTGTATCTCTTCCATTCCAACCGTAAACACATTCATCTTCTTTTATACTCCTAAAATAATTATTACACAAAAATGGTATAAAAAGATAACAGAGAAAGCTAATCGAAAATGAAAAAAAAAGTTTTTTCTTTTATTTTGACACCGATTTTTTAATAAGAAATATTTTTTTTTTACTCACGCAGAAGCTTTTTTTAACAATAGATCAAAAAATTAATTTATTTTTACCTATCTAAGGTCTTTTCTTCATGAACATAGATAAGATTTAAGCCTTCTTTTGGTTTTCGATTATAATTTATATATTATGCCTCACAGCTTCCTATAAGATAGATTGTCCATTAGCTTTTAAGAAATTAAAAAAAAAGAAAGATACATATGAATATGAGAAGCTCCTGTTGTGTCGCAATGTTTTTTTTTCTTTTTCTAATTTAAAATGTTAATATAACTATGAACAAAAAAAATATTTAGTGGGTATGATATTTTAAGAAAAGTTTTTTATTTTATATGAATATTATTTGTAAACGCCCCTTTTGATGATCTTCTATTATTTTCAAAAGTATATTATTCTACTATACAGTTGTGGTTAATATTGGGTGGGGTATTATAACTAAGATTAACTGCAAGTATCTATCAAACATAAGCTGTTGTAGCTGTTTTTTTTTATGATAGAAACTAATTTACGTGGAATAACATACATTAATCTATTAAGTTTTTAGGTAAATCAACTTCTTTCGATCGAGATTAATTGAAAACAAGTAGATTAAACTACTTATCTGTCATAAATCAAGAATTTTTATTTATTCGAAATGCTATATTATCATAATTCAAAGAACTGGTTTTCTATCGAAGCTATAGCTCTGTCTGTTTTGTTGCAAGTTGATTTTATAATTTTGTTTAAGAGTTTAAAAAAATGGAGCCACAAAGCTAATTTGGATAGTGTTTCTATTAATTAAAAATCAAGTTTATTTCAATTTTAGTGCACTCGTTCGAAAAAGAAAATTGGAAACTATTTGGAGCTGTTTTTGTGATTTTTGAAAGGGTACAATTTCGTAAACAAATTTTACGGACATCGCGCTCGGAACAATTAAAAAAGGAAAATGTTTGCTCTTTAAATCTGGCTTAGGGCTCGAAACACTATATCTCCCGATTTAACCAAAGGAATATTCAAGTTAATTAAATTAAAATAGAGTACATATATATAAAGTTTAGATTTTAGACACTTGAAGGTTTACAAAGGATTTTCTGAAGATGAAATTGGTTTGAAAAAGTTCAATGAAATTACTTTTTTCACTTAGTTTTAGAAATCTGCAATTTATGAAATTTTGCGAATGGATTCAATATTTGTACTTTTTATTAAATTTCAAAATGCCAAAGATCTCTATAAGTTGATTGGTTGACCACTGACTGAGTTAAAACAGCTGTTCTGTTGAATCTGTTCTACTAAGACAATTAAAATATGTCTAAAAGTTAAGTTCCTTTTTAACAAGCACTGCAACGATAAAAAAGCTGTGACTTTTGTCATAACCCACTTAAAATTTATATATTAACAGTCCCACTTAACGGAACTTAACGAACCAAAGCAAATTGTTCAGGCAATACTATAATAAACTGCTTAATACGTGCTATGTCGCCATCCAAATGAAGTGGATTTCTTAGCATATTGAATCAAAATATTTATCGCAGTTCTATTTCAATTTCTCTCATCATTCAAAACTAACGCTTTGTCGTTTTGCTCTTTAAATCGAACGGTTACAAAATATTGAACTTGAATTAATTTCATGAATTTCCAAACACATTGTGTTTCTACCTTTATTTAACTTTGAAACGTTTGAAAAGTACTACAACTTACAACTTTGAACTTCCTTCCGTTTAGCACTCGAAAAAAAATAACTACAGACCTCTAGCATGAACATTGAACACATCCGATATAAAAAATAGAAGGGGAATCAAACTGTTAGGCTGTGTAGCCGCACGCCTCGCCACCACCGTCATCAACAGCTTGCGCGTTGGCGAAATACAAAAATCAAAAAAGGAGTTAAAAAAGGATACCTGTCGTTTTTTTTTTGTTTTTGATCGGTAGGTTGGTTGGTCGATCCATACCTATGTACATACACAGAAAAACACAGCGTATGCTGTGAAACCAAAAAAAAATAAAATAACTCAAATTTCGCCCACACGTTCTTACATCTACAATCTACATTGCGCCAATTGAATTCAAATGCATTTCGCGCACAGCATCCGCAACCAAGAATGGATAAATCTATTGGGCGTTCGCGCGCACTTTTTCATTCATATGATGAAGATTTGTTTAGATTACTTCTGGCCGGCAGACAGTGGGTCATGTTTTATCACAATACCAATAAATAAATAATTTTAAATTTTTAAGTTTCAAGAATCAAAATATTGAATTTACAGACCCTATTTTTAGTGTGTGTATACAAGTAATTAATGGGCTGCTAATAAAAGGTGTGTTTGGTAGCACGGAGACCACGAATTTGTACAATTTCGTACACATTTTTAAAAGTTGTCACAATTGAGTTTGTTAGGTCAAAAAAGTTGCAACAAAAAAGCGCTATGTGAAATAAAATAATTTCTCCCGCATTGAAAATCTTAAGAACTACAATTGCCGCAAAGAAGTATCTCTCTTTGGTTCATTTAAAATTAAGGTGTGAATGTGTGTTGCTGTTGTTGCATGAAGGAGGATTTTAAGGTTTTGTGCAAAAAAAAAATAGTTCAATGCGTTGTTTAACTTTTTTGCAAATTTCCGTATTTTATTTGAATGAAATTTTCTCTCACTACCCTGAATTGACAGGTTTTACACATTTTATTGTAAAAAGATACCAAACAGACCTATTGTATGTATTGTTTAGGCGTTAAGCTTTGTTTGGCAATACTGTTTCCAAGGAATGTTAATTGGACAGGTGACAGATGATTTGGGCACAGTATATTTTTTATGAAAGCATTTTTTCGCTATTTTTTTATCGCTTATACATATATTTAAATTATTGAACACATAATTTCATGTTTTCATTTTTTTTGTTCATTCTTAATGCTTTTCTTTCCCACTGTACCCTCACCGCCGGCTGTTCAAATACGCGGGTAGATTAAGTTTACACCAGCATCCGCAGTAATGGGCAATGGCATAAACTAAAATGTAGATCTAGTTTTCTGATGTATGTACGTCGTCTATAGTGGTCGTTAGTTAGTTTCATATAGCGATAGTTAGATTCTATTCACATGTTTATTTGTTTTAGTATAAATCGGCGACGGGGAAAATATTTTTTATTGTTGAAACAAGTGTCGCGCAGTTTTTTTTTTTGCAGTAGTATATAGTAGGTTAGTGAAATTATACCGAACTAAGCTCAGGCTCCATGGTGGCTTGTTAAACTTTTAGATTGAATTTAATGACCAGATTCCAGAGTAAGATAGTCATTTGTTTTTTTTTTTTTTTTTCTATTTCAAATAAAAACTCTGGGTCATTGCTCTAAAAAGATAAAAATGCATATGGCTAACAATTTAATGTGGGCGCGACACGATGAGATTCAATCTAGAAGCGAGGTGAATATTGTGTCTCATCTAAATTTTCTTGTATTTCTCAGCGAAGCTAATTCATTAAGAGCTACAAACGTGAACTTGAAATAATGTTTGTTTTAAGAGATTTTATGTGGGGTTTGGTTGAACTATAATGAAATCATTATGATTTTAATCGGTTTGTTTGTCACTATAATTAATTTGCTTTTAATTATAACAAATTGAAACTTGTGCAATCGGTTGACCTCTAGTCAGCCAACCATTAGTCGAATGGTTTTCAAATCATCTAGCAGGTAACATGACACACATTAATCCCACTATCCACCGACCGTTTGGACCCACACGCCATTAAGTCCACGCACTTGTTGACGTTTTTATAAACCAATGTGTTATTTGTTTAAAATGTAGGTACGTATGTAAATTTCAACTCAGCCAGTCATCGATTAGGCCAAAATGAACAAAAAAAAAAGAAATAACGCTAGTAATAATTTCTATACGGTAATTTCATGGCAATGAACCTTATAAAAGAGATTTTGTAACAATAAGAGGATTAGCAAAATTTGCTCATTCAGCCTGAAGTTAATGGGCCTTGGATTGTTCATACATATGGCTACAGCTATGTACATGTCTATACATAAACAATATAAAAGCTTTCAAACTCAACACATAATTCCAACCTTTTGTTTGGTATTTCGTACGACTTGTGGAAATTTTAAAAACCATCACCATGGCTTGCAGTTTTTTTTTACCAGAACCAGTTCTGCGAATTCCGGTATCCGGTAATGTGTTAATTCAAATATGAATTATATATGCTTATTTTTAAACTTGCTCATTGTTCTTTATTTTTTCAACAAATAAAAAAGAACATTTTACTTTTATTATTGTTCAAATTGGTTTGGGACAATGTTAGTTCATATCGGACGTATCTTAATGAGAAAAATAACTTCACAACTTATAAAACTCAAGTGATGAAGCATATGTCATTTATTTAAGAACGGATTTGCACTTAATTTACCTATGAACTTGTATGTAAAGGACCATGGCCCAGTCTCATCTCTAGTGGCCATGAGTTGGAGTTGAAATTGGTCGTTTTACACGTCACGTTTTTTTATTTTCGAAGAATTGTTTGTTTTTTGATTTTTATTTTTTTGGAGCCGTTTTCGAGAGATTTTTAACAATTTTAACGGTAACGTTTAATTTTCTATTTAAAATACAGTATTAAAAAACTGTTTGGTATAAAATGTGAAAATTGTTGAAATATTAAAGATACGAAAAAATGACATATGGAAATTTTTCAGACATTCTAAATAATGCAGTGTAAAAATTTATACATTTGATTTCTTTTCCAGACAGCTGTTATCAATTTAAGATAAGTGTCACAAAGAGATTCTTAAACCAGCTTAGCTTAAAGTCTCCAGTCTCCAAACCAGTTGATTTCACAGACTTGCGCCAGTTTGTCTACTGACGGCTACAAAGTCGCACCTATATTTCCTTCTCAATTATAATTTCGGTTGAAGTCTTTAAAACGAAACAACAACAACAAAAAAAAAATAACATTTTCATTGATCAAATTCATTCACAAAAAAATCCAATTCATAAATTAAATAAAATCCAAAAAAAGCCGACACATAAAATTCGACAAATACGACATTTTAACGTAGGCAAGACGACTGCTATATAGCCCGCCAATGCGTGACTTGTACAACATTTATGCATATAGCTATTGCAATTGTATTTACAATTAAGATACAAGTCTACCTTCACAACACCCTTTCATTAAAACATATTACATTATGTATCTACATAACGTAGACGTGTAGATATGTAAATAGGTATATTCCACTCTAGGCTTATAATAGGAGTTATTTCATCTTTTTGCAAAGAGTCTGACATTGTGTGGGATGACCGGTGGTGCTGCGCTGCGGTGTGGTGTGGTAGACGGACACAATCTTTTTATTCGGTCTTGTGTCAGGTTAAAACGGCAGAAAGTCTAGCTACAGCGCGCGGCTGTAGCATAGGAAACGACAAGCCCACGTAAATCATTTTAACATGGTGTTGCATCTATAGGTACGTTCTATACGACAACGACGCGACGCTGCGCTGGTGCTGGAGCTGATTGCTACTACTGCGTTGAGTGTTGATGCAGTCCTATAGCTGCTCCATCCGAATACGTCAAGCAAATAAACAAACTGCCCTCAAAGCCTCAGCTTGATCGTATGTGTTGCTATAATGTAGTTGCAATTGCAATGCATGTGGTGGTTTCAGAGTTGCATTCGGTTGTTGCGGCTTCGAGGCACGACGATCCGACTCCTCACTAGGATGCCGAATCGCGTCAGCAAGCAAGCTTTGCTTTAATTTTTTGCTGCGAACTACTAGCTACAGTATCTTTGTGTCGGGAAGATGTGATTTTTAATTATTAACATCACGTTAGCTCCTTGTCACTTGGATTTGCTTCTGTTCGGATAGGATAGGTTCGTTCGGTTAAAGCGCGGTGCTACCATTAAAATTGATCGTGCAGCTTGAGAAAATCCATTCAATGGTAGTGTTGTTGGTTATACAAAGAAAGGCCTTTTTTATATTTTTTTTTTTAATTTTTGTTCCCATCCAAGTGAAGGTCTAAATCGTGAAACAATTTGACATTTTTAAATCCCACTTTTATTTTTTATTTTTATTTCTTAAATTCCCTCAAAACAATAAAAAAGTGTAAAACAAAATAATCTACATAATATTGCTTACCGCAGTGGCAGTCTCAGTTGTCGAAATTAAAATTGTATCGCTTCGTGCGGGAAATGTCTGGTGGTGCATGCTAAATTGAAAATTGCAATTTCTTGCTTAATTATACAATCACGTTTTTGAATTAATAAACAGCAAATGAAAACTTATTGTATTTTGATTAGCTGTAGCCTTGTAATGTGTATCGATATCATATTATAAAGTGTATGTAAATTAGTCTTTCCTTCTTGTAAATAAGTTTGAGTTATGCATTTTTTATTCGATTTTGTTGTTTTTTTTTTTTGTAATAAACTGCATTCTTGACATTTTCTTTCTTGTTATTATTTTTTATTGCAGACCTACAATCGATACGACGTTTGTTAGAACATGAAACTAGTGGCGCAGTCTGTCCAAGTTGTCGAATTTCATTTGACAAAGGAAAGCGACGGAAATTGATTGACACCTGTGGCCATGAGAGATGCTATTCCTGTATGTTTCGCAACGATCAATGTCCAATGTGTATGAATAGCTCCTTGAAAGGTTCGTATATTTTGAATTAATTATGTGACATGTTTCTATAAAGTAGAGTGAAGAAGTAAATGGATTTAGTAACTGATTTATTGGTGACGGAAAGTGAACAAATGATCCCATTTAATAGATTTAAATGCTAATTTTATTCATTTCAATGTTATTTATGCATATGCACTTTAGTTTCAATGCGTCTTAGCAGCACTCAAAAAAACATAAAGTGATAAATTACACTTTAAAACTTTTTATGTTTTTTTTCTCCAATTTTTTGTTTGAAACTCATTTTTTTTTTCAAAAACTGTGCATAAATTTTAACTGATTTAAAAAGTGGCTTATAGTTCAAAGTTTGGCTGTAAAAGAAATATGAAACTTAGTTGTAAGTATTACCGTTATTTTTTAAAGATTTTTTTCCACTTTTAGTATTTTTTTTCATGAAATTGCGCAGTTGAGTGCAAATGCAGCACATACCTTATTTCTTCGGAATGTATATCTTCATCATCGTTATTTTGTTGATGCTGCTAATTTTCTTAATTTCATAAGAGTTCTTTTTCACTTTTTATACGCAACTCAAAACCTCTAGACCTTGAGTATTCAATTCAAGAGACCCAAGTACGAAATAATTCATGATAAACGTTTTTGTACTATTCAATCGACTAAATCACTGAAAAGGACTGAAAAATTAAATAAAAGTTTAACACTAGTGTTAAAATATCATTTTCACTTTTGTCTAGAATTCAATATTATAAATTGTTGGTATAAAGTAATAGCGAGAGTAAAAGTTATAAATTTTTTCATTCCAAAAGAATGATGAGAAATTTCGTCAAAATATATGTTATTATATTATACCATGTATCTTTGTATCGAAGACTATCAATCACAATAGCCTTTGAGCAAACTTTCACAACTTTTTCCATTTTAATTGCCTATACACAAAAACATACTTACAAACATTGTATTTATACTTGGACTTGGATGCTAGTTAATAAATTCGCACTCATGATAT
Organism: Syrphus vitripennis; assembly: GCA_958431115.1. Taxonomy (NCBI): domain Eukaryota; kingdom Metazoa; phylum Arthropoda; class Insecta; order Diptera; family Syrphidae; genus Syrphus; species Syrphus vitripennis. The sequence goes on along the minus strand of OY288109.1, from coordinate 716,507 downwards.
CGTTTTTTTATTTTATATCAAAACAACACTTACATATAAATTATTGTTGGCTATTACACCAATATTTATCATTTATATCTATAACAGAGTTAAGTCAAAATAGTGCAACAACATGAAAAAAATAAACATTCCATAATTACATCGAAATAAATGATACTTTATTTGATTTACCTTTTTTTCATAATTTATTTTTTTATTTTTATCAACTTTACAGATGTCGACTGTAGTAATACCCAAGGCTATGATACGGGCATTGGCGGATCGACATCAACAATTGTTAGTCCTCTGGGGTCTCCACAGCCACAGCTAAGATCACAATTGCGCACAAATGCCGCTGCTTTGTCAAAATATATGCAGGTAAGGTGCTAAGGTGTTTTTGTATATTTTTTCAGGTGACCATATTTTTTTTTTTTTTTGAAGACAAAATCTTTTATTTTATTTAATAAATTTTACATAAGTCTAGCCTTTTTTAGTTCATTCCACTCCCTTTTTTTTAATTTGAACAAATACTTTAAAGAGAAAAAAATTATAAAACTTTGGCCAGTAAAGCAATTTAAACTCTATTTTGCTAGCGAAACATGTTTTTTAGATTTAAATCCATCGATTCCGATGAATTACCGTGGTTCAAGCATAAAATAGGGTAGTATCAATTTTGTTTAATAGTTAAACTCATCTAATTCACCGAAATCCGAAGGTTAAAATTAGTGACCCACAAATATTTAATGTACAACTGACCCTTTATTTAAAAATTAACCAAAGTAAAATCGCTTTGTTTTGACATATATAAAAGTTAAATTCATAGTACATATTAAACAGTAGACGTCAACTGAACGTTTGCATCAAAGTTTGTATGAGCAGTAAGTACTAATTACAAAAATTACGCAGCAGATCGAACGGAAAAACTTTAAAAATGTGCAGATGGTCACCATTATTTTTATTCCCCATAGAATTTTGCCCTGCTCAGCACCACGTCCACATTTATAAATCGTCGTTAGATCGCGAAGTGCACGCTGCTATAGTGAATGTACACGAGATCTTGTTGTGTCTTGGTTTTATTTAAGGCATTCGTTTGACTGACATTTAAACAATTCAAAATTGGGTCAGGCAAAGATTGTAAAAGTCTATTAGAAAATTATATTCATTCGTCGTAAATTATTATGGCTTAAGGATGAACAGATTTGTTGTCTGTCAAGTGTCACCTTCTTCGCTGTGTTTGTTTTTTTTTCTGAAAGTTAAATTTTTTCAAATCAGAGAAGTCGCAAGTGTGCTCTGAGAGCACACTCTGATCATGATGATCAATGAATGTAAACATAATGAGGTCATAAGCTTTTAAGCTGTTGATGTGTTCTCACCCTTAAGGCAATTCCATACACAAACTTATCGACACTTCAATATAAATTTATTTAAACATCAGATGAGATATTGAATGTCAGATAACACGCCTATCATACTATACACAATCAAAATCACACAGGTGCGTGGAAAGAAAGATTGGGTTGGGTGGGATCATCAGTGATTATTAAAAAGGGGTAATGATAGCTGTACAAAATTCTACTTGAACGAAATTCGGTGTTTCGAAATTCAATACTTCAAAATTTTGTGGATAAAAGGGTTTTCAAATTTCATTTTTAGTTTCTCAAATTTTAAATTTAGCATATTGAACTTATAGAATTTTATATTGTTGACTACGTTGATTGTGAACACATAGAATTTTCTCAAAAAATCTGATTATTGAAACAGAATTCTGAAAACCGAACCACTCTTAAAATAAAAAAATACATATACATAATGTATGTTAGTGATTCTTTTTGCAATTCGTTCTATCAAAAGTTATTTAGCTTTTCAGTCTTTAAATATGTCAATTCATAAGTATGAATCTCAGAATTTTTTAAGTTATATATGTATAAGAAAGTATTAGCACGAATCATTTATGAGTAATACAGAGGGTTTGGCCCCTTTGAAACAAAAATTTGACTTCGTTCCTGGTACTCATAACATACCATAAATACTATTGCTGCATTTGTCTATCTTCATCTTCATTAATGATAACTCAAACGTCAAACAAAATTGTGGAGTCTACTTCATAAATAAATTCCGGCAGATAGTGTGTTTTTTATTTTATATGCCCGTATAGCTTCTCAATTTGATCGTCTTCATGAGATCTATCAACTTGAGTAAATAATAATATGTATTGCTGCATGATTTGGTCATTTGATGAAAACAGGTTCTTTGAAATTTGTATGTATTCTGAAATTTTATTTGAAACGCGGGTTCGCTAGACTTAGAACGTAAACATAAACCATTAAACCAGTGTGATTTTCAAGCCTGGAGCCTCGAATGTGATAAATATCGAACTCATGAATGGTGTAGGTTTTTTATTTGAATTAAGAACATCTTCCTTCCGGTTCTCACTGCCTACACAAATAAAATGATAATAGTATATTGAGATTATTATGCATAGATTAACGGTGTTTATTTAGTTATTTAAGGTGGTATGCTGGTAAGTTGTTGGAATTTGATAACTTAATGCTTAAAAAATAAATTAAGCATTGATGGTTTTAGGTAGACTCTACACATAATTTGAAAATTAAGCTGAGAAGGAAGTTGTGTTTTAATTATATCTCATTATTACCTTTACTTCAAAAAATTTAATGAAGAAAAAGGAGTACAAAGCATGTGGAAAGCCAAATTACTAATAGGATCTGCCAGAAAACACTACTAATGCGACAAAGCAACATGGTGGGGAATGATGAGACAATAGCAGTGATAACTAGAGAAAAAAACGGCTTTCAAAGATTGGTCAATGTGCCCATAAAATATTGTGCTCATGCTATATAAATGCCGCGGATTTTGATGCGAAGTATTCTTCCGACAGTGCTGTTTTATATAAAATTTTTTCGAGTAATATGAAATCTTCCTGACGAATACATCGCTATAGCCGATTGTAGTGATTGCAGTCGATTGTTTTGAAACGGCATGGCATTTGTGGTCCCAGTAAAGAGACGCTGCATCATGACAAAATTGGCATCGGTTAAAGAAGAAGATTAACTAGATTGATATTGTTGGTATAAGCTTTAATATCAGGCAAGTTGTGCTTGCATCGAAAACAGAAAGCAACTCCGGAAGTTAAGAATTGCTGTGCAAAAAACAAACACCATTCATAAAATGACTTTGGACACTAACAAGTGAAATTATTTTAAATGTCAAATCCGCAAGCCTTTCAGCACAGTCAATTATGACTATTAAATCAGTTAATTTCCCAACCATACATACATATATAAGATTTCTCTACCAGCAGCATTGTGTTTATTGTCTTCGTCTTCATCTCTTCTACTTATTAGTTGGCAAAGCATCTTTCATGATGGAGCTGTATGAATATACACTTAGGTCTTTAATGTTACGGCTATAAATTAAAAAAGACTCAACCAGAGCTGCTCACATACTGATGTCTGTATGTTGATTTCGTTTGTTTTTTTTTTTATTTTAACTGGCATATTCCAGAAGTCCATTCACTCTTTTATAATGCAATTAATTCTCAAAGTTGGTCATACTATGTATCACAGGCTACAACAAACGACATCATAGACATGCCGTCGTCGTCTTGAGCTTCGTCGTTGTGCCAGTTTAAAAGCAAGCCAACAACACAGTTTTCTATTTCGTAACACCTATTCACGCTAAATGTAACCTCATAACTCAGCTGAAAAACTTGGCTACACTTTAAAGTTGACCTGCAATGCAATATGCCGGTTTGGCATAGCATAGTTTGGCTTGGCTTGGATGCGGCTCGGCGACCACTCAAGCCAAAGCCAAATGGGCAGCAAACGCGCATAAATCCACAAGCTCTTGCATATAGCAAAAAATATTGAAAAATTGTGTTCATTTTCAAAATGCAAATCCAAATAAAATCAAAGTTTGTATAGCCACAACACAGGTTTTTATCTTAATCTCTTTATATTGCATCATGAAAAAATAATAATATCTAAATCGAAAGACCTAAAAGGGGAGGAAAACGCAAAAGTCAAAACACTCTTGAGAGAGCGGGAAAGTCGAAGGTGTAATTGCGCCTTTCCCATCACACCATTCATATCCAGCCAGGTTAAGACTTTTGAAACCAGAGCAAATTTTGTATATCGAATTCAAGCTTTTCATGAAGGAGGCGCAACTTAACATTAATTGGGCGTTCAAATCAAACTTTTCGTGTGCGAAGTTGTTAAACGATTTCAAACCATACATTGCAGTCGACTATAAGTAAACTAATGATGCAATATTCATAAAAATAAAACTCTGAGGAATCTGTATCTTTCTATAGGTAAGCAAGCCAGACAACTATTCAAATTCATTTATGTGCGTCGTAGTTTCTCGTTTATGCAGTGTGGAACCACGTAGCTTTATTTGTTATTCTCTATGCAATGCCCTTCTTCTTTAAAGTATGTTAAACTTAAGCCGCATTTAAAACCAATAGAATTTAATATGGAAGAATATCTTTGTTTTTCAAATTAAACGTTACGTTGATACAGAACTATCAAGTTTTTTTTAATGCGCCCAAGATTGTCAAAAAGTTTGTCTTATTCAAAACTAACGAATTTTTGAAGAGAATGGCATTGAGATAGGAACATTTGAAGTTGAGACATTTCTTTTAGGAAAAATAATTTTTCATTTATATATGGGTTATAATTAATTATATTTTCTTGGCCTTTCTTAAATCGAAATAATCACAGAATGATGAAATGAAAATCATAATCACAAAATAATAAAATGTTCAAGCTTTTAGTTCAAATTGAGGCACATTTGCACGTCAAATTATGGCTATGGCGATCGAAGAAAGGTAAAAAATCAAATCGATTTAAATCAATCTTAATGCTTTTCTTTTTCCCATCTTTTCTGATGAAATTCTTTAATATTTTATTATTAATTTATAATTTTAAGAGTTACTAAATCTGCAAATTATAAAAATTATTTGTCAGTGCACAATGCACCTTAAAATACAGTAAAGTCTATTCTGACAAGTATGGAAAACTGTATGTGAATGCGCGCCTAGTTTGAATAAGCACTTCAATACATTGCATAACATCTTAATGCGAATATGAACCATTCACTGACATTTTAATGCACAACTTCGCAGAGTAACTTAGTCTTGCAAAAAAGGGTCAATCCAGCGGGAAACAGGTATGGCGAAGAGCCTATGGGAAAGAACGGTTCTGCAGCGTTGTTGGAGCCATTAGCCTCACTTAATAACTTACATACTTGATACTCCTCACATCCATACCTACCTTTATCAATATCCTACTTTGAAACCAGGTTCGATGCAAAGCTTATATAGCCGTAGCCTTATATTCGCGAAGATATATTTTTATATCTTATGCGTTTTTAATTATGATTGCATTCGAACGAGAAAATGCATGCACATCAACATACAAAACTGGTATTATGTCTGCAAATACGACTATACTGATATTCGTATACATTTGCAAATATTTCACATCCTACATCCACTCTGATACTTGGTCCGAAAGGTGACTCATCTTATGTACCTACCTACCTACATGCATACTCGTATATGGGTTGGATGGCAGTTATAGCAGAGAATGAACTTGAGATGAAGATCTTGAAGATGAAGAGCCAAAGCATCTTCCTTGTGTATGGACATGGTGTATGGATTTCGTGATTTCTTTTCCTGAAACTGGTCAAAGTGTTTGTTATTTTTTTTTTAACTCTAAGGGAGTCTTGTGTGGGTCTCTTATAATGAGCAGTTTGTTGTAGAATTATTATTTTTCTGTCTTTTGTTTTCTTTTTCATTTTTTAATCAAAATGTTGTATAAAAAACTTGATCATAAATTATCATTAAAACTTCCCATCCATATTATGTTTTTTTTTTTTTGTGAATAATAATGAATGACTTTCACACAGAATCGCCAGGAGTCGATATCACCAGATTTTCGATATGCTAGCGTTGGAAAATTACCCAAATCATTAGGTTCTCCGAATGGAACAGCTACAACTCCACTAACAACAACAACAGCAGCAGCAGCTACAACAACATCATCTTCGGGCAATGACAATAACAGCTTTGGAGAAATCGCTAATGCTGCAACAGCAGCATTTGCTACACCACCACCAACTAGAAGAAGATTTTTCAACCATAAAAATTTAAGGAGTGCACTGACCGGTGGTCACCGGAGAACGGCATCTAATGGTTGCCCAATTGATACGTCATCAATTTTATCTGGTAAGTGATATTTGAAAGATACTTCATTAAATCAAGAATATGATAGGTATCGGAGGAATAGTAATAGTTTTTTTTTTTTCAAAATGGTTGTTGGTACATCATAGGACATTTTTTTTATTTCTAGAGTTGACTTTCCATTTGAAAGCATTTGTTCCAATTAGCGCAGTCAAACTATGTACATTTTAGGAAGAGGGAGGTTTTTTGTCGTCCAAAGTGTGTGCCCAGAACTGGCAGATTATGTTAAATACCTAGGGACTTATGTGAAGTCGTATAATAATTTCCCTCAAACAAAAGTGCACGACAAAAGCAGTTTTCAAGTCTTGCCCAGATTTCAAAAAATTGCTTCCCAATGCAGTGAAATTTTATTAGAAAGGGAATGGAAATGAAGAAAAACCTCCCTGATAGTTTGTATCTAAATTATAAAAGTAAAAGAAAAATAAGTAGTTTCCTAAAATAAATTTGGCGTTCAAGAATGCACTTAATTGTATGTGCAACATTTCTGCTTTCGCCAAAAATTTGGCTTTTGAGGTGAACATAAAAGTATGAGACAAACCTTTATTTTGAGTCGAACGTTCGATTCGCTATACATTTGCAATAGCTCCCATTGCAATAGTCCCCATTAGGGTGGTACTATTTATTTTCATGCTTCCAGAAGATGAATAAATTTAGATGGCATCGTTTAGAATTGAGATAAGAAGAAATTCAATTAATTAAATTATTGTCAGCCTTTCTAACCTCTTAGGGAAAAGAAAAACTGAAAATCAGGAAAGCGAATACATTTGGTAAATCAAGAAAATTGTAATTTTGAATTGAAATTAAAAAAGGTTTCGTGTATAATATTTTGCCTATAGTGTACCAACACCAATACTCTTTCTCATTTATTCTCCTTCATGGTTAAAGGTTATAATATTTTTATGTGCATGCGTCTATCAATATACATATCTATGTTTATATATTTTTTTTTAATATATAAATGGTAAATGTACTATCGCTTGGTTTAAGTCATCTTTTATCCATGTATCATCATTTATTAAGGTAACAATAATAATCCATTGGAAACATCAACGTGCTCTGATTCTGTTGTTACTCGTCGTCGCCGAAAGGCATTGAATAACAGTAACCTCAACGGTGGAAGTAGTGAAAATCGTTTAAATCGATTAAGTTTGGCCGGAACATCAATCTATGCTGGGCACCTATCATCGTTGGTCTTTGGAAAGATCAAATCTCTGTGGAATGTGAATTCTTCGACCACAAGTTCGGGTCTAAATCAGTTAGCAGGCAGGAAACTTATTCATAATATTTTCATTACCTCGAGTGTTTTTTTTCTTTTGTTCATTTCCTTGCACGATAAATTTATTTATGTTTGTAGATATGTACTTCTTAAGCATGTTGCTATTTGGGTTTTTTAATATTATGTAATATTTTCATTTTTAATATTAATTCATAACCTTTTACTTAAAAGTGTTGCGGTTTGATTCAGATTTAATCATCATTTAATGCATGGTGTCAGATATTTTTTTTTCTTTTTATAATATAATTTTTATACTGTAATAGTTATTATAAAAATTTTGATTTTCCTTCCTTTCCGTAGGTGGCGTTGGAGACGGTATTAATTTGCCCTCAGTTTCTAATGGAAAACAAAATGAAGAGGAGCTTCGAACTAGGCTGGGTCTTCTTCTGGATACGGGAAAGTCTAGCAGCTCGACAAATATTAGCCCCGACTCGCAAACTCTTACTGAGTCCTCCGAGTATGCAGAAGCAGCCAATGGACGTTTCAAATCCAAGGACTACAACAAGACATTTGGTAGTCAATTTTCGGTGGCAGCAAAAGATGAAATTGGAAGTATTGCTGGAAAATTCAAAGCGTTTTCTATCAACGAACGAACTGATACATTTGATTGTCCTAAATTGCGAAAAACAATGGTTAGACGATCGGCTCGATCACAGTTACGAAATACTGGTGGTGTCTATAAATCTAGCCCAGCTCAAGCCGTTCAACTGGCTCTTAAGCCGCTATTTTTCGAAGTTCCACTTCAAGAACCAGATCCACCTTTTATTGGTCGGCAATGGCTTCTACGCGAACTCTCCAACATTCTGACAACCACCGAAACACCAGGAGTACTTATCAACGGAAATCCTGGCACAGGCAAAACGGCTTTAGTGTTACAACTTGTTGAATACTCGTGTTTTGGTCGACGTAAGGATGTTCCCTACACTGAAACTGATGGAATCTACTGCCAGATTAATATTGGCCATGATAGACTGAAAGCTCTAGCCTCCCACATTGTTGGCTATCATTTTTGTCAAGCCGACACGAATTTGACCTGTTTGGTACCAGATTTTGTGCATTCTCTTGCCGCTCAGCTGTGTCAGGCTCCGCAATTAGTTGCATACCGGCAGTACCTGATCAATGAGCCACATCTTCAGAATATTCTTTGCGTAAAAGAATGCATTGCTGATGCAGAAAGAGTTATGCGAATGGCCATCTTAGAACCGCTGACCATGTTGAAGCGGTCTGGAAAAATCGCTTCGAAAACTTGTGTAATTTTGATTGATGCTCTGTGTGAAGCTGAATACCACCGACCTGATCATGGTCACACTATTGGAACTTTTCTTGCCAAGATGACACAATACTTCCCCTCGTGGCTGAAGGTAGTTGCCACAGTAAGGACGCAAATGTTGGAGCTCGTTAAAGGACTCTCTTTCACTAAGATGACTCTAGATAGCTGGGCTTCGAATGATCTCCTACAGAAAGACATGCTCGATTACATCACATTCCGAGTTAATCATAGTGCAGAAATTCAGAACAATATTGCCGGAACAATAAAGGAACACAATTCGGGACAATTGAAATTCATTGGTCACCTGCAGGCATTAACCAAAGGTTCGTTTTTGTATGCAAAGCTTATTCTAGATCTCATTGAACGTGGACAGTTGGTGATCAAATCTACTAGTTACAAAGTGTTGCCAGTATCACTGGCACAAATATTTTTACTGCACTTCAATTTGAGGTTTCCAACTGGCTCAAGCTTCGAAAAAGCATCTCCTATTTTGAATGTGTGTCTTGCTGCCCTGTATCCACTAACACTCAATGCCATTTACTATACGATATGTGCCCTCAAGACCGACGAGATCATGACTTGGGATGAATTTCTGCAACGTTTCAAACTCCTCGATGGATTCTTAGTGAAACGTATAGACAACACTTACATGTTTTTCCATCCATCATTTAGAGAGTGGCTTATCCGAAGGGATGATGGAGAGTCCCTTAAGTTTCTGTGCGATTTTAGACTTGGTCACGCAGCCATTGCTTTTCGCTTGTCAAGACTGCAGCCACCCCTAGATTCGGAGCAAACTTTAGAGCTTGGTCATCACATTTTGAAAGCACACATCTATCGGAATTCTAAAGGGCCCCCATCACCAAGAGACATGCAATCCTTTTGGATTGCCAGCGTTACAGACTCAATTTCGGCAGCTTTAGGTTCCTTGAGGAACGTTTATAATCCGAACATGAAGGTTTCACGGCTTCTTCTTCTAGCTGGTGCATCACCTCATTACCAAACAGAATTTATGGGTGATGCGACCATACTTTGCATAGCCGCCCATGAAGGAATAGTTCCGATGGTTAGTTTGCTGCTGGAGTTTGGAGCTGACGTGGAAAGAACAAACAGTCAAGGATGTACACCTTTGATATTGGCTGCCATGAAAGGTCATTGTGATGTTTTACGTCTTTTGGTTGCTGCCGGCAGCAGCCTGGGGCAGACAGATACTACGCAAAGATGTGCACTTGTTCATGCAGCCAGAACTGGAAGACTGAATGTTGTGAAATATTTGCTGGCAAGCGATTGGACACCTAGACAAAATTCAAATGACATAACTCTAGAAAAGGCTATGCAGCAGGCTTTAATAGGAGCAGCTTCCCAAGACCACACAACAATTGTTGAAGACTTGTTAGAGATGGATAATGTCTACATAAATGACGTTGAGCCGTTAAGCGGCGATACAGCCCTAACAGCGGCTGCAAGGAATGGGTGTGTTGATACTGTGGCAGTTTTGTTATCTCGAGGAGGAAAGGTTGATGGAAGGAACAAATTCGGAGCAACACCACTTTGGCTAACGGTAAAGGAGGGACACTGGGCCGTTGCGGAAAAGTTGTTGCAGAACGGAGCTCAAATTGACGAAGCAGTTATACCGAACAAGAAGACACCTTTGATGATAGCTGCGGAAGAGGGCCTTATTGGAATACTAGAGCTGCTTATTGACAGAGGTGCTTCAATAGACTCGGAAGATTCTGAAGGTTTCACTGCTCTATCTTGGGCTTGTTTGCGGGGTAGACATACAGCAGCCAAGTGTCTTATTGAAAAGGGTTGCGATAAAGAGCACGCCGACAATAATGGGCGGACACCGCTCGACCTTGCCGCCTACCAGGGTTCAGCGAGTCTGGTCCAGTACCTCCTTGACCAAGGAGCCAAAATTGAACACATCGATGTAAATGGCATGCGTCCACTAGATAGAGCCATTGCCTGTCGTAATATCCAAGTAGTTCAAGTCTTCCTCAAGCGTGGAGCTAAATTAGGACCCACAACTTGGAGTATGGCCATGGGCAAGCCAGAAATACTAGTTGTGCTTTTGAATAAGCTTTTAGAAGATGGCAATGTTTTGTACAGAAAAAATCGATTCCAGGAAGCTGCTCATAGGTACCAGTATGCGTTGAAAAAAATCGCTAACATTGAAACTCTTTTGGACAAAAACTCTGTATTTACCCAGCTTCGGGCGAATTTGTTGCTAAATCTATCCCGGTGCAAGAGAAAATTAAACGTGAGTTAAATAAATTTTGAATTATGAATTGCAATTTGAATTTAATTTATTTTTTTATATTTTTAAGGAACTTGACGAATCAACTGAATTAGCCACACAAGCTATCGATCAGAAACCCATGAGTTACGAAGGTTATTATGCTAGAGCAAAAGCTAAAATGGAACAAGGTGAACTAAATGACGCTTTGGTTGATGCAAATGAAGCCATGCAAAAAGCCGCTCAAAGCGGTGTCTTGCCTGAGGTTGTTGAAGTTTTGAGGCGAATTCAAAATGAACTTCTTGTAAGAATTAACGAGGCGAACCATGGCACTGTTATTACAAATGGTTGCAATGAGACTGAGTCTCAAAACGAAATGACCGACTTGTAGTTTACAATTACTTTTTTTTTTTATTTTCCATGAAATTTTTAAAGAAATGTAATTCAAAATGCAACTTCCGGGTGAAGTTTTTTTTCAACATTTTAAAGAAAGAATAATTAAGATCTATGTTTGAGTTAGAACTATATTTTTAATCAAATCGTATACATATGCAGTCTATATTTTTTTTTAATTGGTTAGTACCAATTTTTTATATTTCATCTAGTTTTTTTTGTAATATTTATATACGTCTCAATATACCATGTTGTACATATTTTACATTGTATTTTAAATCGCCTTTCATTCATTCTACTATTTTGTTATTGTACATCATATATTGTATGTGTAGTTTTATAATGTAATAAGTTAAAAACTAAATATTTATATAAATATGCTTACGAGTATGTATTTTTATAAAGTAAAATTATTGTAACATTCAAAAATGCAACAAAAAAATGTTTTATAAAAATAAATGCAAGTTCAGAAAAAACAGAATCTGAGGTTATTTATTTTAAGCTTACCATCCGCTATACATGTTTGAAAAGTGGCAAGGATACGTTAATATAAACAACAAAACGTTTAAGAAACATTTTTGCTCACCAGGATGTTCCAAAATGCAGTGAATTTTTTCTTACCCAAATTCAAAGGAATTCAAGCTAAAATTACATCCAATTCGAAGTCCTAAACCTAAATTTTACGAAGCAAAAAGTTCCAAATTCCTAAACCCAAAACTTGCGCAAATTATGCTAAGCAAACAATTCCAAAATGCAAACGTAAACATCCCTGCTAAGCAGATTGCCCCTAAATGAAGAAGATTTAATTTTCATGCGCAAATGCAAATGTATTTGTGCAAATGTCAAATAAATATCTTGCACACTTCACTTGCTTTTGACATTTCAACTGCATTCTTCATTTGCTTTGTATGTGGTTTGCTTTGCAAATGTGTTAAATAAATTTTAAGACGTTATCTCAAAAAGCAAAAATCATTTTTTTTAGATTTGTTTAAATATTTTATTAAAAATGAATTAAATAATATTTTTTTAAGTTTCTGCAACACTAAAACGCATTCAAAAAAAAATATAGGACTGCATTACGATAAATTCTGTCCTAAAATCGTATTCAATTCAATTCCCCTGGCATTAGCTGCAAATAAAAAAGATATACATATTAATTTGCATCCACATGTATTTTGCAAACATAAATAAATTAGCAATGCAAGTCAGAGTGGATTTGTGTCATTTATAAAAGAAATGTTGGGGAATCCGAAATAATATCATCACAAAAAATTGCTCATTTATTATTGTGATATTAAACAAATATTTACCTTTCTTTCTCACTTTTAGTTCCGGGCCAAATGGAATTAATTGAAAACTTCAAAAAATACAACAACTGAAAATAGACAATTAAAAACAATTTATTAATTTTCTTGGCTTGTTCAAGGTTAAGAAATTTGTAAAAAGATTTTTTCAGAAGTCATTTTTGCGTTGGATGAGAACAAATTCTCTTCATGGCTTGTCAAAGCGAGCTGGGTGATTGTGTCATCATTAAAAAGAAAAACCTTTGCTTTTTAAAGGTTTGTATTTCTGTGCTCTTGAAAATTTCGTATCTTAGTTTGATAGAACTTTTGTGATTTGTCAGAAATACATTAAATAACTATTATAGTTTTATAAAAAATGTTTGAAATAATAACTTACATCAAAGTTAGTCTTCTTTGCCTCGATCTAGTGAAACTATTTTCAGTAACAATGTATGTTCCCTGGACTGCAAGAAAATCACAACACCATGTTCAACAGTTTCTTATCTGAACATAACAGTATTCTGTAATGAAAACAAATATTCATATATTATTTATATTATTTATTTCAAAACAAATTGTAATAGATGTTAAATTTGTCTATCAGTAGTTAATTTTGCGTTGGATAAGAACAAGTTCTCTTCACGGCTTGTCAAAGCGAGCTGGGTAAGTGTGTCATCATGTAACAAACATTGAAATACAGAAAGCCAAAAAAAAGTTAAGTGTTCCGGAGTGAAAACGATTAAAGTGTCTTTGGATAGAAAAACTTGGAACAAAATAGTTTGCCCCTTATTTGGTAAAATTCCTTTAAAAAAAAAAACGAAAAGATTCGAAAATTGCAATTTTGCAAAGACAATGTAGTAGGAACTATAGCATTTTTCGCCAAAAAAAAATAATAAAATAAATTTTCATATTTTTTTTGTTAAATCTGTTGTTGAAGAAAATTTTTAATAATAAAAACTAAAAATGCTCGCAAATTATGAAAAAAATCACTCATTTTTGACTGTCAATTTTTGTATACATAACGCTATTTTTTAATAATTTTTAGTGCATATAAGTTCCATTTAATGTTATGTAATCATTATTGACAGAAAATTCATGTTAATTTGGAAGCCTACATGTGACGAATTAGTAAAAATACAAAGTTTTGTAAAACAAAGTATCCGGTGAAAGTGAAAAAAAACACTGTATTTTTCGATCCTTAACACTTTTAAGAACTAACTATGGGTGACTGCTTCTGTTGTCTTAACAAAATTAATATACTTAAATTTGTTTAAAAATAACTATAACTCACATCAACTTAAATATCCAAGGCGGCCACATAGTGAAAGTAATTTCCAGGAGAGTCCTTGATACCTGGAAGACAATCAAAAACAATAAATTTATATTTAAATTCTAACACGAAATATTATTTAATCGAGACAAAAGAATTTTTTTTATCAGCAGTTAATTTAGCGTTGGTTAAGAACAAATTTTCTTCATGGCTTGTCAAAGCGAGCTGGGTGTATGTGTGTCATCATTGTAAAAATTAAATACAAAACATCTCAAGGAGAATGATACTATTTTTTTTTCCAAATGAAGTTTTGTTGAAAATAGATAAATAAAGCCGATTTTTGACTTACCTCGAAACAAGTGTCATTTTTTGGTGTGTCTCTATTTCACTTTAAAATATCTAAGAAAGATGAAAGAAAAAATATAAGAAGATTAACTTTTGATCTACTTGCAAAATAATAAACTTGAACTTGTGGTCAATATTATCAGAATGGATTTTGTGTCATTTATTGATCAAATGATGGGGAATCCGAATAAAATATCATCACAAGAAAATCAAAACTAAAAAAAAAACTAATGAATAACTTAAACTTACTTTGTAACTTCAAGACTATCCAGAAAAAAATTCATGCATGTAAATTATTCGGGAGTCAACTTTTTCTGCGTCCTGTAAGATAAGAACAACAATTCTACTTTAGAGTTAAATAACACAAAATATAAATCTAATCTAAAACTAGTTTATTTTTTATCAGCAGTTTATTTAGCGTTGGTTTAGAACAAGTTCTCTTCATGGCTTGTCAAAGCGAGCTGGGTTGGTTTGTCATCATAAAAAAAAGTCGAGGAATCAAACCTTTACTTTGGATAGTTTATATTTCTGAGCTCTAGATAATTTTGTGTTGTAAATTTTACTTCTATAGTATGGTCAAAACATTATTGGTTCAATTTTTTTTGCAATATTCTTATCATGTTAAGCCTAGTTCATCGACGAAAATCAGCCCCGTTTCGGTGAAGTGAAACAAATTTTATCCACCACGACAAAATGCGATGATATATTTCTTGCTGACCAAAATAATTTTTTTTTTTTTTCAACAAATATATTTTCTTTGCAAAAGAATAACTGTATACCAGGCTTAAGGAAATACACGAAATTTATATTATTATTACACCACAAATTATTTACATGTACTTGTAAAAATTATTAAAGTTTAAAGAGCTTGAACTCAATATAATGTTTTTGACCAAACCAGAATTTTTTAATAGAAATTTTATGAATTTTCAGAAATATAAGCTTATTATAATTTAGTACGAAAAAAAAAACTTACATCAACTTGGATCAGCAAAGCCATATATTTTCCAATATTTTCTAGTATGAATATCCCAGTAAGTAATCTGTAATGAAAAAAAAAATATATCATTAGATTTTATTTCTTTAAAAAATTGGTTAAACATAAAATGTTTGTTTCAGTAGTTTATTTTGCGTTGGTTTAGAACAAGTTTTCTTCATGGCTTGTCAAAGCGAGCTGGGTAAGTGTGTCATCATTTAACAAAAAATAGGAAAGAAATCACAGTTTGGAACGGTGATTTCGTTGACCCTATGATAATTAATAAAAGAATAGATGTTTGGTAGTGTATACTTACATTAATTTAAATCTTCGGCGTGGCGATCCAGAGGAAGAATTTGTAGAAGAAGTGCGAGTGCATGTACACTGAAAAGCAAACAAAAATCATATTTTAGAGTTGAATTCTTGCACAGAATATTAATTAAATTAAATTATAAATTTTTATCAGCAGTTTATTTAGCGTTGGTTAAGAACAAATTCTCTTCATGGCTTGTCAAAGCGAGCTGGGTGTATGTTTGTCATCACAATAAAAAAAATATTACAAAACTACAAATATATTAAAAGCACTTAATTTTTTATGGCCTTAAGGAAAAAATCATTTCCAAAGCTTTTGCTTTTAAATTTTGTTTTTTTTTTGTCAAATGTAGTTTTGTAGTTAGAAATAATAAAATAGTTTATTTATGTCTTACCTGAAAATGCAAATGAATATCTCGAAAAGATTTTTACGGCTCTCATTAAAATTCGAAACTTGCAAACTGAAAAAAAAAATAAAAATTTAATAATGTGTACCTTTTAAGAATAAAAAAAATTAATTTAATTATAATGTTATCAGAATGGATTTTGTGTCATTTATTGATCAAATGATGGGGAATCCGAATAAAATATCATCACAATGAAATCAAAATACAATAAAATAATTCATAATTTAAACTTACATTTGCATAAGCAAAATTCCAGTACGAACTCCAGCTGCAAAATACATCTTTGCTTTACATTTTTCAGCAAATAAGTAAAACGATAGCAAAAAATGGTTGTTTTCCTTCTGAAATAAAAAAAAAATATTGAAAAAATTTATTTTAGAAATGTTTTTTTC
The DNA here is from genome assembly GCA_958431115.1 of Syrphus vitripennis. Lineage (NCBI taxonomy): Eukaryota > Metazoa > Arthropoda > Insecta > Diptera > Syrphidae > Syrphus > Syrphus vitripennis. Next base: position 700,109 of record OY288109.1, on the reverse strand, counting down.
TCAAAATCAAGCTACTCGGGATCAGATGTTTCAATTTTTCTCTTTTAAAAGAAGAATGTGGCATGACGGCGTGTTACATGGAACGTGGTTTGACTGATTCCTATAACATAGCGAGGTCACGTCTTATTTTTTAGTCTCACAGCATTTTAAATAAAACTTTCCAAACAAGAATTAAAAGTTTGTCAGTTTGTCAGAACTGTGTTTCATATAAGATATACGTGCAGTGCAGTTGTATTAAAATATTTTCGAGAAACTATTAAAATAATGACTTTCTTTCACTTCTATGAAATATTTAAAGGCTTTTAGGCTTTTCCTAATTGCTCTAAAGTGAACAGGTTTTAAAAACTTATAAGTTCCTAAAGTGAAACATCAATATGTTTTTAAGATTTAATAAACTATGAAATTTATAAAGAAACTCACCTTTTTTTGTATCGTAGTCATAATCCAAAATTTAGAGATGGCTAAAAATTAGAATTGAAGGACTTTGTTAATAAATTTCGAGAAAAATTAATTTAAAAAAAATAAGAATAAACAAATCAGTTCTACTATCTAAATTATATATTACAACATTTTTTGGTTCTGTTGCGAAAATTAATCATCATTTAAGTTAGACCAAAAATCATTAACTGACAAATCGAAAATTTTAATATAAACCATCTTTTCGAGTCCGAGCTGTAAGAAAGCATTGTTTTCAATTTACTTCTTATAAACTTTGCGTCAAAAATGTAAAATAAATGTATCATAATGTCAATTAATGAATTTGGGTCAGATAGATAATTTCTTTCATCAAATTAATATTTACCTTTTGCTTATAAACGGTATAGAATTGAATTGAAAAACATTTGCCACTCCAATTTGTCTGTAAAAAAAAAAAACAGATATTATATTTAAACAAGTAAAAAATTGATTAAAAAATTATTTCGAAAAATAGTCTCAGATAATGATTAACTCATCAACTCATCTCAGAGTAGCAAATAAAAAAAAACATCATTTTAGACAGAAATACGGATTAAATGGAGCAATTCACAAAACTTTTTCCTTAAATATTGATTAAAATATCTTATGTATTTTTATGTTAAAAAAATTACAACAGTAAAATTGTTTCGACGTTACCATAAACTGCAAAAATTCGGCATTCAATGGTTGTACAAAAAAATAAAGATTCACTTTACCAGATAAATTCAACAACTGGGATAATTTAATCGTCATTATGATTTTAAATAAAAAAAAACAAATATGACAAAAGGTTCTTTTATTATTTTTTTTTTATTTTTCATTATTTAAAAATAATTTGACTTTAATTTAATTAATGATTTAAATTAAACTGTTAGCTATTCATACAAAAAAAAAGATCTAGTCTTTTGTGAAAGGCCCAAAATATGCTGGCAAAAAAAATATTTAATATAAATAATTCGAGAACTAACCTTTTATAGAATTTTCTAGTATAGGTATGCCTATTCAACTTCAAAGTACACCTGAAAAGTTAAAAAAAAAATTTTATTAGTAAAAAAATCTTTTTAAAAATAATAGTATAAACACTGACATTATTTTATCAGAGATTATTAAACATCAAGCCCATTCAGAAGTAGCAAATAAATACAAATACATCATAAAAAACAAATAGATAAGGTATTACATGAAGTTTATCCGTTAACGAATGAAGGACCAATCAAATATTTCAAAGTACTCAGAAGATTTCAAATATTAAGTAAAAGTTGTAATAACCGGCAAGTAAACGAATAAAAATAGTTATACAAAATAAAAGTACTAATGTTGAAAGTTGTTTCATAAAAAAAAATTCAACCGTGTAACAAACTTCAAATAATACATTATTTTAGAAAAAGAAGAATTGATTACCTTGGCATAAAATTCCATTTTTTTTGTCCTATTGCAGTAAACTGAAATAAATGAAAAAATATTGTGTAAAATCGATTAAAATCATTCAATAAAATTTAAATTAAGAACTACATATGTCTCAGAAATTGTATTTAAACATCAAATCGCTCAGAGTAGCAAATAATATAAAACATCATCTAAACATCAGTTAGCGATCATAGAAGGATTTAATGCAAATTTATTAGGGTGTTTATTAAATAAAAGTCTACCTTCGATATGACTATACCAGCTAGACAATTGTTTTTGTAAAAAAAAATTAAGAACTCATCTATGCATGTATGTATATTTTGATGAAGATTAATTTAAATTAGATTAAATAAAGAAAATTAATAATACCCTAAATAAACAAATCGTTAATGCAAAAAAAAATTAAGTATGATGGCTCAAAACAAGAAAAAACATTCCACCCGTTTGTATGGCAGGGCGAATATTCATATAAAAAAAAAACGTCAAAACCATAGAAATCGACTATTTAAATATTTTTTTTTAATTATGTATAAAACCTACGTAGCCTTGAGGTCAAGGTTAACATTAATGTCCCAGACTATATTTTACAGGGAATATTTGTGACTATCAGGTAACTTTTTTGATTCTTGAAAAAAACTAAGTTGGATATTATTAAACTTGGGTCTTATAGATATTGTTAATAGATTTCTTTCTGAAACTGGAACTCTAACACGTGCAATCAAAGGATGGAAACAAAAATGGCGCATACAAAACCTCAGAGTGAGTTTTTAATGCAAGCTATATTTGCGGGTTTTATTAAAACCTCATTATTAATGATATGACATGAAATTGATTTAAAAAAAAAATATTAATTAAAGCTATTCCAAATATAAACTTAAATAATCTAAAAAAAAAAACAAGATTTTATCATATATCCTTCTAGATCAAACTAACTTAAAATAAGAAAATTGGAATTTCCATCATAACGGCATCCAACGAAAATGGAGGGGAATATCAAGTGATAAACCAATTTGTATTAGTGTTTATGCCGTCAGATGAACATTCCCAAATTAAAAATATAATGTAACAATTGTTTTCCACTTACATTCTAAAGAACAACTCCATTTTGAAACTTTCACGAATTCATCAGTATTGAACATACCGTAAAAAGTAGTTTGTTCTGAAAACAAAAGAAACAAATATTATATCAAACTGAAAATTTAGTTAAAAAAAAAGAATGAATATTCAAATAGGTGTTATCAGACATTAATTTTTACATCAAAAGACTCAGCGACGAAAAATAAGAAACATCATTTGAACAAAAAAAAAATGCTTAACATATTTTGACTGAACTTACCTTAGAAAATTAAATGAGTCCTTTTATGAGTGTAATTCATCGTTTTTCTGGATAGATTTTTCCATTTACCTAAAACCTAAAAAGGGGGAAAAAAAAGAAGAGAAAGCCAAAAAAACCAACAGAATCTTTTAAATGAAAGCCTTGAAATAATGATCTTTTCGCTTTGACCGAAAACAACAGGATATTCATGTTTCGCATCATTTATTTTTGTAAAAAATAATTTTTAATAAAACTAGACAGACTGTTGTACTGGTGGCTCGTAGCCTTCGGGCCTCTCAACAACAGCGCCTTCGGACACAACACCTTCGGTGCCCTTGCCACCTCCGTCTCCGTGCAACTCCAAGAGTCGCGACAAGTCGAAACGGGGCTTCTTCAATACCTTGACTTTGCGGATGTACACGTCGTGCAGAGGGTAGATAACCTGGCACAACTTCTCAATGTCCTTGGCAATGGAATCGGGGGTAAGTTTGCTAACAACACCCTTCAAGTCGGAACCGCCGACATCACGTTGGATGATTTCAACCATCTTGTTGCGGATCTTCCTTACTTGAGATTGTTGGGCGTAGCAAGTCTTGCGCTGGGACAATTGATCCTTGGCTGTGAATCCAATGCAGAAAACGCGAAGCAAGTAGCCATCGGTTGTCTTCACATCAACATTGGCTTCGATGAGAGTTTGCCATTTCTTGACCATTGACCTGGAGGAAGATGCAAGTATAAATGGTATAACTTCCAGAGGCAGAGCATACAGCTTTAATGGTTTCTTTCAATTTTTCTACAACACTCGATTCTCACACCACATTTTTCTCACTTTTATATGTATATCGAATTACTCACCTGAATTTGTCTGTGGTCAAATCCATACCATGGAAATTGGTTAGGACGTTACGTTCTTGGACATCCTCAGCAATCAATCTGAATTTACGGAAAGAACGCTCGGCATCACCATCCTTTTGCAAATCAGCCAAGGAGACCTCGAACACGCGACCCTTCAATCCTTCGGAAGCGATTTTCGTTCCTTGGGTACGGTTTACCAAAGTTTTACCGATTTGACGGGTTGTAAACATATTTGGGGCTTTAACATCGTACCAATCTTTTCTTGAAAAAGGATCAATCACCTTCTTTTTACCACCTTTCTTGCCTCCTTTGGACAGACCCTTATTTTTACCGACCGCCATCTTAACAGTTCACAAGGAAAAAGAGCGAAACACGTTGCTGCTGTCAAATAGGCGGAAATTGGAAAAAGAGCCCACTGAACTGATTATTGGGCACAATTGGGAAGTGTCTGGAAAATTTGTAAAAACTGAGCTAATAATTATGATATCGTTGAATGGGTTCACGTTCAGGTTCTTAATTTTTCTAATTGCAATGTGTAGACGTGAAATGAGGTTATTTCCTTAGAGCATATATAACATGGAGTGCTTGTTCAATTTCAAACGTGAAGCTTTTATAGGGGGCGCTAGTTTCACTAATTTCGGGAAGCAAAAGTGCGGACTTCGAATAAGAGTGCGTTATCCCCACTGATTAGTGGTTATCCCTCTCCAGAATTTAATTAAATTTAATTTAATTTTTTTTTATTTCTATCCCTCTTCAAAAAAATACAAAAAAAAACTATGATTGAAGTTTGACAGGTCCACGCTGGTGCTTCCCGAAACTGTAAGAAAGTAGATACTAGCGCCCCCTATCTGTGCTTCTGGCGTTACAATGTATTTGATATAGGAACAAGCACTCCATATTATATTTACTCTAAGGTTATTTCCAAAATTACGAAAAAATGAGGTAATTTCAGCTTATTGTTGTTTTCTTTTTCTGTCTTACAGAAAAGTTTCAATTTTATGAATCTGTTTGACAGTCGAATCCAAATTAATATTTGGTTGAATGCGTACAGCATGACACAATTTTAAGAATTATAATTATATTATTATTATTTTGATTTCGTGAAAATATATGCAATCGGGATTTGGATCTGGATTATCTTTTACACGCAATACAAAAACAATTTAGTTTGTAGGATCGGGATCGCATTATTATCACAGGTTGATCAATATGGACCTTGGTCATTGTATATAAAACTTATAGTACTATCATCACGATGATTTTTGAGTTGTGTTGTGTGGTCGTCTGGGGGCGCACTTGTATATACACAGAAACAGCAACCAGAAAATTAGTTAGTTGTGTGATCGCCAGGGGGCCGACGTGTGGAACGTGCTGATGATAGTACTATCTAAATTCATATACAAATTTATATACAATGGGCATGGCCCAATGATGGGGTACTTGAGCTATGAGCGGTTATTTATTTAGTACCGGTCTAAGAGCTAGTTGAATAACAGATTATCATCTTTAAATGATTATGTTTATAATATGAAGTTATATTTTCACAAATAAGAATTTATGTTTTAATTTTTTTATTAATATTATAGTTTTTTTATACATGCATAACGTTGTTTCCTAATATCACCCAAATATAAAACATATATTCAGAATATACAAAAAAACAATATTCTTATTAAAAGGATACACACACATAAAATAATAACGTACAAATGTTATTTATACACATCTTGCTTATCTAGCAACATATAGTTGAATATCAGCATCACTTGAAATCATACTAGTTTTTTTGAATATTTGACCAACAAAGTCTTTACATTTATCTTTATCTGAAATTTTAAAAGATATAGATTAAATAAAAATGATAAAACATAATGGTAATATAATATTATGTTTACCTAATTGTTTAGAATAAACCATATGAGATATCTTTTTAGCAAGTGCCTTAAACACATCCTTATTGGCAATGTTAATTTTATAGTAGGGATTCAAACACTTGACAACATGATCACCAACAGCTGCCTTGAATTTCTTCATTGCTTCGAAATCCTGTTTTGAGATTGAGCTGTTTTTTTGTTCTTTATTATTTGTAGTTGAATCTTTTTTTACTTTGCCGTTCTTGTCGTCCTTCGTTTTTTCGGTGCTACTTTTTAAGTTATCAGAATGTGACACTTTTGTTTCAACATTTTTTTGAATTTCACTTTGTCCACTAGAACTTGGTTTTTCTTTGTCCGCAGAAGTGCTAGCTTTGCACATTTTCGCAAGTTCTTCGCTTAAGCTTAATTTTTGAGCTGCCTTTTGTTTTTTAGTTTTGGATTCATCGTCAGTGTTAATATTTGGCGATGATGCATGTCGTTTTTTGCTCCGCACTGTGCTCGATTCGTTTACTGTGGGAGAGCATGGCTTTGACGTTGATGTTTCTGGGCTACGTGTATCCTCATAAACTGGCGAATTTTTAATAGTTATGAATTCTGAAAACTTTGGTTTTATTGCAGTTTTTTCAGATTTTACAAAATCATCTTTAAGTAAATTTTCATTTTTAATATTATTACTATGTGAAATTCTTTTCTGAGTCTTAAAAAGAACTGATGCCTTTACAAAGGATGGCTGTGATGTTTTATCAATTTCTTCTTCTGAAATTTCTTCTTTTTTAACAGATGGAGCTTTTGTAAATGTGCATGTTGCATCAAGCTCTTCGTCCCAGTCTTCTTCGCTTTCTTCTTCTTTAATTTTTTTTTGAAGTAGACTCTCTTGGTGACTTGGAGATTTCTTTGATTTATTTTCAAAAAATGAACTGATGGCAGTTTGTTTGTGCGGATCCTTTTTATAACTGGATTTTTTATTCAACTTTGATTTAGAAGCAGCAATAGTTCTTTTTACTTCATCCGATGCCGAATCTTGCAAGTCCTTTAATTTTTGTTCATAATACTCAACCGATCCACCATGTTTGTTAGCTTTTTTGGGGACGTAATCTTTCATAATTGGCAGGAGTCTAAGTTCCAGGGTACATTTTCGAATTGCGGACAGCTAAAACGTAAAAATAAAAAAAAAATAACGTTAAACTGGAGACAATTTTGTTTACAATTGAAATATCCGTTGTGTCCCTTTTTGAGTGAAAATAACAGTTCTGACAAAACAACCTACAATTATTATTCTTCATTGCATTTATGAATCTTACCTCTTTAGCAACGCTGTGCCGATAGATATTCACAACCTTGTTTGTAGTAAAACATTGATATTCAATTTCTTTGGCAATTTCCTCAAAGTCTTTATACTTAAGATCGTGTGTAGGTCGATCTGCAGCAATGGCACACTTCTCAACATTTGTTTTCAAAACTTCGATCAGTGTAGTCAGATAATTTTCTCGCAAACCATTTTTCAATCCGGCTACTTTAGTCTCGGTAGCTTGAGCTTGCTTTACTCGTGACATCTGTGCATCAGGCTCATTTTCTAATAGAGTAGCAGCGCTGATTGCTTTGCGAATTTCAAATTGTTTTCGTATGAAGTCTTGGGCATCTTTTTTGGCTTTTTTATTTAATGACTCTCGACTTCCACTGTCATCACTGTCAATATCATTACCATCAGCAAAGCTTCTTCCTGATCCGCTCAATCCGAAGCGACCACCTTTTTGAAAAAAAATACAAATTAAATAAGTTGCAATTAATACTTGTTCGGTTTTTAATTACCCTCATACAGATCTGAGCTGTCCCGCAGACTTATATCCGACTTGAATGCTGAATTCATAGATAGCCTGTGAAATGTCTCCAAGGCTTTTTCGATGTTTTTCGGATTTTTACAGACGTCACACTGATTCGTACATTTTGGTGGCGGATCCCCAAAGTAGTCTGAAAAAAGCTTATGCCTACAACGAATAGATTCGCAGTACTTGACCATTTCGTCAAAGTTTTTTACAGCTCGTAGTGCAGTCGCATTTTCGGCGTTTTTGCTACGATTGACATCATTCTGTAGAAGGAACGTTATCGATTTAACATCATCTTTACTATAGTACAACCGACAGTATGATTGTTTTCCATCACGACCGGCCCTACCAGATTCTTGGTAGTAGGCTGCTACGTTTTGCGGAATGTCCCAGTGAATGACAAACCGAACTGTTGACTTATCGACTCCCATGCCGAAGCTATTCGTGGCGCATATAACAGTGTATCTGCCCGACATCCAATCTTCTTGGGTCTGTGAGCGTTCGGAACTTTTGAGCCCGGCATGATACGCCACTGCCTTAACTTTTTTTTTGGATACTCCATGGGCAACGCGCTCGGCTGCTTCGCGGGTTCTGCAGTAGATGATGCCACAGCCTCGTTTAGAGGCTGGCAAACTCTTATCTTCTTCTCCCAGACAATGCAAAGCGAATTTAGCCAAATGGGCGTAGTCATCCTCAATGGAGTTTTTGAAGACTATGTCGTAGAACAAGTTGACTCTGAAGCAGGGTGTTTTGAAAGTCGTCACAGGGCATTTCAACTTCAACTGGGTTATGATGTCATTGACCACATGTTTGGAAGCAGTTGCTGTAAGAGCGATCCAGGGGATATGCAGATATTTCTGGCGTAAATTACCTAACTTGAGGTAGTCTGGCCGAAAGTCATGACCCCACTGACTGACACAATGGGCCTCGTCGACGGCGACAAGAGCTACTTTGTCATACTTAATCAAGTGGCCGAGAAGAGACTGAAAGGAATCGGTGGCTGCTTGTTCGGGAGTTATATATAGAAACCGTGTGCTTGGGTTAATGCTTTTTAAATCGTTCACAACACGTTCACGATCTCTTGTAGACATTTTTGAATTAATCGATTCGGCTGCAATCTTGAGCTTACCCAGATGATCGATTTGATCCTTAATTAGAGCAAGCAAGGGAGAAAATACCAATGTAATTTTTTTAGCCAAAAGTCCTGGCAGTTGAAAACAAAGTGATTTGCCGGAGCCCGTCGGCATTGAGACGTAAATATCTCGGGAGGCTATATTAAAAAAAGATTATTATTATTTAACAAAAAAGGGTAATATCATAGTTTCAATTACTGTTAATTGCACACTTGACAGCTTTTTCTTGTAATTCATTTTTGAATTTTGTGTAACCGAAAAATTTCTGTAAGCCAGCATATATTTCTTCATCGGTTAAATCACTCATTTCTTTCGAAAAGAAAAAAAATTTTAAGTTTTATTTATTAGCGAGCAAAAAATTTTAACAACACTACTAGTTTTGACATTTAAATTTACTGGCCGAGTGCTACCAATTTTCTTTTTGTCGGCATTTGTTTTGGTGATTTTTGGCGCTGGAATGGATATAATTTTGCAAACCTATGGCGGAAGCACAATGAAGTTAAAGTGCGTCCAGAGTTCCATTTACATGAGTGGTACTACGCAATTAAATCAAGAGCTACATCACTCTGTGACAAAATGTACAAAAGAGATAGCACAAAGACATGCCGTAAGATTTAATGTATATACTATATATGCCCATCCCAACACCCCTTACAAAGATAACCTCGTTTATTTGCCACCATTTTTTCATAGGAAAGCTACAATTTCTATTAGTAGAAAAGGTCCAATATTAGGTAGCTGCGCCTAAGTTCTCTTACTAACATCACAAACTATCGTTAGTGAGCCTTTACAACCTATAATTGATTTAACTATTAAATAAAGAAGAACAAGACAAACGTAAAACTTTGTCGAAAGAGTAATAATAAAAGTAATAGTTTTAAACCTGTAAAACGATGAATTCTACAAACGAAAATTTTGTTGAACAATTCAGTGGCAATTTGACAAAAAAAACTATAGTGAGTGGATATTAAGCAAAACTTTATTCCTGATTGATTTTTTTTAATCTAAACGTCTGGGGAAAAGCCTGATAATGGTGTCCGAGCCCTGGGTGGGTACAGTGACAGGGTTCCTTTTTCATCTCATTTCGTTTCAAATGTCAAAAAATTATCTGTCTGCATTTTTCACTTTTTTTCCGATTTTGAACAAATGAAAACGAACAAGTCTGCTCTGCAAGTGTGATGTGAATGGCAGGGTTCAGTCATTTGAGTTCAGTAGTTGAAAATTCTTCAGACGTGCGCCGGGTCGTTAATCGGGTGTCTTGTCGCCTCCATTATATTGTTTACAATAAATTATTTATCTATGGTTTCTTCAGTTTCTTTTTTTTGCGACAGTGATAATTATTTACTTTGCTTTTTGGCTATATATAAAATATCAAACATAAAACCGTCAATATGAACACATTAAAGTTCATTGATTCGTCTTCGTTTCTTATAATTATTGTCAATGTGTTTTTCAATTTATTTGTTTAAGCTGTGCCTTGGGATAAAAAGTCAATAAAATATACGAAAGATAAGAAAAATCACCATTGCGCTACTAATAAATCAATAAAATAAAAATAAAATCAAAAAAGTTAAACCCGGTTTCGGAAGAGAGGCAGAAACATATAAGAAAACAGATCACACGAATCGTATAAAAAAGTATAATTGTTCATTATAAGTTATACAAAGTCAAGTAAATAGCGAAAATAATGGCGGTGGTTTTGAGAACTTTGTCCAATGGCAAAACCCATCACCGGCTACGATCGAAAATGAATAAAATTCTGCAATTTTTGTTCCTCCTTTGCCTTTCGGCACTAGTGGGTGGAGACGATTTACCTGCGACCGCCGTTCCAAGTCCGCAGCAGGGTAGTGCTGTGGCTCTGGCGGCGGTGCCGTCTGCCAAACCTCTTGTCGGCTCTATTTTGGACTTTAGTCCCAACTGCTCAACCGTAAGGCACATATTTGAAGGTCGTGGGATTCCTTCAGCGGATATACCACAAAAACCAAGCAATGGTAAGTTAGGTATGCCCTTGTGATTAACAAGATATCGTATTACAACTTTCCCACATCCAATTTTTTCTGTCTGATTTTTTTTTACTTCCTATTTAAAAAAGATGAGTTTAAAAAAGGATATTTAACTTGTAAAAACAGGAATTGATAGTGAACCTCTTTTTGAACAAACAAAAAGAAAACTAAAAAAAGAAAAAATCTTCATACCCCCCTTTAAACACATGCAGCATTCCCAATTCCCATCCCATAAATTTGCCACCACTGAAGAAACAACGTAAGTAAAAAAGGACTAGCAAAACGAAAAGAATTTTCATAAAAATGGCGTAATTCCACTCCAATTCTACCCCTCAACCACCACCGTTTGCATCTTGCCAGAGCCAGACGATTCGTTTCGAACCCAACCAAACTGAACTGAACCCCAAGAAGAAAATCTCCTCTTGCTTCTTCGATTTCATTTTACCTTGCGTGTTGTTCCTTACCCCGGACCGACTTCTTTGTGGCTCTCTCCATTTTTATACTGGTACAGGCGTACAAGTTAAAGGACGTAGAAACGAGAAGGAATGATATGGAGCAAGCAGGGTAAACACCTCTTCGTAGTCGTAGTCGTTAACTCTTAACTCAACTAAACCAAACTCATCCACTTTTAAAATTGCGCCTACCTTTCACAGTTTCACTAAAATATGAAGCATTGGCTTTGATTTTTTAGCAGCCAATGTAAACTCTTACTAAGTAGTTACGTATTTTTACTCCGCGCTGTCCTCGCGGCATTCTTTCTCCTCTTCTATACTGCCAGGCATGAACGTGGATCTGGACAGTGGGCATGGAGTATGGTGGAGATCTTGGTTTTTTTTTTTTTTGCTGCACTGTCGTTTGGTGCTTCTTCTACCTGTCTCCAGTCCGGCGATTGCCCACACATATCCTATCCCAATTCATACCACGACAATGACGATAGCGATGACGGTGATGGTGACGGCCACGCTCGCTGGAGGAGAACCGAGAATAGAGTAGAATACAGACATCCTTAGACGATAGGAATGCAATGATATAATGTGCTGCATCGTCGGATTGTGTTGCGTGGACAATTTAATTGTGTTGGTGGTACTGCTTTGGTAGATAGACAACTAAAACGACCATCGCCAACCACTATCGAGACCCAAGACCGACCGGATTGCTCGCAACTAAAGTTATCTACCTGTTCTTCTACTGATGAATGAAGAAGGAGCCAAGATAGGGTTCCGCTGATCAGAATCGATTGCTTTATTGTCGCGCCGTTGCATTTTTATTTTATGTGTGAACTTTTAATACAACACACAAGCGAATGAACGCAAGAAAAATAACAAAACCATGATATAGGACCAAATCAAGTTGGATAGAATGTTAGAATCTTGGCACTTGAAGCAATGGTCATTCTCACTCCATTTTGCGTAAGCTGTAATTATAATAATTCGATACCCCACTATCCATGTGTAGATCAATTTTTGTTTTGTTTTCTCTTATCAAAATATACCTGCTGTATTTTGTTCCTTAAAATGAGAATTATCATTTGGATACCTATCATTTGTTTATTATTTTTTCAAACGAAATTTTGTCAACGAAGATAAATTGTTCATCTTTTCTTCAATATTCAAAAAGTGAACACTTTTGTTGAGTTTATTTTATATTATTTCGAATTAATATCATTATTTTCTTAATTGTAGTTTATTTTGGATTATATGAGTATTAAAAGTAAATTGAATTAAATAAAAATAGCCAAAAAAATTGATGAATTGTTCTGTGTAATTTTTTTTTAACTTTGGCAAATTTTTGGATTCCGCTGGAAACGAAAATTTGTCATCAGCCATCACCATGCAAGTTTTTAAATAAATTTTCCTACAGTCATGTTTGTACAATTCAATTTAATAAAAAGTAGGGATAACATCACAAAAAAAATTACTAATAAATTAATAATTAGTAACTATTTATAGAATTTTAAACATAAATAAAATATTTATTTCAGCTCTGCTGTTCAATGTTACAACACTATTGAATAAAATGGAGCAGTAAGTAATTGCCTTTAGGTTATTTACTTAAATGGGTCCTCGAACTAATTATGTTTGTCGGTTTATCCGGGACGGAGTTTGCTTATGGACACAACTACCATTGAGCCATCGCTTACATTTTCTGAATATGTATTTCCCCCAGTTGTCCTGTTTCCCTTTTGAATGTTCTCCGCCAATAAGTTACGTACGTCCAACCTCTCTTTTACCTGCCTAAGAAGAGACTAATATACAAAAACTTTGCCGTTCTCTATATTTTAAGGCACTTCTCATAAAGGGTAAGACCCAGGACAGAGCCGCTGCCGCTGGAGAATTATATTTTTTCGGATTACGAATTTTTCGAAAAAAAATCCATCTTTATCGAACTGTTTTTGATATTCCGCGATAATCGGACTTAGAGAGAATGGACCGATTATTGATTTTAAAAATAAGCCACCAATTTGATGTGAGAGGGGATAGACCAATTTCTTGTTTATATGCTTAAGACATTCAGAAACAGTAAAATACAAAATACAAGCTGTTAAAATCTATGTAGTTTGACTTTCCCATGTTTGCTCGTTAACTTATTGATCAATTCTCCTATATACCCAGTTTTACTCTGGGTTTATAAGCTATTTTTTTTTTGTAAACTTTTAAGATCAATTTCCGATTATTTCATAAGACATTACATATGTGGCAATATTGTTTTGATGTATGAATGGCATTCATTTTTAAATAATAGGTACCTACGTATACTTTCATAAGCCAGGCCTAAATAAACAAGCAAAAAAAAACAGAGACATACCTATACATAAGTACTTTGAGATTGTTTTTTTTTTCTTTTGTAATTTATTTATCAATCCCAAATCTATGAATATAACCCAATTACTTTGCTTCTGTTGATCCGAAATAATGTAAAGAATATCTTAACACCCACTTGACAACTGTTTTAAACAACCTACAACCTATTGTGTGTTTATATGAAAATAATAGGTATAATCTTATGAAATAATAACTACCTTCTAATCCAAAAGTCCATTTAAATTTTAATTTAAAACTACCTTTTGTCGGTGAATCAAAAAAATGTTCATCCATTTATCTGTGGCTCACGAAGCACATAAGCTTAGTTTATTTTAAATATTTTTGAGTCACTGATAAGCGTGTGGGTTATCTGCCTGCGCTCACTTTGCATATCAAATATTGAATTGTTATTTAAATAGAAATATGTATTCAAGGTGCTTTTTAGGAATTGCTTCAATATATTATGGAGACATTCAAGTGCGTAGAAGTCTAAACGCTACCTTGACGATGAAACTAAGAACTGACATAAAGTCCAAACGGACTAAAGATCGAACTTGTACGTGGCAGCCGACTTATCTATGAATTAGCGCCACTTTGAGTGACTTGAGAAGTGACTAAATGGAACATATTAAAAAACACAAATCTGAAATGAGATCACCTTAATTTGTGGAGAATTTAAATTAATTTTTTATTAGTGAAAAGGTACCTACGCACATGCGAAATAGAGCCATTTAATAAACTTTCAGCTTGGTCGATCTTGTCTGTTGTTGTTATTATGTGATTTGACGTTGTTCCCAATTTCTCTTAAAGACTGCAATTCGGAATGGTCGTCCTTTTCCGATGACCAGTTTTATGTGGGAAGAGAAGTGAGAAAAAGATAAACTATAAACTTATATTTTCCTCACAGGTATTTGGAGTTTTTTCGTTTTTTTTTTAATAAGATACACAAGAAAAGAACCAACAAAAAAGAAAACAAGTGAAATCAAAATCAAGTAAAAAGTGGCGATAAAGAAATCTAAAAAGGAAGCCGCCATATCGTTGCGGCACAGCCGAGTCGTTAGGATCACACGAAAATCTTGCTCAGTCTTGATTTGGTAAATTGCGCGCATACTATTGATGAGATGCGTATCTTTTACCTGGATTCTTTCTCTTCTTTTTCATCTTCTTCTGCCACCTCCCTGTGTGTGCTTGATTTTTTTGATAATAATTTTTTTGTTCAATGCAGAGGCAGACAATAAAAAAAAAAAACGCTCCCAGGTCCACATCCACACAAATTAAAATTACACGTATTTGGGCATTCTACTTGATCTTCGAGTGTGGGATTTCCTGAATGAACTTCGATAAATACCACACCACCAAGAAATTTCTTAATTTCTTCAAAAGAGGTTCCATTCTCTTTAGAGGTTGAACAAAAAAAAAAACAGGTATTGATAGGGAAAATTCAAGAATTTCGAATGGGCCTTAACGTACACTTAAGTGGCAACTACATTCCTTGTAAAAAATCATTTAAAGGATTAAACATTCCACAGCTCAATACAAATAATATGTAATAACGTTAGCTAATTCCTGCTGCACACAAATGCTGGTTCTTGTTGTTCACAATGATTGAGAGATTCCTCAATATTATTTTATTGTTATTATTCGCATTGTTTGTTTTTTTTTCTGTTTTGTTTTTGTTTCTTTGTTGTTTCGAGATTCTTTTGTTAGTTATATATTCATTTTGTGTCATGTCGGGATCAGCACAACAGGACATACCAGCATGGCAGCCGGAAATGCACCGAAATAGATAAATGTAGGATGAGAAGAGCAGCAAAAGCATGAACAAAATACTCAGACCCCAGAGAGATGAACTGGAAAAGTAGCATCTAGCTCAGGATTTGTATTTCTGGAGGCGGTGTTAACATATAATAATAGGCCACACAAATGATTTGAGCGAAGGCCTACTTAGGGATTCGCAACAAAGAAGTTTCTACTTGATTAGTTAAGTGTTGTTTTTTTGTTTTGGGATGTTTTTTTTTTTCCAACCGACTGCCACCAACAGCTAGCTTATAATTTATAAATAAACTCGATTAGTCATATAAAATGAGCAGTAATAATTGTGCCCCGGCTGAAAGCAGAATAATTTACCTGGTTCTGGTCTGACATCTGAATTCTATGGACCAGTTTAGACCCCTTAGGTAAATGAGTGCGCTTAAGAAACAATAAGCTAATTCCAAATGACACACACGGTTGACATAACCACTTTTGAAGAAGGAATCACTTTATGATTTTTAACTGAAACATACACATAGGGTTTCATTTAAGACCACACAAGTTTAAGTGGTCCAATGGTAAAAAAAACGAGAAGAGATAACATAAAAGAGAGGTAAGTGGAAAACGATTTCAATTCCCACCACTGGTGCTGGTAGACGAGTGGTCGAGCGCCGCTTGCTTCGGTGCAACTGAAAACATAACGTTTTTAATAACTATTGTGAGACAAGACACATCACAACAAATGCATACGAATGAATACTGACATACTGACATTCCTAAGTCCTATGTACGTTGAAGCAGAAGGTACTATTTCATGTTATTTTAATATTCATGTTTGTCCGTGCACGAAATAGTGAATTATTAAAATCATGAAATTTAAATTTGTAAAAAACGATGTCTCATAGTAATTGTCTTCCAATCACAGATTCGTGCTTAACGTATTATTTTTTTTTTCAAGAAAAATTCTTAAAAAGTTGAGCTAAAAAAAAAAAAAATATTTAAGTTCGTACACAAATGAATCTCACCTCAAGACAAGATATAGCAAGTTGACAGTTGAGCCACATTGACACTTAGGTACTGTTTTGCTTTGTGAATTTTAATAAAACATTTACGACGAAGCTACAGACATTTAAATGGGTGATAACTCAAAAACGAGCACCATTAAACCGACTGCTGGATTTGTTTATATAAACAGGAAATGGAAAAAGGAAAACATTTCAATTTAAAACTTAAAATCCTTTTTTTTTTTCTATGACAAAATTATCTAAGATTGACACATCCAACATGGAATTATAACCGGAAATTTTCTTTCCTTAGTGCAGTTTCTCTATACGTTGAATACGTAAGGCCTTTTATGAAAGAAAAAAAAAAACTGTTTCAAGTACACACATACATTTTAAAAAACATTTATAAAGTTATGATGTATACTACCTACCTACCTAAATGATAAGTTTTTGGAGTGTTCTTGTTGGTTCCATTCATTTTCTCATTCACCTAGCAACGTTTTTTCAAATGGTGACATCCTCAAGAGCCGAGAAAACATTCAACTTCAATGTGATGGCTTTACCGACACCATATTTGTGTATACATGTATTTGTATGTATACAAAAAAGGTTTACAGTTTTATCTATTGTCTTACAATTGTAAAAACTATGAAAAATTAATTTAAAGTTTAAATCTCATTATTTATACTTTTTTTTTTAAACAATAGTAAAAGGACTGCACAGAATAATAATTATAGTAAATAAATTAGACGAACATTTTTTAATTGTTCGAAACATTCCATTAAATTGAAATTGTTTTGAAGCTGAAATAAATGAATGTTTTAGTAATATTGTTGATATTGAGTTTTTAAAAAAGTTCACGTCAATAAATAACCTACATATTTAATTAAACTCCATATCAACTAATAATGTTCAACATGCAACCAATACAAAATCAACAATTATATGTCTGCGTCTAAAGTTATGTCTCAAGCAGTGCTTCAAGAAAAAGTGACATCCGGAGTAATTTTAAACTTTACTTCCTTCGTTTGAAATTTCGATCAAGAGAAGATAATTAATTGTTTTGTTCTCTTAACTCTGCAAGCTGAATGTAATTTTTAGGTGTAAATAGCCAATTTTAAAAACTTGAAACAGTTTATTGAATGGTTTATGAGTACCTACATACTCGTATTAAAAACTTTTAGACTTCTTGGAAATGAATATTCAAATATTATACAGAAGTTTGTGGTTTATTCTCTTTATTTATTGTGTTTGATCGATTCTTTTTTAAATTTTGTTAGATTAGGTATATTTTATTTGGATCATAATACATATGTTTAATTTTGGAATGCACAATTAAATCTTTAAATTAATTTTATTAATCAGAAACATTTAAAATAAATTAAATTTTTTTCTTGATGTCTGGGCATGTGCATATGTTTGTATATGTACATATGTACCTACATTTGAATTCTTAAAAGAAAACGCAAATTTCAAGACATAAAAGCCATTGTTTAACAAATTGCTACATTAAATAGACTCCTCTGAGTATGCATACCTCACATAGTCGATTGTTAACATGCCGTGCATTTGCAATTATTTGTATCAACAAAAATTGTGTTGCTGCGTATTTGTATTTATTCAGTCTCTTATCGGATTGCATACCATTGCCATCAAGTACATACTAGAGAATGTTCATATTCATAAACAGAGATAGAATTTTTTCCTTTTTTCTTTTTTATTTTTATTTTTATTTTCATTTTTTTTTTTTTTTTTGCAAAAATCATGAATGTTATGTACCTAGGCGATATGCGTAGATGTAAATGTTGGATGATTATGAAGGATGTCGAATCACTTTGAAAAGCATCCTTGTGCGTCGTTATTCGTTATACCTGCATAACCATTCTCATAATTATCATTTCATTCTTTTATCTCTGTAAAAGTGTCTCCTCTGATATATATTATATGTTGCCTGTAAGCTGAGCTAAGCTGATATACTCCTTAGTCCTTATAGTCATCGTTGATGGTTGGCGCTGCGAACAAAGCAAACATGCTGTTGTCACATCTTTCGGTCTTCTTTCTCAGTGTCATTGCATTAATACGAGTGTAGGTGCAAGTTCAATTTATGCCGCCTTTCCTTATTAACAGAACTGTGCAAAAAACATAATTTATTTAATTGTAGAAAAAATCTATGAATTCTACTATTTTATACATACATATATATTAATGTAATTGAAATCATTCAAACAATAATTAAATACATAATAATAAAAAATAATAATACTTAAATTTAGAAAGCATATTATACATACCTATTTTTGAGTTTTTCAACTATGGGTGGGTATAGAAAGAAGTTATTTTTTGCCAAATTAAACCAAAAAACATATCTAAAGAAGTAATTGAAGATTATATATTACTCCACCTTTAAGATCTAAACATACATGTGTCTGACCAATTCAATTTTTATCAAGTTTGCAAGTAGTCATGGTTCTGAAACCGATAGAAAATTTTTTTCGTGACAACTCGCTTTCTGCATTGAAAATGCTTTAAAACTTTTGATTTTGTAGAATTACTCTAGCCTATTTTAATTGACCTGTCAAATTAAAAAAAAAAAAACAGTTGACAAAAAATGCACGCCACTGTATGTCTTCTATTCTCGGCACATATTTTTGTCTGCATCCAGGTTCTAGAAGAATTGTCTGTGCCGAAGAAGGGAACACAGCAGCTACTTGAGGTTCTTTTTCATCGTCAAAAAAATACTTTATATATTATATGAATATGGTATGTTGTATTTTGTGTCCTTTACATTTAATGCTGTAGGGCACACACACCTTTTGCCCAAACATGTGGAAAAGGTAAAAAAGAAGAGTGCCTCTTTGTACTTTTTTTTAGATTAGAGGAAACGAATACATACTTACTCATATCAAGTATTTTTTTTTCCATTTTTTATATTTTTTTCTCGTTCCGTTTTCCACTGAAGTAGGTAAATAGTTATGCATTTTTTGTACATTATTTGTGTGAAAAAAATTATGTATATCTTCTCATGATGTTGTTGTGTTTGCCGAAGGTTAAAGAGATTCTTTTTCTTCACAGAGCCGGCCATGGTAGCTGTGCAGTGGAAGTACAGCAACTGTCCACTCATCAAAAATTCTGTTTACCTTATTTTTCTCTTTTAAATACGAAAAGACAAGTTCCGCGTTTATATGTGGTTTTGATGTTTGGAAAACATTTTTATTTAGCTCCTGCAAATATTCAGAAAAAGGTTTTTATTTTGGCTATAATTGATGAAATATTTTCTAAATTCTTTAAACTTGTTAAATAAATACTTAAAAATAGATGAAAATGCTTTATACGTTTTTGTTTTGCGGTTCTTAAAGAATATAAATTTTCAAAAATAAATCTTCCAAAACCTTTACCTAGACTGGAAGAAGTGGGTATATTGCGCAGTTTAACATAGAAGTAATTATGATCCAATCATGCATTTTATTTGAATTTGGTGTTTGCAGTTTGGGGTTATGAATAAAAATACAAAAAGCGCTTGAGACTCAAACCCTTTTTTTTATTCTTGTCTTTTTATTGGTTTGTTTTTCTCATATATCCGGCAAGCAGGCGAAATGTTGCCTTCGCGCCTTGCGCCTTCGTTCGCTGAAACCACTTAGGGTCGGATGCCATTCGACCCGGAAAGGTTTCACCGGTTATCTTATGGTTTAAGGCTCTTAGGCGATAAGGTCTTACATTGTACAAAAAATATAAGCTCCCGGGCGATTTAAATCGATTTAATAAAAATTTGGAACTGAAATTGATATTAACAATACACATACATACATAGGTATGTACATAAAATGTGAATCAAAAATCACACTAAAACACAAAAATAGACCTTCTCTTCCTGGGCATAGTTTTGGAGTAGTCTGGGACTTATTATTTTTTATTATTAAGCTCTAAACTACATATACATACATATATGATGTAAAAGCGATACAATATACAATTCTGATTTTATTCAATCTGACTTTTGTTTAGTCCTGTTTTTACCTTTGAGTGGCTATACGCGAAAACTGTATCAGATCTCATGCAGATACTATGCTTTTTTAATATCATTTATACAAAAGCCCAATAAAAATTCGCTAACCCTTACTTTTAAGTGGCATACTTTTTTGTTTATTTCGCCGTTGATGAAAGGGTCAACATCCAATCAAACCACACACATTTCACATAGAAGGTACTCAATACGTCTGATACGATTTCGTTATGAAAATTGATTATGTTTAAGTGTTTCCTATCGTTTTTTTTTTTTTGTTCTGAATCATCAATATCAATACCACACATATGCGATATCTATTCTGCCAGTCTTTTGATATCATTTCATTGTGTGTTGTAGAGAAATTAAATAATGATGCTCCCAATCAATTCAATCGCTACTGTGTTATTTTTTTTTTATTCGACACGAATGCATTTTTTACATACAACAGTGGAAGCATTTTGAGCAAAATTGGGAAAAAAATTAAAATAAAAAATCTAGATTTATTTATTCAGTACTTACAATTTTGTGAAAAGAAAAAAAATATGAGAATAACTTGGTGTGTAAGCAATAATAATTAAATTCTGTAAAATCAGGGCCTAGGTGACTAAAATTTTTTAATATTTCTTGTCTATGGTGCTGGTGAGAGAACCGAATCCAACTGGGAGTTGAGACAGAGGCTTTTTTCATTTAACAACTTATTCGCCTCGGTATTTTTATTAAGAAATGTCAAATTGATTGTTTTTAAAGGACGACATCATACATTTATGATTCCAACCTTTGCGTTTAGTGTTATTTTCAGGTTCTTATATCATTAGTCCTACTGTATCTACGATGTAAGCTATCGTCACTCACTGAAACTGCGTGTGTTCTATGCTATTCCAAGTGGACTTTAAGTAGTGTTAAGTAACACTTCAGAAGATTTTAATTGATTGATTCCTCTACTAGAATTACTGTGCAGTCTATGTGTGAGGAATTTCATTCGATTCATAACTAACGCACTCATATTTGAAATTGTCTTTCAATTAAATGATTGCAAGTGACTCGCCACTTTAAAAAATAAAACTGAACAAAAAGTAAATTTTTCACTTTTTTTATATTGAGTACTTTAGAATAATGAAGAGAAAAAGAAGTGGACTTAATATGCGAAAATACTTTACGCGTTGAAGAAAATAATGAATTCCTTAGATTCACAAAAGTGACCAAGAAAATATTTTGCCCGAGTGCGCCGCGGCCGCCGGCCGATTGCATCATGATGTTGGGGGCACAGGTGATATGGCTAAAAAAAAAGCAGAAATCAACGTACATACATCTATTTATATATACCTACAGGTCCAAGCGATAACCACGATCGACATTCATGAATCGACTCGTTTCATCGAAAATATTTAATCAAACAATTTACCCGTCTCCTATCCCACGGAAAACAGCCGCGTAGTTGCCGCTAGCAAGCAAGTGAGTGTGTGAAAACCTGACTAACTAACCTGACTAACTGGGCGCTATACCTACATGTGCTCATCGTCATCTTGGTTGAGTTTGGGCTCGAAAAACACACGCACAGTGAATATACTGTGGTTGGTGTGCCCACGACGAATTCAACCTCCACCATTCCACATAACCAAAAATTTATATATTTTGTAAGCTAGTTTCCAGTGTGGTAGATGTGGCTGGTGCTCACTTTTGGGGCACTCTAAAGAAATGAACATCACCACGACAATCAAACCAAGGCAGTAGGAAGGTATGAGGCGATGATGATCATCATCTGAACTGTGGGCACCATGAAGATAAAGACGATAACACAACTAGTTAAGGAACACGTTCTGCTGTGGTGGCATGCATGGGAAATGGCATCGTCAGGCAAACGGATTTAGCAAAAAAAATAAAAACTGTGCATACAACATACAGAGGTGACTCGCATCAAAGGAATGTTGAATATTTTTTTTCGTATACATACTCCGTTTTATTTATTTGTCTGTTTTAATTTGATATTTTGCTTTGTTCAGTGCTTTGGCCCTCTATATAGAATAAATCTATTTTAATTCAGAGTTATTAGGGGTCACAGTCTGGATATGTAATTTAATAATTGGCTCTGAGGGGATAGAGATTGATTTTTATCTTTTTGATAAAAGCAGATACATGCTTTGTAAAATCAACTTAGAGCAGCTGATTCTCCAATTCCTACTACTGATACTTAGTAGTTAGTAGTGTTCATAGCTAGTCGGTATACGTTTAAAATTGATCTACTAGTGACATTGACTTGGTTTATTTCGTTCTCCAATTCAACGTCCACAAAATGATGTGAATTACCACCAATATAGCTTGAACCCTAATTTCACACCGTTTACTAGCAAAAGCCAAAGCCAACGAAAGGAAAGAAGCCGACATATTGGTAGATTATATTTATTTATAATGATTTCGTTTCGTATTTGTTGACTGTTTATCCAAACACTTTAGTGAGCTTTCATTATTAAAGTGCAGCTTTTATGAATTAAATATTTATAGCCAATGAAGTTATATTAGTTCCATTAGGATAAACTAACATACCTAATTTATTATTCTACCCCCGTGGAAAGTGTTAACTTGCTCCACAAGCTTTGTTTTATCTCAAATTACGATAAAAATATTTGTACATATATATAGTTTTATTGTAGAATACTATTATTATCTTATACTTTCTTACGTCGCGTCGGGTAATAGACCAAAGTCACTTAAAATTTGAGTTAAATTACTGTCTAGAAAAAATATTTTCATTTTAGGACTCTTGGTGGTTTTTGTAAAAATTAAAAATTTGCAAAACTTTTTAATCAAACTTGTAGCCGGCTTTTTTTATTTCTTAAACAAACTTAGTGCATAGCGTTTTTTTTTTCAATACAAAAAATATAAATTATGTTGAGTCTATTATTTTTTTTTATGTTTCTTTTGAATTCTCGGGAACTCTCGAAGTTGGCTTTGTAACAATTTAAAAAAAAAACTCTTGCCCCACTGTTTCACGTATGGACTAGGTCATAATGCATGCAAAAATAGTTTGTACGTGTGTACATATATTTATAAATGTGCCATAATTTTTATTATGAAGGTAATCACCTGGAGGATATCTAAATTTATTCATTCCAATATCATTTAGATGGAATAATTTCGCTATCGACTCATCAATTAGAATACATTAATTTACATACATATACGAGCATGTACATTTATATAATAGAGCTTTCGTATTTGTATAGAACGTGTTTTTTTTATTCTTTTTTTAAATAAACGTCTCGTCGCCGTTAAGATAGATATTTAATTGTTTACAGATAGTGATTTGGTATCTTTAGATTGCTATGTATGTAGATTAGGGTGGGTCAAATTATACAAAGTGGTTTATTGCAACCATGAAAAATTGTTAATTCGATACTTCACAAAATATTTTATTTTTTTTTAAATAAAATAGTGAAATCGGTACAAATTAATCTCGAACAACGATTTTCTTTTCAACGGTAACTTTTATCGAAAAAAAATTATTTGTGCCTTTTTAAAGATATTGAATTTCCTATATAAAAAAATCTCAACGAGTTCGCAGCCACTGCGTATAATATGACCCACCCTACTGCAGACAGAATATAACTATCAAGACCAATCCCTTTATAAAATGAGAAGATAAAAACTACAAACGAAGAAATATTTCCATTTATGTAATAATAACATCAAGTGGAAGACTTAAAGAGCTTTTTAAAATTAATTACTTAAATCAATTGATTTGTCATTAATTTAGCTAATCATACATTTCTTTAAACTAATCAGCGATGTAAACAAATTGGAAAAATTAAAAATACATTACCTCTTATTCCATGTTTACATTTGTAAATAAAACAAAAAAAAAAAAAAAACATCAAAGAATCCCTAATGAATTAATTACCGTCTATTAGCTACAGTGATGAGTAACACTTTATATTATAGCATTCCAATCACCTGACACAGACATTTCAACCCGGCTTTAATTTTTGTGGGTCTCCTTTTCTCTTCCAAACTCCAAGCAAAACGAATGTAATGCGATGATGGATTAATATATTAATTTGATTTCAACCATGGCAGCTTAATTCGGTGTGCTGTGAAATTAGGAGGAGACCATATTAAGCCATTGGCTTTTTATTTAAATCGGGAAGGATTGTCCATATATAAATTGAATAATTTATTAGGCTTAAAATGTGAATGGACAAATACTCAATCGAATCGAAAACAGGGACTTTTTTATTGAGCATTTTACCGCTCACAGCAACGATATCTTAATATCAAATTGAGAAAATAAAATTAAATGCTGAAGTAATTATTTGCTTTGGTAGTTTGGAAAAATGAAGGTGGTGTTGGGCAATTTGTGGATTAAAAGTTGACAAAAATAAATATACCGGTAATTGAAAATTGTTCATAACAGTTATGTGCAATTATCTTAAGAAAATGATAGGGTGCCAAAAAAATAATTTTAAATAATTGTGCAATAATTTAATGTTTAATTAATAGCAACAATAGATTAAATTTATTTGCCAGGAGTTAACTCGATGATAATAATTATTTATTAGTGGTAAGTTACATTTTTTCAGCATTGAGTATTGAGAGGAAAAAATCCATAGTTCTTAACTGATTATAAGATAAATGTAAACAAAAACCATAAAATGCAAAAAAAAATTTAATCTGTTTTTTTTTTTAATTGATTTTGAAATGTTAAAAATGGTGTATTTATCACATAAGTTTATAAAGACCCACGTGTCTTTACAAAGTGAGCGAAACATTATTATTTTGAGAACCGCATGTGTATAATTCAAAATTTATAAGAAAATGAGTTAGTTGAAGATTAATAAGCTCTATGGCCCTATGGCCGAAATTCGAACACTTTTTTTTGTTCAAAACTAAAAATCTATCTTCTGCACACCTTCTCCAAGCTTCATTTTCATTGATTATGTACTATGTTCCCACAACAACTATTTTCCAAAAGGGAAGTATCTAACCGTCCATAATTACTAAATTCATGCAGTCATTGAAATCAATTTAAATTAAACAAATCTAAAAATAAAATTAACTTAACTTACAAAATTAACAACACTTAATTTTGCTTACTTTTACATATACAATACTTTTTATACTCTTGACTTAAAAATCGTACGAACAATACCAGATAATGCGTGGAGACAGAGTATCAATTACTCTACTGGGTCGTTTCGTTGTACTCGAATATGTGGTTAAACGTATCATATCAACTTGCCTTTTGAGACAATTCATAAAAATGAAAATGACATCTCGTTTTCAACCTTATAATGTAATTAATGTAATGATTTTGTTTTGTCGGACAAAAGTAAAGACAAAGCACGACGAAGACGTGTGTGCCAAACCCAATAAACTTGATAAATGGATTTTTAATTAATTGCTGAGCTAAATTTATGAACTCTCCTAATATGAGAAACAAGAGAATTAAGAATTTAGATATATATCTGCTAATGCAAACTGAGAATAAGCATATCATACGTATACATGCAAAATATAAAAATATATTAATAAACATGTTATAATAAGAATAATTTGGTACTTTTACAATCTTTTGCGCAAGTTATAAATATTATTTATACGCTTCGTTCACGGGAAACGGTTTTTCTTTATTCCAAAATTCAACATGACTTTGATTATGTACATATGTTTGTACCTATATGTAGAAGAAGAATTTTGTATGAGCAAAACTGTTTTCAATTATTTCGCTTTTACATAGTTCCGTGTTCCTAAATTCTTTAAATCCGAAATTTTGGTACTTCATATTTCATAACACTATAAATCCAATATTTTATATTTTAAAGCTCTACTTTTCAAAACCTATACATTAAAGGTTTGTTTCCCAAATTATGAGTAAAGTTCTAAGTTGCTATCCGACAACTATAAGATACTTGTTAATTAAATCCTCCCATTAGAATTCTTTGCGTTTCACAATAATCAAATAGCTAATCATCACATTAGGCTCCTAAAGCTCTTGTAATATTTTTTAAGAAAAAATTATTAATTGTTCATAAAAAGAAACCTTCCTGATATTGTTAGGACGTTAAGGCAAGATATTTTGGCAAACCTTGCCTTTTTACCTGATGGTTTGAGCTTAAGTACACTTATAGAACATGTCCTAAGATTGATTTTAAAAACTGTTGCCATGTTGGCAATACTGTAGAAAGTGTGAGGATGGGGTTTTATTTTGTTTTTATAAAACTAGATTTGAAGAGACTCAATAAGAGGGCTTTTTTAAAGTGTTTCTGTTCTGTAAAAAATTGCGAATTATATCAGCAGGGTGTTTTATTTTTGAACCATGCGTATCAATCTATTTTGTTTACACCCTATCAGTACCGTTTATTGCAATTAAAGTAACAATTATTTCGTATACAATGTGACATTTCGTTTAATTAGTATAAATACATACTGTTTTTTTTTTTCATATTTTGTATGTTATCAGTTGGATCGATTGCATTTATTTCTTCTAACGAACCAATAAAATCAATGAGTTTTCAAAATCTAACTGGAAAAATTATCTTTTCAAATTGAACCAATAAATATATATTTTGAAATTAAAAAAGTGGTTTTGAACGTTTATAGTCATTTTTTGAAAGAACAAAGATTCCTAGCAATCTCCACCATCACGTGTGCTTCTAAATTAAAATATCATAAGAATTTTTTTTTTCACTTGTTTGTCCAGATCTATTTTAAATGTTTCGACACGTTGCCAGGCCTTTATGTACATAATATATAGATGTTTACCTTGTGGCGTTGTTCTTTTACGTCGTCTTTCGGTCGGTCCAGTCGAAGTGAGTGAAAAATTATCTGTACCTCACCTTGCCTTATTCTTCTCCTTTTTTAATCGAAAGAGGGAATGTGAGTGTGCTGTTTACTCACCTGAGAAAACTTATGGTCGGTTGGACCTTTATTATAACTACATACATATATAAATACCTTTTGATATTCCCATGCATTTCTTCTTGATGTTAAATGGCTATGGCTCTTCGAATTCACCCCTGAATGATTTTTTTTTCAAGGTTCATAAGATTTCGGATCACCTGAACCTCGAACCCTACAAATATTTCCTTTTTCATCATCATAAGGTTTAATAAAATGTAGTTAATCTTTTTTTGTATTGTTCTTTTTTTTTACTCGAATTTCGTATATAATGTGCTTCGATGGGTGTTTTTAAGAGAAATACGTATATCGGTTTGGCGGCCCGGCGCTCTTACTGTCACTGCTGTTTGGTGCTGGGCTGCATGTTTTGAGTTAAATGTAATAGCTAAGAATGATTTTTTGTTGTTTCTGGAGGAATTTGGAATGTGACAGGTCGTTTTTTTTTGACACCTTAATCGATTGCCGGATGTCATTTAGGTGCTTTTTAAAAACCATTATGTCTGTTATGGAAGGAAATTTGCATAACATCTTGGGCGGTTCAAGCTGTTTGAATTGATATTTTTTTAATTTGAAATTATAATCAAACATTTGTATGCCCAAGATTATAGAAAAGAATGATGTTCATATTTTTATGACCAGTTGACAAAAAATACCCGAATGTCCCAATGATTTAAGTTCGTTTTCTAACCCGAAATTGATATTCTATTTAAATTTACTTATGTCATTTTCCATTGGATTTTCGAAATGTTTTAATCCTTTTAGATTCCAATTGAACAAGTTTTGGATTCATAAAAAAAAATCTGCCTCGAGATACAATTACTTGACATTAAGATGAAAGAAAACTCGAAAAAAAATTGTCCCGAAATTCTGCCGTCTGTCCGTACGTCGACCTACAGCCTGAACCACTGAAGCGATTTTATTCAAACTTGGAGCAAAAGTTCAATTTTAATGAATTTGATCTTCAAGGTTTTGTTATAAAAATATATTTTATTTGAGAGCAAAAAAATATTTTTTCTATCCACACTGTTCAATTAAAAATGATAATAAGCTCGAAAATAATTTTTGATCGCTTGTAACTTGATGAATTCGTATCCGATTATAACAAATAGTATGTCATTGGAAGTCAAAAATATTTACTATATGTTAATTAAAAGATCACTCAAGAGATGTATAAGTCAGTGTTTGAAAAATAGACCAAAAAACTCTTTTTTTGCGCATATCTCGAAAATGATTTTTTGAAAAAAAAAAATTAATGTCATTTTCGTTTTCAGCGACCCAAAATTAGTAAAAAAAAGTTTTTTTTTTTGTTTTAGGTAATATCGGTGACCCAAAATTTTGTAAACTATAAGTTCGTATTATTACGATACATCAAATGATATCTCCATTTTTGAACTCAAATTGGGAGCAAGTTTTTGCGATACAGTCATGCGTTGATTTTTCTTAAAAATGCTTAAAAAATGTGTGTGGAAACATTTTTTTTAATAAAACTATGTAGGTATACGAGTAGGTACTTTATGTATTTATTTTAAAGTAAAAGTATTTAAAATTCTTTAACATCTTCGCTTGGTTATGGCCCATTTTTTTAATAATAGTATTTCTAATGCAACTATTTAATGTATGACTTATTTTATTCTAAATTAAAAATCTGAAATCTTCTGCTGCATCAATTCAAGTAAGAAGTAGAATATATAATCATAAAATAAAATATTCACTTAATTTGGTTTGCTTGACAAGAAAAATAAACATCTTTTGTAAAGATATTGATCTAAAGTAACCAAAATGAAATAACACAAACCTTACCTCTGTCTGATGAAGGATAAGTAGAGAATATAGAACCCAACTACCAGTTTTTTATTCGAATCCCCACTTAGCACCGACTTTATTTATTTGTTTCTTGTTTGTCAGAGAGTGCATTACTTTTCTTCACAGCCACTTGCGAATGAAAACATAAATAAATAAAATCACGAAGTAAAACTTTAATCAGATGATACAATGGATATTAATACACAAAACTTCTTGGAATATGGTTAAGGTATGGGTAAGCATATTAAATAAATGTCCACACACACGCTAGTCAGGCACAAACAAAAAACTCATTCAAACCTTAAACAAAAATAATGGAATTTCATGACAACAAAAGCTAAGACAGCAGCAACATAAATTTGTATGTTACTGTAAATCCCCGAAATATTAAATTCTAGGATTAATAGGTTAGATCCTTAACTTTTATTTTAGGCAATATTGTAAATTTTTTTTTTTATTATTAGAGTAATGGCGTGACCTGCATGGTTAACGCAACTCCTTTGCTCAGCTTAAGATATTGGTAGATGCCAATGTAAACTATTTTTTTTTAATTAAGAGTACAATGATTCGCGGTTTTCAATGACCTTCAAGTGCAGAATAAATTATGAATACATTTCTTACTGGTAAACTCCAGAATTTCCACATTTCGGGAATTTACAGTACAACTCATACATATGTAGATTGTGGAAAGGACATT
This sequence comes from Syrphus vitripennis, assembly GCA_958431115.1. Taxonomy (NCBI): domain Eukaryota; kingdom Metazoa; phylum Arthropoda; class Insecta; order Diptera; family Syrphidae; genus Syrphus; species Syrphus vitripennis. Next base: position 670,292 of record OY288109.1, on the reverse strand, counting down.
TAGAAGCTATACATGCAAAGACATTTCATAAGAAATTCGGTTTAAACAAACATTATCTTGTTTTAATCGAAATCAAATTTTGAACTGTGTTGATATTTAAAATGTTTAAAACTGATATAAAAATTTTGAATGCCCCGGACGAAATTAAAAGAAGTTTTTGGATGGTATGTGCATTGTTTATTCTGATGCAAAGATAAGTCACCACAATGTTAAGGTCATTTCTAATAATATCAGCTTGTCATAAGGAAACCTACATATGTATAAGGGTTATTCAACAAAGAGTGGAATTTTTGACGGCGCGGCGGCGGCGCTGATATTTACAAAACCCTTCAACTTTTTAACCTGATGTTTTTGGTATACATATATAGAAATCTAAACGATACATTTTCATAACTGAAAAAGTTCTCCACAGAGTCTAACGTTTCTCAAGCAAAAAGTCTGCATTCTTGGTTTCACGCCTGATAAAGTACATTTTTTCTTTTATAGAAAATTATTTCATATTAGAAGAAAATCGTTGAAATAATTTGTCCCAAGGATTCCTCATAATCATAACCATGACTATGAGGTTGATCAAATCTCAAGATGTACCCCGAGAAACTATTGGTTCTCAGATATGTAAATAAAATCGTCAAAAACCTAAAAAAAAACCTTCAATCTTCTGGCCTCAATTACATCGCAGTTATGGAGTTGAGGTATATGAGCTTAAAAGTTCATGCATCACCTGTTTCAAAAATTCTTTGAGAATTTGTTTTGAGTAATTTTGAAAGAAAACCCAACTGTTTTTAAATCGATATTAAAATGAATTATTTTCTTGCATTGTTTAAAAAAAAAATGTTTCTTTTTTAAGTCCAAGTCAATGAATTCGAACGTGTGATGGGACCGGCGTTAATTTAGGTCAACAAAACAATCTTTACTATCCATTTTTCAATGTCTTCAATTTATGTATCCTCATCTTCCATTTCGATGTTCAATTGACCATCTTGGCAAATCGTTTGTGCTCTGTAAGACCCTATCTTACAGGGCTATAATATTTATCTATTGATGAGCTATTCAACTAAGACTAGCCTATTTTTAGTTCTGAGAAAAGGATAGTTATTTATCACTATGTATGTTATAAACAATTCATCTATTTTCTAAATAAAATAACATCAACTATCAGAGTTTCAAAACAAGTTTTTTCCCTACAATTTGTTTCGTTTTTTACCTAAATAAATAAAATACAAAATATAAATTTTCTCCAGCTGCAGAGGACGATAAATAATGTACTGTTTAAAGTAATGGCTCCGATTAAAATTGTAAAATAAGCTTCATTTAAGGCATTGGCGTTTGGGTGTGTTTTGCAGAGTTCATAAATTAAAATGTAAACATCGAACATCCAAATATAACTTTTGTTGTTTTCTTCTTTTTTTTTTTTGTTGTTAATAAGGTACAGTAAGAAAATACAGTCCTATAAAGTTTGAAATGAGAAATTTCCAATAATCTTAAACTGGTTCATTAAACTGAATGTTTATATGAAAAAAAAACAACTTTTTTTTAAATGGGTGCTGTACATAGTCTCACAATGTTTAGATTAAGAAATGCCAGAGTACCTCAAGAGAAATTTGTACTTGTACATTTTTACGTAATTAAGAAAAAGCAGCAGCAACAGTACACCGCATACAAAGTCTTCTGACAAACAAAAATCTCCTGTATAGCTCCTTGAGAGCTCGCTCTGAAAACGCACACTCCCGTCGGGGGTTAATGAATGCAAACAATCGCCTTCGTCTCTGTTTTAAGAGAGCAGAAGCAGGAAAAAATAATATAAAATGCGCCACTCGCCACATCCCAAAGGCAAACATGCTGCGCTTGCTATAGGTGGGAAAGGGGCAAACTCAAAGCGCAAACATTTCTTCACTTTTTAGTATTTTATGTATAAATGTTCATACATTTATATTCTTCATTCAAGATTCCCAGGGTCGGGAACACTTTACAAGTCTCTCGTATGGGGCCTTTGTTTATAGTAAATGAATGGATGTAGTTTCTGATGTTATGAGTGTTAGGTGCTTGACAATTTATGTCCTATCGCCACTAATCAATGCGTGTGCAGTGTGATATTTTGTTGACGGGAAATAGAAAATAAAAATGAGAAAATAGGTAAATATTTACTCATTTAGAAAGTCCTAGCTCCTATAGAACAACAAATGCAAGTCTTTCAAGGCCTGCCGGTTAAAAATTAAATGTAGGAACATGCATATTGAAAACTTACATAAAAAAATAGGTTTGTACAAACATTTAAAATCTTGATGATGCTGTTAAAAAATGGTGCGCATTCATTGTGTTGGCTGGCATGGTCTCCTTTGCGCGGTTTGTCGGTGGTATAGTGCAACACTGAGTGTTCTTTCGACCGCATTTTAGCACGGATAACGCAGGAATATGAGAAGCAAGATGTGTAACAATGTATACGTAACTCAATAAGTACACTCCAAGAAAAAGAATTGCATGCCTACACTCTGTGTGAATACATTCAGTGCGTTCGCGAGTACATTAAGAATTCACTTACGCTTTGTGTGCCTATTTTAAAACTCGAGTTTTGTTTCATATTTTTTTTTTTTCTTTTTTTGTATTTTTGTTGCCTGTCTTTATGCTTTTAGGTTGTCTACAAACAACTGGACGCATGAAGTTGAGCTGTAGATGTACATATTTAGTGTTTTTTGAAATATAATTTCCGTTCTTCAACCCCACTTCATGGATGCAGGATGCAAAATTATAATTATGAATTCTTTTCTCTTGGCAATATTATTTGGCGAGAATGGAGTTGTAAATGGATTTTCTCAACATCTGTCAGACGACGAACGATGACACGGCATGGCAGAAACCCAAACAATTGTAATTGAATTGAAAGCGCAAGTTTATTCAAAAAAATAAAATTCTTACACCTTTTTCGAAATTAAATCAAGTACGCGCGACTTCAATATCCTGTTAAAACCTTCCCTTATATTTTATTTCTATCCCTTGAATAAGATACAATATTATGATGGTGCGAAATGTGTTTAAATGAGGGTAGTTTCCTTTTAGAGAATAGCTATAATGCTTTTAGGTGGGGTATTCATAGTGATGTTGAATTAAAATCAATAACATTTTGGTTGAGAAACCACATTTTCGTTTTATAACTTAGCCAAGAGTAACTGTACTGATTCCTTTGTCCATGTTTATAGAGAAAAGTACATACATACATATACATATAACTATTTTTGTGTGGAAAAGCCTTTCCATTCGATTTAGTTCATGCAAAGGGGAGGTAAAAGATTTACTTTCCTTTGCGAGTTAAAGCTTTAAGGAAGGGTCGTCTGTGTCGTTTACCTACTATATTCATGTGTGTTTAAGTAAAGCAATTTACTTAACTTAATTCGCTGAGGTGAAAGCAATATTCTTGTGTTATATAGCTTTCTTAAAACGTGATAAGGCAGAAAATAGCAATCGATACAAAAAAAACGATAGAAATTATATGTATGTCGGTGTTGCCAGATGAATTTTTAATAAATTTTAGTTTTGAAAATTTTGATGTGCATTATTACTTAATTATGAGCAAATCCAAAATCAAAAAATAAGTTTCTATGATGGATACCGTTATAAACGGTGTATAAGAAATACCGTTATTTTTCGAGCTAACAAATAGAACTATATTTACCCTTTAGGGAACCATCTTTAAATTTTTAGTGCAAAGTTTGAAGAAAAGCGTGCTATTAGAGTTTTGACCCAAAATTTTGTTCTTCAAATATCTTGGTAAAAGCAACGTTTATAAAATCGTATAATAGAAAATCATAAGTTAAAGTTAAAAGAAAAATTGTATTAAGAATCAATAAATAAAATAAGTGTGTATACGACCAAATGTACCACTATTTTATTGTTTCTTATAGATTGAATAAGACGACGACATACATGTATATACTTACATACATATGTATGTTTTATGTACATTACAATATTTACAGAATCATTTTGTCGTTTACATACATACCGTTTTTTTAAAATTAAATTGTAGCATTTATTTAAATGTTGATTTTTTCTCACATGACTCCTTTTCAGAAAATGATCTTCTTCTATGTATAGTTGCCACGCCATCTATTTTTCAGTAAAAATCTATACCCGATGAATATGGCTTGTAAATTATAGATATTTATTAGACATTTTTACGCTCAAAGGCACGTGTAGGAAATCAAAATATTGTTTTCTTAAAGTTTTCAGCCCATTGAGCCGCCGCGCCGCCCCGGCAGCAAAATAATGACCACCTCAATGTACTTTCAAGTTGATAATTCATTCATAAAATCAATGTCCTTGGTCTTGCATGATTTTATTTTAAATAAAAAATATGTAAGCTTGACGTACATTTACCAATGACATACTATAAACACATACATACATAAATATGTACATAATGAGTTTATATACATTTTTGAGAGAGTATAAAATTCAAAAAAAAAATTAAAATATCTAAATGAATCAGATATAATGTATTTAATGCATAAAGCTATTTTTAAAAACGGCTAGTTCCTATTTCTAGCATTATACATTTTTCCAATTACAGAAAATCAAACTTAGATGCCAATTTATTCTTGGAAATACAATTTAGAAATTACATGTTTGAGCAATTTAATTAGTAGGTAAATTTAATTTTACGCACATTCGTTCTGATGATGGGCATCTTCCAAAGTCAGGATGATCATTATTCTTTTTTTATTCTTAGCTAAGATATTAAAGTTTTGAAATTTTAATTATGCTTTTGTTTTGTTTTATTTTCAGAGATGGTTTTGAGGTACTGTGAATCACCATCAGTTGGAACATGTTGTACTTATAGTATGGAAACAAAGATGGCCATGTCTTCGAAACTACATCTCGAGAAGAATTCCAAAGAAGAAATAAACAGACTATCATCGGTGCTGGGTGCTAAAGCACATAAACTCAATGGTAAAGTGAATGATTAACCTATTTGTAAATGAGTTTCAATATATGCTTGATAATAATTTATCCCTATAGTAATTGCTTGGAATTTTACCGTACACATATTGACGCCTACTCTGTACACATTAAATTAAATATGTTGCTTCTGGTAGAAAGTGTGTACATGATCAGTACATATTGCTTTTCTGTCTGTTATTGAGTTTATTAAGACAAATGTCTCTTAGAGGAAATGATTTTTTTCTTCTCTTCAATTTAGTGTAATTCATTGAAATGCATTTACCCAAGAGGAAATGGTGGCACATTCATTGTTGGCACAATTATATTGGTCAGCAAATTTGAATACGTTGTATGTACTTAGTTTAACCCGCAGACTTTATTTAAAAATTAAATGCTTGTCATGTTGAATAGTGCTGTGGTAATATACACTCATAATCGACTTATAGACTTGTTGAGATTTGAGTATCGCACATTATTTTGGCCTTGACACTTTATTGTCTCACTAAATTTAATAATTATGAAATTTATCACACTTAAACAATTGAAATCAAAAATAAAGTAAAATCTGCGCATCAGAAAAATACAGGACAAAAAATAATGTAAAATTATCAAACGTTTGTTGAAAGCTTCAGCAATTTATAATAACGTATTTTATAGAATAATCAAGGAGTTTACAAAAAAAAATTTGTTTAGTAAAATCAATTTTATCTTTAATTTTCAGATGTATTTAATCAGCTCCTTGCAGAATCCAAAAAAGAATTCCATTCAATGTTTAAGAGGACATACGGTGTAATATACGAACAAAATGCATATGTATTTTCTGACTTATTTACGGAACTAGAAAAGTATTACTCCCGTGGAAAGGTGGATCTGGGTGAAGCAATGGATTCATTTTTTAATACACTTTATCAAAAGATGTTTACAGTTTTGAACGCACAATTTGCCTTTGATGATAAGTAAGTTGACAAAGATTCATTTGATAAAAGTTTTTATTTATTTATGTTTTTTGTTTTGTTGAAACCTGTATGCACCTTTTGTGGATTTCAAACCACAAAACAAAAAAAAAGGATTTATCTTTGTCCGCTTCTGCGGAAAAGATCAAAGTATCTTAATCATATGCTATATACAATGAGTTATAAAATAGAACAAAGAACATTATCCGTAATCTATTTAGAGTAGTATAAAGTATCATTACATGTCGGCGAACCTGTTACTTCCAACAGCTTGCTGTTCTTTGTTTCTCCTTTATTTCAGTTTCGTTTTTTTTTTATATTTTAAGATAGGAAACACCCAATGATAAATGTAGAGTATCACCACAGTATCAAGACCCCGCCAATATCAAATTTCTGCAGACGGAAAATAGATAATTCTTACTACATGCGGTCACATATAAACAAAACACAACGCTAGAGGTATAAAAACCACCAATCAACGCACGTCTTCCGTGGTACAATATTGGATTTAGGTGTGAAGTAACCAGTTATTTCTTTTTTATGATCTACCATCATAGCTACTGTCAATTTGCTGCTGTTGGCAACCAACCACTTAGGGATTTAATAAAAAGAACTCTTAAGCGTCTAAGCACAAATAATTTTAAAACAGTACGATGGTTTGTGTTGCCAAATAAATGCAAGTCAGAGAAAGCTGACACCCGGATCGCATCGCAGACTTATAAGTGCACTTCAATTTCATTCATGCAACACCTACCTGCATGGTCTGGCACTCTTGCCTCTGTACTATTTGAGATGTATTACGTTGGTAGTATTTGAACTATATCATTATTGGTTTGTTTGCATTTGCTGCACAAAGTCAAATGGGGTTGCTTTGGCACAACTTAAGGCCATATGCACACGAAGCGTTTCATCGTAGAACCTAACTACTCTTGTTTTGCGAACTTTTGTGTATCTCACGTTTGTTTCAATAGAATACCGCTCATGAGGAGTAACCTTTAAGTGTTTAAGTTTTTGTAGGTTGAATGTCCGATATATTGCGTAAATTTGTGAGTTTTATTGAAAATTGTATAATTTATATATATGTCGAGCACGTCCATCGTGTACTGAAGGCTAATCGAAGAAGTTTTGTGTGCAAAAGGCCTAAGCCAAACACAAACAAAATCCACCTTTGTGAGTTTAATTGTGATACCTACATAAATCTTCTCATGAAAAAGATTGCATCTAAAATTACAAACTTGCCGTGTAATTTCTCTGTTGTTAAATTTAGTTTTAGTCTTTGGAAGATTCCAAGATGAATAATGAGGTTGGGCTAGACGACTTTTTAAATAATTAAACTTCTATAGTTTGAAAATATCCCAAGCGAAATTGCTTGCATTTTTGTAGAATCCCAAATTGGTTTGCCAAACAACAAATTGTCATGTCTTTGACATATAGACGGCAATTGAATGTATTTCATCAAACTTCACAAGTTACAATAAGAAATCTACTAAACCGTATTCAAATGCAGATGAGAATACTGGCACAGCGAAATCAGTTGCTTTAAGAAAAGATTAAAACAGTCTTTTTTATCCATAAAAAGGTTGACTCGATTAATATCGACCCCGTTTGTGGAAATCTTGAAATGCCTAATATGTATTTATTTAACTGGCTTGAGCTTCCGAATTCCGCTTATCGGAGATATTGATATTGAGCCTTAAGCTAGGAGTCAAATGGCTCACCGAGCATCCTGTAATTTGGTTTAAATCTAAACCTAGAAGAATATTTGTAGAGTAAAACTATTCTACTAAAATTTCACATCATAATTATGTAATGTACTCTCGATGACTCATTACATTCTCTTTGAAGACTACAAATTAATTAAAATTTAGGCTAAATAACAATTATAGGTATTATGCATGTATTATATATTATTATATCTTTTTAGATATTTAGGATGTGTTAGCGAACATATGAAAGAACTGAAACCATTCGGAGATGTGCCCGATAAACTATCCGTCCAAATAAAGAGATCGTTTGTTGCGACACGAACATACGCCCAAGCACTAATGACGGCCGCTGATGTTACGAAGAAAATGATTAATGTAAGTTTATAAACAGTTTGATAAAAATAAAATCCAATTTCGCGCTGCCATAACAAAACAAAAAAATGTTATGAGAAAAAAAATAAATAAATATACATATCCTATTTTCCTTATACATAGATCCGTTTGAATGCTGACTGTACGGCTGCGCTGACAAAGATGCAACATTGTGGTGCATGCAAGGGCTACGTAGAGAAACCTTGTACGAACTACTGTGTGAATGTGATGAAAGGTTGCTTACACTATTTCCATGAGCTGGATATGGAATGGGATAATTTTGTCTCTTCGATGGAAAAAGTATCTGAACGTTTGTTGGGCTCATTTAATATTGTCATGGTTGTGGAGCCAATCAACATAAAAATCTCTGAGGCAATTATGAATTTCCAGGTACGGCATTACTATTTTTATCAATTCATTCAACAAAAAAAAAAATTGGTACCGCAATATTTTGATAGCGCATTTGCAATTATGATTATATTTAAAAACATCGCCCACTTGTTTTTCAGTCTACTATTTTCCAATTGGTTTAATGAGCCTGTTATTTTTGACGATGAATAATTTTGAAATCAATTTAGTTCTGTGTATTAATACAACGCAATTATTTCAATTTCCATTTTTTTTTAATTTTATATTTATTAGAAAAAAAGCTCGTAAATACAAATAGTTTCTCTCAAAACTATAACATTCTGGCAACTGTTAAGAGCTTTTTTATTATCTGATGTTAAACTGACTACTAAAAAATTGGCCCAACAAAGTGAAGTCATTTGAAAGTTAAGAAAAGTTAACAAAGTTTGATATATATTTTTTAGTATTGGGGTATTTACTTTTAACAAAAATAAATAAACTCATGATTAAATTTTCTAATTTTGTATCTTATCAATTTGAAATGCATTTAAGCGTCGCGTCGGTCGATTGTAGCTAAACGTTTTGTCCAACATTGAACCACAAACGAGTGAAACGGTGGAATTTTTGTTGATAATTTGGTTATAGCAATCACAAAACTTGGATATTATTGAAAAAAATTTGAAGAGGTTAAACTCAGACACAATATCAAAACCAAAACGTTGGCATAGAGGCAAAATGTTTTTCCCTGTAACAAAAAAAAAATTAAAAATAACAGAATAAATGAAAATAATGAAGATCTTGATTATATTATATTATATATATTACGAAAGTAAAAAATAAAATAACAAAATTTAATAATACTGTGCAACACTCTGCGCCAAATCCTTATTTTAAATTCACCACTTGAATGTATAGATATTCTTATATGATTGTATGATTTTAATTCCCAATTTTCTTAAAAATAAATAATTTAATAAGAATAAAAAATCTTTCGTGTAACATCACCCTTTTTTCATTGAATGAAAATATGGTGCTTATGACTAACATTCGAAAACCCAAACGTTCGTAAAAAATTTGTGGTTCACTTTGCAATTGGAAATTTTTCGTATGCAAAAAAAAATTATTTAAATACTAAGCTTCATTTTGGGATCAAGTAATAATTGTTTTAGCATTCCAACTCAAAATCAGCATTAAAAAATTTTCAATGTTGACTCTCACGGATAGCTATAATAGACGCCTTATTGGAGTGGATTTAAAAAAAATTAACTGTCATACAATCTTAAATTAATCTTAAGTAAATATCCGCCACGATGCTAACCTTTATATTGAATTTTTCAAGTGGTTCAAGCATACAAATGCTTGTGACGAATATTCCATTAATATTTTCGACAAGTGACGCTCAAAAATCAATTGCAGTTGATTTTGATTTCCTTATCGTTCCATCAGTTTTGTGCCACACAAGATGCCCAGATTGTTGATTAAAGTGTTCAACATTTCTTATAACATTCTTTAATTGATTGAAAAAGTTGGCTTGATTTTTCTATGCACATACATATGTATATGTAAGTATACTTATCTAATCACAATTTTTTAATTTACAGGAAGCCGGACAAGACATATCAAATCAGGTATTCCAAGGCTGTGGTCGCCCTTCATTGGGTCGAAAAAAACGTACAATAAGTTCAAAGTTCTTAGAACGAAATAAAAAAACGGCTTTAAGTGAAAATATGGAAGCCGATTTAATAAACATCGATGCGAAGCTAGATAATGAAATTATTCAAATAAAAGAAAGTAGTCAACTACGTGTGAGGCGCAGCGTTGATTCTGAAGATGTTGCTATCTCTGATCAAGAACAAAATAACCCACCAAAAAAAGGAGGTGGCGGAAGGAAGAACAAAAAGAAACAAGGAAACCGTAAAAACGACGACAGTGATTATGTAACTCGTGAACCAGTGTTGGATAAACTTATTAAAGAGATCAGACAAACTGTCAAGCAATCAAAAAAATTTTGGTCAAATTTACCATATCAAATATGCAACAACGAAGATATAGCCGCTTTATCAGAGGCAGACAATAATTGTTGGAACGGTCATACAGTTGATAGGTTTGTATAACTTTTTTATGTTTTAACTTTTCTTTTGTTCAAAAAAATATTTGATTTTCAGATATATGCACTCGGTCACCACAGAACACGGTTCTTCAAATCCGGAGTTCCCAGGCAATCCAACATCAACAAAACAACAAAGTTTAGTAACTTCTCAACTTTTTTATCTTAAAACTGCAATTAGTCATTTGAGGAATGCATATAATGGTCAAGATGTCGAATGGTCTGATCAAGGTAAAATCGACACAGTTTAATTTACAGACGTTTTCAACAAACCTTTTATTTATTTTCAGAAGAACCCTACTTTGGCAGTGGTTCAGGTTCTGGTGGTGGAATCGATGACGAAGATGATGATGATGAGGGTTCAGGCCTTGGGCCTGGTTCATATCCAACGTTTCATAAACCAACTACCGCCAGTGGCAACACTGAACATCCGTCAGTGCGAGTCAATAAAATTGAGAACAGCGATGACGAAGACGATGTTGGTAGTGTTGACGAACACACTTCAGGTCCTAGTCGTAATGAAGGTGCAATCGACAGTGGCGGAACCCATACAAATACTCATGAAGATGGGGATGAAGTGGGTGATAATCATCTAGACAATGAACCAAAATTCAGCAGTGCAGCAAAACTGAAAAACATTCGGTGGTTGGTGCTTATGTACTTACTAATCCCGTTCTTTACTGTGATTCAAATTAGTGGAAACCAACACAATTTAGATTTTCTGTGATTCTGAATTCCTCAGAAGGTCTTGTGTTTTATATTATTATTTTTTTTTTTTATCTTAAGATTAAGAATCGACTTTTTGAAAAAAGGTATACGTTTGAATCGAAACTGTATTAGGAGTATTTAACTTAGAAGTTTTTTTTTTTTGTTGATACATGGCAATGGGCAATTTAAGGGTGAGGGACTTTAAAATTTAAACTTTCTTGATTTATATTAGATCAAACCTTATTACGTCGTGTAAAAGTCTTACAAGGAAGTATTTATTAAAAAACTTATTCACGTATTTAAAATCTCTAATAGATTTTGTCGAACAACCAAATAAATGTTTGGCTCAGCCTGACTAATTGGCAATTGAGTTGCCAAATGAAAGAATTGAGACTAAAATTATCCAAATAAGTTTCGAGTTATTATTCCAAACAACTATTCGAAGAAATTAGATAATTTTCATGGATTTTTTAAATTTAATTTTTGATGGATTGCTCACTAAAGCCGACAGACTTTTTTTTAAAATTTTATATACCATATTATGTATGTATGTACGTGAATATAGAGGCTACTTTGTTATTTGACATTCAGTTGAAATAGTCTAGACGATAAAGTTCTCTTCCTCAATACAATCAATCTGTTGTGATTTTATTTTTTTATTTTTCTTATTTCCCTAGGCCTGCCTGAAACGGTTTCGCAACGAAAGAAATAATTAAAGCACGAAACTGTTGATGATTCTTTCAGATTTAAAAAAGTTTACTATTCTAGTCCCTAAGTAATGTAAGTCATTACGGCCTTGTCGTTCTTTTTTTGTGTGTTGGTTGTACCGGCCTTCTTAACACAATCATAAGTTAAACATCTTGAAAGATTTCACACAAAAAGTTTATAATTGTCCCTGAAGACTGTAAATCACAAATGTCCCAATGTAATCAACAAAGATTTTGTTTTCAATCTGCCCTAGCGAAGTATCTAATGGAGAGGAAACTTCTCTGAATAGTTTTCCGTTTCGTATGAAATCGGAAATATTTCCTTTCCGGCGGACACCTCGTTAGAGCCGAATTTCAAGATCGACCGCAAGTAATAGTACTTTTCTTATTAAATAAGAAATGTGGATAAAATAATATGCATTTATTTATAGTTTCGATTCACTAACAAAACTCAGAACCTTTAAAATAACTTAATCAAAAATGATTCAGATTGCATTTACGATGAAACAAAAATGAAAACTACAGATATACGTAATTCAAGGAGTAATAAAGTTTAACCATAATAAAAGCGTGCATGTTGTGTGTGTGTGAAAGCGAAATAAGTACATAATTGTTGTGTGAATGCGTTTTTTTTTTTTGTATTTTTTTTTAGAATATCAAATAAAATAGTATTTTTTGGATATATTTACCAGAGATAAAAGTGGTTGTAAGGTTTCAAATAACAAAATCGCAGCACAAATTTTCAGTTTTCTTAATGTCCATGCATACAAAAATGTTTTTATCAGAGAAAAGTTAAAAGATAGGTACTAATAAATAGAAACATATTAAATATAAACTCAAATAAACAATAAAAATGAAAGTTTACGCCCACAGAATTAAGATAGATTCCGCAATATTAAGAATGTGACGTGTAGATTGATTAATTTGTTTGGGTTTTTGTATTTAGGTCTGTGTTGTCTGTTAGATCTTTTAATATTTAAAATTTCACAATAGTTTTAATTTTTTATTAAATAGGAATATGATAACCACGCTATCCCAATTCAAAACTTAAACAAATTTGCAGCTAGTTTTTAAATTGCAAATAATTTTTATTAAAATTTATTTATGTTAATATCCTTATTTAGCATTATTATTTTACATGAATGCAATCTAAACACGTAAAATTTATGTAATAGATGTTATTGTGTTAAGTTCTTATACTTAATACGTAAATGCTTTAAATACTTAGTTTTTTTTTCATTTTCAAAAACAATTGTGTTTTTAATAATTGCCTACAACTACTTAAACAGCAAACAATTATCATGTTTTATAATTATAAATAATTTAATTTGTCCTTTAAAAAACATTAACCAAACTAGTTTGATAAATTTTATCTTAGAATTAAAATTAACAATGAATGCGTCAGGATAAGATTATCGGCAATATATTAAGATGAAAAGTTTATTATATATACATACATACATTATATCATTATTTTAGTAAATTTTGTTTAAATAGTAATAAAAAAATTATTAATAATAGGTATGACTTAAATTATAATTTAAAATGTTCGTCTATAAAAATAGAAAGAAAATTATTGTTTTATTTTTTATTATATGTGTACATATATACATATATAAATATTATGTACATTGTGTGTTAAACTGCTAAATTATTATTTATAAAATAAGAAACTAAAATTGGAATTTGAACTAATTTCGTAAATCAGTGAATAGATATGTTAACAAAAATAATTTTTGTTTAATAAATGAAGGATGTGATTTAAGTTTATTAACATAAAACAATTGTTTGTGCTATCTCAGAGAATTAATTTGAAGCGTAAGTATTTAATATTTCACCATACATATCATGGAAATCTTGAAAGATGATGCTTTTCGCCATTGTTTTTTATAAACCTAACACTGAGCTAATGTGCAATGTTTTCAATAATATTAAACGCTTAGAGCTTTACAAATTCAGATTTTAGCCTGATGTACTTTGTTGCTTGAAACTTTGTGATTTTGAAACTTGAGTTAGTTTTACAATTTCCTGAAACATCCCCATGGAGATGAAACCCATTTCCATAATAGAGTAGTTTGTAAAAAATGATGTTTCCGCAGGAACACTCTTTGAATATTGAATTGTTTTTACATTGTTAAGTTTATACAATAATCTTTTTCCATTTTAGTATTTTCATACATCGTTGGCATTAATCCAATAAAACCACTTCTCCCACCGAAATCGTAAATTAAAAATTTGAGCTAAATTGCAGTCAAGTTTTTTGATTAGTAACTTTAACGTGATTGCGATCCTTTTCAATCCAATAAATTTATAGATTACCTGTTGTATTATTTTATAACTTTTTTGCTCTAAGAATCAAACTAAGGCATCTAAACATAATTAATAATCATCATAATAAATTTGAGAAAATAGTTTAATATGGAAAACTAACCTTGCACACTTTTCTTATGATAGTAAAACTACAATAAATATACATCATTTTAATAAAATGAAAAGTCTTGTATGTACATATAAATCTTGTACGTAATAATACGGATGAGGTTCTTAAGTATTATTTAAATATAAAGATAGTTTGAAAACACGTAACAAACTATTTCAGGGTTTAAGGCAACATGCATATTTTATTTGTGTGCTCAAAATTATTATAATTCTACGGGACGTGTTTTTAAATAAACATAAACACTTATGAGTGCCACGATAACACCTAAAATAGGCAGCACAACAGTCGTGATTTTCTTTTGGATTTCAGCGTTTTCCATTTTACGTTCTTTCTTCTGTTTTCGTGTTTCTTTGACTTTCCCTTTTAGTTGTCTCATTTTGATCTGAAAAATTGAATGTTTATTATTTAAAAGATTAGAGATTAGATATGTGTAATTGACTTACTAAAAATTTAACTTCTTATCACAAAATTGTGTTTTCCTCTTCCCAAAGCATAGGTACCTCTATGGACTTGAGGTGTTAAATGTAGATAGTAGACATCACGACACACGATGACGTGTAATCAAATAAAAGCAACAAGAACTGTTGAATTGAAAATCAAATGAATGACCCAAAGTGGAATATTATGGAATGGTACAAAGTAGGAGACACCTACACAATGGCAAGGGCAACCCAGCACATTTCGAGAAACTTCAAAAATCAAACGACTCATTAATATTTTAGCAATTTTTTTTTTCAAAATCTCTAATAAAAAACTCAACTCCAAAATTTAACTACATATATACAATAACTGCTCTTTAAAGATGTTTTTTATTTGCTAATTTGAAGTCGACGAAATCTCAAACATTTATTTCGTTCAAAATCATTTACTATTATCTAACAAATCTTTTGCTTCATTTATTTTTGCAGCCAGATAGGGGGAGCCTCCGCGATCGGGGTGATTCAAAAGCATGATTTTTTTATGCGCATCTTTTACCTTTAAATAAATTATTTCTTTTGAAAACTTTCAATGCATAAAAATAAGAAGGAATGCCGAATTCACCTTTAATTTGGGTGCTGTTGGACTCACACCAAGTATAAGAGATGCTTCTCGTTTATTCATTTTTGGATCGAATCCACCTTTGTAGTACTTTGAATTCGCTATTGATTCTGCATCGAATTTAGGCATACTTTTTATAGCTTCATTAATTTTTACACTCATTGCAGGCATTCTTCGCATTAAATGCTTTCCTGCAAATCCTACGACGGCTACTCCAAGACCCGCCAAAATGACTGAACTAGCCTGATATTAAAAAAAAAAACTGGTCATTTTTGGAATACACTACTTTATTTATTTTTTACCATTTTCTAGTTGATATTTTTGCTGGTGTACAAATTCAGTAAAAATTTCACAATATAACAAAGTTTTGACCAGCAAGTTCGGTGTTGTATTGTAAATAAAGTGACAGTTAAACAGCTGATCTCAGAAACATGGTCGTTCTGTTTCATATACCACTCCGTAATGTTCCCAAGGTGGAAACACAAGGAGTGTGTGAGTGTCCAGTGAGGAAAAATTGACGTGAGAACAGAACAGATTTGTAAAAAACGTCAGGACAAGTTAGAACAGAAAAAACACCAACTTCCTTTGTATATGAAAACTCTTTGTATATGAAAACTATAGTACTATCATGGCGAGTTTTTTTAGGGTTGCAGAGGTCCTGGTGGTGGCACTGCAAAATGTGAGGTGTAAAATTCGATTTTGGGAGTCTTTAAGCGTCGAAAATTGGTGGTAGGGGCAAGAGTAGACTATTTTTTGGATTATTGCATCCAAAAAATATCAATAAATATCATTTAAAACCTCCATAAGCTCTCCGCAAAAAAAAAAGAGTAAGGGTGCGCATTAAGATTTAACTACTTTCAATTACTTTTCGCCAAAAGTTTAAAAAGTGATAATCAAAAACAGACGCTCAAAAAATACACGCTAAATCAAAAACAGGTACAAAAAAGTGTTTTGTCCTGTTAAATAAAATGATCATTTTAACTCGATTTGCCAAACATATTTCACATACGGGGAATTCTATCGCATGTTTAGTTTTTCACTTTTGTACTATTTGCAACTTCTGCGAAGAGTAAGTGAATGTATTAAGGCTTAACAAATGAGGCAATTTTGTTTGATAGCTCTATTTTTCATTCTTTCTCATACACAAATTTCAAATTTATGAGGCTAGTTCACAATCAAATTCAAATTTCAGACATGATTTCGTGCAAATTTGGTTTAAATTTTCTCATTTGGAAACGTGAACAGTATGGGAATGAGGTGATTTGTTAGCTAATTTGGAAATTATGAATGAAATCACCTCATTTCATTTGGCCAAACGTGAGTCCGTAAATTTTCCAATCTATACAGTCGTCTACGAAGACGACATCACTGTTTGCATTCTGCGTTTACACTCGATGTTCTTCAGTCTTTCTTTTGTTCGGATTGCAGCCCTTGCTCTCTCGGACGCACAACGATAACGATTTGATTTGTCAATTTCTTTTCTTTTGCTGGTCATTTTTATTTGAAGGCATACGTGGTTAAAAAATAAGTAATAAAGCACCGGTAGTTCGTGGTTTCATTTGTAAAATTATGTTTTAATTTAGTATCTAATATCCCTGCATTAATTAAACATAACATGAGTGCTTTTAGGTAACTGTAACCAATATTTCATAAAAAAACATAATGCCACCTTCTCTTACATTTCTCATAGAAAACTTGTTTCCTGCATTTTGTTGGGTGTTTTTTGCTTTACATTGGCGGATTCGACATCCAAAAGCTACCCCATTACCACCCTTATCAATGCCAAATGGGAACAAACTCCTTTATATCTAGAAATAGCAGAATACCTAGCCGATGAAAACCCGGCTCTATATTGGGAATTTCTTAAAGAAATCGGCAGATTAGACACTCCCCTAGCACAAATTGGTAATATTTAATTATTAACTTACTAATCTAATTACAACGAGAAAATTACAATTTTAGATACTGAATCAAAGCAGTACATCACTTCAATGAATGTGGTTAAAAATTTACTTGGCAGTTCTCAGATTTCCTTGCTTAAACTGGCTGTATCTATGCACAGTCTCACCCCTAGAATTCAAGCACATTTCCAAATAGCCAAAGAAGTCCTTGCCAAAGGTGACTGCGGTACCGATAATTTTGCCACGGTTAACAATGAAATTGCTTGCACCGTTGATGAAATGAAGATAAAATTAAAGCTCAGCCAGTCCGAGAATGAGGAAGAAAACATGAGCTATGGCTTTGATCATGTATACCCTGGATCAGAAAATGCAACTGGCAAAGTTGTTGCCTTCTATGGTGATGTCGGTTCTACCGAATTCAGAACATATCATAAGATTCTTGTTAAACAAGCAATGCAAGGCAACATTAAGTACATAAGTAGACATTATTTGCGAAAGTCGTCGAGTAAGAAAGTTCGACTATCTGGATATGGTGTCGAACTGCATCTTAAATCGACGGAGTATAAAAGCCAAGATGATTCACAAAAAGTAGTTGATGAAGATATTAAAATGAGCGAACCAGGCGAGACTGAAATAGATGGATTCGATTTTAAAGCATTAAAGTAGGAGATTGAATAGCTTCTGGTTTGAATTGAAGGCTCTTTTAAATTTAATGCATTTTATGTTTGACTGGGCCTTCATGTAAATCCAGTTGTAAGTATCAGATTTTTATTAATTATATTATATTCATATTTAGAGAAAAATTTCCACACCTGTCCAACAACCTTGATCGTCTGCGAAATAACTTACTTGAAAAAAGCGAAGAAATTGCCCCATTAAAAGCATGGGAATTCCAAGATCTTGGGCTGCAAGCCGCCCAACGCGTTGCCGAGATACAAGGCGAAGAGGCGCTTCAAATTCTTCAGTTCACGTCCCAAAATTTCCCAACACAAGTAATAAACTTTGAGTTTGAATATTTTTGTAAATATATGTTGAATTTTTTATATAATTTCAGGCAAAAAGTCTTTTGCCACAAACAGTGTCTGAAGACCTACGTCAAGAAGTAAAACATAACACAGAAGTATTTGGAAGGACTTTGAACATTGCTCCACCAGACGGGGCTTTATTTGTTAACGGATTGTTCTTTGATGCTGACACACTTGATATTAGCTCACTTATGGAAACATTCAGAACAGAAGTACGAGTGTTGGAAATCCTCTACAGAAACAGTAAGATCAATTTTAATCTGTATGTGGTTACATGTCCTATCTAGTCTTCATTTGCAAATAATTTTAGGCATTGAGGGTAAAATAGCTTCTTCTCTTTTAACTTTGGACCTCTCCAGTTCATCGACTAAAGATTTTGCCATTGACATTCGAGATACTGCGATTATGTGGGTAAATGACATGGAAAATGATGCCCAGTACCGTCGTTGGCCTGCCAGTGTAATGGATTTACTGCGGCCAACATTCCCAGGAATGTTAAGAAACATAAGAAAAAACGTTTTTAATTTGGTAAAACATCTCGAAATAATTAGCATAATAAAACCACTTAGTTCAAACATATTTTAGGTTCTTATTATCGATCCACTACATCCAGATAGTCGGTCATTAGTCAAATTAGCCGAAAGCTTTGTAATTCACCTAGCACCAATTCGATTAGGTTTAGTTTTCGATACAAGACAAGAAACTAAAGAAACTTTCGCCGATTATTTATCTATGTTCTGTGCCTATAACTATGTCTCACAAAAGAAGGACTCTCGCTCGGCCCTTAGTTTTCTAACCGATGTAAGTGCAACTTTTTCAATCTTCCTTCCGATTTAAACTTTATTTGAAAATTTTCAGGTATTTGCATCAGTCAAATCGAACAAAATAATTACCCAAAGGGATATTCGAGCTCAGATAAAATCTACGTTCGATAAATTATCAGTTTCAGAAATCGAAGAAATTCTAAGCGAAGACTCAGACTATGATTATGGTCGCAAACTTTCTGAGGAGTTTGTAGAACGGCTTGGATTTAAAGAGGCACCTCAAGCCCTGTTGAATGGCGTTCCTATGCAAAAAGCCCTTCTGACTCCTGACGAATTTGAAGAGACAATTTTAACTGAAATTATTCAACAAACCACAAATCTACAAAAAAGTGTGTATCGTGGTGATTTGACAGACTCTGAAAATGTCATGGATTATTTAATGAGCCAGCCACATGTTATGCCACGACTAAATCAGCGAATTCTCTCAAGTGATGATGTTAAATTTTTGGATCTCACTGGAAACGCAAATAAAGACCTGGCTAATGTTAAGGTGTTGGAGCGATTGTCTAATCGTGACATGACTGCTACTTTGATGGATAATTTGAAGTATTTCACTGGAAAACACTCATCAGAGAAAATCGGAGAAAATGATGTTCATTTTCTAACATTGTGGGTGTTTGCTGACTTGGATACACCAGAAGGAAGAGACCTTTTAGCTAGTGCTTTAAAATACACGGTAAAGATAATGGAAATCAACAATATGACAAGCAATAATTTCTTATCATTCAATTTAGAAATCAACAACAAGTGCTAGGGTAGCCTTTATTCCAAATGTTGAAGGTGGACAAATTTCAAAGAAAGATAACCTTAACAGGCTTATATGGGCGCTTTCACAAACAGTACCTGGTTACAATGGCTTGGAAGTGGCTTTGAGATGGTTAAAAGCACCTAACGGACCTTTTAATGATATTCCTGTAAGAAGTATCTTAACTTGTTTACCCTAGAATAACTTTAAATAATAGTTAATATACTTCAAAAGGCTCCAGTGAAAGATATCATAGCATCCACGGAATTACATTTGAAAATGTTGCGTGTTTACAGTCAACGTGTTGTTAATATAAAGAAATCAGATCGTCTAGTAATTGCCAATGGAAAAATGTTTGGCCCTCTAGAAAAGGAAGAACAATTCAATATTGAAGATTTTGGTTTAGTAGATCGCTGCAACACACATCAATATGTAGATAAAATAAGAAAAGCCTTGCAGAACAATCAGGACAATGGTTTGAAGACGAATACAAATGACACAGAAAGAGAAAATACTTAGAATTTACTCTTGTTTTTTTTCTAGACTTCGAAATTTCGAGCGACACTCTTTTAAAGATCTTATCAACTTTATTGCCAAGAGAAACAAAAACTCGATTTAATTTACCACAAGATGTGAAAGATAATCACTCCGTTGTTAAATTACCTCCAAAGGAGCCGAAGCAATTGCAATTTGATATTGTCGGTGTGGTTGATCCAGCGTCTAGAAGTGCACAGAAACTTTCTTCTATATTGGTCCTGCTTCGTAATACTATCAATTGCCAAATGCGTGTGTTTATGTTGCCTGTTGCACAGCATAGTGATATGCCAGTTAAAAAGTATTTTTAACTATTTTGTTTTTCAATTTGTTATTGTTTTTATATTTTGTTTAGCTTCTACCGATATGTCGTCGAGCCAGAAGTTCAGTTCTTGCCAAATGGAAAACAGTCCGAGGGGCCAATTGCCAAATTCAGTGGATTGCCGGCTAATCCACTACTCACCCAAAATTTACAGGTAGATATTTTGACCAAACGTTTGATCAGCGATCTAACACTTTTAAGTTGTTATTTAGGTACCAGAAAATTGGTTAGTTGAAGTAGTACGCTCAGTCTACGATCTAGACAATATTAAACTTGCTGAAATTGGAGGACCGGTACATAGTGAATTCGAACTGGAATACTTACTTTTAGAAGGACATTGCTTTGATTCAATGACTGGGGCACCACCCAGAGGACTTCAAGTTACTTTGGGAACTAAAGATAACCCGACAATGGTGGATACAATTGTCATGGCTAACTTGGGTTATTTCCAATTGAAAGCTAATCCTGGAATTTGGGAATTGCGTTTGCGGGATGGCAAAAGTTCAGAGATCTATGAAATATCTAAGTAAGAATAGACTGGACATTTTTTTTCAGAAAATTCAAAATAATAATGAATTCTATATTAATTCCAGTGCTGAAGGTACAAATACAATCCATACCAACAACTTGACACGCGTGATGATCAGTTCTTTGCGGTCACAAGTCATTAAGCTTCGTGTAGCGAAGAAATCTGGTATGTCAAACATCGATTTACTAGGCGACGATGAGGAGGGCAGTAAAGGAATTTGGAACTCGATAACCAGTTCTTTCAGTTCGGCCACTGCTGATTCCGATAAGGAAACTATCAACATTTTTTCAGTTGCATCTGGCCATTTATATGAACGTCTTCTTAGGATTATGATGGTGTCGCTAATGAAGCATACGAAAGTAAATCAAACTCAAACAAAGACAAAGACTATTAATTAAACTTTATACTTCTTATGCACAGTCTCCGGTTAAGTTCTGGTTCTTGAAGAACTACCTATCACCACAATTTATCGACTTCTTGCCACATATGGCAAAGGAATATGAATTTCAATATGAATTAGTACAATACAAATGGCCACGATGGCTTCATCAGCAAACCGAGAAGCAGAGAACCATTTGGGGTTACAAAATCCTTTTTCTAGATGTCCTCTTTCCGCTAAATATTAGAAAAATTATATTTGTTGATGCCGACGCTGTGAGTATACAACTTGTTTAACACAATTAACACTTATCTTTACTCGTTTTTTTTTTTAGATTGTTCGTGCAGACATGAAAGAACTCAACGAACTGGATCTAAATGGTGCACCCTATGCCTACACTCCTTTCTGTGACTCGAGAACGGAAATGGAAGGTTTCCGTTTTTGGAAACAAGGCTATTGGCGCAGTCATCTTATGGGCAGGCGGTATCATATTTCTGCCCTATATGTAGTGGATTTGAAAAGATTCCGAAAAATAGCGGCCGGTGATAGGCTGAGGGGGCAGTATCAGGCCCTTAGTCAGGATCCCAATAGTTTATCAAATCTCGATCAAGACTTACCGAATAACATGATTCATCAAGTAGCTATAAAATCTCTGCCAGACGAATGGCTTTGGTGCCAAACCTGGTGTAGTGATAATTCCTTCAAAAAAGCTAAGGTAATTGATTTGTGTAACAATCCACAAACAAAAGAAGCAAAACTAACTGCTGCAGAACGTATTGTGCCGGAATGGAAAAATTACGATCTCGAAATCAAAAATATAATGTCGAAAGTCGAAGACCACGAAAACAGTGAACACGATGAAACCTTAAATCAAAACGACGAAGAACAATCCGCAGAAGACTCGCATCCAACCAAACATAGCGAATTGTGATCAAACTAAAATCAAAAACTTCAACTTGTACACATCCCTTAATTAGAATAAATCTTAAGTCCTTAAGAATAAAAAAAAAACTCAATACTTTGTATTCGTGAGTTAAAGATCACAAAAAAAATATTTTTTTTTTTATTAACACTCTTTTTGGTTAATTTTTCATTATACATAATTTTTTTGTAACAACTTATTATCTAATACTGTCGCGATTGGGAACCAAAGCCCAGCCCGACTCCACGCATAGTGTGTGTTACTTGTCGGGCGACTTCGTACTGCTGTTCCATATTGGAAAACATTGCTTGTCTGGATTTTACGTCGGGACCCTTTTTTTCTGGCACTGGGACATCGGCTGGGCTGTCAACGGGCTTAGGTGCAGATTTAATACCCATTAAGCGCATAAACTTGGATGCAACTTTACCATCCGAATCTTCAGAGAAAGTGGCATGTCCCCATTTAGCTGATGTATCTTCAGCTTTCTTTGCTCCCCATATAAGCTTTCTTTTCTGCACTTGTTCTGCGTACTTTGTCGGATTGATTATATTGGGGTTATAATAAGTCGGGAGCGCAATCGGGGTGCCATCTGTTTTGCTTATGACAATTGATGATTTCGGAGCTTCATCACTGAGCGGTGGACTTAGAACCGCTTGCAAATTAATTGCACTTTTATTTTGAGATACTGAAGTTGAAGCTGTTGGTTCTTCTTTTTGTTGTCTTCCACCGGCAGGAGGGTTTGATTGAATTATTTTCTGCTCTTTGGATGGAGAACGGGACCTTGAGCGAATGCGGTTACGATTACTTGATGCATTGTGTTCTTTGTTAATCGGCGTTGGAGAATCTGATGATCTTCGTCGTCTGCCTTTCTCACGATGAGAATTATCTTTGGCATATTTTTCACGTCGATGTTTGTCAGAACGATCACGACGATCCCTATCAAGTTCTCGATGTTCATTACGTTCTCGGTGGCTGTCCTTGCGTCTGCGATCGTCTTTCGAATCTCTTTTTTTTTCGTGTGTTCTATCAGAACGCTTCTCATCGCGATGGTAGTGTTGGTCTCTGCTCGATGAAGGTCGAGAACTTCGATTTTCTTCTTTATGGGAATTCTGTTTAAATGAAAAATTTTCGGTTTATCATATTTTATTTATCAAGGTTCATTTATTACTTGCGACTATAATTATGTATGTAGATACTATAGGGCAAGTTTTGGATTCTTGCAAAAAATTGAACTCGAGACATTAATTAGACCTAACATTACGTAAAAAGTGGTCACGCAATTCTGTCTGTGCATACCAACTTTTTTTATAAAAATACTTAAAAAAATTATATATGTAGGTATATAAAAAATTATTTTTTGAAAAAACAGCTCTAACCATTTTTGAATTTTCTTTCAAAAATTTGCATTTTTATGATACATAAGATGACTTCTTCAGTTTTAAACTTCTTTTATCAATTCAAATATTGAATTTCAGGGTTTTTTCATATTTATACTTGTGTCATAGGAGCAAGTACGTGCGACCTAGTCGTGTATATTATTTTTATTTCAAAGAGGGCCATAATTATTCTATTCACTTACATATATAAAATCCCTGCTAAGCAGTATTCCTGAATGCAGTTGATTCTGCAAATTCAGAGGCATTTATGCAATAATTAGACAAATTTTGCGGAGTTCATTTTTACATTTGTTTTCTTTTATCTGTTTTGCATGTCACTTGCTTTGCAAATCTTGCGTTTATGAATTGGTTTTGACTTTAAGGATTATAAAAATGCCACTTAAAATTTTTTTTTTTACTTAAACCAATTTTGCCTAGATTGACTGCACGAATAGATAAAAATTATTATAAATTTAAGAATTAGCACAGTAATGAAAAGAAAATCAAGAAAATCAAAAATTATCGACAGCGAATATGATAGACAATGGTATTTTTGCTGGCAAAAAAGGAGTCGAAGATAAAATATACGCAAATATAGTGTTTAAAAAAAATTGATTGGTTCCGGCTGATTTTAAGTAGAACAAACTACTTTTAATTTTGTGTGCTTGTATGTCTTGTTTAATTTCGACAGGGTTGCAGTTTATCACCAAAACAAGTTATATAATAACTTAAGAACGGAATGATGTCGTTGAAGCAGTAAACAGAACTCAATTTAAAATCTAGGCTCTTACAAATTTTTCAGATAAAACCTCGGTTTTTTTTCTATAGAAACAAACTTGATTGAATACAAATCTGAAAATATGATTTTTTAGAAAATCATGTTTACGCTTTTTTTTTAATTCGATTAAATCGGCATTATTTGCTCCTGGAAAATTAGATTTAGAAACGA
Organism: Syrphus vitripennis; assembly: GCA_958431115.1. NCBI lineage: Eukaryota > Metazoa > Arthropoda > Insecta > Diptera > Syrphidae > Syrphus > Syrphus vitripennis. Next base: position 645,472 of record OY288109.1, on the reverse strand, counting down.
TCAATCTTGTGTGAAAAGGTTGTTTTTAAACCGGATTTAAATTGTTTAACCCATGGTTATGTCAAACCTGACACAATTCCTTGATATTTGCAGTCATGTATTTATAGTTGTGTTCGCTTTAAACTGCAAACATTTTTAGGCAATTCGTTTGCTTTTTTGTTATATTTATCTTTTCAATATTTCTTTGGAATTGAATATTATGAAAATGAGTTGATTAGTTCAAATCTAATTAAGTTAAACGCTACCAATTTTGTACTTAAATTTATAGGCGGGTTTGGCAGTAAATATTATGCCGCAAGTGAAATTTAAAACTGGTTCAAGTGACTAAATAATAAAGCAGTTATACTTTTCCAGATATAAGAAAATATTTAAAACAATTTTGTATAAAAAGAAAAGTATGTATTTAGATTTTAACAATTTTTTGCTTCAGTTTCACCAGAGGTGTATCTTTTATCTGAGCTCTTAAAATATTTTATTTTTATATCTTTTTTGGCTATAAGAGTAATAGAAGACTAGAAATATTCCAAAAAAGTGATTCTTTTAGAATTAGATTAGATTATGTATTTTTGCTTCCTATTTGTTCCTATGTATTTTTATTTGTGTACATAATAACGACGGATAGCGAGCCAACTATCCAATTTTTTTTATTCATAGAATTTTAGAAGTTTAACAAGATTGGAAAAATTCTTGCACTTAAATGATAGAAATTAAGGATCCCAGAATTAAATGTACAGAAGAAAATATTATTATATTTTATAACCTTTCTAAACACATTCAGTGATGCTTCTTTGCTTTCTCGATGAAATGAGGAACCATGGCTTCTGTCACGGATACTCTAAAAGAAAAATAAACAAAAACAATTTCATTATTATTCTGTGCTTTTGATTAATAAATAAATTATTATAATTGTTTTTTTTTTTTTAATCGATATTAATTTATTATTTTGGTTTTGTAAAGAGATGCGACCAAGTGTGTATCATCTGGCTTAAATGAGTTTCTTCTCATTTTGTAGATGGAAATATCTTCATATTTGCGTGTCCTGTAATAAAACAGTTAATTGGAATTTACTTTATACTCACGTTCTGAGGACACATTATGTTTTTCATACAGGTTCAGTACGCATAGGAGTTTAATTATTGTCTGGCACAACGGTAAGAAGTCTAAATGTTTTGCAATTGCATTTGCACACAAACTAACTTCTCTATTTATCATCTTTGTGATTGATGTGACTTAGATGGGGTAGTAGTTGATTTGATTTGAGAATTGATATATAATAATAACACAGTGGATTTTTGTTAATATAATAATTTTTAAGCATAGACATTTATTATTCTTATTTTCTATTCAAATTAGGATGTGCATTTTGTTTTTGCTTTTTTTATCAAATAAAGGTCAAAAACAAAATGCACAGTTTTTTCTCTAATCAATATCTAAGTTGTATTTTATTTTTTTGTAATTTCTGTTTAAGCCACAATATTATGGTTAATAACGTCTCGGTGTAGATTTTAAATATAAATACTAGCTCGTTTATGAATTTTAAGTATAAAATAGTATAAAAACTAATTGGATTAAAAGCGGTTACCTCTTCTTTGGGATGACGGCTAGAAGAATCTCCTTTATTCCGCTTGTTCGGGTCGATTTCAAGCACCGGACAGCGTTCAGCCTAAAGAATTGGCAACTATTCAGAAACAGCAAACTATGTTATTTACTTTAATACTAAAAGGAAGATTTTATATTTTGATGGAAGGTTTTATTATTATAATAATGAAAGACCATCGAGTCTCACTAATATTGATTTATGGAGATACATAGATCCTTGTCATGTTTAATTAATGATATAACAAGAATACGATAACTCAAATGCAATATTTGTAAAATAAAATAGGTATTTGATTCGAAAACATATATAAAAATTAAGTAATAATGAAAAAAATGTATTGATTTTTTGCAGTTTTAAAGAGACGCCATTTTTACCAAAAATTCCCTCATGACATGTTAGGTATACATTTTTTAGGTAATCTTTCGGGTAAATTATTATGGATTAAAATATTTACCGCATTTCTTTTAGGAGAGTCTTCGTATTCGTCTTCGCTGCTATAATTTACAATTCTTTCCATTTTAACAAAAACAGTTTAAGAAGTTTTCTTAAAAGCGATTTGAGAACTAGAAAAAAGTAAAATGGTTATATTTTTCTTCTACGAGCAAATGAATGCAAAATGACAGCAGCGGAGCGGTGTAAAAATCAAAAAGTAGTATGTGATGTGGAACTGTCACTTCTTGTGCTATGAATTTTGAGAATGTATATGTGAGAAATTTTCATCTCAAAATAAAGTGCGTTCCCCATTTTTGGGACAAACGGCAAAACATTTAAGATTCAGTTCATATTTTCTTCTTTTTGAATTTCTTGAGCTTTTCTGCCAGCTGATGGGAAGTCATGGTCGCTAGCTAACAGAAAATATTCCATCCATTGTTTGAGTGACCTGAAAACTTTATTCAATTATTTATTAATTTCCAAAAGTAGAAAAGTAAAAAATTTATATGTCTTTCTTCAACCTTCAATAAACTTCTATCTATCTTATCTCATTTCGAATTCGGACTAAGAAATGGCTAAAAAGCATCCAAAATATTCTTTTTCAATGCATCCATATTTGCACTTGGCCATTGTATATGAATTTAGATAGTACTATCATCAGCACGTTCCACACGTCGGCCCCCTGGCGATCACAGCACATACTAACTTTCTGGTTTCTGTTTCTGTGTATATACAAGTGCGCTTTCAGACGACCACAGCACACAACTCAAAAATCATCGTGATGATAGTACTATTAGTTTTATATACAATGCACTTGGCTCTATTTCCTTTTATTTGTCCAAAAGAATTAAATACTCTTTGTTTTTTTTTATTCCTTACTTTTAATTTGCCATGTAAACTTCTATGGGGCATATTCATAGTCAAACTTTAGAACCGAGTCCAACTGGCCTTGAGTCTAAAGTTAACACATGAAAAGAAAAAACAACTTAGTGAAAAAGTCAGCCGTTTTTAAAGTTTGTGCCCCAGTTTATCTTTTGGACCCGAATTTGTATCAAATTACAGTGATGGCACCAATTAAACTCAATTTTTATTGTGATTCTTTTTTCTTGAACTCTCTCGGAATCTTTTCGCTCAGCGAAATCTACTTACCATTTTGGAACAATTTGCTTACAAGTTTTGCCCAAATCTCCACATTTCCCTATACGATTTTAGGCCCTTAAACTTAACCACAGGTATGTGGTGAAAAGCATTGTCAATACAAATTAGGATCATTCAATCCAAGCAGATGAAATGAGAATGCATGGTTTATCATTTGACAATTGAAATTTATGAAACACAATGCGCAAAGCTTATGAACCAATCTGTGTTTTGAGATCAGCTCCGTATCCGTGTTGACTTACTTTTCTTCGCCAAAAGTAAAAAACTAATTTTATTTTGGTAAATTGTGTCGTTTCGAATTGTTTTTTGCGGATCCAAAACAGAATCGTTTGTTTGAATGGGTAGAATGAAAAACAAGCGAGCTGCGTTCACTGTGCTCCAGCTGTTAATTATCGTTCTGAATGCACTAACTGAGCATTCATGAAAACTAGTTTATAATTTTTTGCCAAGCTACTTCGACCATTGGTGAAAAGTCAACTAAATGTCAAATTCATAATTGGCACTAGCCTTAGGTACTGCAGTTTGGTATTTTTTAGGTGTTGGTTTTTGATTTAGTGGACGGTCCAGTGACTCATTTAATAACTTTTGCAATTCTTGTATTAAAAAATATAAGCATTTTATGAAATGGCTGCAACTTTAAAACCTTATTTAACTGCTGTGCGCCATACCCTTACCGCTGCAATGTGTTTGACCAATTTTTCGTCACAAGTTGTGGAACGGCATAACAAACCAGAAGTCGAGGTTCGGAGCAGTAGAGAGCTCGTTCTTACGCCCGTTGTTATCTCCCGCAACGAAAGAGAACGAGTCTTAATCGAGACTAGTGTGAATTCTGTACGAGTTAGCATCGCGGTCAAGCAAGCAGATGAAATCGAGAAAATCCTCTGCCACAAATTCACCAGATTCATGATGAGAAGAGCTGAGAGCTTTGTTATTTTGAGACGAAAGCCTATCGAAGGCTACGATATCAGCTTCTTAATCACCAATTTTCATACTGAACAAATGTATAAGCACAAGCTAGTAGATTTTGTAATAAATTTCATGGAAGAAATCGATAAAGAGATAAGCGAAATGAAACTCGCCGTCAATGCCCGAGCACGTATTTGTTCAGAAGAATTTTTGAAACGATTCTAAGCAAAGCTAATATTCCAACGTAAAACATGAATATTTCCATTTCTATAAACCTGATATCCTTACTATATGTGTATTAGAAGTAGCTGTCTTCGTTTTTATTTTTTCATTTTTTCAATTCGTAGAGAAATACAATATTGTTATTTAAACTGAAACATTCTTTTAATTATTGCATTGAATAATGTCCTAATATTATGCTTCTTAAAAACTAGTTTGAGATTCGGAGATTTGTTGAGTTTAGCTTGGCGGTGGCATTCCCAAACCTTGAAATTCTATTGCAGCACTTATGGCTTGCTGGTCGAAGAAGTTTAAATCGTCATCTATACTTGCAGCTTCTAATGTCTGAGTACTTGGAAGTACTACTCTACTTGGCCCCCGTTGAATGCCATGTGATTCTATGGCCATATTAATTGCTGATTCTTCCAGGATTTCCGAGACATGAGGTAGGTTTCCATCGATAATGCTGTTCAAAAAATTATCGAATTCACACCAAACGATCGCATTACGCTGCCACTGATGCAACTCTTCGTCAGTCATTAAATCTGAAATTGAGCTTTACAAAATATTTCTTCATGTATTATTGATATAATAAATTCAATTACAATTGCTTTTTCGTATATATCCCGCTAAATACATTTTACGAATTCAAATATGTAATTGTATTTTGTTTACTAATCAAAGAATTTTTATAATTTTTGGCGACCAAAGTTTTTGGATATTTTTTGTTGATTTTCATTGCTTGTCAAAGTTTGACAACAATAAAAAAAAGGTTCTGTTTCCTTTAATTATTTTTACACGTCCGCAGGTGAGTTTGATAACCTGAACATTACTGCGAACTTTGATAATTTCTTTGGAAAGGAACTCGGTTGCATAGCATAAATTAAACATATTTTTTGTCAGTTGACAAAATGCCGTGCAAATATTAAGTTAGCAATACGTCACTTATTGTTACTTTTGGCGAAAAGTAAGTGAATGTGCCTGCTATTGACAACAACACGTTGTTGTTATTGATTTTTGGGTGTCACGATTATTTTGCATCGGTTTGGCATTGGTTTGATGAAGCCTTCAATCGTTTTAGTTTCTTTAAGTGCAGGAGAGAAAAAAAATATAGTACCCATGTTTAATAAATAGATAGTTACAAGTTTTTGGACAGTGAATAAATTCCGTAATAGAAAAATGGTAACAATCTGAATGGATTAAAAGTCCTCTGATTAATCCAGATGTTTTCTTTGAAAATTCGAAATTTTTCTTTCAGTGGAATATATCAGTTTGCTGGTTGACAGATGGTCAACACACTATACTTTGATGCATGTAGAACTTATTATTCCAAATAGAATCTAACCTTAAGCATTATATATAAATTTGCATAGTACTCTCATGAACACGTCCCACAAATCTACACTCCAGCGATCACACACCTAACAAATTTTCTGGTTTCTTTTTCAAGTGCGCCCTCAAACGACCAAACAATTCGCTATCAAAGCCCCTGCGAAAAAAGCACCAACTTTTGGAAACTTGGTAAAACTTCAGGTTAACAAACAGGCATAGACACTTGTCATGAAAACTTTGACATTTCATTTCAATCATAACCATTCCATAACCAAAAATTTTGTTCAAATTTATCCATCCGCGATAATTTTCTCCTGTTTTTACTATTATCAAATCAAACACAAAATGCTTTCGCGTATTTCAAATTATCGCACAATTTCACGAACTCTAGCTCTAATAAGTAAAAATCGTTCAGCAATTGCAAGCAGGCAATTCGTATATAAAACACAAATTACCAATTCACGAAACCTCACTGTTCTGTGTTCGAGAAATTTTTGCAGTGCAAAGAAAAATGATGATGAAATTGATGAAGCTAATGGGTATGTTGTAAATAAGGATCCTCAGCTTCCAGCAACAGTAGCTGTACCTGAAGTATGGCCACATGTCCCACTCTTAGCTACCCGCAGAAATCCTGTTTTTCCAAGATTCATGAAAATTCTGGAGGTAAGTCGAAACACAACGTGAAGATTGTTCTAGAAAATTATTTAACAATTGGACCAATCCAAGGTAACAAATCCAATGGTTATTGATCTTATAAGGAGAAAGGTTCGATTAAATCAGCCTTATGTGGGTGTCTTCATGAAAAAAGATAGCGAAAACGAATCTGAATTAGTTGAAAATCTTGACGATGTTTATAGGTTTGGTACATTTGCACAAATTCAGGAACTTCAAGACTTGGGCGATAAATTACGAATAGTAGTTGTAGCTCATAGAAGAATTAAAATTACTGGACAAATGATGGAGGATCTTACTCAAGAGCCAAAAGGTTTGTAATTGGAATTCTTTGTTGTTGTTAAGAGGAAGACTGGTGGTATGCTTAATCCTCACTACATTAGTGTTGTATGTTAATTTGAAATTTAGAAAAAATGACTATACATTACCCGATGTTTAATATTAAAATGAACGTCTCAGTTGATGAAACAGATATTGATCGGCGAAAACGAAAACCACGCCAAGTGCGAAATAATAAGTCAAATCGCCAAGATACAACTCCTTTGGCTACACAACCAGCGGCATCACCTAAAGTTCCATTGTCGTCTTTAGATAATAATACAATCGCTGATAAGAATAGCACTGGAGAAGCTCCGTCGTTTAAACAGCCAGTTCTAATGGTCGAAGTTGAAAACGTCAAACATGAACCATATACCCAAACGGAAGAAGTTAAAGCACTTACTCAGGAAGTTATTAAAACAATTCGGGATATAATTACTATGAATCCACTGTACAGGTTTGTGTGAACTTTTTTATTTTTAAACATTAAATGTTATGTAACCATCAATTCGTTAGCTAAAAGATACATTTTTTTATTTCATCGTTAGTTTATTTCTCCAACTTTGTTGAGTTCTCGAATTAAAACTGGCCTATATATAAAAAAAAAGGCAAATGTGATGGGCTTGGTCGAACCATTTAAATTTACTGATACTTAAAAATCAACAGACCAAATTTCGTCAAAATGCCAATCTTAGCTTGTATTGAATTGATAATTATAATAATCAAATTATTTGCTCATGTATGGCCAGCTAAAGATTCTAATAATTTATTTAACATGGTTAATTACACGTTTTGTGAAAAAAAAATAAAAAGTTTTTATTGAAATAATAATAAATTTTAATCATAAGTGACTAATTTTTGTTCTTAAGAGAGAGCTTACAGCAAATGTTACATCAAAACCAACGTGTCGTTGACAACCCCGTTTATCTATGCGACTTGGGAGCATCTTTATCTGCCGCAGATCCAGAAGAATTGCAAAAAATCATGGAAGAAATGGATGTATGTAAAAAAAAACCTACAATTATAACATTTGTTTATTTTGATTTATTACTTCCTTTAAGATTCCCAAAAGACTTTTACTAGCCTTAGCACTATTAAAAAAAGAATTAGAGCTCTCAAAATTACAACAAAAAATTGGCCGTGAGGTGGAGGAAAAAGTTAAACAACAACATCGAAAGTATATCCTTCAGGAACAACTTAAGGTGATTAAAAAAGAACTGGGCATAGAAAAAGACGATAAAGACGCAATTGGAGAGAAATACAGAGAAAAACTCAAAGACAAAACAGTTCCTGAGAATGTAATGACTGTTATTGACGAAGAACTTAACAAACTAAACTTTCTCGAAAGTCACAGCTCTGAATTCAAGTGAGTTTTTATTTATTTATTTTATTATAAGAAATGTTTTAATAATTCTGTATTAAAAAAAATTAATAAGTGAAACTTCTGCTTTAGTGTAACACGGAACTATTTGGATTGGCTCACTTCACTCCCTTGGGGTGTTTTAAGTGAAGAAAACTTAAGCCTTGATCAAGCCACAGAAATTCTCGAAGAAGATCACTACGGAATGGAAGATATTAAGAAACGCATCTTGGAGTTCATAGCAGTGAGTCAACTTAAAGGTAGTACTCAAGGCAAAATTCTATGTTTCCATGGTCCACCTGGTGTCGGAAAAACAAGCATAGGTAGGGAGTTTTTAAACTTTTTAAACTTTAATTTTAAAAATAAATATTCAAATTTTTAGCAAGATCAATTGCGAGAGCACTAAACCGGGAATATTTCCGATTTAGCGTTGGTGGAATGACTGACGTAGCTGAAATCAAGGGTCATAGGCGAACTTATGTTGGTGCAATGCCTGGAAAGCTCATTCAGTGTCTTAAAAAAACAAAAAATGAAAATCCATTAGTGCTTATCGATGAAGTAGATAAAATTGGAAAGTAAGCATTGATATGAAAATCGAATTTTATAAATTTTAATTTTATTTGCTTCAGAGGTTACCAAGGCGACCCAAGTTCAGCTCTACTGGAACTTCTTGATCCTGAACAAAATGCAAATTTCTTGGATCATTATCTAGATGTTCCAGTTGATCTATCCCGCGTTTTGTTTATTTGCACTGCCAATGTGATTGATACTATTCCTGAGCCATTGCGTGATCGAATGGAAATGATTGAAATGTCTGGTATGTTTGTCCAAAGGGAAAGGAAGAATAATATTTTTTGATATTATTTTGTTCCATTAAAGGATACGTTGCCGAAGAAAAAGTTGCGATTGCAAAACAATATCTCATTCCAACAGCAATGAAAGAATGTGGCGTCAATGAGAAACAAATACAAATTACTGAAGAAGCCCTCAACACACTAATTAGAAGTTATTGTCGAGAATCAGGAGTGAGAAACCTCCAAAAACATATTGAAAAGGTTTCCCTTTTAAATATTTTATTAATATTTCAAAACTTTAAATACTAGATTTTGTTCGCAGGTTGTGCGTAAAGTTGCATTCAAAATAGTTAAAAAAGAAGCAGAGACTTTTGAAGTAAAGAACGACAATCTAACGGTGTTCCTGGGTAAACCAGTGTTTTCCCAAGAGAGAATGTATAATGAAACTCCTGAAGGTGTAGTTATGGGCCTAGCATGGACGGCCATGGGAGGATCTTCTTTGTATATTGAAACTGCCCGACGCAAAATGGAAGATTTAAGTAAGGATGGAAGCTCAGCGTCTGGATCACTTCATCTTACAGGTCATCTTGGCGATGTCATGAAGGAATCTGCCCAAATTGCGTTAACCGTCGCCAGAAATTATTTGAGAGAGATCAATAAAGACAATTCATTCTTAGAAAAAAGGTAAGTTGTAAAACTTAGAAAAAAATCCGTATTCAAGTTAACAAAAACTTCTTTGGTATAGTCACATTCATCTTCATGTGCCCGAAGGTGCAACGCCAAAAGATGGTCCCAGTGCAGGTATAACAATAGTTACCGCATTAATGTCATTAGCAAATAAACAACCGGTTCGGCAAAATATTGCAATGACTGGAGAGGTATCTCTTAAAGGGAAAGTGCTACCTGTTGGCGGAATTAAAGAGAAAACTATAGCCGTAGGTTTTTTTATAATGTTATAATGCAACTTAATCCATAAATTGAATATTTACTTAAAGGCAAAACGAAGTGGGGTAACCTGTATTATTTTACCGGAAGAAAACAAAAAAGATTTCGCCGAATTACCTAGCTATATAACTGACGGATTAGAGGTTCATTTTGCTGCGAATTATGATGATGTTTACAAAATTGCATTTGCACCCGTTTAGAGTTTAACATGGTTTATTTTTTTAGTATAGGTTATGTTATTTATTTATTTACTTAATGAATTTAAGTGAATAAAAATATACTTAAAAATTTACTGCATAATGACTTTAATCTTGTATGGCATAATAAAATCATGTGTCAATAGAATTTTCAATAATCCAAGATAGGTATTTGTCAACTCGTGTATATAATCCAGGACGATTTGTTTCACCACAGCGTAATCCCCACGAAACAAGACCTATTACAATCCATCGACGATTGGGCAGCTGCGCCATCAGCGGGCCACCACTATCGCCTTGGCAGGAATCACGACCACCTTCAGCAGCTCCAGCACATAATAAAGTATCGTCAACACGTTCTACAAATAACTTCTCGCAAACACTCTGTTTCAAAACAGGAACATTCACTTCCATAAGAACTTTTGAATGTGGACCACTGAAAAATAAGGTACCCCAGCCCGTAACAATGGCATTCCAGCCTTCCCAGTTTTCTCCAACTGGTGGTATGCAAATCGGCCAAATGTAGGTGTTAAACAACGTTGGTCGTTCCACTCGAAGCAAAGCGATGTCATTTTGGTAAGTTTGTGCATCAAAATCGACATGATGAACCATTCCGCTAACACGAAAGTCCCTAGACCTTGTTTCATTGAATAGCTGAAAATCGTATTCGCCCAAACGAACAAATATTTCGTCCTTCAAAACATCATGAACACAATGGGCCGCTGTCAATACATGCCTGTCGGTTACTAGAACTCCACCACAGTGAACATGTGGTACACGATGGCGCAAAATTGCCGCCATCCATGGCCATTCGTCTGGCTCGGCAGGTCTCCCACCAGCTATCCGAGGGAATTGTTTTGTCGTTATGCCACAACCTCGCTCTTCGGGCCTATTAATGATTCTGGTTTCTCCATTAATGCGGTTATCGTTGATATTCGTTATTATTTCAGGAACAGATATTGAGTTCGAATAATTATCAGGACAGCAAATCCCAATAGAGCTGAAAAATTGGAAAATCAGTACAACAAACTCCAATAGAAATGAATAATGAACACAAAATGGAAATCTTTTTTTTTTGAATAACCAAAAAGGCGATAAAAAAAATACCGCAAAACGTTAAAATTAGAAGAATGACTAAACGAAAAAACAAATCATTTATTGTATGCCAATATTTTGACCTACATAATGTACATACTTTCTAAGAAACCGCAAAAAATTTGTTTTGACATTCAGTCAAAAAAAAAGTGGATGGATAATTTAATTAAATTGTAAATTATGAAACAAAAAGAAAATCAATTTATAATTTCAGGAAATACTTGCGATTTCTCAATTACACATAGCTGGTCGACAATCCTCCAAATATCATTTTTGAGTTCCGGCATTCGGCAATACAGTATGTGCGTGCAGTGTCCAGGTTGTCCAGTCGGAGTCATACATGGTGAATATTGTTTATTCGGCTAATATAGTTGGATTTAAGTTAAATATTTAAAGCAATATATATACGACTTAAAATTACATTTTGAAATACGGCTTGTCGCTTGAATCTAGGTGGAACATTTGATTCTTCTAAGTCCAAATTATCATTCTGGCGACTCAACAAATCTTGAAAATTATATTATTATATTATTACTTGCTTTCAATTCAAATACAAAATGATTCACCTATGTAAGATTTCTGGAATGCGACCGTATTCTCAATCCAAAATATAAAACCAACCGCCAAAAACAGGAACTTCTTCATTGCTCCCTCAAATGTTTAACACTAAAAAGGAAGAAAGAGTGTCGCACTGGTACAATTATAAATAACTTAGCTCTGGCCACCAACGAATTCCCTTATCACTCTAACTCAAACGTTTATTTGTTTTAGTGCAAAACAAGAAATTGAAGCCATGTGAATAACAACAACAATAACTATGTAAATATTGGCAGCTCTCATCGAGTGCGGTTTCAAGTAAAATCTCATTGTTACGAAATTATTCGTTATTGTACACACAAATATATGTTCATAGATAGTTAATATATATTGCTGTTATAAGTGTGTATTGTTTTCAACGAAGTACCATCAAACAAGTCATTATTTTCCAAGACGTTCGTGTCTGAGAAGATCTTGTGTATTTATAAACACTAAAGTGGTTATTTTGATGCATGCTTTGAATATTAATTTATAAAATTATACATCTGTCCAGCCACTGAACTTAAACCTTTCTAAAAAGTCACTATGCGACTATATTTTCGTATAAAAATATATGCAAGTTTTTTTTATAATTTCCGTTGGAGGTTTTTCCTTTGTGGTTTTAAGTTATTGATATTTACATCCTGCGGACTTAACTGTTTGGAAGTATTTTTCAAGATTTTGTTTCTCACTGTATTATGATATTGATACTTAATTTTTCCATAATAAAATTTAAATCAGCAGAAATAAAATGAATGACTGGATCGTATGTATGTATACTTGATGGTTTGTTAAAATCGCTTAAATTTAAAATATAAACAATAGTCTAAAACAAATTGCATGAACTTGCTCATGTTAAAGTACCTACTTTAGAATAAAAAAAGGAACAAGATGCACGAAAACAAGTATGTGGTTAGATTAAATTTAATAATTATGCATTTAAAAACAAAATTTTTTCACGGTTTTCAAAATAATGAATTTAAGTTTAATTTATTTGTATGAAAGTTTTGATAAGAAATATTATTCAGATTAATTTGATCGAAACCCGTCAAACAGTTTATTACAAAATTGGAAATCAAAAACCCTGCAGGTAGCGTTTCCTTTAAAAAAAAAAAAATTTGATGAAATGAAATATATTTTGATTGGTAAATGAAGAAGAATTTTGATTACTTATAAAAACTTTCACCAGAAAATAAATCAAAATAGTCTGGGTCGTTTTCGAGAAAATCATGATTTGTCCTTACGGTTGTTGGCAGGTTACTTTTTTTTGAAGGTATCAATATCAATCAATTCCTCTAGAGGATATTTATTTTACGGCTCATTGAATTTACAAAAAATATAATTAAAAAATATTTTTTTTTATAGAATGTTTAAAAAAAAAAGGTTTTGTGAAATTGATATTGAATTGATGAAAGTGATATTAATTCCAAATGTCAACTTTACAAAAACTCTTATCCGAAAAGTCAAAAAAAGTACTTAAAATTGAAAAAAAATAACGGTAACTTAGAATCAATTTTTAGAGAGCTAAGAATCTTTTATATTAGCGTGTAAGGTGTGATTAATAAATTAAATTCTATTATTTTAACGAACCCAAAACATGACCCAGTCTTGATTTTTGGGATAATATATCAAGTTGTTCATGAAGAAATTTAAACCTTTTCAATAGCTAAAAGTAAAATAATTTAACACAATAATTATACTCTTTTAATATATTATATTTTAAGTTTATTCTACATTGATTTCACATTTGTACACAAATTACAACTAAACACTAAAGAAAAAGCAAAAGTTTTAGTAGATCACAGTACAAAAAACTATTTTTTTACTCTGCATTACTTTATAGTGTGGAGAGCCAAAATTAAAAGTACAATACATACATCTATATATTATTGTGTATTATTTTATACAATTTTTTTTTTTTACTAACATTTAACTAATTATAAGTGAAACTTAGACTTAACATTGAAAATGGTGGGAAGAGTTCAATATTTTATTCCTGGTTCTTTGGCGCATTAAATGCATTCATAGAAAAAAAAACTTATAGGGTATGTTTTCTTTATTTATAAATATAAAAAGTATACAATAATATAGCTTGTGCAGTTAAGACCTTGTAAATTGTCGTGACAAGCTCCAGAATAAAAAATAAAATATATAAATAGAAAAAACCTGTCCAGTTTTACAATACTACAACATGTATTCAAAAATGTCTATTCACTTAATTTTTGATTGTTTCTTTTAATTTCATTTTTTCTTAATTGCTGCTGCTCTTGCAGCGTTGAACCAAATTGTCGATTGTGCTGTATAATAGTCGTTGTAGATCGACTTAATTTACTTAGGTTGGGAAGATCGTTTACGGCGCATTCTTTGAGCTGGAGCCGCTGCAGAGTTAGCACAATTGCAAATGGCATCGAATAAACGAACCACAAATCCCTTGGCTCTGTTTACTTTTCCATTTTTCAGACCGCCTATCGTGAAACCTACAGAAAAACAAGTATTTAAAATAATTTTACAGTTCGTTTCATCTTGATGTTTTAATATCAAAGTGTTGGATTTGTCACTAATAGTAAACAATTAAATTATGAGCGACATGGGTGGATTGTAAGTATAACTTTTCCAGTTGAGATTCTTAACATCTCTGGTTTGTAATTAAAAACATATAAAACCTTTAATTAAACTATACACCGCCTCGTTATCGTTATCTTAAAGAAAGTCTATAAAAACTTTGCTGTAAGTGTTCATTTGGTTTCAAATGTAACCGCGCTTTCCCACTGGGAACATATTGCAAAGTTTATTTTATTCAAGGACAAACAAGCATGTATAAGGATTCCGCCATCTGGTTAGCGAGTGTAGTGTTTTCAACACTCTTATCTACAACCTTTTCTGTCACAATGAAGCAATTCGATGCCTCTCTGGAAATGATGCGATCCGGATGTGCTCCAAAATTTAAAGTCACTATAGAACAACTGGATGAAATGCGACAAGGGAAATTCATTGAAAACAACATGGAGATAAAGGTGTTATGAAAAAATAATAAAAAAAAACATTACAAAATGTAACATTTTCTTTTAAAAATTAGTGCTATTCAAAATGTATCGCTCAGTTGGCTGGAACAGTGAGTTAAAATATGCAAAAGTCGTGTGTGAAAGCAATCCAAGTTTAATTTTCGTGTAAAAAATTAAAACTTTTGATTGACGGGCACACACGCATTTTTTAGAATAATTAATTTTAAAGAATTAAACACCATTAGCTAACAAAGAAGGGAGAATTCAGCTTTCAAAAGGCTCTTGCTCAGATACCCATAATTTTGCCGCCAGAGATGCAAGGAACCGCTAAGAATGCACTTGAGGCTTGCAAAGAAATTCGTGAGTATGCGAAATTTTCAATTCTGTTTTAGAAATAATATAACTCTTATTTTGTCTTTGTTTTAGAAAAAAGCTACACCGATTCGTGTGAAAAAGTTTTCTATGTGACAAAATGTGTCCACGATTTTGATCCACCGAGTTTTAAATTTCCCTAGTTTTTTTTTTATCGAAATACATACATACATATTTGTACCTACCTACTTTACTTAAATATAAAATAAAATTTTCTAGTAAACATTAGAAAAGTTACTTACTTTGGGTACAAGGTTTTTCCTTCCCAGGTGTCTAAATAGAAATTAAATTAAGCTTCGATCATAAATTTATACCAAGGCATTGTCAGATATTTATTTTACCTGTTGCAAATCTTGTGATTTCTTATGTTGAGCTTCAATCTCTGCAGTTTTGATGACATCTTCGATAAATTTAGATAGCACCTCCATTTTTTCTGAGTCATTTTTAAACTTATCGATTTGCACTTCAAACGGTTCGGTTTCGCCTTCATCGGTTGCAAAATGAGCTTTCATGTTTGCAATTAAAAATCTTTAAATTTACTATGTCACAATTTTAATATTTCTTTAAGTAAATTCCTTTGCAATCGATGAAGCTATTGTACAATTATCGTCTTAGATGTTGAAACACTGAAATCTTCTAAACTACTGATAAGAAGTTGAAATAGAAGGACATACCAATCAATAATTTACGACATGCGCATGCCGAAAAAGTATTGATGCTTTGTTATTTTCTTTGTTATGTGTTATGAAAGAGAATTGCATATCACAATTGACTTTCGTTACATTTTAGAAATTGAGAAAAAGAAAACACTAATGAAAGGTTGATACAGTAAAATATAATTTATTTGAATTCATACAGATTTATGATATTTTATTATTTGACACGAAGTTCCTACTCCAAATGCGATAAGTCATCTATGTCCGGGATTTGCCTTTCTTCGGTATCAATAATAACAGAACTGGGATCGACAGACGTCTGGAAAATCATTTACTAAAGTTATTTAGCTAAACATTTCATTGAGTAAACTTACCCTTAGGCCTATGGGAGTGGTGTTTCCATTTTGTTGGACTTGCAACATTCCAACATTCCAACATTGAAGAGAGTGGTTGTGCTTGTGCAGTGCTTGTGTCCCTTGTCGTTATTTTTTTTTTTGTCCCGTCTAAGTCCATCGCGTCCATACCAAAAAAACAAACCATACAAAATACAATAAACACAAAACAATAAAAAGAATAAACACAAAAATAAACATAAAATAAATATTAAAATTAAACAAGTGTTCAACAACAACAAAAACAACACAAACAAAAAAAAATGCACCCACAAAAAAGGCAACAAAAAAAAAATACCCGATAGCCACAAGAGCGCAGTGAGTACATAATTCCATCATTCCCTTCTCTTTGTTTCCCCTTCGTACAGTTGATGGGTTATCATATGCATTGCATTGCATTGAGTTTTTTTTTTATACTTATTCAATGTAAGCATATGATATTTCGTCAATAACGGATTAAAGATTTGCTATTTGAATTCCAGGGTCGGATCGATTCACGCTGCCATTAAGGCATAACACTAATAGTGGCGCTGAATCGTGAAGAATTCCTGTATTCAACTTAGTATTTCTTTTGATATCGTCTGTTTTGGTCTTTTTCATTCTTTTACGTGTAATGATTGACAATTTCAGTGTTGATTATTGCAATATTCGTGGGCTAAGAATTAATTTTCTTGCTGCGTACATCCACACTGTTTCGAACAGGCCAGCTGTATTGGCACTGAGTGAAACCCAAGTAGGTGAGAATTCCGACCCTACTGAATTTTTTATTCATGGGTATTGCTTAGTGCCTTTATTCTTCTCCCACCATGGTCTCGCCGTCTACATTAGAAATGATGTTGCTTATCAACTCTTACCACAATATGGACGCTGCTCCAACCCTTTTTTCAATTTTATGTGGTTTAAGTTTTCCGTAAATAAGCACATCATTCACTACTGCTTTCTTTATCGAAGCCCAAATTTGGACAGAGCTTCAACTTCTCACGAATTTGACGCTCTGTCTGACTCCATTCAAAGAATTGTATCCCTGTATCCTCACACTGAAATCGTTATTACGGGCGATTTCAATGTACACAATTCTTCGTGGCTTCTCCATTCGGGCCAGACAACACCCGAAGGAATGTGTGCTGAGATCTTTGCTGAGTTTAACCACCTTACTCAGCTTGTCACCGAGCCCACTCGAATATCGGATATTGATGGCCAAGCGGAAAATACTCTTGACTTGTTCCTTACGACTGACCCTGATAAATACACTATCAATGTATTAACGCCTCTAGGCAGGTCAGACCATAGTATTATATCTGCAAATTTCTCGTGTCAAACTAATCCAGTTAAAGAAAGAGCTCCGAAGAGAACCGTATGGCAATACGAGAAAGCCAACTGGGACGGTCTCAACAACTTTTACCGGATCTTTAACTGGTCACTATGTTTCCTCGATAGTGACGTAGACTCCAGCACAGATATGATTACTAATATGATTATTGTGGGTATGAAAACTTTTATCCCGAATAGGGTTAAAAGCATTAAACCTAAGGAAAAGTCATGGTTTGATCCAAGCTGTAAAGAGGTTATCAGGGAAAAAGATGTAAAGTTCCGGTGTTTTAGAGCCAACCCAACTGAGGAAAACCGGAACAAGTTTAAACAAGCCAGGAAGGCCTGCAATGCCCATATTCGAAGGACCAAATTTTTGCATGACCAAAAATTAAGGCAAAAAATACTGCAATGTCCCAAAGGCAGTAAGAATTTTTGGTCATTTGTGAAAAATATGAAGAATTCTTCTTCTTCCTCGGTCCCAACGCTCGTTGACAATGACACTCCAGTTGTTAGCTCTCTCGCAAAAGCTAACGTTTTTGCTAGGCAGTTCGCCTCCAACTCTTCGCTGCCAGAGAGTGTCATGACTCCTCCAGCTCTTGAGCGCGTCAATGATTCTATGGGACAAATCTTCTTCCGCACTCGTGCTGTGGCGAGAGTCCTAAAGAATCTCAACATACATAAATCCGCTGGTCCGGATGGTATCCCCGCTATTATTCTGAAGAGGTGTTCTTCCACGCTGGCAAAACCCTTGCGTAAGCTTTTCCATCTATCCTATTCTTCTGGGCTCGTTCCGAGCAGTTGGAAAACAGCATTTGTCCAGCCAATCCCAAAAAAAGGCGAATCTTCTTCTCCCTCCAATTATCGTCCGATTGCACTTACGTCCCTTCTTTCTAAGGTCATGGAAACGCTGATAAACTATCAGCTCAAGAAATATCTCGAAGACCGAAAGCTTCTTAATGACCGGCAGTACGGCTTTCGCAGCAACAGGTCCACTGGTGATCTGATGGTTTATCTCACCGAACAGTGGAACAAATCTATACATCGTTTTGGAGAAAGTAAGATTGTTGCACTTGATATTTCAAAGGCATTTGATAAAGTCTGGCATCTTGCTCTTTTATCGAAAATGCGTGCTTTCGGTATCGATGAATCCCTTCTTCGTTGGATTAGAAACTTTCTTTCGAACCGTTCCATACAAGTTGTATTGGACGGTTTCAAGTCTGAAACCCATAATATAAATGCTGGTGTGCCCCAGGGCTCCGTTTTGTCTCCAACCCTCTTCCTCATTTTCATTAATGATCTTTTGTCTGTAACATCTAATCCAATAAATTGTTTCGCCGACGATAGCACCCTTAGCTTTTCTTATTCGTTTCCAGACTCACATCCCTCCTCTTCGGATGTGGAACTGCAGCGGCAAAATATGATAAGCTCATTAAACTCTGACTTAAACAGCATTGTACAATGGGGAATTAAAAACCGCGTAGAGTTTAATGCTTCGAAAACCCAATGCTGTCTTATATCGTCGAAGCGAGATATACCCCCCTTGCCACTGTCCATGAGTGGCACTTGCATCAACGAGACCGAACATCTCGAGATTCTCGGTATGTGCATCACTGACCACCTCTCGTGGAACGAGCACATATGCGATGTCGCCAAAAATGCCGCAAGATGTTTGGGTTTCTTAAGATGGTGCAAGAAATTTTTTTCCCCGTCTGATCTGGCTATTATCTATAAAACCTACATCCGTCCAAAGCTTGAGTACAATTCCCACCTCTGGGCTGGTGCTCCAGTTACTTACTTAAGCCTCTTAGATGGAATACAAAAAAGAGCTGTAAAAATGATTGGTGATAGAGAGATCACCAACTCATTCACCTCTTTAGACCACCGTCGTAACGTTGCGTGTCTCTCCTTGTTCTACCGTTACTTCTACGGTAATTGCTCTAGTGAAATAGCCAGTTGCATTCCTCCCCTCAAACAATTCGCCCGTAATACTCGCGCTTCTAGGAATGCCCATCAGTTTACCCTCGAGCCCAACTTCGGACGTACTCTCAAGTATAGAGAATCATTTTTTAGCCGTACTACGCGAATGTGGAACTCTCTTCCACACTCTGTCTTTCCCGATCATTGCAATGTTCAGGAATTCAAGACCAATGTACATCGACACCTCCTTTCCAACCCCTTCCCTTGTTCCTAATGCACTCACTGTGTCTCTGGCACAAAAAAGGGTATAAAAAATCCCTTGTGTGGGTGCAAATTATAAAAAAAAAAAAAAAAAAAAATTCCTGAAATTAACAATACATAATTTATTCGAAGAAAAAGATGAGATTTTTTAGACAGTTACCAGACTGAGGCGTAGAAGGACGCTGTTGAGGGAGAATTACATATTTTTGAGTCTGGCCTACTTGCACTTGGGAAACCGTTCTGAGTTGTGGGATATTCACGCTGGGCCTATAAAACATTAAATTATGCGTTAGAGAAAACCTTTTGATTCTATTGAATAGGAAGTTACAAGTTAGATGGTGGGCGTGGTGTAGCTGTTACTTGTGGTCTCCCTATGGTTGATGCAGTCTGGGCAGCTGAGGTTATGGGTGCGCTTGATATAGAGCCCATGTTACAGGGAACACTTGCTGATACTGGGGCATTTCGGGCTTTGATAACGGCTTGATGGAGAGTTGGACCCAAGAAGCCAAATTCAGTCCTTAAAATTGTTGTTCATTAATTTAATAATTAAGAAGCATTTTAAAAAGTTGTCTTACTTGTATTCATCAAGTGCATCAGGCGGATTGCGCATTGCCTTCAAAACCGGTGCACAACATTTTTGAAGCATTGCTCTTATGTGTCCTGCTGCTATTTTATCAGTATTGCTTAATGAGGTGCCTTGCAAATGTCCTTCAATTCGTTCCGATACAAATTTTAGCCTGGGTACAATGAAAACCTTTATAACTTCACCGCCCAATTCAGATAAACCAGCAATAGCTCCATATAGCGAAGATAGATGAGTTTTATCGTTTTGAAGAGCTTTGCTAAATATTCTGTAATTTAGTTAAATAAATAAAAAATACAATCAATGAGAAAATATTTATTTTCCTTTACTAATATTAAGTACGAGCCGTACCTTGTAACTCGTGTTTGTAAATTGTTTGTGGATGTGTTGAAATTTTTACAAATTTGAGCCATCAAACGAGCAGCGAAGTCCCGCAGGGCCCAGTGGTTGTCTAATTCGGGACGCATACAAAGTTGCTTAGAAACAATACAAGTTGAAACTGAAGGTATCAGTTCGTGGAGCTGTAGAAATTATAAAAAAAAAATCAAAAATAGGACACTTTAAATCAAAATACAATATTACATATTTTTCCAAGTAAAGAGAAGGATTGTCTAGCAAAGCCTTTACCATTCTCATCAAATAGATGAGTAGTGCTAAATTATTTTGAACCACATTTACTTTGACACCCTCTGCGATAAATGTGCACATTCGAGGTAGCATTTCATGTAAACCTGGATCTGAGGCCAAACTCTGGAGTGCTTCACCTCTTCTGGGTTCATCAGCCCCCACACACGCTTCGGTTATCTCCTTGTAGTAGAGCTGTTGCTCCACAGATAACTCGTGCGTGGCCAATTGTTTGACATGAACAGTTTCGACATTTTTTAATTTGTGAATCTTTCCTGTAGCAGGTTTTCCAGCAGTATCTTTCGTTACACCTTGTTCTAGTTTTACAACAGGGTTCACAGAATCCAGAGCTTGTGAGTCCTTGGATAACGGTGGTGGATTCTCTGGGATAGTGGGTTGGATTCCATCAACGCACAACCAATGTGAACGTAGGGTAATGTCTAGTGGAATCTTAGGTGGTCCTGCTTGGACTATTTCGTTCAGATCCATTTCTTTGTCTTCCACAAAATGCAATTCCCTACCGCCACCAGATGCAAAGCGAAAGGGGATAAAATCATTGGATGTGAATCCGTATTGAGGTTCGATGTTACGCACTTTAATGGCATTATCGATGTCGCCAAGGCTCAGTTTTTCACGTTTGGAGTGGTGCATGAATTTAGCAGCATCTTGAACAATTTTTTTAATTTTAAAGGAAACATCATCCGCTAGTTCTTTGGCTGCATCATCGGGCAGAAATCCGACACCGATGCTTTCCGCAATAACTTTAATGGATTCGGCGGATAATGTTGTGCCATATAACATATTAGATCCACTCATTTTGGTATGATTTCTTTTCAAATTTAATGTAAAATACCTAAATGTTTACTATATTAAATTTTATGGAATGAAAACAAAAATTACACTGACAGTAGTAAACTTAAAATGGTCACGTTCATCAGCAAGATTTTTGACAAATGAAAATTCATGTCGAAATCCTTCTTTGTATATGAAAACTATAGTACTATCATGGCGAGTTTTTTTTAGGGTTGCAGAGGTCCTGGTGGTGGCGCTGCAAAATGTGAGGTTTAAAATTCGATTTGGGGAGTCTTTAAGCGTCGAAAATTGGTGGTAGGAGCAAGAGAAGACTATTTTTTGGATAATTGCATCCAAAAAATATCAATAAATATCATTTAAAACCTCCATAAGCTCTCCGCAAAAAAAAAAGAGTAAGGGTTGCATAGGTAAATTAGATGTCGCCCCATTCGACTTCCACCATGATAGTACTATAGTTTTCATATACAAAGAATCCTTTCAACAAAAAATGTTTTTGTTTAGAAAATTTTCGAATTTGATTGAAATATGCTTTGTATATGAAAACTATAGTACTATCATGGCGAGTTTTTTTTAGGGTTGCAGAGGTCCTGGTGGTGGCGCTGCAAAATGTGAAGTGTAAAATTCGATTTGGGGAGTCTTTAAGCGTCGAAAATTGGTGGTAGGAGCAAGAGGAGACTATTTTTTGGATAATTGCATCCAAAAAATATCAATAAATATCATTTAAAACCTCCATAAGCTCTCCGCAAAAAAAAAAGAGTAAGGGTTGCATAGGTAAATTAGATGTCGCCCCATTCGACTTCCACCATGATAGTACTATAGTTTTCATATACAAAGAAATATGTCATGTCGAAATCCTTTTATTTCAATTCAGATTGATTTCATAGATCAAACAGCTACCAACCAGAGATCTCTAGCGCATATTTTTATTTTTCATTTTTTACCACTTTTCGCGAAAAATAGTTGTAGGCCTTTAGGTGTGTTTTTTCAGGCCTCATCAATGGCCATATTAATAGGAACTGAACGACGCGACGCCATCTTGGAGAAAAAATGTTTCAACTCAAACTATCGATAACAACTATGAAAATATCGCTGGTGTCTCATTTCTATCGGGGTATAGGTCATGGCCTACCACTACAGGTAACAGGTCACAAATAAATATTCATTTTACTCTTGGATTGGGGTGCCATTTTCTTATTAGATTCTTTTACATAAGAAATATCGATAACACATCAATAATACAATTCTAGCGATTCATCATGTTTTATTATAAAGTGATATATATAGATCTGCATCTGGATTATTTTTTAACACACAATCATTGTATATAAAACTTATAGTACTATCATCACGATGAGTTGTGTGCTGTGGTCGTCTGAGGGCGAACTTGTATAAACACAGAAACAGCAACCAAAAAATTAGTAAGTGATGTGATCGCTTAGGGGCCGACGTGTGGAACGTGCTGATGATAGTACTATGCAAATTTATATACAATGCACACAATACAAAAACAACATGTGATCCTGCTTTCTATGTGGATCGATTTCT
This sequence comes from Syrphus vitripennis, assembly GCA_958431115.1. NCBI lineage: Eukaryota > Metazoa > Arthropoda > Insecta > Diptera > Syrphidae > Syrphus > Syrphus vitripennis. The sequence goes on along the minus strand of OY288109.1, from coordinate 622,392 downwards.
AAGATCCCAAATTTCGCTTTCGTTCTGAAAAAGGACAAGAAATAACTGAAAATAAAACAACACAAAAAAAGAGACAAATATACACTACACTCACATGTCAATAGGATCCATATCGTTTTATTTTCATGGCAAGATCAATATAGATCCGTAGATAATAAAACACAACTAAAGTTCATTGTTATTAACATGTAAACTTGGTTTTGGTGTCGGTTTCTACACAAAATTTAAAGTGACTTGCAAAAAAACACGACTATTATAATAGGTCAATGCTAAAGTGATCAATAGGTTATTTTTACAGGAAACGATAACTCATGTAAGTTTTTGGTTGCAATAATCCATCCAAATAAAAGTGTCCCTACTACCAATTTCCGATGCTCAAAAACTCCCCAAATCAAATACTTAACCTTAAATTTTGCAACGCCACCACAAGGGTCCGAACAACATTAAGAAATAATCGCCTGATAGTACTATGTTTTTCCATATACAAAGCAATATGTACCATCTAAACAGGGATAATAACTTGATTCTACCAACACCGCCCTTATGACTCCGAATTGGGTACTTTCAATTTTGACATGAGCATTTTTACTTATTCTGAACAAATAACATTTCGGAACTTGTTAGCGCCCGCCAGAGCGCCAGTCGACGGTTCTATCAGCTTTGATGGGTCTTTAAAAAAGTGTAATTTGTTGTTTTTTTATTTTTATTTTTTATAAAAAAGGCATTACAATTTTTTATCTACATCGCCATAAAAATACAAATCAATCAAACCACATCAGCAATATTCTATCTGAATTAATTTCCATAAAGTTCGTTAAATGGCTTGTCTCAAATTAATATAAACTTGTGTTGTCCAAAAGTGAATTTCTGCTGGGAGCGATATTTTCATCATCGTCGACGCTTATAAAACGGCGCCATTTTAGAATGTGAATATTAAAAAAATTAAATAAAAACATTTTTGCCTCCGTAAGTTTTGTAAACAAACTTATTTTTAATTTTTATGCAATTAATAATTTTCGTAAAAAAAATAATCCACAATTTTTCCTGTTGAAATTGTTTAATATAATTAATATTCTTTAAGTAAAACTTGACCTACATAGATCGGAAAAGTAGAGTGGCATATTAATATATTAATCAGTGAAGAAAAAACTATTTATACCAAACACAAATTAGAAAACTATATTTCTCAATTAGTTTTGTAACAAATTGTTTGATCAATGTTATAAAACATATGACTTCGATTTTTGAATAACTTGGAAAAGAAACAAAAAAAAAAGAAAGGATTGTAGTGCTTTCTTGTGGTAATTTATATAAATTTGTTTAATTGAATGCAATTTACAATAAGTGTATTGGGATACATTTTAAAAGTAAAAAACGATATATTTATACGAATATTCGTGGGACTCATTAGGCATGAATCAGATGGACCAGACATATTTTATTCTATACACCTACATAGCTACCTACAATTATTGTATGTTCTATTAATCCCGTATCGGGACTCGAAATTCACGTGTGCTTGATAAATATTTGGTTTCCCTAAGCGAATAACATCTGCTGGGTTTCGAATGTCGCCAAAGTTTCCATCTGACATCAAATGTGTGACACAAAAACAAAGTGAGACCATTCTATAAAACCTTCTTGGAAGTCGTAACTGCATTCTTTATTATGCACCTACCTACCTTTACATTTTTTAAGAAACACATCCAAAAATTTATTACTACCAAAATAGGTAGGATTACGACCGGATTGACTAGTATTTTTTTTTCAAATGATTCTAAGAATAACTTCAAAAATACATACTTTTTTTTTACGAATAACGATTTCGTAAAAAAAAGTAGAGTTATTTCATCTGTTAAAATAGCAAATCGGTCAGAACTGTAATTACATTTTATTTTCTAATTCTTTTGTTCTGATACAAAACAGTGTAAAGACTCATGACTCAATTTATTGAAAAGAAAAAAACAGAAATTGAAAGAAATACAAACACACTGCAAACTTAATATTTTAATTCTTGGTTACAGATCTAGCTATATGTGGATTATTTTGATTCGACGTAGCTCGATGTAATCCCATCTACAGTCTTAGGCTTACACGGAATTAAACCCTAATTCAATTCAGACTCAATTCTATGTGTAAACGCAGTATTCCCAAAAATATAAACTGGCCACATAAAATAAATGGCCAACTTCGAATTTTGTTATAGGTTATTTGGATAGCTGTGTGTAATCCCATTAAAAAAAACATCTAATCAAAGCTGTAGCTACGAAACTAAAGCTAACATTAACATTCATCACTTTCGACTGGAAGTAAAGTTTTTTATTTTCCAAAAATTCAAAATAGCTTTCAATAGCCCAACGATCTCATTCGGACTCTTCAGTTTACCATAGGGTTGTCAGATCTTACAATACTGCCAGAACTGTCAATGCTAAAATGATAAATTACCCTTGGTTACACGGTTGGTAGATTTTGATATTTCCGACTGAAAAAAAAATAAATCAATCAATTATATATCTGCCAATGACGTTTCTGACGGTATAGTAATACAAACTTGTTCAGACGGTTGGATGAAATTTGGGGAAGTTTTTTTTATTGACACATATGTAAGTACCTAAATCCATACTCGTAGAATAATTGGACAATTTCTTACTCTTAAGAAAACTTACTTTACAAGAAAACAGGCCTAAGCCCACTAAAGGTTAATTCAAATTTGCAAAATATAAAGGTGAATTAAAAACAAAATGGTGTGTGTGAATTTTAACTTTTTAATAATATACATTTAAAAGTTCCCCACACTAATGCGAAATCCATGCAAAACAGTTGTGACGACATAGACACAATAACAACAACGTGTTATTGTCAATCATAGCAACGTATTGTTATTATTGTTTCATCGTATATTCTTCGAATATTTTAATGAGTTAAATTTTCAAATGTATAATTATTTTTTTTTTTAATTTTTAAAATCATTTCAAAAATCCACTTACATAGTATTTTCATCACAATCGGTAGAGTATGTAATAAAAATTGAAAACCAAAAACACTGGCAAGAATTAATAACAATTTTTCAAAAAAAAACTTTAACTTCCCTATAGTATCTAAATCAAAATCAAATTTGTGTGTTTGAAACTGTTTTATTTTAAATTATATGTAAGTTAGTTACACTTGCTAATTCTATAAATTGCGATTTTTTTGTTGTTCATTTTTGATAGGCACGAGAAAATTTAACATTCTGTTGTAACTTTTTTTGTCAATGATTTGTTATGTGCTACATAGTAAGCCAGCTTTAATTTAACTTTATTGTATTTTAAATAGACTCATAAAGTCATTTAATAGCCCTTGGCAGAATTTTGGTGTAATTTTAAATAAAATAAAATCACTTGTAATTATTGGAACTACCAATGAATATTTTCATTACTCGTTGTGAGGTAAAATTTGATTTATTGTTACCATAGATAAATTACCCTCGGTGAAAAGTTTTTGATTATTTCATCATTTGACCTTTCTAAAAAGTATTTATCTCGTTTTTAATACTAACAAACATGTTTGCTTTTTTCAGATACTTGTTATCAGAGCAGAATTATTATTATTAGCGCAGTAATAATATATGATGAAAACGGCTCATTTTTCATTTATTCAAAGTCGATAATCGTGATGGCCTTTGGTATCAGAATCACAATTTTATCTTCCGCCAACTCAAATCGAAATTCATATGAGAATTCCATCTGTATCCTTATGTTTACCAAGAGATTTTATACGATTTTTATTTCAATACGTCACCAACAAGAGCACATTTATATTCGTTTGCTAAGCACAGAGTAGCACCCGAATCATACCAATTTTCATGCCGAAATTACTTTCTGTATCTAAATATAATATTGAATTGATCAAAATCAAATATTGACATTGGGAATGCAAAGGAGCTGTATCCATTTATTTGGTATAAACCCGAGTTTTACGTTAGCACAATGCTTAGCCACTTCATAGCTTTAAACCAAAAAAACATTTTGTTTATGAAATTAGCATAATAGACTATCAAAAAGAAAACAAATTAATCACAAAAAAGCATATGAAGTGCTTAATGACCTTCTGTACATATGTATAAAAGTGTCAACCAGAATTGATTATTCGGTTTTATTTATTTAAATCAACCCCTTAAAAATACAAAGCCAATTTTTTTTAAACCAACGAAACTATTGAAAACTGTATGCAAAACGAACAAAATTTAAATGTCGCACTCAAGTGACTAGCAAACCAAAAAAACATTTTATTTTACTGTTTCGGTTCGATGAGCACAGTGACAATGTTCATGTGTACTTTCTTCATATTTTTTAGTGAATAGTTCCTTTTAGCTTGCATTTGGAAAAAAAAAATTATTATCTAAAGTGGCCAATTTTTAGGTTTGTATAAAAAAACGTAATAAAGCTTGACTTGTGGAATAGTATATAATATGTAATATGCGGCATCCTAGTTCTGTTTATATGACTGTATGGATGTGGCTCATCTGACTAGCTTTTGTAGTTATTGTTAAAAAAAAACGGAATTTGTTTCTGGTATGATCTAAGGATCAATGCTTTGTTTTAGAATGACTAAGTAAAGTTCATGCCAAAGTTCACAATTGCCTTTTGACCCAAAAATCAAATCAAATTTGACATAACTGCTCCAAAATATTTGTTTCGAAAAAGTTTTTAGAGCCTAATCAGGCATTGCAAAATAGGCCTTAAGTAAATAAATAAATTATTGAATTAATTTTGGGTAGAAGATTTAACTATTTTATCTTTATCCCATAAGAGTTGATTTCTATAATTTGACTATAATTTTTAGGGACTCAAAATAATGAAACACAAAAGTCATCATGAAGCGAAGGTTGTGGCTCAGGCAGCACCACAGTCGAGCGAAAATGAAGTATGATGACATGAACTATTACAATTTCTTCTACTACAATGCATTTATGGATGTTTTTCAATTTTAGGAGTCCGATTGTACGGCTACAGAATCAAGTTCAATGTCAGAACGTTTGCATAAGAAAAGGCGGAAAAGTACCACACAATTTAGCGTCTTAAGGTAAGTTGTAATTGAGAATAATCAAGTACACATATTTAATTTTGTTTTCCCAAAAATATTTATAGGTCTGATACTGATGGACTGCGTATGAAAATATCTGCCATTCGACGTAAGACCACCGACGTGAGACAAGATGTAGATGTAAAAAGCCGTTCGGATAACAACAATATCGAGCCAACCATATTGAAGAAGGACAAAATGTTGGCACCATTCGAATCTGGAAAGCAAACTGTTTCAGCAGGAAAATCGTGTTGTTCCATTTATGTTAAGGAAAGTGATTCAAGATCAGAGGCTAGTAGTTCGGGAAAAATTAAAAAGTTAAAACTAAAGCGAAAAAAAGTATGTTTACTAAAATTAAATTGAATTAAAAATTAACTTAAATCCAATATTCATCCATAGACGGGTAAACACCACGATTCAAAGCAGCCGCCATTTGGAGTGCTACCTCACAATCCTATAACAACGTTGCCCAAAGTGGGGGATATAATCACAAATCAGATAAAAGATCGACCGTTGAGCAGCTTAAACCAGCCACCTGGGCTTCCCGATGACAATATAGGACTTTCTTCAAGTGATAACGAATTACCAGCTTTAGTGAATGCAGCTATCAAATGTGTTGAGAGCGATTCGGACTCTCATTCAAATTGTACTCAACCAAAAATACAATACACTTCAACGTTGTTGCAAGATTTCATGGAAAAAACGCAAATGGTATCAGAAGGGGCGGATAAAGGAAAACCAAGCAACGAAACAACGACCACAACATCAACGGTAAATAAAAGTCTCTTGAATGGCGGTGAGCAGACTCTGCTCCGAAAGAAGCGGGGCAGACCGAAGAAATCTGCAATTGTCCCAGTTGTCAATGAATCAGCTGATTCAGGAGTTGTTTCGTCCAATGCCCAGAGTACTTCTCCATCGCCAAAGAATCACCTTGAGCGATCTAGATCACAGGCAAAAGTGGAGCGAGATGTTTCACCACCAAAAATCGACATTGTTAACTTGGATAAAAGAATGTATGCTATGAATGAGCGTGTGCTTTATCCACCTCCGAGAAGCAAGCTTCGAAAACAAGCTGCTTCTAAACAAGCTTCGACAAGTGCAAGCAACAAATCGTTAGCAAACAAATCAAATAGCAAAAACGATTCACTGGATCCCGTGTGGCGGAAAATCGATATCAATTCCAAGTTTCGCAGACCAAGCATTAGTGGTTATAAAAGTGATGGCGGTGGATTTTCTACAACGGTTTGTAGCAAAATTTTAACAGCCAAGAGTGGATATGCCAGCGATTATAGTGTACGAAATAACCATTATTCTGGATACAAGAGCGATGCCAGTGGCAAGAGTCGTTGCAGTATGAAAAGTTGCTACAGCCGTGTAAGTAGGGCCAAGAGTTGTGATGGAAAACATAGAACGAAGTTCCGTCGCAAGCGCCGACCCACGCTTAGTCATTCGAAATCAGTTATAAATTTAAATGAGCAAGATATTTTGCAATTGGCTGGTTTAAGTCTCGGACAGAGTAGTGAAGAAAGCAGCGGCTCTGTGGTGTGTAAACCAAAAATTTTAGTTGAAGATGCCGAAACTTCGAATGTCTACAAGAAATATGGTGAAATCAATCGATACATCACAACGGGTGAATACTTTGGCAGGAGTAAAACGACACAGTTTTCCGGAGCCAAACATATAGAGACGAGCAATGTCGACCAAGAGTCTCAAGATACATATAATTTCTTGGGTTCAATAAGCAGCAAGCTATGTTCTCGTTCGAGAAAGAGCTCAGTCGCTACCGAAATACCCCTACAACTGAGTTCATCACGTAAAATGAAATCACGGCGGTCATCTGTTGCGAGTTTCTGCAGTAGCAGCTTCTTTTCCGGAGTTTCCAAAGTAAAAAGACGCCATCGAAGAAAAAGCATCAAATTTGGCTGCAGCAAAATGGTTGTGGTTGATTCAAAACTTTTGACTGAAATCGAAATTATAACAAATTCTTTCCCGAATATGTGCCGTATTCATTGTGATAAGCCTGTAGCTAGTGGTTATGCCAAAGAAAAGGCTGGCACCGAACGAGTAGGTCCGCAAAAGTCAATTTACCAAAACAAAAGGAATCTCAAGAAGCGAAAGCTATCTGAAAACATAGATTTTGCTCTATCAAATGGTATGAACATCACGGCGAGTACAACTAGCAAGAGACGTCACAAGAAAACTTGCAGTTCTAGCCCTGATGATCACAAATTGCCTCTGAAGAAGAGACATTACCTATTGACGCCTGGCGATAAAACTGAAAAGTCTTCGTCGGTAGCGTATGCTACCGAAGTCTCAAAGTCTCATAAGGAAATGATTGAGCCAAAGGCGAGTATTCATGTGGCAAAGCCAAGTGGTAGAGCGGTATCTACCCGTGCTGCAGTTACACCGAAAAAGAGGCATCTCCTTCAGACGTCTGGATCTGATGGCCGAAGTAATTCACCAAACTATGCAAGCGATTCCAAATCATATTCAGTGAAAAGTGCAGCTGCTGAAAGCGCTCCATCTGAGGTGGTTAATAACAAAAAACGGAATCGATTGGAGGGATTGGTTTCTAAAATTGCTAATGCCAGTGTTAATAGTTCTAGTGAAGTAACACCAACCACTGCTTCGTCTATACTTGTGAATAGTGAACCGTCTTTCCCACCACCAGGTATATTTGAACCATCAGTAGAGCTGGAAATTCAAATTCCCATATCAAAACTCGGCGACAGTTCAATAATAACAAAAGCCGAAGCAGAGTCTCCATTAGATCTGCTGGACTTGCATAATAAAACGTTTCCAGAAGCTTCTTCAAACGGCAAGGCAGAAAGAGTTGTTGAGTCATTACTCAATAAAACTGGTTGCAATTTCTTGCTGAAGAGAAAACGCAAGAAAATCAATAGAACCGGTTTTCCGACGGTAAAGCGCAAGAAGAGAAAGGTTAGTGAAGTATCCGCAGCGCCCGAGTCGGAAAACAAATCTGAAGCCGACTCCAAAGCCGAGCCAATTTGTGATCGCGTTCCACAAACGGGGGAGACAAGCGCCACATTTTTGGAGCGTAATCGAACCCCGCGGTTATCAGTGGTTAGTCTTGAACGTTTGCAAGGGACCAATAAAAAACATATTTCACGCGAGGCGACACCAAGCCGAACTCGTTCTGCTAAAATGTCTACACCAGCTATCAAAAACAAAAAACAAAGTATTTTGCCGAAGAAGGATCAGCCTAAGCCTCTGTCTAAAAAGAAGGAATTAGTTGTAGAACCTGTAAAAGTGGTTGTTAATCCTCTTTTAAAAATGAAGTTTCCAACGTGTAAGATACGACTCAAGCGCCGGTTAATAATCCCAGTAGCACCAAGCAAAATGCCAACTGCTGAGTCAGTTGACAAAAAAGAAAAAGAAACAAGCACAGATAAGAACGAACTTGGAAAGGCAGCTAACGCAACTACAAAAAAATCTGAATCAGAAGGTATCGACCTGTTAGAGCAGGAACCGCTCCCAATCGCTGCATTTTGTGATGCAACAAACGCGATCGATTCCGAATCATCATCATCGGTGTCGGTTCTTAGTGAGGATAGTAAATCGACTTCTCGAAAACAAAAGTGGAAGAAAAGTTATCTTCCGGCTGGACTGTTATCCGATTATTACAAAGTAGTTGATCCTACTAGGGGTAAGAAAAACGCCTTAAATCAGGTCAAAGAAATAAGTTGCGAGTCTGTCTTGCCTTCTAGTCTGCCTCTGTTACCTGCACCTCCGTATTGTGAAAAATTCTTCCGGCGAACCGAGATGGATTTCCAACTACCCTATGACATATGGTGGTCGTACACCAATGGTAAGCTTCCTACGAGAGAAACTGTGCCCAGTTGGAATTACAGAAAGATTCGAACAAATGTATACCGTTGTGCCGAAGTGAGGCCAAATACCAACAACATTGATCGGCCTACTTGTAACTGCAAACCAGATATAGGATGTAGTGATGATTGTTTGAACCGTATGGTTTATACAGAGTGCTCACCATCAAGTTGCCCAACTAGGGAAAAGTGTAAAAATCAAAAGATACAACGCCATGAAGTTGCGCCGGGTGTTGAGCGCTTTATGACCGAAAACAAAGGATGGGGAGTGCGTACGAATAATCCAATAAAGAAGGGAACATATATTTTGGAGTATGTCGGAGAGGTTGTGACTGAAAAGGAATTCAAGGACCGAATGGCCACGCTCTATATAAACGACACGCATCACTATTGTTTGCATTTGGATGGAGGGTTGGTGATAGATGGTCACCGAATGGGCAGCGACGGACGATTTGTGAACCATTCTTGTTCGCCCAATTGTGAAATGCAAAAGTGGTCTGTAAATGGTCTGTCGCGAATGGCTTTGTTTGCAGCACGAAATATTGAAGCCGGTGAAGAGATTAGCTACGATTATAATTTTTCGCTATTCAATCCATCTGAGGGTCAAGAATGTCGCTGCAATACTCCACAATGTCGTGGGGTGATTGGTGGAAAATCCCAGCGTATTAAACCACTTGTTGAACCAATAAAACCCGTTGATAACTCTGCTGGGCAGACTGATGGAAGGCGGAATGGACGACCACGTAAGAGACAGGGATCCGCACGTAAAGATGTAATTCGTCTTCAGTCCAAGGATATTGTAATGACTCAAATGGTACAGCAGTTGTCGGAAAAAGACAAGCGTTTGATTGCATTGCAGAGAATCTTTTTAATTAGGAATTTCGAAAAGGTTAGTAAAAGTTTTGTTTAATCAAAAATTTTTAAAGATGTTAAAATTTATATCATGAAAGGTTCGTCGGATGAAAGGATCACCTTCGGATGTGAGTAAACCAGATCAAGTTATTGCAGCCGCACCTCTTCAAAGAAGACCTTCGACACCTTCTTCTATTGCTGCACAAATATCAGCCTTGCGGTCACCAAGAAGCATTCAAACACGTGGTCTAGCACAAGCTGTTCAAGATCCTGAAGTTGAAAAAATGGCCAAAATGGCAGTTGTTTTTAGGGATATATGTTCTGCATTAGAAGCAATCAAAGGTATGTGATAATTAACTCAGAACGACCTGAATTATTTTTAATATTTTTCTTTAAGATGAAACTGATAAACCGGAAATTGTCAAACTGTATCCAACATTAATCAAGAAAAAAGGAAAATCTTCAAAACAAGCAAAACAACAACAAATCACTCCTGGCAAACCTGTTGATTTTGCTACCATTCAAGCTAATGTCGAAAAAGGATATTACAAAGTTCCCGTGGAGTTCGACGAGGACTTAGAAAGTCTGTTGTCTGCAATGCGAGAGTTTCATAAAGAAAACCCAGAAAATCTTACAATTATTAAGAACATCTCGGAATTGTATTTCAAAACAAAGGACAATGTTTATGAGCAACTTGTAGAGCTAGCTCTTGATAAAAACAGTCTCAAGAGATTTCGACCGAATGCTGGCATTGAAAAACCTCCGCCGACGGGTGTTGTAAGTAAGAACTTTTCATCCAAGTCCAAGCATACAAAGGCAACAACAGAAGACATCATTAGTTGTATTTGTGGTTTGTTTAAAGATGAAGGTCTTATGATCCAATGCGCTCGATGTAATGTTTGGCAGCATACGGAATGTACAAAAGCCGATGTAAACGCAGATAGCTACTTGTGCGAAAGGTGCGATTCACGTGTTGTTGATCGAGAAATTCCTTTGGACGATTTTACCGACGATGGGCATAGATATTATTTATCGTTGATGCGTGGTGATTTACAAATTCGTCAAGGTGATACGGTTTACGTTCTGCGTGACATCCCTATTAAGGATGAAAATGGAGTAGTTTGTCCAAACAAAAAGCACACATACGAGACTATAGGTGAAATAGACTATTCAGAGTGTGATATTTTTCGGGTGGAGAGACTTTGGAAGGATGAAAATGGGAAGCGTGTTATTTTTGGACATCATTTTCTAAGACCACATGAAACCTTTCATGAACCAACTAGGCGTTTCTATCCCAATGAGGTTGTTCGTGTGCCATTATATGAACTCGTACCGATTGAGCTGGTTATTGGTCGTTGTTGGGTTCTTGATAGAACAACATTTTGCAAAGGTCGCCCTGTTGATTGTACTGATGAAAAGCATGTTTTCATTTGCGAACTCAGAGTTGATAAGTCTGCAAGATTTTTTTCGAAAGCAAAAATAAACTGGCCAACTTGCACAAAGAACTACGCGTTCAGAAAATTCGAAGAAAAGCTGAGGGTCAGCAAGACATACGCGGTACTTTTTTTTTGTCATATGTTAATTTAAACTTTAAATATCAATATTGTTCCATTTAGCCCCATGACGTTGATCCCGCTTTACTGAAACCGAGAAGACAAAAGTCGGATGTTGCAGAAAATACACCCGCAACCACTACTAAATCAACCGCAACCAATGTAACAATCAATAAAAAATCAACTATGGTTGGTGTGGTTCAGAAACGGAAACAATTTCTACCCGTTAAAGTAAGTAATATTAACATCGAATTCTTTAAATGTTTTTATAATCTCTTGATTTACACAGACAAGAAAGCAAAAGCGAAGTCATCTTGAAGTGGTGCTGGCGGCCATAAAGAAGCTTAAATCGAAGAAGAATACTCATATGAATGAAGGTGTCTTGGATGTATCATATTTGCTTTCGGGACGTGGAGCAAGGAATCGGAAATCGATTGCGGCAAGCGTGCCTACGTAGTCAATAAAAATTAATTTAAAAGCCATGCACTAATTTTTGGTCCAAACGATCAATAATATTGTATTATATTTTATTTTCTGTAACATGATAATCTTGCATAAAATGCAGTCGATTTTGCCTTTTTGGAAAGTTAAACTAATAGAAAATATTGTTTTCTTTTTAATAATTGTAATATTCCTAATTAAAAAAAAAACAACTTTCTTGTTGAATATTCGTATATCATGTCAAAAATGATAATAACTGGGAGACAAATATTTGTTTCTCTACAAAAAAAAAAATATTATGATATGAGTAGATTAATTAACATATATTACAGATTGAAGATGCCCATTTCTTAATTTATTGATTGTTTGGCGGCTAAAAATTTAAATTAAAATTTCCCATACAAGGCATTAGGATATAATATTGATTGTATATACATAAATTTATATATATAAATTATACATACATACACATATTTTAATTTTTCTTTAGTTACGTTATAATTATGTTACTAATTTATTTGAATGAAGCATGGAACACATAGAATTAATTTTTTTTCTATTTTGCAGCATCATAAATACTGAAATTCAAAATACTTATGTTTTTTTTATAATGTATTACAGTAATAACTTATTAAGGCATGCGTTTTGTTACTTTACACAAACTTGTTTATTTGGGTACAGAAGAACATACAAATACTTAAAATAAAATATATTTTTGAGCATTAATTTATTAAAGAACTATTCTACTAATATTGCGTGAAAACTGAATCCTGCTATGCTTCGTCCGTCAATTATTTCAAAGCAAATAAATTAGGATACAAAAATAAAAAAAATTTGTTTCCCACGGTTTCTTTTTATTCTCAGCAAATTTTACCGTCATAGGAAGTTAACCTCAGAAATTTTCTTCGAACAAAAAATCAGATAAATTCTCATAGTACCTATGTAAACAAATAAATTCTGTAGGAAGCTTTTGAATGCGATTAACATATCCAATGTTTGAAAGCAAACAGTTCCTGGGATGTCTTTGTCGCCATAAAGACTTAAAAATAAAGATTTTTAGGGCCTTTTCGTTTGTTAATTAGTAAATTTGATTGCATTGAAAAATTCAGAACCAAATTTCTATTCTTTTCAGAAGAATTGTCATTAAAAAAAAATTGAGATGACAGAGTGAGTGAATGAATGAATAAATATGCTTAATAATAACTGAAAAAAACATTGCATAAAAAAATCTAATAATCCCTGAAAATGTGAGATAATAAAATGCGGGAAAATCTGCTGACTTTAGTTTTTGTGTAAATAAAAAAAAATGAACTCAGGATCTCTTGGCTTTTTGAGTAAAAAAGAAAACTAAAACATTTAATGGCTGGTTGCACCAAACGCTTTTACAAATTGAACAAGCTTGTTTTTTTTTATAATTTGCGCGCGCTCAAGGGGATTTTTGGTGTACCCTTTATATGTATAAAACAGCGCTCTCGTGAAGGATAGGTTAGGCGTTAGGATGGGGAGGGAAAGGTGTGTGGCGCGAGGTACTGAGACTGAAGGTGGTAGTTGTCTCAGATTTTATCTCCAGGGTTGGCGGCTGGGCTAAAGCGGAGAAATGCCGTGTCCACTTATATCCATGTCCCTTTATAATTCACATTATTTTGTTCGTTGTCATATTTGTTGTAAGTATTAATATGACGTTTGTTCCATACAAATACAAAATACGTCATTTCAAAATTTAAAAGCAGTGAGATATTGCTGCAATCGAACTTTAGTTACTCATTTCAACACATTTTTAGGTTCAAACTTATTGGGTCGTACCGATAAACCTGAGCCTTTATGCGGCGGCGTTCCCACTAAACCGAAATCCCTAAAATCTTCGAGATTTCAAACTGGTGTTCACAACGCTAAAAACTCGATTTCGAGTAATTGTCGGATGGGTATATAAAACCCAACATTTCTAGGACTCCTTCGAATTATTGTTGCATCTGCTTGTTTTTGAACAGCTGCTGACAACCAACACGTATTCAAAAGTATCTCATGGCAAAAGTGCCAGGTCTTTTGAAAAATTGTAGACAAAACGTTACCGTGTAACCACGTCAATTTATTATATATATATAAAGTGATACCAATTCTATTTTCTCATTTTTGTTCGCATGAAGACCCGCAATCTGACATATGTCATAATTTATACCAATCACATGAGCCAGCCTAGCATTAGAGCAGTCACAAAAGAAAGACTCAACCAAAAACCCACTTACAGGTGTCGGAATTTTATTTCCATAATTTAAACTCAATTTTAGTTGTAATTAAATTAATAAAACTGCTAAAAGCAACCAAAATCTAATTACCTCAATAACTCCAATCAATAAAATATAGAGATGAGTGCTTTCACTGGAATTCTGCGTCGAGAATTTCCCGCAATGGACGATGAATTGAAAGATTATGTGGAGGGCAAGGAGACTGAATAAATTGGAAGTATAAGCATTTTAATTTCAAATTAAACTATTTTAGGTGTGTTGTGCGGTAGTCTTGATGATTTTGAAAGCTGTGATGATATCTATGAGGCAGTTGGTGATATCCTACAGAGCATAAATGCAGAAAAAACTGAAGATAATATCAGGTAAGGAGCATGGCAAGGTGTAGTTTTTTTTTTCAATTGTGAAATAAATAAAAAAAAACGTGCGATTTATGACACACATAGGCTCGATTTAAAATGTTATTAAATTTTTTCAGAGAACTTTGCCATCAGTTCTTTAACATCATCAAATTGAAATCCTCAAGTGAAACAAAGAAAGTGCTTAATGCCCCGGTGAACATAGCCGAAATGGCAGCTACTATGGAGGCTACGGACAAGGATGTTCAAAGTATATGGGTCGTCAATAAAGATGCTGGAAATGTAAGCTTACTATATTATTCCTCCAATAAGACATAGGTTAATAATATACTCCCACAGAAAGTGGACACCAAAAAACTAGAAAAAGCCGAGGCAAAACTGCAACAAAAATTGGAGAAAAGATTGGATAACAGGACTATTCAACCAACTCAAGTCAAACTTCAGACTGCAACAGCGTCGCAAGTTATCAGCAAAAAAAGTAATAAAATGGAGCAGAAAGGTACAAACCGCTCTATGGATATAAAAATCGAAAACTTTGATTTGGCTTTTGGCGACAAGTGAGAAAAAAGTATATGTTTTCTTCATTGAACTTCTATAAATTTTTGATTCAGGGTTCTACTTCAAAATGCCGACATTCTTCTTTCATTCGGCAGAAGATATGGTCTAGTAGGCCGAAATGGTTTGGGTAAAACCACACTATTGCGAATGATATCTGAACGCCAGTTGGCCATTCCAAGTCATATTTCAGTACTTCACGTCGAACAGGAAGTAGTTGGTGATGACACGCCTGCGGTGGACAGTGTACTAGAGTGTGATTTCGAACGTACCAGGTTGCTGAAGAGAGAAAAAGAAATCCTTGCCGAGTTGAACAACGGAACCCAAGATGCCGGACTAAGTGCGGAATTGAGTGAAGTCTACATTCAGTTGCAAAATATCGAGGCTGACAAAGCTGTTTCTAAGGCATCGGTTATCCTTAAGGGTTTGGGCTTCACCACCGAAATGCAAAGTAACCCAACAAAGTCTTTCTCTGGTGGCTGGCGAATGAGGCTGGCTCTGGCTCGTGCATTGTTTTCCCGACCAGATCTATTGTTACTCGATGAACCGACTAACATGTTGGACATTAAAGCGATTATTTGGCTTGAGAATTACTTGCAAACGTGGCCGACGACGCTCCTGGTAGTTTCCCACGATCGTAATTTCTTAGATGTTGTGCCAACTGACATTATTCATTTGCATTCCCAAATCCTAGATGTTTACAAGTAATTTACAAACAAAACTTATATGATTAAACTTTCATTTAAATGAACTTTTTTAAGGGGCAACTACGAGCAGTTTGAGAAGACTAAAAATGAAAAATTGAAAGCACAGAGAAGGGAATACGAAGCTCAAATGGCGCACAGGTCGCACGTTCAGGAATTCATTGACAGATTTCGTTATAACGCTAACAGAGCTTCTTCGGTACAATCCAAAATTAAAATGCTCGAAAAGCTGTATGTTTAAATATTTAGTTTTCAAACTCATACGATTCGTTTAAAATCAATTTTGTTATAGGCCTGAATTGAAACCTGTTGAGAAGGAAATTGAAGTCAAGCTGAAATTCCCCGAAGTTGATCCGCTTAATCCGCCGGTTCTGGCTATGTCAGACATTCAATTCCGTTACAATGACAACGATGTTCTGCCAGTGTTTTCAAATGTCAATCTATCTGCAAATTCCGATTCCCGAATTTGTATTGTAAGTTTTTTTAATCTATTGCTTTCAAGATAATCTTTGCTTAACCTACTCGCATACATAAATATATCTATATAGGTGGGAGAAAACGGTGCTGGTAAATCGACGCTCTTAAAGATTATTGTTGGCCAATTGAGTACGATCCATGGAAACATTGTTATGCACAGAGGTCTGCGAATAGGATACTTTGCTCAACATCACGTTGATCATTTGAATATGAATGTGACCTGCGTTGGAGTTTTAGAAGAACTTTTCCCGGGAAAACCCGATGAGGAATATCGAAGACAGCTTGGTAGTTTTGGAATTTCTGGTACTTTGGCTCTGCAGAGCATTGCAAGTTTATCAGGAGGTCAAAAATCCAGAGTTGCTCTGGCTAAAATGTGCATGGGTAAGTGGTTTATTTATATATGCAATTGTTTCTACATTTTCTAAAAAAAAATAATTCTATAGCTCAACCAAACTTCCTGGTTCTCGATGAACCTACAAATCACTTGGATATTGAGACGATTGATGCTCTGGGAAAAGCTATCAATACATTTGCAGTACGTAGTAATCTTTTTGATTTTTGGTTTATGATTTGCTCAATAATAACTTTTTATTTTAAGGGTGGAGTTATTTTAGTTTCCCACGATGAAAGGTTAATCAAAGTTGTTTGTAAAGAGCTTTGGGTATGCGGAAATCGGACCGTGCAAGCCATTGAAGGAGGTCTAGACGAATACAAACGTGAAGTGTATAAGGAGATTGAGGAGAATAGCTAAAGCAGTATTTTTCTTCATTTCACATAACATCATGATATTAAATAAATGCCCTCAGACACTTATAAGTAATAAGAAAATCGGTCTGTTAGTAACATAAGTTTCCTAATAAACAATGTGGTGAAACAAAAAAATAATTAATAATAACAACAATATACCTTTATAACCCAAAGGAAAATAGTTTATTTTATATTAACCAGATAATTATTTTTTTACTTTTGAAAACTAACATTTAAATTCCCTTTAAGCTTTAGTTATTCCAATAACACCGCATCCAATTCGTGCACCAGCATTTCCAGTTGACTTGCTCAATTCATGTCCACCTTTTCCTAAATCATCGGGATCAGCATGAACAACAACAGTTCTTCCAATAATACTGTTTGATCCGAATAAAGTGATCAACTTGTCTGTGATTTCAACCTAAAAATATGAGAATGTGGAATTAACTTAAAAAATCTTAAACAACAAAATCAAAACAAATTATCTTATGTATATAGATTTATTTATTAGCAGAACAAACCTTAGTTGGTCCACTTCCTGAGGCCACAATATTTCCCAAGTCCCCAAGATGCCTATTTTCGTCGACGGGTGCTCCATGTTCCTTTCCGTGGGGATTAAAATGTGGACCAGCTGAAGTGCAGCCATTTGTATTGTCTCCAAACTCATGTACGTGAAAGCCATGTTCCCCCTTGGACAGACCTGTTACTTCTCCAGTAACACTTACGGGAGCGTTTTCATTCTATAAAGATGCAAAAAAAAAATTTGAAAAATTCATACATTCCACTTTCTGTCATGTCATATAAAATCGACAAGTTTTGACAAATCTATTTAATTTTTTGCCAACGGTTAAGAAATAACAAATATGTATGTATTAAAAAAAAAAAAAAATGAAAGCTGATAAAAAATTTCTGACTGGATTCGAAAAGGAGTTCATTTTTAACAAAACTTTCTTTACTTATTATTGTAAACTATGTACCTAAATTAATAGATTGAAATGTTGAGTAAGGAATTCAAGTTTTTATATGCAGTTTAAATACCTAGAAAACCACAACCACCCCAATTCTCCAAAATCTATATTGATTAAAAAACACTATGTACTCTACTCTACTGTACATGCTGTTATGAATTTTTTAAATTTCTTTTCATGTCACTCAAAAAATTCGACTTAGTTGTAAGATTAAATCATCACTTACTATTTCAATTCCTATTTTACTCAAAACGACAATATTGAAGATAAAATAAAACAGACACTTCAAAGTTCTGTACACCCTTTTCAAGAATTAAGATTTAAGAGGTATTCGTGTTAATGAAACCACAACCATCATTTCAGGGGCATAGTGAAACCACAATTGTAATGATAAAATAATGAGAAATTGAACTTTCAATGATCAAAATCCAGACATATTATACTACCTACTTTTAAAAACTGAGTTAACAAAACATCAATATATTTAAGTCGCAATTAAAATGGTTCTCGTTGTGGTTATTTAACTTTTTAGATAAAATTCAATAACGAATAGTGGAAAACGAACAAATAATACGAAGCAAAGCACTCAGTTGAAACAAACCTCAGATGCAATAATTCGAAACCATCTAGAAAATCATAGTACAGTCTCAGAATATATTATAGGAACTCAAAAAATTTTTTTTAAATTCAATTAAGAAAGATGAGGAGTATGGGGTTGTGGATTCACATTTCCATGTCATACATATTATGTAGGTATGTATAAATGTATACATTTTATTTCAATAATTGTACAAATGTAATTATTTGAAAAGCTTAGGTCTCTCCAAAAGATGGCATCTATTTATTTGAAATATTTATTACATAATTTAAAAATCTAAGTTGAATTGGTACATCCACATACCTACGTACATAGGTATATTCATCGGACGGCAAACATAACTATTCTAAAAAGTTCTAGAATTATCAATGAAACCTTGAGATAAGAATGGACTGACATGATAACTCTCACTAGTCGGTTTTCAATTGAATATTGTTGAGAAGATAAGCAAATACACAAAAGTTAGCACATTGATAAAACATAAAACGCATCTTCACATCCTTAACAAAACATGAAATTTATATCGAACCTGTGGGGTAGGGGGCAGAAGGTTGCCTCTAATGAATTAAATAAAAACGCAATGCAATGGTTATGCAGGCATAATGGAGACCATGTATGAAGTGAAGATATATAGGTATGTGGTGTTCGACAAATTAATCGAAGTTAAGTTCAAGGTTTTTTTCACTTTACATATGTATAGCAAAATAATATACCTAGGTAATATAAATTACATATGTATGTACTTATATTTAAGTACTTGCCTCTTGTTGGAAGAAAATTGTCCCCTTTGCATCTCCGTTAATAACGCAAACAGCTTTAACAGGCATTTTCTATGATTAATACGGTAAAACTTATAAGAAAATTCAATTGCACTCGTCTGATAAAAATCGGCGAATGAAAATGAAAATGGCAGGTAACCAGACTGAAATGATAAGTAAAAATTTGAGCTTAGTTCTTAGTTGTATTTCTATTGTGAATAAAATTTAGCTTACGGCTTGTTGCTTTAAAAATGTTTGCATATTGGCAGCATTTGAGGAAGACTATGTACCAGAGTTACCACTTCACTTCAATTGAAGTAGATCTACTTCATTAAAAAAAAAAATCTACTTGCCACTTTGCACCATCACCAAAATTCTAGTCTAGTTTAAAACAAAAAAAATTGAGAGTTTGTCGATGGAAGTGTAATCAAATCCAAGTATAAGAAATGTACATGCAGAAATAAAGTTAAAAATAATATACGTTTTTTTATTAGATAAATTTAGAGAATTATTAAACAATATATTGAAATATTATCAAATATTATTGAAATATTATCAATATCAAAATTCTTTGAAAATTATAGATTTTTATGAAAAAGGTTCATTTTGGGAGAAAAGACAGACAAATTCACGAAAGAATTGGCATCACTGCTCAACATCTGTTTGTGACATTTCAATAAAAAAAAATATATCTTCTACATCCTCGTTTTGATAAAAATTTGTGTAATAGACTAAAACATAATTATGAATAACTTAGCTCGTTTATTTACTCAAAATCTTCGAATTTGCCACAAAACTATTCTTGGATCTTCCATACAGTATCGTGAAAAGTGCAAATTTGTTGAAAAACCAAAACCAGGCGGAGGAAAATCATTCCGCCGTATTGTACACTTCACTGACGAGTACACGGTTGAACCATTAAAAATAAGCCATTTGGCAGGCCGAGATCCAGAGACTGGCCGTTTGGTAGCAAAAGGAATTGGTGGTGGCATTAAACAGCAATATCACTGGGTTAAATATGTGCGAGATGGACCACTCGAAGGTCCACCACAGTTAGAGCGAGTAGTAGATGTTATAAATGATGGTTGTAGGACATCTAAAGTTGCACTGGTTGCATGTGGAGATGAACTTAAATATATATTGGCAACAGAAAATATGAAGCCAGGAGACATAATAAAAACATCGAGGTTTATCCCAAGAATTCCAGGTACTTTAGTCAATTTTTTGTTACATAATAATTCCAATTCATGAATCAATCTGTTCTCAAGTTCGTCCCAATGAGGGAGATGCTTTCCCTCTTGGAGCCTTACCCTCAGGCACAAGGATCCATTGTCTTGAGAAGAACCCTGGCCAGCCATGCCATTTAATTCATGCTGCAGGAACTTTTGGAACCATTCTTAGAAAGTTCGATGATCGAGTAGTTGTTCAATTGCCTTCTAAAAGAGAATATGCATTTGATAAAACGTGCATGGCTACAGTTGGTAGGTATATTATTATATTTATTGCAAAATGTATATATACATATATATATTGAAATAACTTGTTTTAATTTAAGGCCGTGTTTCTAATATTGAGCATAACAAGGAACATGTGGGCAGCGCTCAAAAGATGAGGGAAATGGGTAACCGACCTCGGTCTGGTTTATGGCAACGTAAAGGTGGTAGACATGGTCGCAAAATTAGAAGATTGCCTCCCATGTCAATAATCAAACCACCACCGGTAGCACCTGAAGAAACTATTAAGTTAACTTTAAATTTATAAGAAATTGTGTAAAAAAAGTTTTATTATCATGAAAAGAATCAATTTGGGCTATTGAACTTCTTTTATGTTCTGCGGCTCTTTTGATTGAAATAATCATAATAAATTATTTAAATGAAAAATTCTTTTTTTTTTTAGAGATATGGAATTTTTCCAAACACATAAATCAAATGGTAATCATAATTATTATTATATTAAATTTTGAAATTTATTTCCTGGATTTTTTCATCGAAAACCCTTGACCCTGAAAATCTTCTGGCTCGGTTATTGTCGTTTCTTCCTTTTGAATGCGGTCACTAATAGGTTTGACGTTGCGATCAAATTTAATAACTCCTACCTGATAATCATAGTCAGGAATTCCTCTTGCTAAGATCTGCAAATAAAATCTTGTTGATTGTGTTCTTTTATAAAATTAAATTTACCTTTTTCATAACAGGCTGTGATAATTGAGCTTCCTTTTTCTTTTTGCCATCCAAACGATTTCCAGAACCACTAAATGTATTAACATCTTCTTCCATGTTCTCAACGTTTTCTTCTTCTTGTTTTTCTTCTTTCTTTGATGAACCAGGTTCTTTGTAACCAACTGGAGCCTCAAACTCGACCTTAATGAATATATTTATATACATATGTATATATAACAAACAAAAATTAATAAGAAAATGCTAGATTTACGTTCATATCACATTCAATAATGCTGACAGCATTTCCAGGTTTTGTCTCAAGGACACATAATTCATAAACTTTTTTGTTGTACTTAATTGCAACCACATCACCAGTTGTTAAACAAGCAAAGTTTCTTAAAGCATTTTCTAATACAGCCTTGGGATTGGTTATGTCCAAAAAGTCAGTGTTATGCGGTTGAAATTTGGAAAATGTTGCCACCGGAAGTGAAACACTTTCAATAGTTATGATGTCTCCTTCTTCTAGAAGCAAATTATCCATCATCTGAAACAGAAAAAAATGTTTTAGAAATATATAAAAGAAAAAAAATACTTTATGGTTACCCAATATGGAAGATACACTTTTCCTTCATCTGCAACAAATTCCAAGACACCAGCATGTGAATTTCTATTCTTTTTGCTGTTGATCAATTTGAAGAGCATAGGATATTCCACATTAAGACGAGTTAATGCATCAAGGGCTGAAGGTGGCATTATAACTGAAAATATCAAAGAAGTAGACTGAAATTTATATCATTATTTTATAAACATTGTGGTTGTTGCAAACGTATTTGCGTTTTCCCACCGCTTTCCTTCGCATACTGCAAGTAGTTTAAGAGATCAAAACACTGGAAAATCTGTTTTTTTTGGAAAACGTCTGCCAAATTGATAGACTTTACGTTAGTTGAAATCCATTACTTGAGGCCTAGATACTGAATATATATTTTTGCGGAGCTTAGTTTAGAAGGCACCATATATCATAAGTAATTCAGAGGGCAAACTGCAACTAAGGCATAAGTATGAGGGGTATAGAATCGTCAATTTACCAAATTATTAGGACCAATTAATAACATAACTCTGTTGATTTTTGGAGGAAATATAATATTTATTTGGTCATCTCTTACTAGACTTTTGCATATTGGTTCTTTATGAAGTACAGACAAAATTATTTTTCTTTTGTTAAAAATTCTTAACGGAAAAAGATATTAAAATTCAATAAATATGTAATCATAATTTATAAACTCCATCACACTGCTTTTATATAAAAAAAAGAAAAACAATCAAAATTCTTACTTTTTCCACCCTTTTCGACGTCATGTCGTTCGTTTCCTGGGAGCATAGACACGGAGAAGCATTTGTACGATGATTGAAAATTTCGCCCAACATCCGGGAATATCATATTAAAACCACCGAATTGAAACTAAATTAATTGTAAATGTTAATAAGAAATTTTATTATTACATATTTTCATTATAAAACCAAATTAAAATTCTACGCACCATGATGATTCGTTTCTTTTTAAGTTTTTTTTATTTTTGACACACAACAAAACTATATAACCGACAAATAAAATTGTTGCTGTTGTACCTCTAGTGGCGAAAAAAGAAACCTGTTTTTATGTGAATGATGCTAAATTATAAGACTGATTCACAATACAAAAGAAGACTTAAAAATCGTCCGTCCACCTTTCATAGCGATAAGTTTGAAAAAGATTATTTATAAATATGTATAATTTAAACAGAATTATATTAAAAATAATTTTTAATTACTTTTTTAGTTCAATTATAATAAGGATATGCATGCATACATATTTCGAAAAATCTTATTGTGAGTACACCGCAAAACGACACGATTCTGTCTTAGCGACGACGAAAACAATAATAATATTACGTTCTCATAACAACCGAAATGAGTTTATTCTGCAAATTACGAAAAAAGCATTCATATTACAAATGAGGTAATTTAGTTTGACAGATCATTGCTGTTTTCTCTTTCTGTTTTATAGAGAAATTTCATTCACATCCGAATCCAAATTTCTGTTTGGCTGAAATGAAAAATTACCTCATTTGGAAATGCAAATTTGTATGTGAAATATGTAGGTAATTTGGGAGCTAATTAGCAAATTATCATCAAAATAACTTCATTTGGCCTAAAGTTCTATATGGATCAAATATGATAATAAAAAAGGGCTGTTGGTGTTTTCTTATGATATGTGGATAATATTGAAATTATCAACGCAATTATCTCATTTGTGCTAATGGAAAGGAGCTACTGCATGAAAATATAATGTAAATTTTATATGTAAACGTTAGAATGCAGATTTTATATATTCCAATGCCTCAAATAAAGATTTAAAAATTTCCAAATGAGAAACACCCAGCGCCAAGGGATTTGAAATTTTTTTTTTTTTCAAATTTTCGTACATCGTGAACTATCTCGTGTCGTGTGCAGCTACCCTTATTATTTTGTGAACAAAAAATTCGCCAAACAGAAACAACAACGAAAAGCTAGCAACACTACATAGGAGACAAAACCGAGACGGGAGCGAAAAAGCCCAAGCCAGCCAAACATCAGCGCCAACCCCGAGCTTCGTGTTCGTGCTTCGTGCCATCGCGTAGAAAGAACTTAGAACGAATTTGTTTCTCGCTCCCGATGAAAACCAAAATAATTTAAAAAGTACTCATCTGTTTTTGTCGTCGGGTGCAGTGTTATTTTTTTAGTCTTAACTCTTAAGTATGTAGTTATTTTATTTAATTTATAATAATTATATATTTTGTGACAATAATTTCTATTGGGAAAGAATCAACTATGATCCTTAGTCCTTACATAAGTTATTTAATTTCCACTACTGGATATATCCATCCCCCCGTATAAATACTCTTTTTTTTTTTAAAGTACATATTTGCAATAATTAGTGAAATATTGCACGAGATATTGAAATGAATTCCTTTAAAAAGGTATAATCTTCGTCCCTGTGTTAAGTTTTGTAAAAATCAATAAAATTCAACAACGTACGTGCGCCTTTGATTGAAACTGTGAAGAATACATAGAAAATCCCACTCCAGGTATAAACAAATTATGCAATGAATAAGGATTCTTCTTCTCCTAAAATGATTCATTGAACTCCTTAGCCTACCCTATACGATAAAAAAAAAATTCGATTTTTGATTTTGATAGAAAAGATAAATAATAATAATAAATAATAATAATTATATTTCTGGTCATCGCTGCGCAAAGTTTATCAATTTGTTAACGTCATGGGAAATAGCAAAAAAAAGAGAACTGAAATGAAATAAAATAAATAAAAGCAGACATGTGTACTTATTGCGATCTGTCAGCGTTTTGCAACAAGCTATTTGTGTAAATTGTTTTGTTTTTATATTCACAAAGTGCAATTCACATTGAAAAGTCATTGCACATTTTTCTCTATCGGAATTTGTGTAGGTACTTTACCTATATTTTATTTCAATAATTTGCTCTGCGGTTGGTGATCTCTATTAGTTTCATTACCGCCGGAAATCCTGGAAATTAATAAATTTAATTAGTTCTTTGACCATTGTCTCAAGGACACTGAACTTTCAAGGACCGCCACGTGGAAAGGGTCATCTTTTTCTCATGGAAGTAAATTCCTTGGGTACTTAAATTAAGTCCAAAAATGTGAAATTTACATAAAGTTTTATTTTCGGACGAACATCTTAAAATTCACCTCATATGACCCACTGCCACTATTATTAAATGAGTCATCTAGTTAGTGTGAGATAAAAGGGAATTCCTCATTGGTTTGTTTGTCATCTTTTTATATCTTGTCTCGTGTCTTCAACATGTGCGGCGACGTCAGGCCGTCGTCGTCAGCGTGGTCGTTATCATTGGAACGGTCGGGTTGTTGATTTCGTATTGCGTATGTACCTATTAAACATTTCTATCTGCTTGCTGTAGAGCATTGTATGGTGATAGTGCGATGACGATCGCAAAATTGTTTTGTATAAACAAATCTTTAAGGATGACATAAAAGATCATTGATCACTTTTTGTTTTGGTCATATTTATTTACTCTTAATTGATCATTGTTGGTCAAATAAATGAAACGCCAATCCATTAATTAGAAATAAAGGCGTTTTGTATGTATAAGGTGTTCAATCTTAATTGATTCAATACACGAATATGTACATTAGATAACACTACCTTTATAACTATATATTTGCATTTGTCACCAGTATTTTTTGCCACAGGAAAGACTGATTTTGCATCATCACTTTGTTAATTGGCAATTTGATTAATTAAAAAAATTACAACAACTATGGTGACTACTTTATATCTCACCTATTCTATAATATAACGTAATTTGAATTGATTCAGAGTCCAGTCATGCATAAACTGATTAGATGTTTTTGAATAGAATTTGTATAGATGAGACTATTTAGAAATAAATTTAGAAATACACTTACGATAATGTATATGCAGGTATGTATGTATGTATAATGTATATACCTATCTAACTATATTATATCTATCAATAAGAATAAGCAAACAATTCAGAAAACATTGTGCAATTCTTACTGCTCAATTAAAAAATGTAGACCTTTTTTGCATTTCACATGTCTGCAAGAAAAGGGATAATTTTGTTGAGTTTGTAATTTATCAAAAAATTATTTTAGAAGTAAGAATGTACATTATATAAATTTAAACCCAACATCAATTCGATGGATAATATAGTTACCTAAATCGAAATAAAAAAATCTATTAGTTAGATACTGTCATAAATAATTACCAGGCTAATATCAAGGGAAACAACATTTATGGAGATTGCTAATTTAGAAGTGTGAATTATATTTTGTTTTAACAGACAGAATTTGTTAATTTTTTAAAATTGATAAAGCAGGAAAGAAGTATGTACCTAGTCTATTGTTTGGTTTTTCAGTCTGTTGATTATTCTATTCGATTGCGCTTGGAATAAAGAAAAACTCAAATTTGATTTATTGATCCTGGAGTAGTCATTTGTATAGATGGAGATTATAATTAATTTTGAATAACAGAGTATTTTGTATTTTGTCATAGTTACAACGTGCACATAGAACATACACAGTTTATTACTTGAAATAAAATTGATCTAGGTCTGACATTTGTAATTGTTTTCTTCATAACTTCATCGATGATTCATCAATACTGAAGTTGTATTTTATTTCAGATAAAGTTTTCAGTCTGTGTGTAGAGTCTTAAATTAGTCATTAATAATTTTATAACTACTTCCTGTTACTTAAAGGATTACGAGTATATTTTTTCAATAAGTTATAGGAATAATAAAAATATTTCTTTAACTATACTAGCTGCCATATCTATTATTTATTATTTCATTAATTTAATTTTGGTTTCAGTTTATTTTATATATCAATTTTTAATTTTATGTATATTTTTAAAAAAAATTAACTTAATTTATTATTCAAATAATTTTGTATTTAATTTAATTTTGGTATGTTATTTTTTTGTCCGTAATCTCTGAATTTATTCAAGTATCAACGTCTTTGTATTTTATGTTTTTGTTATTTCAGACATGAAACTTCATAAAACTGCTACTAATTTATGCTGTCCTGAACGCCAGGTGCGGCAATCCATCAATCAACTTTGACCAAGTTAACTAAGAAACATAAAAAAAATATTTCATATATAATTTTAGATAAAACAGTCGGCATCCTCAACGTAATAAAAAATAATAATAATTTAATATAATCTCAAATAATATTAAATTGAAATTTTAAACCAAAGTTATAAAAAAACCAACAGAAAATAGAAACTAATCCAGATTTTAATTCATATAATTTATTTCTTTAATTATTTATTTTAATATTGCTTTTGTACTTACTGCCTTATTATAAAATACATAATAGCTGTATTTAATTATTAACTAAAAACAAAATTCAAATAAAGAGCTAAGCTCTTTAGTAACGAATTTATTTAAATTCTTTTAAAGATTTCCTGATTAAATTAACTCTTTCAAGAGACTTTACATACGAAAAAAAAAAAAAACTATTTACTTTTAAAATTTGTCTCAGCCATGAAAGTTTCAAAAATGAAATTCAAACGAAAATATGGATGTTTAAATGTTTGAAATACATTTCGCAGTATTATCTAAGTTTTAAGTTTTTTAGTTTTGTGTATTTATCAACTGTTGTCAATAAGGTTTATTATTCGGATACCTGTTACCTTTGCAAAATACCCTAATTTTTATTTAGATAATTTTCATTATCCCACGTAACAAATATTATTACATATTAAATTCAAATTCATCTACATACATACATAATTAAAACGTGTTGCACTTATTATTTCTGTTGGATTAAATACGCCGTGAGAATACTAAAAAAAAAAAAACGATTTAACTAACAAAAACCAAAACAACAACTATGGATCCTTATTCACCGGAACTTTTGTGGATGGTTATAATTGGCTTTATAATTGCATTCATTTTGGCTTTTGGCATTGGTGCGAACGATGTTGCGAATTCATTTGGAACGAGTGTTGGTTCAGGTGTTTTGAGCATTCGGCAAGCATGCGTATTAGCTACTATTTGTGAAATTTCAGGCGCCGTACTTATTGGTAAGTTATTTAATCTCAAATAATTTGTGTTTCAATATTATTGAATTCTTTAAAGGTTATAAGGTTTCGGACACCATGCGAAAAGGAATTCTTGAAGTTGGTCTATACGAAGGTTCAGAAACAGAACTAATGCTGGGTTGTATGTCCGCTCTAGCAAGTAGTGCAGCATGGTTGCTAGTTGCTACGTTTCTTAAGCTGCCCATTTCTGGGACGCACAGTATTGTCGGTTCAACTATCGGTTTTAGCTTGGTAGCACGAGGTACGCATGGGCTCAAGTGGTCAACGCTGGCAACAATTGTTGGGTCATGGTTTATTTCGCCAGTTATGAGTGGCATTGTTAGCATTTCGCTGTTCATTCTTATAAGAAAGTTCATTTTACGTGCAAGTGACCCCCTCAAAGCAGGACTTGCTTCTTTGCCAGTGTTTTACGGAGTAACATTTTTTATAAACTTCATCAGCATTGTTTTAGATGGCCCTAAACGTAAGGAGGAAAAACAAACTTTCAAATATCGAAATGCTAAAAAAAATTTTTTTTTGCAGTTTTATATATGGACAACATACCAGCTTGGATGGCGTTGGTTTCGAGTATTGCCTTGGGTTTGATTGTAGCAATTCTTACTCAATTGTTTATTGTTCCCTTGCAAGGGAGAAAGATTAAAAGCAAAATACAAGCTTCAAAGCCAGTTAAGTTTAATTTTGAGGACTCTTTGGGTAATATTAGTGATTTTACTGGTTTTGTTTTTCGCCCAACGTTTATTTTTTGTCTCCAAAGAATCGTCCCCATCGGGTAGTCCGCGCAAAAATCGACGTCCTGTTTCTTTAGTCAGCGATGGGAAACAGCTTCCTGCCATTGCAGAAATTACAGAGTTAGTTTCTTTGACGGATAATTCGCCAACAACTTTTAAGCTTTCAATTTCAAAAGGATATTCAAATGACAAAAGTTATAAAATCAATCCGGAAATTGTGAAAAAAGCAGAGGATTTATTAGGAAAGGCTAGTCTTGATAATACCGATCTAACTATTACAAGTTTGAACTTTATTGATGAGCAGCATACTAACGGCAACGGAAATCAAATGATATCAAATAGCAAACCACTTCAAGAATATTTTGTGAGCAAGGAAAATGAACAAAAATTGCCTGTGATTGCAATCGAAAATAAAAACAAAACTGCCAATCCTGATGCAACCGACTTGCTTGTTGATAATCCAATTCCAACTAATAAATGTGCTTCCAAAAGTAATGATGAGCTCAAAGTTACTGAAAGTGGTTCAAGCTTAGAGCTGATGATCTCGTCAACGCTATCACCGAATTCTAGTAAAGTGCCTCTAATAGAAAGCAAGGATCTGAGTGAATTTACAATTCCTGCCAACAATGGTGAGGAAACTGAAGAAGTGTCCATGTTGTTCTCGTTTTTGCAAATATTAACTGCAACTTTTGGAAGTTTTGCTCATGGTGGGAATGATGTGAGGTAAGTAAAAATATTTATTTACGAAAAATGATAATATCTTTGTTTAAATGTTGATCTATTTTTCTTTTTAAGTAACGCCATTGGGCCGTTAATTGCCTTGTATATGATTTACCGAGAAGGTTCCGTGATGCAGAAAGCTGAAAGTCCCATTTATATCTTAATATATGGCGGAATAGGGATTTCCATTGGACTTTGGCTATGGGGTCGTCGAGTGATTGAAACGATAGGCAATGATCTAACTAAAATCACATCTTCAACGTAAGTAATATTAAAACACGCGATCAGTCAAGTTCAAAGCAATGATAGATTAGAGTAATAAATTAATTCCTGCTTGAGTGCAGTGTTTTAATAACTTCTGTCTGGTTCTAATGAACTACTGATCCTACAATATGTAACTTCGTTTTAACCATATCACTATTTCAATAGCGGATTTACTATCGAAATTGGCGCTGCAATAACCGTACTACTGGCTAGTAAAATTGGTTTGCCAATTTCGACAACACATTGCAAAGTAGGATCTGTGGTATTCGTCGGATATGTAAGTTCCCAGAATAATGGCAATGTGGATAGCAGCAACAGTAAACCAAGTTCTGCAGCTACAAATTTGGAGAACGGTACGGCATCTACTTCAACAGCAAAACCAAAAGGCAGCGTTGATTGGCATTTGTTTCGAAACATTGCTTACGCTTGGATTGTAACTGTACCCATTACTGCGATCCTTAGTGCAGCTATAATGTTTTGTCTATGTAAATCCGTTTTGCCTAGTTAAGTTTGCACACTAATGTTTCAAAGGAAAAATTACTCATAATATAAGTTATAAAAAATTTAATAAAAAAATACTAGTTGTCCATCAATGTTAGTTTCATACCAAATCAGGTGCAGAAATAAGATCGTATTTCCTTTTACCTATGAAATCTTATGTTGATAACAGTTTTACCCATTTCCAATTTATTTCATTCGTTTCATTGTATTTTTTTTTGTTTTGTTTTATTTCATTTTTTAAATTATTTTATTTCTTTTTAATAAAATTTACCTATACATATGTAGTTGTTTTTTCTGTGTTTGAAAAGTTTACAAAAAAATTTTTTTTTTTGAATTTTTTTTGAATTTAAAATATTAAACTAGAATCGGGAATGTAATATGTAAATTATTTCATAAACACATTTGAAATTTAACATAAACAAAAATTTTAAAAATTCTGTTGGCAGAATTCGTCAATTATGTACGAGTTAAAATCATTCGAAAAAATCCTTAGTAAAAAACACTCGTAGATTGTCACATCCTCCTATTTATTAATATGTATAATTATATGACCTACAAACACTGTTGTTATTTTTGACCGTACAGTGATAATATTTTTCAGTCACATAGGAAAATGAACAAAAAAAATCAAAAAAAACACCGGAAGTCTCGATATAGCCCTTTATAAAGAAAATAAAAATATTTCCTTTCATTTGTTTAAAATCTCTACACCCTGATGAGATAATGTTCCGTTTACACATTTTTTTACCGTTATGATGTTATATTAAAATAAAAAAAAACTATATTTATATACAAAAAAAAAATTAAAAAAAAAAAACAAACAAAAAAGTACTTATTAGAGGCGTTTTCTAACATGTCAGTGTGGAAATAACAGCATACAATGTTTTTACTCATAAATATTCTGAATGCAGTTGAATTTGTCTTATTATTACTACCACATTGTTTCATTTCACGATCATTGTAATTAACTACTGTTATAAACATAAAATAATAAAGACAGATATTGAAAACTAATTTTGTTGTATTTGTTAGTACTTTATATAAAATTTTAACAGTTTATTTAGGTTCAACCAATAATATACTTTTGCTTGACCTTTAACTGCGACGTTTTACGTCTTTTATAGGATAACTAGGAAAATCTATCGAAATTTCTGGATTCTATTAATGAAATGCAAGGGTATACAAACTGGCATCAGTTGAATGAGTCCACTTGAGATATAGGCCACTTTATCTTGTTTTCAATTTAAAATACGACTTGGTTCTAGAAATACGTTAACGTAAAAAAGATCTGACCGCGAATACATTGAAGAAACTAAGAAAAATTTAAAAATTCGTACGCAAATATCTTGCGGATCCCAATTGTAAAAAATGTAAAAGCATGTACAGCCTTAGGAAAAATATCCCAACAAATATTCTTAGTACTGCGGTAATAACCTGCCTTTAACTCCACTATAGAAAAGTTAATAAAAGTAAAATGCACAAAAAGTAAAAAAAATAACGGGAAATTTCCAAAATGTTACAGGTTATATTATAAAAACAACCTAAGGCTTGAGAAACATGAGTTACTCGATCATCAGACTTATTATATCTGGTTCCTAGTCTCTACTCTATTATATTTATTGAAAAAGTTTAGTTTAATTATTAAAAATAATAATATAAAAAATAATATTCGCAATTCCATAAGAAAATTAAACCAGCACAAGGCACCATCTAGCATCAAACATACATAAATCTGAAAAAAATTAGGGGATTTTTTAAAAATTATTTTTTCATTACCAAAAATAACGAATGGTCTAATACATATAGCAGTAGATCACTGTTAAACAATGCAACCTTTTTATTGTGCTTTAAAATTCGTATGTAACAAGATTTACATAAGTAAAAATGTCACTAGTCGTACACTGTGGCGTATGTGAATCTTTTTTTTATTTGGAACGTTTAATAACATTTTGGTATTTTTTTTTTTAATATTATTATTTATATTAATATTATTTTTTAATGAACTAAATCGAAATTACACATTGCACGTGTGTTTGACTCTGAAATATGTATATTAATCTCTATCCACAAGACAGGAAATACATACCTTTGCTTTTTTTTAAAGGTTAAGAAATTTTTAAATAGCCATCTCAGAATCATTTATAAATCAGATTTCACAGAAGAATTTGTCAGTTCTCCTGGAAAATAGAAAGTACTTTTAGTTTTATAAGTAAAATACAAACAAATTTGATACTTTAGACAACTTATTATATTTAAGCGTCAAGAAACCGAGTACGTCGTCATTTTTTATTCATTGAGGGAAATGTAATATGTAAATGTAAAAGAATTGTGTATGATTGTGTATCTACATATTATTAATATGTAGATACATTCCACAATAATACTTAATTGTGGACTTTGATCTGAACGTTAACGTAAAATAATTTATAACATAACTATGTACATACTATGTATATGTATTCTTTATACGGCTTTAGTATGGACGGGCATATGTACATAATTAATGGTAATGAACAAATTATGTACCCACAAACCTGCTTTGATGAGGTCGCACAAATGTCAACTTAGCATAAAAGCTTATTTTACATTTTACAAACTTATTGCAATCACTCTATTGTTTTTTTTTAATAATAGCAAAAGTATATTCTAAAAGAAACTGATTTCAAATGGTAACCAACTGTTGGAATTTCAACTGCATGCAAGGCGTATAATGAAGCTTTAAATAATGAACTTTAATATGGGTCTATTGATTTTATCTATCTAGCCGATTGTGCATTTGAAATATTATAACAACTGTAACATAAATTATCTGCCTTATTCCATAAAAAGCTCTAACAATTTCCACGAAAGCGAAAGTATTATAAAAGCTAGCTAGACACACACGTTTGTCTAAGCCTAAGATACATTGCTGCATGATACAGGTTGGATTCATTTTAAAGGTAAGTGAGACGCTGCTGGTGGTGGCTTCTAGGTGTGTTATTACCGTCTTTCTGTTTGCTGCCGATGTTGGCAGGTTGGCACTCAAGATACTGTGACTGTGAGGCTCTCTTTTTAATTTCAAGACAAGAGTCAGTTGTGAGGTAGCTTACGGAGAAGTCACACGTGAATAAAAATCTTTATTTTGTCCGCATTTGTAAAATCTCACAAGAAATGACCAAAACTTTGTCTTAAAAAAAAAAGCTAAACTAAATAAAAATTAAAAAAAAAAGTATTCCATTGATTTGATTGTAACGGGACAGGTTTTTCGTTCGTTTTCGCGTCTTGGAATGCATGTAGTTTGAGCTCAACGTTTTTGTGAGTTTCTTGTGTTTTTGTTTTGTGAATTTGAAAACTCCCTCCGCCACCCGAAGTGTTCATGCTTTAAAATTCTGTATAATATTTATTAACAATTTTTAAGCCAAAAGTTTACAATCAAGTAAAAGGAATTACATTTTTTTTTTGCTCGAATCTTGTACCTTTAAAAGTATCTATGTGTATGCAGAATTTACTACTTGTAAAGAAAAGTTGATAATTTTCGTGGTGTTTTTATGAATTCTTATCGCATCATCATTTTTTAAAAGCAAATCGAGTCTTCAAAGTATAAGTTTTTTGGATTAACGAAGGATACGGATACAATAAAGTAAAGCAAAATAAAAACAAATAGACAAAAAGGTAAGTGATTAAAGATTAGAATTAATAAAACACTTTGATATGTAAATTTATGCAGATATCCGTAGAGTTTTTTTTTGGTAACTTTGTTTGCATAATTTAACAGTTATGTTCCAAATTTTGGCTTTTGTCCCCAAATGAGGTCTATCTACCAATACCAATATGTGTATAAACATATGTACATACATATGAAGATAAATTCTTTTTAAAATGTATGTAATGTATGCAAATAACAATTTATGATGCCGGAGTACCGCACTTTTAACGGTCCACAGGTGTGTTGACTGCTGATTGGAATATCTTGATTTGGTGAATAGTCAAGTGGAAATAGACTAAACAAATGTTAAAATATCGGATGATTTCGCAGATACGCAGATGGAAATTTGTAAATTTTTTCTTTGAGACGAATCCATCAACTGGTGAAAACATTACAAAACGTCCAAAATTGATTTTAAATCAAAACTGCATAACATGACTTTGTTGTTGAATTTAAAAGTTTTCTTTTGCAAACTCAATTAATAATCAATTTTTTAATAATTTTTTTTCAGTCATTTCCGAGATCTCTGAGATTTTAGAGAATACCTACAATTTTTCGGCATTTGATAGAAATATAGTGGAGAAATTCTTCGAAATCTCTTGAAATATAAACTGACAAATTAAAATATTTTTTTGTGCGTACATATCTGTCGTACAATTATTTTAAGCTTGTAAGGAATATTTATTGTTTTTGTCTCCAAGTTAATTCGGACGAATTTGATACAGGCACAGGGTTGATTAATAAAGGCAATATAAAGTAATACTTTTAGTTAAACAACATTTGAGCTAAACTGCTATTTAACAGTACCTCTAATTAAATGTCTGTTTTATATTTTGACTTTTTCGTGATTTTTTGAAAATCCATGAAGATTTCTGTTCCCTAAAAAACTAATGCAATGATTTTCATAAAAATTGTATGGTTTACTTTTTCCCTTGAACCAAGGTGCAACATTTTAAACAAGCTTTTTTAAGGTATAAATTTGATATATTACTTATCTTACAAGATTCGTAACGCTAAATTACTAAAATTTTCTTAATTTTATACATAATTTTTTTACCAAAATCTAACCGAAGCTTGTTGGCGAACGTGCACTTTTTAGATATTTATAAAATTGAAAGTGACATTAGATTTATCATGATGCTAAAAAGGTAAAATAGGCCTTAATTCATTTATATTTAGGAAGTTACTTTTTTATCCTAGCATACCAGTAAAATGAGTTAAATTTAAAATTTAATGACTCACAAATTTGGTGCTACCCAGCTATTTCTTAGAGTTTGGTAAAAGACTAATCCTGGCAAAATTTAAGCCTTCTAGATTCATATGTTAAAAGAAGAAAACCAATAAAAAAATCCTAAATGATTTGTATGAAAAACAAAAAATGGCTATTAGCGACCTCTAAATATTAGCTTTTTATTAAACTGTAAAAAATAAGCGGGTAGCATCAAAAATCGGAGACATTCATTTTTTTTTGATTCATTCTAATGTGTTTTTTTATGTATGTACGTATATAACGAGGTGAGTGGCGTAGTTTTCAAATTGTGGACAGTAAAATTTAGTTTAAGATTTTATTATTTAAATGTTAATTGTGCGTGTCATTTAGTTATTATAACCAATAGCCACATACAAAAGTCTTATAATATATTCATATGTTACTGCCAAAATAATTATTACAAATTATGGAAAGCAACGAATGAAAGGTGAATGAAATTACCTATTATAGTATACTCGTAAACATAATATTCATTTAAAAAATAATAAAATAATGTTGGATATTTAAACTACCTTATTTATAAACTTTGCTAACTTTACACATCTGAAGGTACAGCTTTAGAAAATGTGTTAAAAAAAAACATTGTTTAGATAACAGAGTCTGAGGTTGTCTTAATTACTAAAGTGGTATTTATTTTTTTTAAAGACAGGGTCTAAGTAGATCTAATAAATAAGAGGGAAGGTATTCATATACACATATTTATTTATAATAATGGGCTGATCACACCATATTTCAACTTTGAATGAAGTTAAGTAAAAGGAAAGTCATATTTTGTATTTTATTTGATTTTCTTGAATATAAACAAATAATCCATCTAAATACATTTTTATCAACTGACTCTTGTACTGTTTGAACTTAAACTAAACCGTTCCATATGAGTAAATTTACTAAGCGAATGGTCATCGGAATGTTAATTTTAGTTTCAGATTTTAAAATTTTCCTCTCCATTAATCCGATACGTTGGCGTTCGATACCAATTATTGTATAGGTGCACAAGAAAAAATAAAATAAAAAACGAAATGCATGATGGCAAGAGGTCACAAAACGTGTATGCAAAGATTGTGGCGGGCGAAGAGTTTTTTGTTTTGGTTTTATTTTGTTGCAGAAAATAGAAAGTTGACGGAGGAAGAATGGGCAACAGTCAGCAGAGCTTTAAAACATGAATATCGTTGTTGCTCTAAGATAAGTTTAAAAATCTCGTATTCACACGAGATTGAACATCAACATCAGCTGCATATTACCAGCTCTCATCACCAACAAGTACAAGAAGTACTTATGCTTATTTACTACAAGGCTATACTAGGAGAGTATAATTATGATGAGAAAGTGAAGTTGATATTTACTATTTATGATGGAAACACATCAAATCAGTCCGAGTGGCTACTATTTATTTGACTGTATACGAGTATCATCAATGACTCTTTATGAATTATATTAATTTTGAGAAGATTAACAAAACATGTTTGTTTACTTTTTAATTTGAGGATGATTTTGTCTAATGTTAAGAGTTTGTCTTTACTTGTAGTTGTTTTTTTTTTTTTTTTTGTAAAAAATTGGAATTAAACTGAACGTGGGTATAACTTTGAATCATGTGGGTTAAACAATATTAAAATGGTCGATTTTCTGCCAAAACTCTCATAAAATATGAATGAAAAATTGCTATTGGAAAAAACAGTAGGATTGTTAAAGTTCAGACTTATTTCGTATTCGATTGTATTTTGTAAGTCCTTTCACACAGATTGCCGTTTTATAAAATGATTTACTATATATGCGTTGGTATGTTCCGAGTTTGCTCCTTTATGAAAACGACAATAGAAAAAACTCCGAGAACATTCACACAAAACAACCACTAATCGAAGCTTTTGGAGTATGCAATAGGATTCAAAAACGAGTAATTCCAAACTGCTAAACGAAAACGACATTAATATTCTGAAAAATGTATAACGTCTATTTTTACTTGCTTATTACTCAACTAAAAGTGATTAAAGAGCAAAAATTTACTAAAAATTTAAACTAATATTATAAACATTAAATTTATTTAAATTAGTTATTTGTTTCCTGAAATAACCTTAGGTAATTATGTATTTGTAAATTTAAATGGTATATAAAATAATTTATTGGTTTGAAACTCAAATAAAAATTAAATATTTTATAAAAAATTAAAATTGAATCTTTAATTGCACGGACTAAGTCTTTCATATTCTTTTAAAAAATATGTGGAAGTGGAAACAGCCAGACTTTTGCTCAAAATTTTGCTCAAGAATTCCTATTGCTAATAAACTATTTAAATCAAGTCGACAAATATCAATTTAATCAAAAAAATTGAATTTCATAGTTTTGTTTTTACCAACAACATCCCTGATTTTTAAGTGCATTTTCAGATTACATTACAATTCAAAGTTAAAAATAATGCACTTTAAAATCAAATTTGTTGGTAAAAACAAATCTGTGAAATTCAAAATGGTTTCAAATGAAACTAGAGTCGAATTCCGAAAATTATAATTTACAGCTTCTATGACAACTTCTAACAATTGGTCAAAAAAATCCACTCAATCATTCATTTATTTGTTATTTCAGATGTCCGACAATCCCACTGGGCTAATACATACTTAATATACATATTTATTTGTTTACGCATGTCAGTACCACTCTATCTAGTGAACTACTTATAGCAAAAAAAATACATTCCTACGTTTAAGCCTTGCTACAATTGGCTGATTGTATTAACTGGTCCAACGCACACATAAAGCAGTTTTAATTTTTTTAAAGTTTTATTTAATTTTTAATTTTAGTACATATACAAATACATGTGTGTAATGTATGTTTTTCTTCCTCAAACTAGTCCACATAAGCGAGTATAGATATAAAATAAACACAATGCGGACATTATGTTTAATGTCTTTGGAACGTGACAGAAAATAAAATTACTATTACATAGTACACGTCATATTTTATATGCAAGACAAATACTTTTGTAGGCATTAATCCAAGTTTTTTTTAGCCAAAATGTTTACTTAACTAACTCTGCTGTCATTTATTTGGCATTTTATTTAACCGACCGAATCTTACTAAAATAAAATTATTTTTGAAGTTTCCATTCATCCAATAATAACCTTGCTGGTAGGTAATTTAGATTATATTTATTTATTTTTTTTTCAAAGCAGATTCTGTTTATTTAATCTTTAAGATCAACCTTAAATGCGAAAGTATGCGAAAATTGGTAAAATTTATTTCAGTTCAATGAATAGTTTGAATGACTTTCTTTCTTTAATTTGCCAAAAAAAATGAACCTTAATAGAAAGTCCATCTTCGGGGCTTTGTTTTAAATTTGTTTAACCCCAATTTATTATTGTGATGAGCTAGAATAAGTGGATATAATAAAATAGTATTCACGTTAATATATTGCTATTGCGAAAATGTATCTACTTAAAAAAATCTTGAAAGTGTAACATTTTGTTGCAATAAATAATATACATACATATCACTCGTTAATGAACGCATATTTGTATGTATAGCAAGTACACATACCTTTTGGTATGATAATCAACAGAAAATCGCATTTAACTTAACCTTAATTGTATATTTTTTGGTAATTAAATTTTTCATGTTATCAACACTATTTGTATCATATCTTTGCTTTCTCGCATTTCAACTCTATTATACATACATATACGTCTTAGCCATAAAGAGACAAACCAATTCAAAAATTAAAGCAGGCTAAAAGGAACTTTAACGAGAGGCCAAGTCACAATACTTGTTTTCAGAAATGCTACCAGTATGATCTGCGCAGCAAAATGATAAATAAAAATCTATCTACGTGTTTGATTATGTTCAGGTACAAAACTACGTTTTTATTGTATATTTCTGCATTATATTTGTTCCCTTGCAGAGGTAATAATACCCATACGGATACTAAAAAAAAATATATATATAAAATAATAAGATCTTGATAGAAAGTGTATAAAATTCCATATAGATGTTCTACGTGCTGTCTTGAAAATAATTTGACTTTACAAATATACTTACATATACAAACGTTAAGGTGTGGTAACAAATAAAAGTGTTTGTTCTTGTAACATGGTTAAACTGAGGAATTGGTCCAAGAAAATTATAATAATTTTATAAAAAATTATTAACTTTCGTCATGATGATATTATGAGTACTGGGCTCCCTTCCATAAGTACTTAAGTCTATACCGCGAAATTAGAAAAAATAAAATACATTAAGCTATAGCATCAACAATAAGCAGGAATGTACAGTACAATGTGGGGGCCCTGATAAGTTTTGAGATTGGGGCCCTCAGGAAATTAAGATTCACTTTGATGTATGAAAATGAAAATGAGTGGAGATGTTCCGGTTTTCTGATAAATGCGGTGAATCGTTGTTTTCAGTAATGAGTCTCTGTTTGCCATCCTGGTTCTGTGTAAACGTGGAAGCTTTTTTTTTAATTTTATCACATGAAATTCGCAATATCGTGCTTTTTTTTGTATAATAAGAATAAAATTTTTTGGTAAAATGAAAAGTAAATGATATAAAACACACAATTTTATTTCATTATAAATAACCGGAAAAGGACCCTATA
Organism: Syrphus vitripennis; assembly: GCA_958431115.1. Classification (NCBI taxonomy): domain Eukaryota; kingdom Metazoa; phylum Arthropoda; class Insecta; order Diptera; family Syrphidae; genus Syrphus; species Syrphus vitripennis. The sequence goes on along the minus strand of OY288109.1, from coordinate 582,672 downwards.
TCGTTTCATTAAAGTTGATAGGTGTATTTATTTGACAATAGAGTTAGGAAGTTTACTTCGAATGCAACGGTATCGTTGGTCGTCGTAAAATATTTCTTGCTTTAGTAAATCGCCTAATTATTAAATTTGGCAAATTCCCTAATTAAAAAGAATAACCAAATGTTTGAATAAAATGCAGAAATGGCGTTATGTATTTTTCTTTATATACGTTTTTCGGTTTGAATTGGCCTGAAAAAATATTATTGGATTTGAATGTCCAGTTTCACTTCGTCTTTTATTTAACGATATAAATATGTACATATTTCCGTCTAGATGAGGAATTTTATAAGGCCCCTTCATTTTGAAGCTATTGAGTAGATTATTGCTACGCCACTGGTATAAGTAAGAAAACACAATAGTGACCACTTAAACTTAACTTAAGCTGGCAACAATATTATTGTCTTGAGCTCATGGTCAAATTCTTTGAAATCTTTGAGATAAAATTACTAAGACTTGATTTGGTTTGCTGCACAGTCCTGCTGCCATGAGAATAACAATGACTTCAACGTTTAAAAATATATCATTACTGGTTGCTTTCCTTTACAGTGCAAAATAATGCGATTTATAGGTTTAGTTAGTAGTAACGTCACGTTGTGGTTTGAAAAAAAAAAAAAAAAAGAAAAGAAAATATTTTCCATAACTATGGCTGTATTGAATGTTGTTTTGCTATTCTTAAGATTCAATTCAATCCAGTCAAAATTTGTTGCGCGTTTTTTTTTAAGTTTATTTATTAGCAGATTAAATTCCAAGTGATGATCATGATCGATAATGCGTTATGTCACAAAATCATATTTTAGTGTCCATTGAACTCTTTTTTCTATAATATTATATCTATCGTGATGTAATAGTTAAAGTTCAAATTTCTCGTTATACGAATTTTGTTTATACCTACCTACCCAACTCGAACCAACGACATAATTTATTATCGTCCTCTGGGGACACACCATCTTTGAACATTTATAGATAAAAAATGAAAACACGTTTAGATATACAAGTTAAACAGCTTTTCAACTTTTACTGCGGCAATTTCATTACTTTGTCGATATATACCATGCCCATGCGGCATATGGAATAAACGGAAATATGTTTTCAGATTGAAGTTTCCAGGAAGAAAGTCAATTTGGTTGATGCTTGATGCCAAGAAAATGTGAAAGTCAATGCTTTGCAAATTGTCGTAAATAAGCTGATGATAAAATTAATTGTATATTGAAAGATTTAAATTACAATTATATAGGTACAAACGTACATAAGCAAATTTGTACTTTCATTTAGAAACATGCATAATAAATAATTTGTAATCGTTTGGACAATATTAGACACTTTCTGTACAATATTACTTTCTGGACAATATTAGACACTTTCTGTATTTAGTCGTTATTTTAATTCATTTACAAGAAACTTACATAGAAAATAAAACATCGCTTTAGATAGATAGATATATATTTATTTTCGTAGAATAAGGCTTTACATATTACATGATTTTTGTGAATACACAGCTTGCACAGAGATATGATAATAAGTTTATATCTTACAACTGAAAAATACTATTCAAAATGATGATAAAGATCAAGAATGGTTAAAGAGTATAATTTTGAAGGAAAACTACGCAAAAAACCTTCATTTGACAGTTTTAGTTAATATTTGGATTTCTAATTAGAAATCTGTTAAAAATGTAAAAAGCAACTTAAAAACTAATTTAATTTGGAATAGCCAGAACAATATGCTTATTTTTATGGTAACTATTTTGTTTTACATAATTTGATATTTTATGTAGTTTTAATTACAAACCAATTTATTAGAAATTAAATGATGACAAACAAAAAAAAAAAAAAAAGGTAATAAATGATCAAACATAGTTAAATAGGTAATGCGTTAAATAAATAAATAAATAAATAAATAAATAAATAAATAAATAAATAAATAAATAAATAAATAAATAAATAAATAAATAAATAAATAAATGAATAAATAAATAAATAATTAAATTCAAGTAAAACATCGCTTTAAGATTCCGCAAAGTTCAAGTATTAAAACATTTAATTATTATTTGTACCTTTATTTCAATGAATAGGTTTATTATGAATAAAAAAAGAATGGAAAGGCTTTACTGTAAAATTTTTAAAATTGTTTCAATTTAAGGATGATAAAGAAATCTGTTAGTTATGAATTCGGCAATGTGTATTTTGGCTTTTCGTTACTTTTTACCATCAGCTAATGACCGGTTGCACCATAAGTTTTTAAAAATTTAAGAGGCTTTTAATTTTTTTGAAATGATGTTGGTTTTATACAAAATACGTCATTCAAAAATTTAAACATTGGTGCAACCGAACATAAGTCAACTATGTAATATATTAATATAATAATTGATAGATACATACTAAAAAATCAATATTGTCACGATTACAGATAAAGGCCCAAAAAAGAAGTTTTTTGCTTTAAGCCTAGTACACTGTACTCTTAGAAAACTTTATATGGATAGAAAAAATTATTTTCCTCAAAAAAATGTATCAGTCAAACTGTAATTTTTTTCTTTCGGTCTGTCCGCCTTAACATACAGCCCAAGCTAATGAAATTATTTTGTTCAATCTTTTAAGTTAAGGAGAAATTGAAATCACGCAACGGTTAGCTAGCCATAGTTAGAATGGTACGTCAAAGTAACATTTACTTATATAAACATGGAGGACTTTAGCTTTTCTAACTTTAATAAAGTGCTAAAAATTATAGTTTGATGAAAAAATTTAATTAAAATTAGATAAATCTTATGTTAGACGTAGTGTAATACTCGAACTAAAAATTCTTTGACATTGTACTAAATCGACTAAAATTCTTCAGCATTGCTTGCGACCATGCTTATGTTTCATTAAATAACTAGGACCAATTTTGTGTATGTATGTACCTTAAATAAAAATATTTTTATTTACGTAGCCACATTGATAATAATAGGGTAACTATTAACATAATACTTAAAATCTGTTTAAACATAGTGCAGCTTTTCATTTGAATATGTGTACATTCCTACTTTATTGGCAAACACAAGAATGCCTTAATGTTTATAACTATAAAGCTACTCATTCTCATATAACACTTGGCATAGAGTCGACCTCAATGAGATGAAAATGATTGTGTGTGAAAATAATAATTCATTGAGATATATCGCGATAACCTTGGAAGCAATATAATAATGTTCAAAGGTGTACATTGGATATTGTAAGCAGATACCTATTATGACAAATAACTTGAAAAAAAAAGAATGATGGCAAAGAGATATGTACATAGCGGTGACGAGAAGAGGAAGGAATTTAAAGTCAGGTGTAAAACTTGTATCAGTTTACCTCGTTTTATAATGCAATTTCAAGTGAGGATATAATAAACTACTATATATGCATAAGTACATACTCTTTGATTTGTATTCGTTGATTTGTTTAGAGTATGAAATTATATTAATTAAGTGATTCATAGTATTGGTATTGGATGAACTCTATTTTTAAGAAAATATACCTTTAAATGATGATGTAAGCTTTCGCTGGAGCTGAAACAAAACGAACAGAATAAGGTTTAATTCTTTTAAGAAAACATTTGTTATATTATTGTTCTTAAAATTCTTTTATAATAAAATTCTATTCAAGGCTAATTGATATAATTAATATACGCTTCACATATTCTCTAAATGAATTGAAGAATTTATAAGAATTACGAATTAGTTTGCATGTTACCGTACATTCCGGAAATGTTTAAATTCTAGAATTTATTCTTGTTTTTAGCAACTTTGGTTAATTTATTTTTCGTGGGGTTTTGAACTCACCTTTTTGAAGGAATTGCCCCGATAACCCAATTCTAATATTTATAACTTTTACCAATGTTGCTAAAATAATCTAAATACTACAGGTAAATTCTGAAATTTAGGTATTTCTGAAATTTACAGGCTTAAATATAGAAGACAAATACTTATTCAATAACAGACATATTTATGAGAGGTGTTTTCATTAACTATTTAAAAGACATTGGTTTTACTGTTAAAAATAATATAATTATGTACACTACGTGTTTGGAAATAAGGTAGGATAACGGTATTTTGAATGCAGATTCACAAAAAAATTTCAATTATTTAAAATAATCTGTGAAATGGTCATTTTTATCATAATAACTTATTTCTGAATGTTTTTCGCGATTTTTGAAAAAAAAATATGCCAAAACGACTTATGAGTTTCTCCATTCTAACTGCCGCGCCGTAAAACAAACCCAAAAAAGTAGTTTGAAAAATGTAAGGTAAATGATTCATGGTCAGAAATAGATAATTATAATTCGATTTTAAACAAGTCTACTCTTAAATTGCATTAAAAAAAAATTCTCTCTAACCACGTAAACCACAATCAAGGAAATCTATTGCAAAACGAACAAAACAGTTTCGAAATTCTCAGCCAACAACATTTTTCAACAAAATCCGCCTCACCTTTTTAATTTTACACTGCATAGCCTTAGAGGTAATGTTACAAGAATATGTTTAAGTATTTTTTCCTACAATTTAATATATACATACATACATATGTACATATATACCTCTATATAAGCACCTCTTACGAATAAAATCAACAAATTTTGCTATTATTATGATTATTTTATTTTAAAATAAAAAGGACACGATAATACAAATAAATAATAGTTACAGTATTATTTTTTTAATTAACATCGTAATATAATTCGCTTTCAAATATAATTTAAGTTCTATGCTATTGAAAATAAACAAGTAGTCTTTATTCGGTTTTTTCTGGTCAACTAATTCTTTTGAGAAAATGGGCGATTTTCAAGAATGTTACATTTCACTGAAGGGGCTGCGTATTTAATTTTTAAACCCAACACTACCTTCTAGACTACTATTCGTAAAAGTACTCTTACTTGTGTAGTGTATTTTTGTTGTCTTTATAACTATTGTTTTGTTATGCTATAAATACAGAATGGCATGGCACCAAGTCCGCAGCTAGACACTCGTCAAGCACGATCACACTAAAGCTAACTTCACTATAAGAGTGCGGTACACGAAGAAGAAGTATGTATAACCAAACTCTATTTGCAATCATATATTGCGAATAAATTTGCATTAATTAATTAAAAAAATGAAATAATAAAAAAGATATACACTATGTCCAAGCGTGTCTGGTGATTTTAAACATAATTTCAAAATGTATGCTGTAAATTCTTTGGGATTGGAGAAAGATTTTCAGAAAAATATAACATGCATTTTAGAAATCAATTAAAATTAGATCATAATAGATTTCTTATTGCTGTCAAAGTTCGTTACAAGTTACTTACATAATATTAAAATCAACTTTTTGTCATTCTTTTTTAAGTAGGTAATATTTTGGGACAAAGCAATTTATAAATTATTATTTTAATTTTTTTTTTTGAATAAAATTTTTAATTTATTTTATGAAGTACCACTTCAAGAAATTTTTTTTTATTCTTGTTGACAAATCAGTACGATCACCAATCAGATATAATGATTTTTTTTTTAAATTTGACTTAAAACTTTCATATATAAATCTTTTAAAATTCACTCCTCATACTCGTATCTGTCTAAAATCTACTTAGCAGTTTTTAAATACCATTTAGATTAGCACTAGTAATACTGTTTTGTGTGACTCACGTGTCCTGAATATTAGATGAAACGAGCAATTTTTTTTACAGATATCCAGTACATACATATGTATATTTTCAAATAAATCAAATCAAAAATTGACTCTTTTGAGTAACTTTTTAGGCACCTAAGAGTACAATTCATTTTAAGAGTTATTGGGTTGTTGTTAGTATTTAAGACAATCCATCCCATCTTATTACTTATTAGTTATTATTATTACTAATCATGCTAAGCCAACCTTTCTGAATATTTATGCGGAGCAGTGTCTGCCCAGGTCTACTAGTTTATAGCATTTTACAATAAATATAAACATATCTATCTACCTTTCCCTTATAATTGCAAGAACATGTTTTCTAATTTGTATATATTATTTATTTTTTTTTTCACACGAAGTGTGTACAATCTCTATCTAGAAATTCCATGTAAACACAGTTTTTTTTTTTGTTTTCTCTTTTCAGATATATCGCACTCAAAATGTTATCGAAAAACACAACCACCTCCAAATGATAATAACAAAATCAATATCACAAACCAAATACATCGTATTTTTTCCAGTGAAAGGGTCAACGAAACGTAGGCATAACTGGTTCGATTCGCCCATTTACTAAAAAATAACAAATAATATCTACAAGATCGAAAATCAAATTAAAAGTTGTGCGCTGTTGATTTAAGGAGTAAAAAAAAACAAGATTAAATATCCAGAATGGAAGCTGAAGAAATTACAAAACTAGTTGATGGAGTGTACAAGGTGCATACCAATACTCAAATTTATTTATTATTATTATGTATTGCTCTGTTATTTTTTTCCCCGAATAACAAAATTATATTTGGTAGTTGTGCTTACGTACATGCATACATATGTATATAAAATGTTCATACCGGGTAATTTAGATATGTATTAGATTGGTAAATTTTAGTTAGCAAAACTTGATTTTTCAAACCTATTTGATGTCACCTTATATTAATACTTGATTGAAATAATTTATGGTTTTGGAATGTGGATATGAAATTGGAGTCTATAAAAATGAAATGAAACTTTGATTTTGGTTTAAAAGAAAGTATAAGAAATACCTTTTCCTATTGCGATCTAAAAAATATGATATATTCCAAAATGTTATTTATTGATCTCGCATTATAAGCAAAAAAAAAAATATAAAAAAGTCGGCAAATATTTAGACATGTTGCATTATGACTCGCGAAAATCCTTATAAATCGCAGTAGGGTGCATTATAACATATCAATTTGCCAAATTTTTCACATTTGCGACGAATGTAAGCCATATGCTAAGAGCCACATTTGCTTCGTTTGGGTGGTAATATTTTGCACGAGATACGTTATGCAGTGCTTATTGGTCATTGTCAGTCTGTCACCAACAAATTACAAATCTTTTTTGTGTACAATTGCATAAGAACAAATTTTAACTTTTCATTTTATTTCAATTGCTTGAGAAATAAAAAAAATAGTGTCCATTTAAAGGGATGATGTTCGTTAAAGCTTATAACTAAAATAAATTATAACAATCAGAGCACATACATCTTTAAGTCGTATTTTCTAACTGCACATTTTATCTATTTTTTAAAACCCCAATACGATTACTTTATTTCTCCAATTCCTAATAGACTCTATAAAAGTTTATTTAAAGAGAGGTCATTTGCTTTGCATTCTAGAGTTGTTGTGAGTTGTGACTTAAGTGTCATAAAATCGAAGGCTAAACTTGAGATCAGCCTACAAGTCACATGCAAGCAAAGTTTTCAAAGTTCGCGTTGGTTTCTGCCACACCAAATAGTGAACATACACTTTTTCAGAGTGTGGGTAGTATATTAAGGGCTTCTAGTGTTTTTTTTTTTCCTCGTACAACAATCACCTGTACACCTTTTTACGGTAAACAACAGAAGAAAAAAAAAATAAAGAACAACCAGAGAATCCATAAAAGTTTCGATTTTGTATTCTTTTTTAATTCTTTGCATATATTAGATTGTTGGACAGGGAGTTTTCAATGGTTTCTTCTTACATTGAGGGTGGTCAGTTCTAATAACTTAATGTCTTTCTATTTAGATATAGTGTTGTTTATAGGGTGGCTACATGCCTTCTCTACACACTAGTGTACAAGCACATAAGTAAGGCACAAATTCAACACACTTATTGAAATAGAATAGAATTAAGTGTTCTCTTAACCATGCTTTCTAGCTCTGTGGCATGTTTTCTTTTATTTTTAATAGTATTACAGACTTTTGAATGAATACACTCTATATACTTTTACCTTAATTGTACTAAGATATATATAAAAGTTTTGTACAAAAGGAACTTATAGGTACATATCGTTATTTTATTTTCTAGAGCAAAACCCGAATTTTATTGAGTTTTTAGAATAATTAGTCTTAACACTTATGCAGTAGATCAGTTATATCTGCAAGATATTAAAAAAAAGAATTAGGACTTTAGTGGGAATAACAAAAACCAAACGGTATTTTCTGGGTTAAGTCTCTTTTATTTTCATTTTTGCATTGTTCCATTGTAAAAGGTGTCTTGTACGGGTACTCGTGCCCAAAAAAAAAACGACAAAATGGCGTCAAAGTTGTTTTGTAAAGTGAATGTAGCTTAAATTATAGAATTTTTTAAACATTTTTAATAAAATAAAATTTTATATTTTAAAAATGGTTGTATAAATCTGGAAAAAAATTAAATTAAAATGTTTAGTTCAAAAAAACCTTTTGTGACAGAAAATGCATGTACATAAGTATATAAAAAAAAAGTTAAATCAGTCACATTTAAAAAACGGTTTTTTTGATACGCCTGTCGATTTTTCACGAGGGCAGCTGCTCATGAATAAACATTTCTGTTTTCTGTCCAACACGCCTACAAGTAAAAAATTAGTAAAAATACAAATTTTTATAAAACAAACTATCTGATGAAATTGAAAAACCGATAACATAATTATATACAAAAATGAAGTTAGCAAATGACTCGGAAACACTTTTAATGAATGTGTATTTATGTAAATCATTTCAGGCTGGTATTTACCGAGCGCTCATAAGCTTGTGAGATTCACGAGCCTTAATTTCTAAAATAAATTATAATATACGTATGATAAGCTGCACTAATTGCTTTTAAAAATTTAATTTTTAAAATGACGTTTTTAAAATGTGTTATTTCAATTGACTTTTTTTTATACAACCATACAAAATTCTGTTTATTTATTTATAGAACATTCTTGAGAAATTCAACCCTGGTGCTAGACAGCTGATAACTGCTGGCAAGGCATACTTGAAGGCCTTACATGGTATGTTACTCAATAAGATCTGTTTCAATATTACTGAAATTTGAGCACATTCCGATATTATATCAGTTATTACAAGTTAAATATATGAATTTTAAAATGCATTTGGTTTTTTCCATAGGTGCTGCTTCTGCTTCAAGAATGTTTAATGAAGCGTTAGTAAAAATTGCTATGAATGCTCAACAAAGTGGCACTGGAGATATTGGTAAGCACCTACTTTATTATTGATTGCTATTTTTTTATGTTAATATAAAAAAAACATTTTTATCACAAAGGTTCCGCACTTATGAATGTTGTCACAGTTTATAAGGAAATCCAAGACCAGCAGATGAATATTGTAAGTTATGTTATTTTGACTAAGAAGCTCTTAAATTTGTTTATATTTTTTGTTTTGTTTTTAAAGCTAAAAGCATTCTACGTTGACCTCCTCGTGCCATTAGAGACGAATTTAGAAAAAGATACAAAAGTTGTTCAACATGAACAAAAGAAATTCATGCAGCAACATAAGGTTAGAACGGAAAGTTATCAAAAGGCTATATCTACAATGAAAAAACAACGTAAAAAAAAGAACAGTCCTGAGAATACCGAAAAAGAAATCAAGGTACGTAAAGATGTAATATTTAACAATGGGTCTTGTGGATAAGTTATATAGTTACCGTTTATAAGCAAGAATTTTTGCTGAGAATAAAAGAAGCAGAAGAAGCTAAGAAGTTCAGATGCTTAAAAATTTTAATCAGAACCTAAGAGGTGTAGAATGGGGTTTTATTTTAAAATATAAAATTATTTAAAATAAAAAATTATTTCTTGTATCTTATACGAGCTTAACACTTTTTTTTTATTTATAGAGTCTTCAACTTTTGGACGACCAAAAAAAGAAGCTGGATAACTTTTGTGAACAAAGTTATAAAAGTGTAAGTTTTTTAAAAGTTTTATTTTACTATTTATTATTTATTTAAAGTTTTTTTTTTACAATATACCTACCTATTCATTTTTTTGCAGGCAATGACACAGGAGCGTCGTAGATATGGTTTCGTATTAGAAAGACAATGCTCAATATCGAAACATTGGATGGCTTTTTATGCCCATGGAAAGACCGTCATCGAGAATAACTTGGACAATTGGCAAGAAGTTGCTTCTTCAAGGGAAGTTATTCCTACAGTGTATGATAGCAACTTCTTAAGGCGAATGGTAACTATATTTTAAATTTCTAACATGAACAAAGATATAAATACAAGTAAATATAAGGAAAAACTTAAGGAGGATGAAAGTCATTCTGGATCAATGCTTAAAAAAGCTAGGAGTGTAGATGCTCCTTATGGTGATATGAGAACACTAAATGAACACAATTATTCGCAGAATTCTCTACCGCGTGCCAAGTCAGACTTTAATTTAACAGCATCAGCTTCGAATATAAGTGAGTATAAGCAAATGATTTTATGTTTAACGGTCGTTTTAGAAAGTTATTTTCTTTTGTCACCAAGGTAATGAAAACTGGGATCAGAGACCCGTTGTTAAGGCTTTATTTGCATATATGCCATCTGGAGAAAACCAATTGCCATTTGCAGAAGGTGATCGAGTTGCTTTGGTTGGTACTAAAGCCAAAGGGTGGCAATTTGGTGAAAACTTACGAACCCAAATGTTTGGATGGTTTCCAATTGCTTATACAAATGCCGAAAACAATAATGAAAAGAAACATCAGGATCGGGAACGTGATAGTAGTTACGAGAATGTACAATTTGATCGTAATGGTATGCGAAGTTACCAGGAATATCTTGCAAACCAAGCAGATGCAGCTGCAGAAAGTGATTCTACCTATCGAAAGAGAAACAATAGCGCAGACGAATCATCACCAACGAGAATGTTTGGAGATACTATTATGTTTAGAAATCAGAAAAAAGTAAGCAACTCCAAAAAAATCCATGTATTTCTAAAGAATATTGAAAAAATGTTTTTTTTTTTGCAAATTTAAAGTATCGTGGTGTCACAGGAGGAAATCCAAAGCCAGGTCCTCCACCAACACTGCCAGCACCAGTGCCGTTGGGTGGGAATTCCACTCGCATGCTTAACTTATCGCAGAGTTTCTGTTTGCCCAATGGCCCTCCTTTAATAGAGCGAAGAAAGCATAAAAATCAAAATGGTCCACCACCAACACAGGTTAGTCAAAACTCAAAAAAATTTATTTTAAAAATCCGATTATTATAATAAAAATATCTTTAGCCCATGATACATGGCCATCCAAAGCATCTACGTGAGGGAACTGCCAAAACCTCATTGCATAGTAGTAATGACAGTGGTTTTGCAAATGAACCCCCTCCACAGCCAGAAGTTGATTATTCAGATGAAGAACATTCAAATAGAGTACCCATAAGGTAAGTGGGTAGATGATTTTTCAATAAAAAAATCAGCTTAATTTTTTAGAACTGGCATTTCCTTAAATGCTTTAATGAGCGGAATTAAATTGGAATTGTATTGTAAAATTTACAAAATTTATTGCTAGATTTATGTTTATGACATTAGGTTCTTTTTAAAGAATGCAGGTAACATATGTCTGGCTTTATTGTTTGAAAGAAGTTTAAGTTTTTTAAGAACTATAGAATTTTTAAGGCTGCAGTCAAATCCGTCGCGTATGTAGTTAAATTTGTATAATCAATTCAAAAAGAAATGAAGGCAGGCTGCGTCCTGCGTGTCAAGCACCGCGTCAAGTAAACGTCAAGCAGACCACCAGGAACAATTAGCGCCTCAAAATAACGCCCAGTTAAAACATTAAAAAAATATAATATCATAGTTAATTGAATTGATGGCGCATTCACTGGATGAAACTGCAAGCGAATATTTTCCATAATCTTCTTGTATGAAAAAATGGCTTGCGGGAAATATGTAGATATGACATAAGGCAATCCAAAATTTCATATCCGAAACAAACGGCTGCATTTGGGACATTTTTAAAATCTAACTTTTAAGATAGAATGAATTTAGAATAGAATGATATTACATTTAAAAAAAATAAAGATTTTAATAAATAAAGGTGAATAGTAAAATATTTAAACGTATTATGCAGCACAGTTCCATTACATTTCCGTTCATTTATTTTTATGGTTTTTTCTTTAATTTTTGTGTTTTTTTTTTTTTTTATTTTATGCATTCGTCGTTAATACCATACTTTCATTTTGTACCCATGTCCCCCCACATACACAACATAATAAATGTTTACATAAAAACTCAGACGTAGAAATGATGCTAGCTACAAGTCATCCCGTGAAGTTAACTCGTGGACTTTAAGTAGGAACTTTAAAAGCGGCACTGACAACGAACAAAAAATGTCCACAATACTCAGAAAACCAATGAAACAGTCAACGAGTTTTGAAAATATTATTGCGAGTGATGATGAGATTTTGAATGGCGGAGGGATAAAACGAACAAAGTCCTTTTGGAGATTTGGCAAATCTGACGAGGTATTAGCAGGCATGTCTTTATGGCGTCACAGAGATCTTGTACAACTTCCAGAAACTGAAACAGATGATAAAACATTAGAAAGACTCCAGTCAAAATCGGATAAATCACCACAATCTTCAGTTCTTATGAGGAAGAGTTCTTCTCGTCAATCGGTATCTTCGAATGAGACGAAACAACGAAAAGAAAGTTCTTCCACTGTTGAGAATTACGAAGAAGAAAATATTTACGGAATCGCTCCAATGAATGAGGGTACCATTCAAAGAAAATACAATTCTCAACAACAGCATCATAGTTTTCAGGAGAAGCATTTGCCAAAATCCAGAATGAAGATAATGAAGACTATTGAAATAGACATTGAAAATCCTTCAGATGCAGAACGAACAATTAGTTCAAAAAATGCACAGCAATCTGTTAGTAGTAGAGTTCATCAAAAACAATTAATTCAGTCAGGAACTAATTTAAGTAATGGAAAAGCTACAAAGAAAGTAAATAACAAACCCAGTAATGGCAAGCAACTTATTCAACAGAAGATCATTACTAAACCCCGTGAAAAACCACCATCTTCTGATGATAGTGAAGACAATGATGATGATGACGATGATAATGGAACTTTGAAAATGAGTGATGTAAACAACTTTTTCGATGACATTTCTGCCCAAGAAACAGGCATGGTGATGAAAACAGTTAAACGACAGGACATTCTGAAGCAATATTACACCAGTGAAGATGAGGAATCGGATGCCGATATAAAATCAACAAGTTCTGATCCATATGACTGTATAGTTATCAATGACCATCTAGTTCGCAAGGATGAAAAGAATAGAAGACAACTCGTGAATTCCTATCAAAAACAAATGGAATTTCAAACTTTCAGATCAGTGCCGAAAAAATCGATTGGCATTAACAGCAACAAACCGAGTACACTGAACAATGGCAGTGCTAAAAATGATGAACATCAGCAGAGAAACTCTGAGTCATATATGGTTGACTCAAAAACAATTGGTCAAACTGCAACAATCTTGCCGCGCACTAGACTCATGAAATCTAGCAATCTGACACTTGAAAAGAACTTGAAAAAGACCAAGGATAATAATGCGAACCTTAATGCCGAAAACGCGAAAGGCTTTTCCAAAACGTATGGCCCTTGGTACGATTTTTGGGACCACCAGGACCAACAATCTGAGGGTCACTCCGTTCAGAATTCAAAAATTATAAAGAATTAAATTCATTTTCAAAATGTGAATACATAATGTGCTACAGTAAATACTCGATAAAAGTAATTTTGATAAAAATCTATATCTAATGCAACACGAGGTCTCTATATTATGTGCATTGAAAATGTTGAAGTAATTGTAATCGTCAGCTACTTTCCAAAACCTCACCTGCGCGGTGAGGTTAATTAAAAAAATGGTCATATAAAATTGTTAGATGGGCTAAAACTGGCTTAACAGAATGTGGCGGAATAGTGAAGCAGCGCAGCCTTAAGGATTGAACAATTTTCAATATTTCTGGCTCCGGCTGAAGTATTTTTGACATTTAATCCTTTTTTTTCCAGCTATTTTCGTCTGAGGCACCTTCACATTCTGTTCAGAGTTTAAAGTTCCGTGAGATAAACTTTCTAATTTTGTTTAACTGTTAGAGAAGAGCAATAAGATTTCAGAACCTTTAATAACAGATAGGGTTTGCTGAGAAAACACATTCATAAAAATTTGAGTCCATTATTAACCTTTAGAAGTTCTCCAATGCACGCATTGAAAAAATGTATTCTTACATGGATTTTTATATCTTTACAATAACTAGTTTCCAAATCCAAACTACCCACTTATTGTTGAGATATAAAAATTCAAGTTGGTACATGTCATTTTTTCCATACAAATCCTATGGAAAACCGAAAAGTGCGTAGAGGAATGTGTGAACGTTAATATTATGGGCTCAACTTTTTACAGACATGTTTTCTTAGCAAACAGAATTTTTAGAGCCTCTATCGAAGGAAATCAAATTATAAAAAAAAAAATAGAAACATACTCAACACATAGTACGTATGTATATTCTATATAAATATGAGTTCATCACGATTTATTAAACAATTGTATAAATTTAATAAAAAAAAATTAGAATTATCAAAAATTTATTTTAAAACGCCATTTATGCCAGTGAGAACGCGAATTCACAAATGCAATGCATGTACCAGACTTCACGGAATCACCTTGTAATTTTTGTGAAATAATTGAAATAATTTAAAGGACATAAAACACGTGTGTAGTGTATAGTATATTGTTTAAATCATAAATGAATAATTATATAATAATAATTGTATATTAAAATTACCGTTAGATGCTTATTTTTGTATTTTGTATTATTTTTGTATAACAGTTACAACATATATATGTATATTTTATACAATTATAAAGATAAAATTGTTACATTCTTTGTATTATTGAATGCTTTTTGTTATAAGTTAGTGCTGATGTCTTATAGGTATGTATATGTATATATATAGGTATATTACTGTTTTATTTTTTTATAGAAACGCAATTTACATTATGCATTGGTTTAAAATTTAATTAAATTGGACTAAAAATAAAGTATTCTTTGTATAATCTTTTATTTTTCTAGAAAGGGAGGACGGTTTAGCAACATTTATATAAATTTCTGATACAAAACCGTCCTAAAAGCTCGAAATTACATCCCTCTATTTAATTCTCCGCATAACACTAAGAATATACAATACAAACCAATTGCATAAAAACTGTAAAGTTAAGAACTATGTACCTCCCCACAATAATAATTAATAAGCTTCCCTCTTCATTTCTGAGATACATAAGGTTTGCTACACAATAATTATTCTTTACTTTTTTTTTTTATTTTATAAAAGAAAATAATTCGTTTTGTGTTTTTAATTTTGAGAAATATGTACACACATATGTACATATGTATGGTTGGCTTTTGAAATTTATTTTTGCAATTTAATTTTTAATTCACAGAGCATCACAATTTGCTACAGTTAAGCTAAGGCATACTAAAACAAACGACCGTTCTGCGCCGATGATATATAAAAACAAATAAGTGGATAAGTGGAACCGATTAATATAATAAAACTATAAAGTTTTTTTTTTATAATAAAGGAAATACAAATAAAAATATAGACTTTTAGTTGATTTACCTACCGATTTTCTTTAAATATTGGAATGTTTTATAATATCGTACGTTAAAGCACATAGGCGCATTATTTACAGTAGGTATTTAAAAATCAATAAATTTTAATTCCATATAAATGTACATTTTTACAATTTCTCTTATGATGTATTTCGGCTTTTCAGTATTCTCTGGTAAGTCCAATAAACAAAATTGAATTGAAATTGCTTGGAACTGCAATTGTAATTTAAACCCAATTTTCGATGCAATATCATTAATTTTATTATTTTTTCTGCTATTCGGGGTGGAGGCGAATCAAAGAAATACAAGAGAATTAAAATCGATCCAGCCATTCTTTATATGGTATAACATGCAACATTCGCTTTCCTGATCATTGTAGCGTATTCCAGGCGGCACTTTTGGCGATTAAAGAAGTTTTATTTTCGGATAGCCAAGCGGCTATCAAATCTTTGGAATCTGTCTCCTCCAACTCTAAAACAGTCCTAAACTGTTGTTCATCTCTCGTGGAGATGGCGCAGCAATTCAATATTCAACTCTATTGGGTGCCGGGACACAGGGACATTCCAAGTAAGGGGCGAGTTATAGCGAACAGGAAAATGGATCAGGAAAATTTTTTTGATGGATTATTTAGTAAGTTCTCGATCGATTTGAAACACATAAGCTGAAGTAATCGATGACAAATGACAATTTTAATGCACTATGTAAAAAAAAAAACTGATTGAACAAAGGTTTTTTGATAAAAATGCATTTATTTGTTTTCCTGATGAACTTGCATCAGGAAAATAAACAAATGCTTTTTTATCAAAAATCCTACGTTCAATAAATGTTTTTTTTACATAGTGCATTAAAATTGTCATTTGTCATCGATTACTTCAGCTTATGTGTTTCAAATCGATCGAGAACTTACTAAATAATCCATCAGAAAAATTTTCCTGATCCATTTTCCTGTTCGCTATAACTCGCCCCTAACTTAAAATCTGATGAACTCGCCAAAAGTGGAACTAAAATACCTATCTTAGCTTAACAGCTGACATAGGTATACTCATCGCTACGTGCAAACTCATGGTAACGCAAAATGTTAAAGAGAGAACAAACCTTTGGTGGAAGACATCACCACATGTGGGGCTACAAAATTAATATGGCCAAAACTAGATATAAAGAAACCCATAACGTGCAACCTACCAGACTTTGTTTTATTTATTTATATTATGAAAGGAAAAAGGTAGGCTAATGTTGGGTCGGCATTTTTGCTCGAATTACTATGAAATTCCGAGCGACTAGAACCCCTATTGGAAAATTTTAACGAACCTTAAATTGCAATATGGTTATGGTTTATGCAAAGGAATTGTGTGTACTTGCTCCTTCACTTATGAGTGAGATTATGTTTCACAGTTTGGGCTTTATACTACGATTTCATTAGTCGAAATGAGAAGTAGAACTAAGGGTTTTTTGCTGTGGTGAGTTGAGGTAAAGAATAAACTGTCAAAGTGACACGAGTTTGAATCATTTGCTTCAGTTGCTTGAGTTTGCGGATTTGCGTGTTGCAGGTAATTGTTTATTATTTAAGTACAAATAAATCGAATTAATAAGTTTAATTCAGCAATAATAGAAATGGAAACATTTGATGTTGTCGACTGTGCAACTGTTGAATCCGTACAAATTTCAATTTAAACATTACAGCACAGATTACAAAACTTTTTTTGGTTTGAATGTCAAAGAGACAATTGACAGCCCTTAAGTCTTTTTTGTGAACTGAAATACCCAAGTTTTTTGACAACTCTTTCAAGGAAACCTGGGTAAACCCTGGTTGAAATTACCTCATTTGGAAATGTGAGTTTGTATGGAAAATGAGATTAATTTGGAAAATATTAATGAAATTACCTCATTTTTGGGCTGATGGCACCCAACTTAAGTATCTCAACGTATTAGCTCATGTGGCACCCGGGTTATATGAATTCATTGAAGTCCCTTCAAGTCAAATATTTCACATCTAATATTCGCTATTCACCGCTTGGTGTACATAGTACATGGCGATTGCAATATCAAAATGACATTTGTGCTATCGCTATGTTTACCGGCTAGTTTTTAAAGAGCGATGTGTGATATTTCTGATTAAGAAATCAATTCTGAATTAATTTACAATGGCACACAAAGCTATTAAATTTATATCACCGCTAATATATTTTGCAGTTTCTATTCCAATATTCAATAAGCTATATGGCACTACACAGTCCGTTATTGATGAAGAGTTCCATCTTCGGCAAGGGTTACACTACTGCAACAAGCGCTTTTCTGAGGCATGTATGCAAATCGATTTCATATTATAACCTTTTCTATAGATGTGCTTTATGTTATGCAGTGGGATCCTAAAATTACTACCTTCCCTGGTCTTTACATTGCTTCGATCATCGTCATTCCCTTTGATATGTGCAACGTCTATGGCTTACGTTTAGTGTCATTGCTCGCTTCTACTTGCAACGTGTACCTTATTTTTAAAATACGAGAACGTACTGCGCCACAACAGAATACTTTACTTCTAGCTTTGGAAACCATTTCAATTTCACTCTTGCCTCCATTATACTTCTTCAGTCATCTATACTACACTGATGTGATATCCATGACCTTCTTCCTTGCCATGTATTATTTCTGGAGCAAGAACTCTCATGACCTAGCTGCACTTTTTGGTATACTTCCTAAATATTGTATAAGACAATGACATCCAAAACTTTTTTATTTTTAGGGGCTTTCAGTGTTCTTGTTAGACAAACGAACATTGTATGGGTAGTGTTGTTCCTGGGCGTTTGCTTTTTAGATGAGCTCATCGAGATGTATGCCTACCGCAACGGAATCAAAAGGAAATCCTCAATAACTTTATGTAGTTCAAAGGCATGGTGCGAATTTGATTGTTCATTATTTATTACTTCTAACAAAACTACATTCTAGACTATACTGGACATCGCTGGCTCGTGGGGAGTAGTTCTTCAAAGCATCGTAAATACCCTGAAGTTATTTTATGGATACATCGTGGTTGTTGTTGTTTTCATAGCTTTTGTGGTGTCCAACGGTTCGATAGTAGTTGGAGATAAAAGCGCTCATGAAGCTACACTGCATATTCCTCAGGTTGAATCCATAATTAATATAATATATATATGTTATCGCTTAGTTATCCTTTTTTGATTTCAGGTTTTTTACTTTGGAGTTTTCACTCTCATTTTTGGAGCTCCAGTGTTAGTTGAAAAATCAAAGGAAACCCTTAAAACAATCACACGATCGAGGAAATTGTATGCTGCCTACATAATTTTAATTGCAATAGCTGTTGGATTTAATACAATGGCTCATCCTTATTTGCTGGCCGATAATCGCCATTATACATTTTACATTTGGAATCGATTTTATGGGAAATATGCATGGTTTAAGTTTGCCGTTGTTCCATTTTATGTACTAGCTTTGAAAATAATTCAATCGTCTACATCGCACTTATCAAGCGGTTTCCAGCTAATGTTCTGGATAACATGTTTAACTGCTCTTTGTGGTCAGAAACTGCTAGAGGTTCGTTATTTTCTCATACCATTTATGATTTTAAGATTGAATTTAAAAATCAAGCGGCAAAGATATATAATTTTTGAACTATTATGGTATTCAATCATTAATATCTTAATGTTCATAATTTTTTTCAATAAGGAAATTTACTGGTCGAATTATAGTGACCCTCAGCGGATAATATGGTAGAAAGAAATTTATTTAAGTAAGATATTTTGTGAAAATTTATCTAATAAACCAAACGTGATAGTATGGAAATTAAAGTTTTTGATTTGTAGTAATTTGAAAAAATAAGTAATAAATAATTTAACTAATGTCAGCATTAACTGGCTAAAGTCGGAAATCCTGCTATTTGAATCAAGTTACTGACTTTAACTGATGTCACTATTAGCTGGTTAAAATTGGGAATCCTGCTAATTGGAGGCGAATTCCCGACTATTACTGAGCGAATCGATTCCAGACTATAACTAACCTAAACATAGATACACATGAAAAGTATGTATTTGCATAAGTAGAAAATAATTTTCATTTCAGGATTTATTTCGATTTATATGTAAACTGCGACACCGACTGAAATTTTGTTTTCGCGAAATTAATTTCATAAATTATTTTAATTCAAAAACGTTCTGGAGTTTTTTGTACTGTATTTTTAAAATTGCTCTTAAAAAAATACGATATTCAGACTTAATATTGGGTTATGCTAGTTTGTTTTTGGGTTTATGTGTTTTAAATGATTCCAGCGATCTTGTTAACATAGCCATCGACAGTCTCTTATAAGTTAAGCCAAATGGCTCAACGAGTTGCCCTAAGTTTGTCAGCTGTGCTGAGAGCCACGGCAACCTTATATTTGTGTTTCATTAAATTATTTTCTTAAAAACTGATTTTTTCAAAAGTAAATATAGGACAATGGTTCATTTTGAAAATCCGTTAAACGGAATTTTATTATTCTTGAGAAAATTAAGCATTACGGAAAACATTGCTATTGTTAGGAAAGAGCCGAATAATTAAATCAATGCATTTCTTTGATATATTTTTATTAAACCTTGAATAAGTAATAAAAAAGTAATAAAAAGTTTGTTTTATCAATGCAAGACATAAAAATTAATATGTAACTTATTTAAAAGAAATATTATTTAAATCATTTATTTTTGAAGCGCTCCTGAAAATAGCTCAACATTTTTCTTCGATTTCTTTAATGTTGGTATATATGTGAATAGAAACATCTACCGCTTTTATTTGTTTTTATGAACACAGTTCACATGACTTTATTTTTGCTACAACCTTGAAGCCTCCCACTCCAAATATCCTAAGTTATTAGGGGGTACTATAGGTGACGAGTCTATTATTTCATAAAAAAAAACACCATTCACTCTTTGCTTGGAATTACTTTCGTCCTTTTTGCTTACACCTAAAGTTGTTAGCACGAAATTCAATTCACGCTTTTAACTGCTTTCAAACAGTTAAATACCTCAAACTATAATCATAAAACCTATATAACATAGGATAGAGAAGTTATCGGTTTATTGAATTTCATATAGAAAACGTTTGAACAATGAATTCCACATAGGCTGCATGTTACGGGTGTCTTATGTATATTAAACGTGCGTCGTGTGAAAATGAAATCTTGAAGTGCCAAAGAAAAATATTTTCATAAGTGATTTAGGAATTAGCTTTCTGACTGCGATTCAGACGTTAATAGAAAGCCAACGTTAACAGTTGACTGCTCCTCTAAAAGTTAGTCGGCAAAAATAAAACTCAGAATGGATATACAGTTTCGAGCCCAAGGTGGAAATCCAATAGCTCCAGAATTGGCAATTGTCAGTAAAAATTCAAAAATACAATTCATTTTACCAGAAGTCTAAAGAATACATTTTAAACAGGATTTACGGCAATTTATTTTTGGAACAGCAGCAGTACCGCTTAGAGTTGAATGGGCTACAACAGCATTGAATTTTGCACCACCAAATGAAGAGCAAGCCTATGGATTGGTTTCACCACGCAATGCAACTCGAGGATTATTGTCCGTCCTTCAAGGATTTATCTTAAAAAATTTACTTTTTAAGCGTTCGTCGTCACGCAGTTTGGGAGGTCCTTCAGCTGCAGAGTGAGTTAATTATCCATGGAGATAGCGGCGTGATGAAATTTGAGATATTACATATTATTATTAAATTTTAAAAGCTTGCTGCGCCCCAGCGAAGAGCAGCAAACCGATGCCTTGATCGCATCAATGATCGAAATTTTAGGTCAGATATCCGAAAAGGGCAAATTTACAGTAGCCTTACCTGGCGAAGAATCCTTCATTCCACACAGTATCGCATACTTTCAGGACACAGTTACAGAAAAGGTTACATAAAACTCTATTTTTAAGTTTTGATAAATAATAATTAGTTATTTATTTTAGCTTTATTTGTTTCAACTTGAGTCCAAAGGGACTTTGGAAACGTTCTTAAAACGCAATATACATTTTGTAAGTTTGATTTAAGCCAGGTTTAGTCCGTTTGTTGAACAAAAAATATTTTTTTTCGTAGTATACTGCTGAAAATAGCCCAGGGGCTTTGATGTTTCTTTACAGTGCAGTATTGACAAGATCGATACAAAAGTAAGTGTATCTAGAAATTATTTGATCTTTACCAAAAAAAAAAAATAAAAATAATTCGTTTTTAATACTTTAAAAGAACTCGTTCAGATCTGGATAAAAAAGCCTGTGGAACGCTTTCTTTAGTTGGGAATCAAGAAGAGGGCTCATTAAATATTGTCACTCTCCTATTGACTGGAAGAGCAACTCCATACATTCACAATGGTGTTGTTCATGCGGGCGATGAAAACAACTATGTAATATTACTTTAGTTTATACTATATATGTATTTGTAAAACAAAACTAAAAACATAAATATTTTAAAGGCTGCTCCACAGTATGGCACTCTTAATCGTTGCTCAATTGGATTACTTCTTTGGGAAAACGAAAGAAACCAGGTACACACCTTTTATTTGTTTTGTATAAACAGTTTTTGAATGAATATCATTTATTTTGTTCTTCGAAAGACATCAGCTCTACAACCTGGTTCACGTTTAAAAACTCCTCACCTTCCAATATGGATAACTAGTTGTATTGGACATTTTGGAGTTGTTTTCAATAACAACCAAGATCTTTTAAGGAACTACCATGCTGAAAGTCGATTCGATCTAATTTACTACAGTTGTTCGGGTAATCAAGTTTCAATGACAGTTGATAACAGGGGATTAAATGAGTTTTCAGCCACCATGGAAAATAAGAAAGTTGAAAGTACTTTAAGTTTGCCTGGCCCCATCCTTGGAGAGGAGTCCACGAACACTCCACTTCACCATTTGATACATACAAAATGGGGAGATGCTTTCGTCACTTTTCACTGTCAAACTTCGGTGGTGCGTTATTTATTCAGCAATTGAATTTTTTGGAAATATACATACAATATCGCTTTTTATCAGTAAAAATAAAAATATTTGAATGCATTATATTGAAAATAAATCACCTATTATACATATGCAGGTAAATAATATTAGTTGCAACCATATAAACTTTTTGAAATATTAAATAAATGCCTTAAAACAGTGCTTAATTATAACAAAGTAACATTGTCGAATATTAAGAAGGTGACATTGATCTAATCCGCTAGTTTTGATTTTTTGCTGAGTTGTTTATATAAAGCCAATGTCTTACTAATTAAAGCTCTTGGACTTATTATGTCCGTTAATTTCACGTCATGGCATGGGGTACAGGGCAGGGCCTCCACTATTCCTATACGCCATCGTGTACGGTTCCTGGAGATTCATTTTAGCTCTCTCCAATTTTTTTCCAGTTCCAGGTTCTAGGTTGGCCTACTCGTCTGCCTGTAAAAGGGTTCCATTGCATCACTTGAAACGCAATGCAATCGTTACCCTTTTGAAGCATATTTTGCTTTGTAAATTATCACTTTAAAGATTATAGCTTTTCGGGATGATACAAACACCAAAAAAAAGATTTGTTAACAAATTTCGTCCCAACCCAAATTTTTTGACAATCCGATGAAATTTGATGTTATATAATTATTATTATTTTTTTAATTCATCATAAGTGTAATGTGGAGCAACTAGCTCACCCTGCAATATTTTTCTGAAAACTAAGATTTCGTACCTTTTCCAATAGTGTTTTAAAATAATATCAAAGACATATTAGAAAATAACAGATAACTGTTTTAAATATTTTTTATTGTTTTATTTTTTTTATTTTATTTTAGTTTACTTAGCAAAATATTGTAAAATTAACTTTTTGTATTTTATTTTAGTAGAATTAATTTGTAATTAGTGCTTTAAAAATTTAAAATTTATAATTCCTATCTAATTTACAATAATAATAATTATAAACACTAGTGCTAATTAATTTTACAGTAATATACAGTTATGTTAAGTACCAAAAGTATTTTAAAAGTAGTTTTAAAATTGATTTTTTTGGTATTCCGTTTGCTGAAAGAAATTTGTCTTTATTTATTTTTATTTATGTTATTTTTGCTTTTATTTATTTTATATTATTTGGAAAGTAAATGTAAATTTTTATATAAAATTTGTATTTAAAAAACAGTTCTCGCAGCAGTAGTATTTATGTACGTCTCAATCAAGGAATAGAGAGATAAATCGATTGTAGTTTAAAGAGCTGAGAGAATATTGCAGTTATTATGTTTGTAATACTGATAGATAACTTTGGATATACTTTTTATCAATCGATACTTAAAAATTTGTCATCGCATTTTTTTTTTCAGAGTCTTAAAAATGCATTTCTTTGAGAAACAAAATAAATAAAGAAATTTCCTGAACAGAATGTGGAACGCAATATTTTTACACTTCTAATAATCAGCTTTATCGGTGCTTTCACGGTTTTTGTTTTTCGAAAATTATGTGCGAATTAAACTTACATCTAGCTTGACTAGATTCGTGTGATGATATTTTGTCATATTTAAGATCTGCGCCGGTGGATTCTTTTTGGTTTGTGTGTGCCACGTTAAGATCTTAAATCAGAAAATATATTAATCTTGATGTTTCATATAAAAATTCAACAACTTTAAAGTACCTCAGTACAGGCAGACGCTAAAAGTTCTATTTCAGTATTGTTCAAAGGTGCTAAACTCTTTAAGAAACCATCTTCTTCGTACCCAGGTTTAAATGGCATTTTTGCTTTGGGTCTTTCCAGTAGAAATTTTACACTGACAGCAAATCCGGCCATATCCACAGGGTATTTTCGTCCGCCAATCCACCCATCGTAAAAACCATCTATTTTTCCTTTGCGTATGATTGGACTACTGATACCCAATTTTGTAACCAACCCAACTGGCCACATCGACACTTTTTTAGTATAACGCATCTAAATACAAAAAAAAAAAAAAATAAATACATAAATAATAAAATATTTTAAAAGTACTAGTAGTAAAAATATGTTAATGTTATAAAAGGTATCAATAGAAGTAGATATTGTAATTTTACATGACATAGTGACTCTGACGCAGGAACGTAAGATGCTCTACATGTAATTGATATTAAATAAGTGAAATTTAAAAAAAGGTAAATAATACTGTTTCAGTATAATTCTATTTCCTGTATTTTCTTGGTTGAACTGCTAATAGTTTCATTGATAATTTGTTTTGTTGGTCTTTTTCAGCGTCAATATTTCAAACATCTGCGTAAACAGATACCAGACGCAGTTGGTCAGTCATAAAAATATATTGAATAAAGTAATAGGTATACCTACTCGTGTTTTAGGATTTTTCAGAATAATAAAAATTCTATAGACACGCGGAAATGTGTAGGCATAGGTATATAAAATGTTTTTTTTTATATATACATTAGAATAATTTTTTTAAATGGTAAAAAACTTGCTGCTCATTCATTCCTTTAGTAATATTATTGCGTTTACGTATCTCTTGCGTTTATACCAAAGCAGTCTAAAAAGCAGCATTAATGATTACATTATTTTTGGAAAAATTTTACTAGATTTAAATAAATTCAAAATTCTTTTACTGAAAAAATCCAAAAACGGAATTATATCTGTACCAAAAAAAAAAAACAGATAACATATATTTAGGTATATGTGCTTTTCTATAAGATTGATAAGATTATTATTGTATTATCTCTATTGCTTTAAAAAAGGTCGAACTAATTGCGCTTAAATTTCCAATACTTCTTTCTTAACAGTCAATTCTCATAGTCTTGGGTGTCTCGAGAACGAATTAAGATTTTTACTTGCGACTTTTGCATTCGCACTCGAGATTTTGATCACACTTGACATTAGTGTGATAGGAAAGTAGAGAAAAAGTAGACCTCACAATTCTGTCTGTCTGTTTGCCTGTTGAACTGCAGTCTAAGCATGTGGGTGAAATTGTTCATAACATGGTGTATGGAAAATCGGATTTTTTTCGGAAACGGCCCGGCAGCGGCGGTTTAAAAAATCTTTAAATTTAAATAAATGTTGTCTCTATTTAAATGAAAAAAAAAATAAACCCATAAAATCTTTTTTTTATTTTGATTTTCTCAATCTTCATCTGAAGTATTTAGAACTAAAATTTTTAAAGAGTTGGAAAAAAAACAATTATTTTTTGAAAATTAAATATTTAAAAAACAGCTTAATACTTATTTTTGAAATTTGGTTTTTAATATTCATGTCGATTACAGAATCCGCAAAACTCTATCCGCAGTTAGAGCTCTGTTTCCCACCTATTCATTTATCGTGAGAAGAAAAGAGAACATTACACTGTGAATCATTGCGGATCGAGTTTTGTGAATTCTGTAATAGACATTAATATCTTTAATAACTTTTACAAATTAATTTTACTTTTAAAAATAACCAAACCGTTCTCAAAAATTTCAAATTTCTCGAAAACGGCACCGTCAATTTTGATGAGAACTGAAGGTACCCATAAAAATGTTTAAAAAAAACCGATCTCGAAAATTTCACATTCTCAGAGAACGGATCCAAATATTGTTGCTACTGGTGCCTAATCCGCTTAAATTTATACCTAACTACCTACGACGGACGATGTTATCGCACAAGTATGTGGGACCGAGTCGTTTATTTTATTTGCTAAGCCCGCCGACTTTACTACACCCAGGTCTTATATTTTCAGTTTTATTTAATGTTCCAAGGATGTTGAACATTTTTTTTTTATAAGCATTCGTTTTTTCGATTATTGGAATTAAGTACGAAGTTTTAATGAAAAAGTTTAACTAACTAACTTTACACTTGTAGAGTGTCCAATATCAGAATTGACTTGCGGAAGATTACACACATTCTGCATCAATATACTACTGCGTTATAGAATGTATTCAAAAAATATCTGTCCTTAAACTAATAACACGGAGTGTAGTACTTTTGCTGACCACATAATTGATACAACCATTATTTGTTTTGTTTTTATTGACTTAGCTTTTTCAAGCTAATTACTTCAGTTCTTATTCACTAAGATAAAACTATTATAGTTCTTCTCAATACTTAAAGTAGGTAATTTTAGATAATATATATTTCGAGGTATAAGTGCATAGGTGTATGAACAAACATATTATAATGTAGGTATAAATTTACCTTAGTTTTGTTTATGTTCGATTTCATTCATTCTCACCTGTTCGAAAATTGAAATATCGTAAGTGTTATCATCGTCAGCAAAATAAAAAACTCCTTCCGTTGCATTTTCTCTCAGCCACTCCAGACCTCGATTTCTGTTTGATACTCCACGAGGTTTCGCCTTGTTCTTTTTTTTATATTCTTCTGGCATTGGAGCTTTTTATTTAAGTCAAATAAATGATTTTTTTGTTAATTAATAATACCTACTCGTAGTAGCACCTTTGCAGAATAAAATTTGCTTACCAATTAAATACTCGTAAGGAATAGCTATGCGGTTGAGGGTCTTGGTGACTAAGTCTGATGTCTTGTTGGCATCTTCGATTACCAACCACAATAGATTGGCCACATGCTTAAGGGTATATCCTAGTCTTGTTAATTCTGCAAGCTGTTCAGGTCTTCTATATGTTGGGGTTATTATATACAATGGAGGCTGGAAATAGATGATAATGTGAGCGGACAAAGGTACATGCTAAGTCGTATTTATTTGATTTTTGTCTACTTAGAAACTGTCTAACTATTTTGAAATTGGTGGAAATATGTTTTATTTAATAACAATAAATATCACCATATTTACTAAAACAACAGTAAACAAAGTTTTTGAGTAAATTTTCCAAAGTTGGACAGTTGTCTCAAGTTAGACAAGGTTTATAAATACGACCACCATAATTTAATTTTACACTATGTAATATTTGTTTTAGTTTGAGTAGAAAACGTACAGAAATATATTTTTATAACGTGATAGTGAATTATAAGTTATTATATAATATACATAAAAGTGCACAATCATGCAGCGCTGTTAAATTTTGGCATTTTCATGCAATCAGTTCAGTATCTTTAAAAAGTTAGATTATATCCCCAATGTTAAAAGAAGCAGCATCCAAAGCAGGTAATAGTAAAAAAAAAACAAATAAAAATTATTTATCTCTTTTAATTGTGTAAATCATTTACATGCATTTTAAAGAAAATAAAAAAATTAATTTTTACTACTTCAGTCAACGAATGGTCAAAAATTAAGATTTTTTGTGCGGACGTATTTTAAAATTATTACTTTTTAGCTTTAGCGTGTAATGCAGTCACTCAATACGACAATTCCACTTAATTGACTTTTTGCTTGAGGCGATTTCTAGATCAAGATATAATATGTAAAAATATTGTATTGTATTTTGAATAGAAAATTAGTATTTTCTTTCGCTTTTTTGGTCACATAGTTCTTGCAACCAAATATTATGTACAAGTGGTTACATTTGTATTGTCCTACGTTATGGCATAGTAAACTTTGTTCAAAACATTTTTTTAATTACAATTTTGCCCAACTAAATGTACAATGGAAGAACTTATATTTTTAAAATTAGCAAGTATACCTTTAAAATTGAATGAAGATTAATTCATTTTTTTGTTACGAATCGAGTTTTAAAATCAAGATGATGATGACTGTAAGAAAAAAATATAATACACATAATCGTTGAATTGCAGTTTACCTTAAATAATTTTTGTGCTCATTTTTAGATTTTATTTAAGAATCTAGTAATTCTGATTCAATCTAAATATTTTAGCCAGTTTATATATCTTGATAGATCAAAGATCACATCTAATTTGCTCTTTTTTGCTTTAAAATAGTAACGCCCTTTTTAATTAATTCCTTTTAAAAATTTCAGACTTTTTAGTCCTAAAATGACGTTTGTTCCATGCTTGGGGCTATTATGTAGAATTACACTCCTGAGATTATTTTAAATAAAAATATATCAATGAACATTAAACAAGCCTGAAGTGGATGTATAACAATCCCTCTTCTAAGCCCCAGAATTCTTGGTATCTACTATATTTACAAACAAATGCAAATTAAGCAAACTTAAAACAAATGTGCGCACAAATGTATGTACATATTCATAATAATTTTAATAAACCATTCATTGACTTTTTATTGTTTATGTAGAATATTTAAGTTTAAGACGATTATTTTTTTGTTTGTTTTATTTACGGGCAGATTTTCAGCGGTTTTGTTTTTGACTGTATGGACATTGGTGGATATGATTGTGGTGATGGAGGTGGTAGTTGTAGTTATTGTGGTAGCACTAGGAGTGCTATCTTTTATAATGTAGTTACTGTTGTTGGTGCCAAGGGATTCTACCGATGGAGTTGATCCAACATTAACACTATATTTTTGAAGTGATCTGTTTTTGGCTCGTGTTTTAGAAGCCTGTAAGAATTGTACAATTAAAAACAAAAATGATGGATATATACTCGTACCATATTGGAAAGATAAATAGTTCAAAAGTGTATTATTTTTATAAACATTCCTACTAAAGTGGGTCCATCATCATTCCATTTGAATTTGAATAACTATATAGGTAGATATATAAATATATATTTAACTCACATTCAGATTATATGTTACGGAGTGAATGGTGCAGTAAATTAAATTCAATCCATAAGTAAAACACTTAAAATGTCCTAAGTGGAGAGCTGTTTAAAATTTTTGCCTACGGCATTCTATATTTAATTTTTGTTTTATTGTGTGATTTTTAATTTTTAAATCTTTATCGTGCGTTCAATTAAACTTACCTTAATTTCCTCTGCTGGTAGCACAGAATTGCCTTTAGACATATGATACTGATACAGTACCATGTAAAAGCATGTTGTAGCTATGAAAATAGTCAGGTACATTTTGAAGGATCTTGCTATCGCCATTTTGTGTTTGTGCTTTTATTTTTAAGTAAATGCTAAATCGTACCAAATTGTATATCCAATGCTAAGTAAAGGTTAACAACAATGCATCACAGTCGAGTTGGATTTATATTTGTTTCTTAATCTGAAATAAAAAAAATCAAACTACTTAGATTCGTTTATGAATTTTAAGCTTAAGTAACTAGTTTATTGATTATAAAGTATGTATGTATATGCACATACATATGTTAATAAATTTTTTCTACATTAGTTACGCGATATAAAGTCATGTTGTTAGGCCGTGTTTTGAAAAACAATACTATGATATCAAAAAACTTTGTCGGCAAAGTTTTATTCATAGTTGATTTATTCATAGTTGGTTTTTTTTTTATAAATAAATTTAAACAAATTTAACTTGTGCTAGAAATTTAGTATCAACTTATTACACATTCTACATATACAAATAATAGTCATTTTAGCCAAAAGTTAATTTCACTTACATATTACTGGATAGTTTGAAAGTGTGTCAAACAAGAGTAACATCGAGTTCATCTTCTTTTTTATGACATTTAAAAACTTAGACCTTATGACGAATTGTGTATCTAGGATGTCTTTTTTTAAAGCATTCATATTGCCAAAATTGGTTCTAGATAACGGATTCAATTATCAATAAATACCTTTACCCGCCATATTAAAAATTAGCTTTTAATCTAAACAATTAATAATAAGATCAAAAAATTGGATAAGTGTTTAGATTACAATAAATGAGTGGATAATATGGAATTGTATTAAATACATCTGACGACTAAATAATATGGGGATGAAAGTTTAATATGTCCTGTAAAAGTTTTGTGAATTCGTCAAAATATCCTGACTGTCAAAGTGTCTTAATTTCTCTCATTTCATTCTCTATTCCGACAGTGAATAGTACAATACCGAGGTACTTACATGCATACATAAGTTTTTTGCTATAGTATATCAACCTCCTATATAGTATATTTTTTATTCATCTAATATTGACGCATACATTTAAAAAATTATCAAATTGATTTTATCTTTCCATCTTTTTACTTATCTACATATATATGTAGGTATTATTAAGTATCTACATTTATTTATTTTTATTTCAAAAAAAAAAATATTTGTCGATATAAATTACTTTGAAACGAAGTCAAAATTGTGTCACTGGTATTAACGTTGTCGCCATGGCAATTTTTTATTTTGTGTAGGACTGAGAAAGACAAATACAGCGTTTGCTATTGAAAATATGTATAACGATACTGGAATCTGTAATTTTTTTGGATCCACTAGATTATATTTTCAGATATGTAGTTACAATAAAAAATATGTACATATAAAATGTTTTCGGCAAATTGAAAATTCATATTTCGAAAACCAAGCGTCTCTGATGGCCATTTGGTTCCGAGCTAATTCGAGACTTGCTGAAAGTCCATTGGTATGGACGAAGCCAATTCCAGGATACAATTTGGCCATCTTAAAATTTATTAAGAAACTTTTACTGTACGTTTTTAAGATTATACATATGTATATGTACATACATCTATTGAGATCAAATCAACTATTTACTAATTAAAAGTCACTAGTTCTAAAGTCAGAACTTTTTCATAAAGTTCCTAGTTTTATTTCCAAAAAACACGTTTTCCCATATAAAAGAGCTACAAATTTGGTATTTTTAAAATTGTTTAGAACAAATCGAGGGAGTTTGTCAGCAATAATGACGTTTATAAGTACCAGCCTATTTATACATACTCGCACATAATGAAATTTTTACAAAAAGAGCAAAAAAAACAAAATTGATTACAACGTTTTTTTTGAAGTTATAAAAGATTTATATATGTTTGTGAATATCCATTTGTGATTCTTACTGAATTTTGTTTCGATAAGAATTAAGTTTTTTTTTTTAATCTGAAAACTTTAGAATATGTTGTTACATATTATACAATAATTATGGGTTCCCATTGTTAGTTAAAAATCTCAAATCTTTTTCAGTAATCAAATTTTAATAATCG
Source organism: Syrphus vitripennis (assembly GCA_958431115.1). Classification (NCBI taxonomy): domain Eukaryota; kingdom Metazoa; phylum Arthropoda; class Insecta; order Diptera; family Syrphidae; genus Syrphus; species Syrphus vitripennis. Next base: position 551,260 of record OY288109.1, on the reverse strand, counting down.
TCGCTCTTATAAGGTAAAGAATTATTCTTATATTGTATTGTTAATAAGTATGCAGACCCAATGTTGTTTGGAATTTATGGGCATAATTCATGATTTCATACACAGGATGTTTAATTTTAATTTTCAATGCGATCAAAAAGGGTAACTGTGAACGATTAATTATTTTCATCTCTCGCCTCCTTAATTTACCCACGCAACGATTATGTCATGATCTTCCACTTAACACTTTATCTTAAGCCTCCACTCAAGTTTTTCGTCGGATTGACCTCAAAAAACATCGACAGGTCTCCCGGTCTTGAATTATTGTACTCTGTCTGAGGCCAATGTTTGATTTTGATCCAGGAGTTTTAGAGTTTTAAGATTTCCCATTATATAGTATAAACGTTATGGCATCCCCACACAAATTGTACACTTTAGCTGAAAACAGCTATATTTATGTTTTATATTTCGAAAACGAACATTTTTAATTCTTATAGAATTCATATATTGAGTATATTATTGGTTTGCATTTAAAATTGGCTTTTTTTTAAATAACAAATTGAATAGGGTGGATGGATAAGAAAAGATCATTATCTATAAAGCGGTCCCTAGAAGCTCAATATTATTATGCAAAATATTACACAATATATCATTGGCTAGGCGCTTTGGACGATTCAATATTTAATATAATAGTGCAATTGTACCTACAAACGATACAATGTTTTTTTTAAATTTTTTTTTTATTTTTTATACTGTGCAATAAATACGATATGAAAAGGGTTTTGATTTTCTTCAATAATATTGCACAACCTTGCAAAATTATCCCTAGACGATCAATAATATTGTAAAATATCAAATATTGCACCATATTATTGAGCGTCTCGGGACCGCTTAAGGGCGGCAGACATATCCGCACGGAAATTGGGGCAATTGCCCTTCCTCTGTTACAATGACAAATTACAAGTTACATGTGTGCTTGTGCATAATGATACAATTTTCCAATTGAAGTTCTTTTTAACTGTTAATAATATCTACAGTTTTATTGTGCTTCGAAGTATCGGCGCGGCGAATCAACGGTTTCAATTAAATTCAGCGGGTCTTATCTATAAAGCAAAATCTATTTGTATTTTCCCAATCTTGAAAGAAACTGCGGGATTTAGAAATACATCAGTATTCCAGGAAAGAACATGTTAACTACTGCAAAGCAAAAAAAGTGTTGATTTAGAAATTTATACATAGGTACAGAAACACACGTTATGTCTTGCTAAGAGCATTAATATTTTCGACGATTAAACTGGTCATAACGATAAAAGTTGGGAACTTAAATTATTCGATTAACATTATAATTGCATTCTCACCTTGTTTTGCAAACATAGCATTCTTATATAGGTTAGTTTTTGATTTCAGGTACAGATTTTTAAAATTTAAAAAGCTTTACCACACGTTACTCAAAAACAAACCGGTATTTTTAAGACAAATCGATATTAATTTCGAGTTCAACCAAAATACCTACTTTCCCTATGCACATACATTATATGTCCCATATATTACAGGCATTACTACGAAACATGAACTGAAATATAATTAACTATAATATACATATACATAGGTGCACGAGAGAAATCCTTTTCAATAGAAAAAAATATCCATTAAATGAGGACATCACTCTGTTGTATGTCCTAGTTGCACCTTGTTTTCAATTTAATGCAACCCGGGTAAAAAAAAAACACCTTCATCCATCCATACACACATTTACATATGTACATACATATGTATGTAGGATAATAATGTATTTGTATTAAGTCAGATCAAAACTTAAGTGCACATATTTGGGCCTGAACAAAATTGAATATAGTTTTTTTTTTAACGTTCCTGGAAGTTAGCGTAAACAATGCCACTTAGGAATATTTTCATGACTCTAATTTCCCTGAAATCGATGGTACGATAGTAGGTCTCAAATAATATAATAAAAAAAAATCACCAACCAATTACTGATTGGTGAACCAATTGATTGTTATCTATGTAGGTAAGTATATTAACCAAATTACAATTTACCTTATTTATTAAGCGCGTGGATTAACTTCAGAGGGTTGTTGAAACTTTTAAAACAGGAAGGCAAGTATATGTATAGGTTTGTTTGTTTATGTATGTATCTTCTGTTGCATTATAGATTGTTATGTTATTTAGATTAACCACTGAGATCTTTAATATTTTTTTTGTTATTATGTTTCCATAGCATTAAGGCTATAACAACAATATTTTATTATTACACTCAACGCATTTATATTATTTGTCTAACGTTACACCTTTTTCCACATAAGAAGCTATGTTACCGCAGAAATAACATAATACACCATATGTCCGTATAAATTAGTATTTTCATATCAATTTGTGCTACAAGCATATATATGTACCATAATAAGCAAAACAGTCATAGGGCAGAGGCATGTGTATATTATTTCACTTTGAGGGTTAACACTTCTTGCCTCTGATTTTGAAGAACTTTTCGAATGGTTTCGACTTTTTTTATGTTATCAAAATATTTATTTTTACATTTTTGCTTAACACAACACAACAACATCGCTTCTTGATAAAGCAAATAATACAAAAACAACAGTAAAAAAAAACTTCCTCTCCCGATAAAAAGGTCTGTAGCAGAGCAACAACAGTAAATTGTTATAAATCTATGATACAGAAGGACTCCACAATTACACCGGCGACATAGTATCTGTGCCAGTAAAAGTACAATGCAGGAAAAAAAGTTATGGCGATGTAGGATATCCGCAATAAGAGTATAGTTGCTCTGGATCAAACGTTTTTCAAGGTTATATGTTTTGACTTTTTACAAGTGAATATGTAGGTACCTATTCAAAGTGAATAGATACATTTTTCCATTTCTAAACTTGGGGGCTCTGCTTCAACAATAATTAAATACCTACACAATCCTTTAATTATTGCTTCCGTACACAAACATTAATGGTGATTTTATTAGCACTTGTCAGCTTGTTACACCGATTAAATTTTTTTTATTTGTCGAATTTATATATAATTAAATGGATTTGTTTTTATTCCTAAGGACTTTTTTTAAATGTTGCAATGAAAAACTGAGTAGATTTTAGGTATATATTTTCAATAAAATTAAATATTAATCTGTCCAGTATAGAAGTTTATTCATCGCGGTAGAGGCGGCGGCGGCGACTTCGGTTGATATCTCTATACTAGCTGAGCTGTCTTTTCCGTTTGCCGATGTATGCAATATTTCGCTGTTGGAGCTGGGGCAGATATCAAATAATAATATGGCAGAAACAGAACCAAACAGGCCCAGCCCGGCGCAGTTGAGTCCATGAAGTCGACGATGACAACTCATGATGTAGTTTGTTGGTGTGTGTTGGATAAGACCGATATTGCCCGGCGAAAAGAGAGCAAACCGAGAGCAACACTAGGCGTTATTTATAGGGGTGGATAAGGCTTTGAGTGTGTTTTTTAAACATAGCTTCATTTGGAATCGGAATAAAAAGGTCTTGGTTTCTCACGTCATAATTCAACTATCACAATATTTCTAATGGAACTATGAAAAGAGAGTTACCAGAGAAAACAGCTGGACGCGTACCACATGTTTGGTTCATCATTTTACAGAATAATTTAGAGTATCAAAAAGCACTATGTAGCTACTCTAAATAGGGGGTTTCCTTGTTCTCTATATTGGAACAGAACACTGCTCTTTATTTAGCAAGTTTTACTTATTCAAACAAGTACTTGTACTATATGCATTAATAAATTGAACTTGTTTGTAGAAGACGTTGAGCATGGATAAGTCTTATCGGAGTCTAGCAACGCGGTTATGGTTATTTTTTTTTTTTTGCTTATCACCCAGATACTCGGACAACGAGTGATAAAGAGTGTTGAAATGCCCATTGATATAGTCATTCATAATTTATATATAATATAAAAACAGCCTTTCAATGGGTTTGTTCTCTTATTGTCAACCAGTTTGCCCCGGTCTTGCTTGGGAGTCAACTTGGATGCACAATAGCTTATTGTGTTGTGATTATTTTTAAGTCCCTGTAATCGTTGTGCACAATTGGAAGGTAATGACCCAAATGACAAATGCTCTACACAATTCAAAGCACATTTATTATTGTATGAAACAATTGAGTAATGAGTAATTGAGTAATATGGACGTCAGTAAAAGAAAAAAAAAACTCCATTAGAAATGGGTAGATATTTTATAGGTTTCTTCACAAAGTCGGGTTTTATTTTAATCACTTTTAAAAATATTTGTTTTAACGGATGCCACAAGATCTAGTACTAGCTAGCAGAGTTGTAAAGACTGCAGTCTTTTGGGTAATGCATTCAATTTAGTCGCAGTTAATTAACTAAGATTTTGAATGTAAGTTAGTACTGCGTCTGGAAAAATTAACTGCAAAAAAACCAGTCAGTACTTACTTTTTAACTTGGCAGTTAATTGACTAAAAGTAAATTATCTGCAGTACTTTTTAACTGGTCTTAGTCTTTTTAGTCAGATGAAAGTCTTCAGTACTGGCCTGGTTTTGGTTTTAGTCAATAAGTCTTTTGACTGCAGTTAATCAACTTTAAGTCTTTTAACTTTTTTTTAGTCTTTTGACTAAAAAGTCAAACTCATATGATTTTAATATTATGTTGCATATGGCAAATCAAAGAACAAGAAGTAAAGAGGAACATATTAGAGCTACCCGGTACACTGAAGGGTTACCCGGGAAATCAAATTTCTGAGTATTACCGGGTACCCGAAACATGATCGGGTACCCGGCTACATGACACACTGCCGGGTACTCGGGAATTCATATAATTGGTTCCAATGAACCATTATAACTCAGATGAGACATAAAAAAAAATAAATTTCGCCATGTTTTAAGATGGAATAAAATAAAATTAGGAGTGGTCTCAAATTTATTGGAAAATAAAATATGTCATGACTCATGAGTTATAAGATTGGTTCCAAAAACTTGTTTATATTGCTCAAAGTAAAATTCTAAAAATGCATGTTAGAACAATAATGTTAAGAAAAGAAGTATTTGAAAGTTTTTGCAAACTATATTTTAACAATAGGGTGCTTCTTGATAACGCTTTTTTCTATATTTATAGGTAAAAAAAGAGGTTAGTACACTGTAAAACTTCCTTCGGCATCAATTTAGATTTGTAGAAGCTGATAACTTTTCTAAAAAAGTAGAACATACATATTTATTAATATTGAAAAAGAAACATATAATGTACCTACTAGAGCACAAATATGAAAACAAAAATTTTATGTATGGGTTTCCCCCAGATCAAGCTCAAAGTGAATTAATTAAAAATAACTTATATTGCTTTAAATATAATGCTATTCGATTGATTATTATAAAATATCAATCTATCAAGCGATAATACCTTATCACTTTGACTGTCTCCGGAGAGAAAACAAGAGACAGCTATCGCCAAAGCGATGGTGTTTGTTCGGTTGCTTAAAACAATGAAACTTATTGAATCACAAGTTTTAATCAGAATTAACAAATTCGAAAGTAGTATACACTTCTCTAGAAAAATAAACACAGTAACGTTAGAAAACATTTTTTTCGATTTATTTGGTTGCTTATTACTAGAAAAGTACAAAATTCTTCTTCCGTATTCACATTATGTTTTTTAATATCTAAATATATAAAAAAAATTTGCCAAGTATGATTGATTTTTCGATACCCAATCGCTTACTGTTAACAAACAATTGTATAATATATTCGAAAATTATTTGTAGAACTTATTTATACTGTATTTAATATTTTTTTTACTACTGATTTAATTACTCGCTTTGGCCATGAACACAGGGAATACATTAAAGAATTTCATATGATTATTCTTAAACCTATCAGAGTATCAGGATGATTTTATTAAAACTAATAATTTTTTCTTTATGGGTCAACGAAAGAAATCATAATGTATCTTGTGCCGTTGGTCACTTTTAAGCCTTCATGGAAATGCGTCAAACGGCCTGGATGTAAAAGCATCCAACCCATTTTGGTTGCTGTGATAGAACAGTTATATCTCAAGAAGTTACATCCACCACCCTCGTAATCGACTCCTGCACGATTTAAGGCGATGTTAATTGTATATGTAGATGAATCATGATGTGGCCTCAAAGAAGGCTGTTCATCTGGCCGATAACGAACGACGAAATTCATTAACGAACGAGGTGGCTAAATAATGAAAATTCTGATTAAAAAACAAGACCAAACCAAATCACCATTATCTCTTTTTACATACGTTATGGAAGTATCCAATAAAAATAGATTCTTGCAGCGGACGTACAAACAAGTCAAGGAACTTCAACCAGAGAGCATCCAAACCGACCTGTTTCATGTGAATGTCTCGGGTTGGCACAGCTTCATAACCTCCTTCCAAACGAGAATCCTTAAATTATATGAAATTAAACATTTAATTTAATTTAATATTTTGGTACAATTCACTTACCTTATTGCTACCATCAGACCATTTTCCATAATTCTCCACAATGGCGACCATATCTTGGCAAAATCTTTCTGTTCCGATTCTAAGCCAGAACACGTCAGGGCATGGCTGTAGGTGAGTACTATTTGGTTTCAATTGGTCATAGTATTCTGGATGAATGTAACGCTGTTCCCAATCTTTTTGGTTTGTGAATAATGTATAAAAGTCAGGACGGGCAACGGAGGTGTCGAAATCGTCACAATTTACCAAATGACCATAGTCGCTATCATTTATTATATACATAAATACTCCCTAGAACGAAGTAACATAGTTCTATTAAGTTTAGTTTTATAAAATTTTATTTGTGCTTTATTTTACCTCAGTGCGCAAATTTTCACACAATGCCATGTCTGCGTCCAGGGTTTTATGGTCGAAGTTGAGTTTTTTGAAAATATCTTTTTTGATAAGATAGCAACTTGAAACGTAGGGAACGTTCCACATTCCACTATAATAAAGAAAATGCAAACGAAAAACGTATTTAGTTTCTAATTACAATCAGTACTATACAAGTACTATTTCAAATACTAGATGGAAAATGCATTCACATATTCAAGAAATTTTATGAACTAGCCATTTTGACTTCCATATCTTATTGTCATAAATAAAACAAACCATTATGTAAATGCATTGTACTGTCAAATGCAATTGCGAATTGGATTAAGATGTGTATTTTGTTACGTATACTAATAAACTCATGACTATTGAATCTGCACCTTGCACTGATACAAAACACGTATTTCTTTTTGTCGCCGCCACTAAATCAAATCAAAATCCCTACTCAGTCTTTTCAAACAATAATTGAATTTAAATGTGGCGTGAAAATTAAATCAAAATGCGAGACCATAAGTCGACCACTGCGAGACTAGCACAACGCAAAACAAAATAACCACAACAATCACAACCCTTATTAATAAAACGACGGAGACGGTCAACGAACATCGAAATCCATATTCTCGAGTGTGGACGAAATTAGTAACAGTTTTTTAGTAGATGTGAGATGCTCGTTCTGAGCTGCCTATTAGAGGTAGAAAGATAAGCATTTATCGGTTCAAAAAAAAAAAAAAAAAAACAAAGAATAATCCTAGTTGAAAAAAAAAGAAATAAAGTGCTTTCGAAATGAAATACTATTTAATTATACTTGTTTTTATGGGACTACTTGCAAACAACAATTCAATTGCTCAGAGTAAGTCGTGCTTTCGTACAATATCGTTTTTGTTATCATAGTTTAAAAATACACAGGATCAGTTAGTGGTAGAGGAATTTTACGCCGCAACTATACAGGAAAAAAGCCAGTTTTAATTCAACATCGCACTCAAGATGCTGTCAATTATTACGACCACGAAAATGTAAGATTTTTTGATTCGGTTATATTCGGATAATAATCTATTTTAAATTTATATAGGGTGCAAAAATTATAAAATCTTCACATTTTGAATTAGACTATACGCTCGGGCGAAAAATTACTTTTTTCTGCATGGCACAGGGTAAGCATATTTCATTTACATATATAAAATTGTAAAAAAAATTTCAACCTGCTTTGGTAAATTCATCACCTTTTTAGGACAACCAAGGCCTACAATTACTTGGTTCAAGGATGGGGCGGAGCTTTACCAACATCGATTCTTTCAGGCAAGAAATATTATAATATATGTAGATTGTTTTTGTAAAACGAAATAACAAATTTTTACCATAGGTACACGAATCTATGGTTGATAGTGACATTATTAAGTCAAAAATGGAAATTGATCCGACAACACAAATGGATGCAGGTAAAGAATTTTCTTTTACAATCAAAATTATACTCCTAACAAAATACTTGTATAGGATATTATGAGTGCCAAGCTGATAATATTTACGCCATTGATCGAAGAGGATTTCGAACTGATTACGTGATGATTAACTTTTAAACCATTATAATACAATGTAGAGTTTCAAGAGCAATTTAGAGCTTAAAGATAAATGAAAAACAAAATTAAATTGTATTTTTTTTTTTTTGCTTTGTTTTAATATATTAATTTGGTTCATCAAACTTGCCACTTGCCACGACTTATTTTTATCTTTTCTATCTACACACGGGGGACACTAATACTGCTGATCTGCAAGTGGCACAAAACTCTTGCACAATTGGCTCAATTATTTAATTCAGGCAATATCATTTGCGAAGCAGTGCGCTTAGGCGAAACAATAATCCGTGGTAGTTGAAATAAAAATACATAATATATTTAAGAATGTATATATAAATTAAAGTGAGCCGGAAGGGGTGATAGTTGCCATTTAATCATAAAAAAAAACTAAACACACATGAAGATTTCTTTTGCATTTGGATTAAATTCCATTTTCATTTCGAATTTGTCGGAGTTTGGTCCGAATCGAAAGTCGCGCTGCCTTTCTTTAATAGTTAACTGCCGAGACCATAGCCTGCAAGTTTTCGAATAACCACCGAATTGAAGTTTAATAAATACAATAATGAATCTGAGGTTGGTGGCCATATGTATTGGAGTCTTAGTGTTGTCGAGTAATTTGTGCGAAGCTAGGAGGGGCCGAACCAGAGGAAGGACTAAATCAAGAGTTTGTTAAAATATCTATGTTATCATCAATTCGATTAATTTATTAAATTGGCCTTTAACAGATGCAAATTGGACTACCTATTACTGGAAAATATAGAGATCCCGAATCGGATCAATATTACAACAATAATAATGTAAGAAATAACTTTTTAATTTGGCTCATAATTATTTTAATATATTTTAAGGGAGCAAAAATTTTACAATCATCTCATTTTGACTATGAATATGTCTTGGGACATAAAATTGCTTTTCTATGTGTTGCAAAAGGCAATCCTAGACCACATATCACCTGGTACAAAGACGGAACTGAAATATTTCAACATCTTTACATGCACGTACGTTTTATAGTTTATAAAATTTATTTTTTTTATTAAATCAATTTTATTCGCTAAGGTACACGAATGGCGAATTGGAGAGGACAGAGTTAAATCTAAAATTGAAATCGACCCAGCAACCCAAATGGATGCAGGGGTATATGAATGCACAGCAGATAATATGTATTCGATAGACCGAAGAAGTTTTAAAACTGATTTCTCTATTGCCTTCGATTAATATCTTTTTTTGCATTTAAAATAAATAAATGATTGTGTTATGGAATGTATGTATTTGTGTGCTTTGTACAAAATGTGTTAAATACTTATACAGGAGATCTTAAATAGAAAAATCACAATGAGAACAATCTTTTTCTTAAGTTTGCTGGTATAATATTTAAGTTATAAAAAAAATACTTACAATATATTTCCTTTTACAATATCCACATAATCATGTGATCTTGCGTAGAATCCATCGTCTGAAATTGCTCCCCAAAAGTTACTCCATAGTTCATTATCACGAGTAATAACTGCCGAGATGAAATTTCTAAACAAATATGAAAAGTTCATATATTTTTTTAATTTTTTAATAATGTATGTATGTATATTTATTTACCTTTTGTATGTCAATAGATTTCTAAGTAAATCAGGGTCGTCAATATGTACCTCACCGTCAACGGCAAACATGTAATCACTTTCTTTCTGAATTGCTTGATTGCTGTGAGATTTTTAAGGAATCATAGAAATATATTTTTGATTCATTATTACAGATATCACTTACGTTGCTAGTTTTCTGGCTTGCTTTTCATCAATCTCATCGGTAGAAACAACAAGTTTAGCAGTTAAATATTCTTTTTCATGGGACACATAGAATGATTTCGATAATTCATCGTGGAATTCGACCTACATTTATGAGAAAAAAAAGTTAGTAATATTAATATTTTAGGATTAAAAAAGTAAACACAATATATACGTACACCACTGTAAACAAATAGATTTATTTTCTGCTTAGAATAGTTTAAATTGGATACTTTTTTTAAGAATTCCTCATAAAATGGAACTGCTTTTGTAGTGAAAATAGCTAGGGTGACGATTGGCAAATTTTCCTCCTATTTCGAAAATAAAAACTTTAACTATAATAAAATGAATTTTTATAGTATTAACGTACTTACATCTAATTGTTGTCTTTCCTCTTCGCAAATGACACACTTTTCGTTGAATGTACCAGCTAGATAATTGCCGAAAGCATTCAATTCAATTTTACTTGGCCCATTACCATGAATAACACTTGGAATAGTCAAGAAGTCGATGTTTTGTAAAATACCAGCTCCAGTTTTAACATTTACATCTAATTTAACATCATCCTTAGCGCCATTTAAGTTTTGGAAAATCTTAGATTCAACATCTAATTTTATACCAAGATGTTCTCTCAAATCAGGATTCAAAAACTGTTTTGTGTAAAATAATTGATCATCGTCAGTATCTTCGATGGGACGCTGAATTAATTCGTGGATGTTGCGAGCATAACCTTTGTGCATAAAAATAAGACTCAATAAACAAAATTTGATAAATTATCATATTATATAACCTTACCTATAAACATTCCAGAGTTCAAAAAACGAGATGCCTTTAATGAAACTGTGGGATAGTCTTTTACGAGACTCTTATCGGGCCAGCAAAATTTTTCGGCAGAGAATACAATTTTAGCATCCATTTCTTTGAATTTTTTATGAATTTCATCTAGAGTTGATGTGAAGATTACATCATAGCTAAAAAGAAAAAAGAAGATACACATGTACAGGTTAATATGTTTAGTTTTCAAAAATTGGACTTTTGAAACTGTATTCTAAAAACAAAATGCCTATTCACTTTCACTTATATTAAGAAAGTTTACATGCTCCAGTTTTTGAAAAAATGTGTATTTATTTTTCTTTTTTAAATTTAACTCTGACAAGAACTAAGAGTTTAGACTTTGTGGTATTATTTGAAAAACAAAAAGTATTTTTTCTCGAGGTACATAATTAAATAAAATATTTTTAGTTTTATAAAAAAGACTTCTCTATTCGGTTATTTTTGAAACTGGGGTTTCAATTTAAAATGACAGATTTTCAACAACCTAACTAAATTTGTACATCAATGCTATCAAAAACTCTATTTTCCAATCAAAAGGTCGAGTTTCAAAAACGTGGTTTATTATCGGACTAAGATTTGGGTTTGTATAAGAGAGAAAAAACATGCGCATAAAAATAATATTTCGAATTAAAAAGTCAAATATGTACTTGAATCCTAGTGAATTTCATTAAATCGTTGGTTTGAACTCTTGATCAGATGATTCAATTGAAATGACATAAACCTTAACTCAAACTGAAAATGTAGAATGATTTTTCTATCTTCGTTAATAGGCCTGAAGAAGTAATCACAATCAAAACGTCGTCGCAAATTGAAAAAAGAAAGAAACACAAAAATAGATCTATTTCTCACTTAGGAATAATTATAAATTGACGAATCTACCAATACATTTACCAAATCCATAGTTAATTGTTCATGTTATCTGTTGTCGCAAGATTAATCTCTTAAGAACATGTCATCTTATCTCAAGCTTTTCTTTTTGAGTTTGTAATAATTACGAAACTAAATTCTTAATTCTTAAATTAGACTTTGTCATAAAAGAAATTATGTTCTCTTCTTACCTATCTGTGAACATTATGATTGTACTGTTATCATCCTTGAATGGGGCTACAGCATCTTTTAAGAGATTAATTTTGAAACCACCACCTGGTCCACTCATGTCTCCACCTTTCCATTCCATACCCAATCCAAGAGGCGTAACCTATAAAACATTCAATGAAAAAATATTAATTAGACTTTTAAAATATGTTCTTGCATATTTTATAAGAATCCTAATCTATATGGTTCAAATTTAATCTGCACCATAGTTATTCTAGAACAACTTGAAACAAGAAATATTTCTCTTACAGATAAGAATATATTTTAATCTCGCTTCTCTTCTCGTATAGGTCAAACTTTGGTTGATGCCATTATCATTTAACAGAAGCAATTCAAAAACTTCATTTAGAAATTAATTTTGTTTGTCTGTTTTTTGTTTTTATAAAAACCATTGTACGCGCAAAATTATGATTTGGTCACGTAAGCATACTCGAGGTTTTTAATCTTTAAAAAACTCATATACATAAGTGACCGGATATGGATGAGTTTAAATACGTATTCCAGATGTTCCACAACATCTGGTTGCGTAGTGCATCATCACCATTGTAGTTTATGCAATTGAAAAATTCTTTATATTCGTTTATTTTTTTTCTATTTTAATTTATATGATATAAATGCATAAGAATTTAATAAACGACTAATTTATTTAAGACAAAGGGTCAACAAACGATGTTTTGTAACTGTTCTAGTTTAATGTATGCTAAGATATGGACCATTATCATATATTATCTTTTGGCGATATTTTTCCAATCTATTTATTTATTTTTATGTTTATCAAATTAATTCAATTCGCGTTCTACATACATTTTAAATATTTTTTATACTTCATAAATTTTTCGAAACTATTTATTTAACTAGATTGATTTCATTAAAAATTTGAGATTTTGTTTTCTGATAGAACCGGCCGGGAAAATATATAATTATTTTATTTATGCATTCATTTGTGTAAAACTATAAAAAAAAAGAATCAATTACCTCAAATTTGTTGATTTTGGCTGATCGAACATAACGATGATACCCATCGTTTTCATCTGTGGCAACAGTGAATACTTTAATTGTTTCTAGACCTAAAAGCAAAAACAAAAACATAAAAGAGAATTTAACTTTATGTGATGGAAAATGGAATAGAGACCAGACGCTTGTGAATTCTCTGAAATCTGAATGCTAGGTATTTTATTGCAAACTCAAGCAATGTGTTTTTTAATTTAGCCAATTTATCAACACATGCAACGAAAGGATAGAAAAATGAGATCATGTTTTCCATTCTCCAGGGGGATGGACGTTCAACAAAATATTTTGTTTAAAGTAAATACACTACAGAGTGCACCTCTTCATCTCTCGCCTACATGCGTTGATATATTTGTTTATACAAAAAAGTCACAAATAGATTTTTCTTTCAGATATCTAACTAAGCTGGGTTGCTCACAAACAAAGTTTTATTTTGTTAAAATACAATGAAGGTACTCACCAGATTTTGCTTCCTTGGAGCGAGTTGGATTACTTGTTGCAATAATAAAAATGCAGAGTACACTGAATTGAACAACATTGATTTTTCCCATGGCTTTTAATATTTAAATGTGTTGAACATAAAATATCAAAAATATACAACTTCTTATATCGGATTACAAAAGATCAATTTTGCATGTTTATTATGATAAAAAAAAAAAAACACTTTAGTTATCAAGCCGGGAACGGAAGAAATCACGACCTGGCAAAAGGAGCTCAAGAGTACGATTGAAGAAAATATTAATAACTGACAAATATATGCTTTCGGTTTGGGGTTGTCAAAAAAAAATACTCAAATTATATTCGTCTCATTATGATTTCACTCAGTGTTATATTTCTATTCAACGTTAGATGGCGACATAAAAAGAATTCAACGGAAATTATTTGAGTATTTGCTTTGTATATATAAACCTTTGTATATGCAAAGAATCAGAATCAGAATTATCAGAGATTCAAATTTTTTCATTCATTTGTAAAAAAAGCAACAATACCTATCTATAATGGAAATTTTGTTTGCCAACGATATGGTGTCTCATTTTTTACTGTACGATATCCTGGAGCAGAGATTTAAAAAAATAGCAAAACAAAAACAACAAAAATGGAATATAGACTTATTACAGAAGTGCGCATTTTTGTTAAACACACTTCTGTGAAATTTATGATTGTTGGTATGTTAAGGTGGATTTCAACGTTTTGTCCAAAAAGATGGGTTAATGTGTTTTTCAACACTCAGATTTTTATTGAAAAGAATTTTGTTAATAAAGATGTAGGGTACCTACCTTATAATGATTTCTTTTTAAGTCCTCTGATTTAATGTAATTTGATCGATTTTGTTTAAACGAAATCACCTAAAATTTATCAAAGTATTCAAGACCGTGCTTCAAAAAAAAAAAAATATTTATTGTTGCCTCGTAAATTATACATATACCTACCTATGTATGTATTTGGAAAACGATTAACTGGTTTCAACAGTATAGGGTCTTTTGGTTATGTGACAAAAAGCAAGGGCATGTAGATGGAACCAAGACAGGAGGCCAAAAAAATAACTGCTTTGAAATGAAATAAAATGTTGGTAGGTATGTATATGTTTTTAAAGCCAGAAGTACGTTTTTTTATACGCTTTTTTAATTTTTTAGTGAGTATTAATAAAAACAAATTTATTTTCAGAGTTTTGAAAATAAAAACTTAAATTTTGCTAAAATTGATTTTTTCGAAAGTTGGTACGAATGGGAGTGTGGCAATATGGCAATAGGACTCTACTGATAGCTGGAATGGACAAATCAGTTTGATTTAAATGGATAATACTTACGTAATTTAGAATTTTTATAAAATTCTTTTCTTAAATTTCCTTTCAAGATGTTTTCATATTTTCCTATTAACTAAGAATGAAAAATAAAACAATTCTATAAATTATCTACATACCTACTTAGAACCGATGTTACTATAGTCATTTAAATGTCAGATAGTAGGTACTTATTCTTCAGATACCCTACAACTTAAGTATTTATTCAACTAGCTAAAAGTACATAACGCCCATTTTCAACTTTCCTCCAACTGCAGATTCAAATCGTGCAAAAAAAAATTATTTAATTTCAGGAATTGCCAAATGTTTAAGGTTAAGTCAATGATCTTTAAATTTCTGGCTACGCCAGCCAGTGTATAAATCTCTTCGACTAACTTTTGAATTTGTGTTTCTTCCAGGAGGGACGCTTTTGTTATTTGAAAAATCTTCAAATAAATATCAAAATCGAAGCTGAATCTCAAAAAAATTGAAAGTATTAGATAATACGAGTAGTGCCTAATTGTTGTTTCATTAACTCCTTAAACAATTTTTCTATTGGTGAACCTTACCTACCGTTTGATTTTTATAATTTTATTTTTGTTTTGTATCAACACAAATCAATAACACCACCATTGAAATTCAAATCGATTTAAAACAAATTTAAGACAAGTGAACAATGCACAATGCACAAAACTGTGAACAACTTTGAGATTATTTGAATTACAAACAAAAGTACTTTTATAGTCTTTTTGCAGGAAGTCGAAAGGAGAAAGTATGAAAAGAAAATTTATAATTTTCTGCTTCATTGATTTTTCGTAGGTAAGTTATTGATTTGCAGTGTTTCAGCTAGTGCGTGATTCATTCATGTGTCCCAATAAAGGCATAAACAAAATTATACAATCATATTTTATCTGGAAAAAGACTAGTTGCAATCGATAACAAGAAAGCTCTTTCGTTCAAGAATTTGTGGATACTGGAACCAAGCTTTATTTCTCTGTAAAAATAAGTTTCTTGACAAATCATCATTGTTCTTTACCTAGACCCGTGAACAGTTGAAAAACACACAAAACTGTTAAGTTACAAATTATTCTGAAATACATATAACAGCAACAACCTTTGAGACGCAAATAATTTTAGTGGGATGGATCGCTGTAATTGTTTAATCCAGTTAACTAATTGCATTATAGAAATAGAAGTGGCATTTTATGTGACTGGAACTGTCTCGATGAATTTGAAATGTGAACAATTTAGTTCGATTTGTGTTGTTAAAGCGGTTACGGTTTTCAGAGAGGAATACTCGCAGAACTGTAGAGTTAAACGGAAACGGATACCTACTAATAAGTTCAAGGATATACAAATTTAGCCAAAATGGTGAAAGACGATCCCGAAACAGCTGCGCTCAAGCAAGAAATTAACGATATGATACAAAAATTCAAGGTTTGAAAATGAAATTTATCAGCAAGAACGTAAAACTGAATAAACAAAAATTACGTCTTTTTAAGGATGCGGGAAAGGCTCAAGCAGATTGTAAACTTGAGGAAAAATGTTCTGATATGTCGGATATACCGAAAATAAGGCTTGCTTCGAAAAAGATCCTAAAAGGACATATTAATAAAGTGAATTCGGTGCATTTTGCTGGAGACAACAGGCATTGCGTAACAGGATCGCTGGACGGAAAGTTGATTATTTGGGACACATGGACGGCTAATAAAATTCAAGTCAGTAAAGAATTTTGACCCCAATGAAATGGTTGCTACTACTTATAGATTTCAGGTTATACCACTTCGATCGGCGTGGGTTATGACGGTAGCTTTTTCACCATCGGGAAATTTCGTAGCTTGTGGAGGAATGGACAATCAGTGCACAATCTATGATGTTAACAATCGCGATGCATCTGGAGTAGCCAAGATGACCAGAGAACTCTTGGGTTATGAGGGATTCTTAAGTTCATGCCGATTTTTAGACGATAATACACTCATCACAGGCTCAGGAGATATGAAAATGTGACAGTTCACATAACATCAGATAATTTTGAACTTGGTAATTTTTATATTGATTATTTCGTAGATGTCATTGGGATCTTGAGAAAGGCGTTAAAACAATGGACTTTAATGGGCATGCTGGTGATATTGCATCAATTTCGCTTTCACCCGATATGAAAACATATATAACAGGTTCTGTGGACAAAACGGCTAAGCTTTGGGATGTTAGGGAAGACAAACACAAACAAATGTTTTTTGGACATGAAATGGATGTAAATTCTGTTTGCGTAAGTATGAAACAATTTATTTTTATATTTCGTTCATGACACGCTTTGTATTTAGTATCACAATAGTGGACAAGCTTTTGCAACTTGCTCAGAAGATCAAACAGCCCGTTTATATGATATTCGATCAGATCAGCAAATTGGCCACTATGAGCCGCCAAACAAAAATACTGGCTTTACATCTTGTGGTAATGAAATCTGGAATTATAGAACTTTTCAAATGACTAAAATATTTTTATTTCTTCTTTAAGCTTTATCTTACAGTGGAAGATATCTTATTTGTGGTGCAGTAGAGGGAACTATTCATGCGTGGGATACCATGAAAGTTGTTCATAATGGTAAACTTAAATTCTTTTATTGTTTTTTTTTAATAATATTTGAAATATATAATCTTCTTTCGTAATAATTAAGGAGTACTTACTGGCCATGAAAACCGCATCACATGCATAGCTATGACACCAAATGGCATGTGTTTAGCTTCCACAAGCTGGGACCAGCAGTGCCGTATCTGGGTCTAAGGAAATTGCTTATACTTATATCCATATATTATTTAAAAATTCAAGAGAATGTTTTTATCATGTTTTGAATTAATTAAATGAGTTACATATTTGCTTCTCAAAAAAAAATAAATCGCTAATGAAAAGAAGCATTTTAAATCGTATCACTAATCATAGGTTGGATAAAGTAATTTGAAGCGTTTTTAATAGTAAATAAATAGAATAAAATTCACCTGTAACAAATGAACATTTCTTGCATGTTGAAACCTAACCTCTAAAAAAACAACACCCCTAGGCCATAGATATTTTTACGGAGTCATTGGAATATTGGTTGCCATGGTGTTTTAAAGATCTTTGGCACAGGACCATTTTCTTTATATGAAATAAGTTGAAATGCAGCATGAAATTAGTTTTGGTGCATTTTATAAGAAAAAGTAGGTACTAAGAATACAAAAATAAATGGCAAACAAAATTGTTTTCTTTGAAAGCCAGAAGTGTTCTCATTTCATAGTTAAATGTTTGGTCTTTCTTAGACTAAGGGCCAGAACAATGGTAAAAAAATGCGAAATTAGACACGGAATAAGCTGGCTGCCGCTTTAAGTGAGTTCGTATAATGCCCTTAACCATCTTTTATGCACGTTAAAAAAGGAAAAAATTCCTGCAGGTTATTAATAGTCATCTGAACGGTATTTAAAAAAAAACTTTTATAATAATTTGTATTTGTCAGCTTTAACATAAAAACGTGGTTTAGTTTAAATGCTAACAACTATATTTTGCTAGTAAAAAAATAATGAAATACCCAAAGTTCTAGTACATAGCCATAATTTGCTTAAGATCTCTATTCAAATATTGATTTGTCCAATCATTTTCTGGATTGTCTAAATGATTATCAAAATCTACAATGTCTTTCATGGCACCGCGCTTCAGTAGTGCATTTACAGCTTCTAATGTGTTCTGGCAATGAATTAACGTAAACGAAGCCTTCTTCCAGTGTCCCTCTCCATGAGAAAACACTTTTACTGCAGGTTTTTCAGCTGAGTGGCAAACGAATTTATTATCAATCACCACAAAACATGCATTCTTAAAGTTCTCTTGAATTTTGTCGGCAATCTTTCCAGCTGGAGCCTTTTCGATTGATGCATCATAGAAATTTTCAGAAGCACCATAATAACCAGCAATTATAAGATCTTGACTATCAGCCATAGCTTCGATCTAAATTAGAACTGGGTTAATTAATTTTAAAATATTAGTTTTTCATTTGTTCTTACCTGAGCAAGGGCTATTTCAACCATTGGTGTGACGTACAAACATTGATGGAAAAGTGGAATTGCATCGGAAATGATTAGAGGTTCGTTGCGCCCAGATGTGTTCTTCTCAGCAAGTAAGATCCCATTAATAGCACAATGGGGGTACTTGGCAGCATGAAAAATCATTTTAGCGTATGCTTTTTCCGATATTTTATAATCATCCATTATAATTAAAAATTAAATGATTTAGGAAATTTGTTCAATTAAAATTAAAATTTTCAATGTTTTCGTGACGTTTGTCAAATGTCAGTGCTCCGTTCTTTTTCTCTGCAATATTAAGCTATGGACATTATACTCCTAAGCCACATGAGCGCCAAAGTGCAAAATAGAAGAACTATTCTGTAATAGGAAGCAGCGACACCTATTTTAGATCTAAATACAAACAGATTGATTTTTATTGATGTTATTTTCCTTTGATACACAAAAGATGCTCTCAAGATTCAAAAGAAGTTTTCAGACAATTGTCTGACATTGTAAAAAACACAAAATTCAAATATCAAACTCAAAATGCTAGTACCTAACCTACATATTTAGTTATATTATCAAAGTTGTGAAAATTATTTGCAATTAAAAATATTTTCAAAAAAAAATTTACAAAATATTTGTGTTTTTATTTGTTTATTTATCATTGTAATTGTGAGTGCAATAAAAATTAATCTATTTTCGAGAGGTCGTGGGCTCGGCGGAGGAATGGAGGTTGAAGTCGGCTCAGCGTTCGCGTTCTCATGTGGTCCACATGATGTTTTCGACAAAAAATTAAAATTTTCATTTGTGTAATAGGATTGATTCCTTCCTTACAAATGAATTAAAATTTAAAACCTAATACCTAATAATGAAATAAAACCTAACAATGAGGAATTATTTCTTCAGGTGTTGTTAAAACTCTTAAAGTAGAAGTTTTCGTTTTCTAGTTTTCAATTCCTGTGCTTAGCCATTCCAGAGATCAAAGTGGAGATTCTGATCCATTAAGCTTGTCAAATTCTCTACTGGAAAGGGGTTGTAAAATGTCAATGCAGAAACCAAAATAAATGAAACATAAAAAAATTAAGTTTCGGTCTTTCCAGAACATCTACCCATACATCAAGTGCAATTCTGCGCAAGATGATACCTAAGATTAGTTACTATGGTTAAAAACCACATTCATGAAACTGGTCTTGTAACATCTTCCATTTTATTAAAAAAAAGACAAAGGCGTCATATTTTAAGGATCTTTCAAACGTGGCATATTTTAAGGATCTTTCAAACGTGGCAACAAGGAAAACAATAATAATAAGGTGTTGTTTTCAACAACTCTCCTAAAAGTTGTTATTACCTTTTTTTTATAACGTTTTTCTTGCTTTGCTGATTTCTTATTGACTGACTGATTTTCTGCGAAATGATTCAACATGAGTAACATACTCGTAGTTTGTATACCATTTGTTAGAAATAAAGCTTTTACTTGAAGAGTCAATCAAGAATCATGCATCCTTTTGACTTGAAATGAGTAAATCTGGAGATAAGGTTATCATGAGTAATGTGGTTCACGATTAGTTTGAGTTGCAGCTGAGTAAGTATTTTATGTGATTGCACTTTCATGTAACATTCAAACAAAGCAGTTTTAACCCAATTTAATGGTTATGTACAGACATTGTTTTTATTTGACTTGGTTTCTTATTTGTCTGCTGCTTATTGCTTCACCATGAGGCTAAACCTATGGGTTGACAAGAGTGACCTCAAAGATCGAAAATACTATCAACAATTGCTTTCAAATATTGTTAATACGCAAGCAACTATTATAAACAGAACATTGTAAATTTTATTATATTACTAGCCCCTCTTTCTTTTATCATCGCTAATTATTCATATACATAGATCATTCTCTGAAAATAAAATAATACGGATCAGAGTCATGTAAGTCTTTACATACCATCTCTTTTTATCTTTTTATCTTAATCAAAATAACACCAAAATTCTCTTTTTATCAATCCGATACGGATTAGATTTCCAAAATAAAACAATCATATCGTACCACCTACCGGAAAGGGCTGAACAACGTCGATGGGCTATTTATTTTCTTTTCTTTTTGCAAATTAAGAAATGTTTTAAATTATTTCACTTAGGAAAAAATAAGAATACGTGAAATCATTTTAAAAATTAAAAAAACAACCTTTTTGCAAGTTTTTAAATATTTTACTTTTTTTTCGAAAATTTCTTTGACTTTTTTACTCCACTTTAAATTTTACCATATTGATTTTTTTATATCCTTTTGAAAGTTAAAATTGTTTCAACAAACCAGATTTCCGCGTAAAGTTTTCTCTCTTTCTATATGCACAATAATGTTCTGTGCTTTTATACAACTTAAAAATTAGAACAAGTTAATTTTATTTTGAATGAAAACGTTACGTTTGAGAGAGTTTTACGAGCTATTGTTTTTATTTTTTCACATCCATTTATTCATTTTATTTAATTAGATAAAATAAGATAAAAAAAAATATAGATTCTTACTTCTCAAAAAAATAACAATTTTGTATAAAAGTTTTGCGTCTGCAGCTTATTAATTTAAAATAAAATGTATTACCAATAAAATTGAACTTTAAAACAACAAAATGAAATTTTGATAAGAATACAAAACATACATTATAGTATTAAACTCTAGTGGGTTTTAGATCTTTCCTGTAAAGTTAATTTTATTTTTTCTAAATATTTCACAAAAAAAAAAAAAAAAAATATAGCAAGACATTGAAACTCACGCTACAAAATTTGGTATAACTGACGATGAAAGTAAGAAAAAACAATATGCAGATAAGGAACGAGCAAAATTAAGCATTTTTTATGTTTCCATTTTTTCATGGAATTATTCAAAAGTGTTTTCTAAAAACTTCTTAAGATTGCTATATACAATATAAATATGTACATTTATATTATTTACCAGATAAAATAAAATTGAATAATACTGACTAGAGAACACATTTTTTTTGTAAATAATTTGAAATTGTTTTGCGTATGTATAAGGTAAATACTAAAATTTATGACAAAACATTTTTTTTTTAATAAAAATACATGGCAATATTTTGCAACTTCTTTCAGCTTACCTCTCCGAAACCAAACACACCTCATGCTTAAAAGAATATCGTTGAATCCGAGCCCCGCCTTCAATGAGCAATTCTGGTTAATTTATTATATTTTTCTCTGATGAACAGTTCAAATGATTTGCATGAAACTTTTTAAAGTTCGAGTATGTACATACAATCTTCCTCATTTAGGTTTATCTATAGATGTTTTTCATGTATGGAACGCAATTTTTAATACAACAAAATAACGGTCATATATTGTAATGAAAAAACAAACAAAAATCCCTTGAATGAAATATACCATACAGCAAAACTAAAAAAAAGGTACGTATACGTCACAGTGAACACTTACCATTTTTTAAAAATTCATATTGTTTCTGAAATTTTCTAACAAAATTATCATATATGATAAAATGGTTTCCAAACAAAAGCCTTTGTCCAACAGCCAAGCAAGTACATTCCTATGTGTGATGAAAGACTGGACAAAATGTTATTCATAAAATAACTGATTAATGGATGTAGGCATTGAAAACTATATGGTTTTGGAATCCAATACGATTTGTCTTCGGTATTCAAGTCAAGGATTAATATTTATGTCACCTTATCTGAATCCGCCATATGACTTAGTTTTGTTTTAATTGATATTTCTACGCATTTTTGGAAATTAACTGATACCACCAGAAAAAAAAATATTTTTTTTTTTAAATTCAATATCTTTTTTTTTCACTTTTTTCCCTAATGACATTCTTGTTTTTGCATTTTTTTATTTATTCTTAGATCAATACATGAAATGTGAAAAAATATCTTAAAACCACATTTATATTAGGTATTCGTTTTTTTTTTGTTGAATATAAAAATATTAAAAAAAAAACTAAATGTGCAAAACTTATAATATTTGTACCTAATATATTTTTGTTTAAGTGCCGTATGAAATTATTTTTCCAAAACATAAACTGAAGAGTGGCGTTTTACTTTTTACATTTTATACAAAAATTAAAACAAGAAAATTCCTCCCAAGGGAACAACAACGTCAAATTCAGCACATATGAAGCATATAAACGTGCTTTTCAACATGTTCGAAACATTTCTTTTATTATTTCTAGAATTTTGTTAAATAGAATATTAAAAGAGCTGAATTTCGAAAGCAGATTTTATAGATATTTTTATCGTTGCCCAAACTTTAATAAAGAGGTTGGCTGGCGGAGATGATTAGTCCCCAGAATATAACCAACCCTTTGGAACTGTGATTTCAATATTTCTTAAAAAATTACTCAGTAATACATATTGTGAAATTCATACACCTAAACTTAAATCTTTTTTATAACCTTGCATCTCCTCGTCAAAAGCATTCATCCTTTTGTTTGAGCTTTTCGGAACTCTAAGAATTTAAGTTTAACATTTAAAAGAAAAATCAATGCCTTAAGTAGTATGTATGCATTATTGTACATATGCATATGTATATTTATTCATTTATTTAATTCTGTAGCAAGCGGTTTTGGAATAAGCTTTTAGAAATAGCTTTGAGTATTTCACGAAATATGATAACAAAATAAGGAATTCAACACGTCTGTTAAATGATTAAACGATAAATAATATGGTGCAAATAGAAATCTTTGCGAAGAAATCTTATTATCTTTGGAATTTTGTTTATTTTCAACATTTGAAATCTAAACTAAGCCAAAGCTACTACAAATCAAAACGTTTCTTTTTTTAAATTAAATGGAATAACCCAAAAATATGGCAATATTTATGAAGCACTTTTTTCAATAGAAGAAATATCATAGTTTTCTTATAATCCTCGTTTTCGAGTACTGATCCAAAGCTATACGAATAGGTTTGGGATGTAGTAATACCATGTGAAAAACCCCTGAAGCAAAAACTGCTTATACTGTCTGAGATGTTTTAAATTTTTTGTCCGAAACATTTAAGCTCATTTCAAAACCAATTTTGAATTTTTTTTTGAAATTTCAAATGATATTTTTTTTCCAAAATCTTCGAATGTTTATAATTTTTTAATGCTTTCGCACACAAAATTGATCGAAATTAAATAAACTGAAGAAGAAAAGCTTGAAAATCCAACTTTTTCGTCTTACTCATCATATGTAGTTATGTCAAGTTTGATATAAATCTGGATTTTTTTACGAATGCAATACATGACATAAAGCACCTATAGTAGCAAGTAAAAAGAGATTTTTCAGCTGACAATAACTACAATAGTTCCGTGTTCTATTTTCCTAGTACCTATAGGTATATCTCTAGTCTAATATTTAAAAAAGTTTGAATTTTTTAAGATTGTGTAGTGTAAATAATTTTAAGCCTAAGGCTATATATAAAGATTAAATAAATACCTAAATTAACAGAGAAGATTAATAAGGCTTTGAAAAGATAAAATGTTTTTTTTTATTGTGGTAAGTATGATTACTGCCCCTTCAAATAATGCACAAGATGTTTTAAAATTTCAATACCTACGATTTTTATCTTTTTGTGTTTAAATATGTACATACCTGCAGTTTTGCACGCACGCATTTTCAGAGTGCGTGCCAATGTTCAAGTTTAGATATATTTTATTTCTTCTTCCCCCGGAATATCGATTTTTCCTATTTTTGTTTACAAGTCTTGCCTATGACGTCAGTTGCGCTAGCAGGGACGAGCCCCTTTTAAGTTTCAATGCGATTTTATTCACAAATACAAACAAAAATTACCTAAGTATAGCATATATGTATGTATTCAGGGGTATGGTCTGATTATGAACGCCTTGCCAAATGATTATATACCTACCTATAAATTTTTCTTCACGGCAAACAAATATATTTACACTCTTGATTTCTACATCATCTTCATCGTTTGACATCGTACAAATCGTGAAGGTCAGAATCCAGTCTAATTATAGCTTCATACGTAAGTTGCAATATTCGATTGGAGTTAAATTTAAAATATTTAGTTAAAAATATAACTGTGCGGTTTCCAAATTCAAAAGAAAAATATATTGTTCAAATAATTCACAGTTCGTTGATATTACATCTTCAATAATAAAAGACTAAAAATAATACCTTGCCATACAATCAGGAAGTATAATCTTTATGAACGAACCACCATCGACGACAACGTCCGAGCGACCGGTGTAAATGAGGCAGCATTTTGTAAGATTGCAACCCCCTTTTTGCCAATTGATGTTGATAACACACATCTCATTGAAGCGAGAATAGTCAGTGTTCAGTGTGTATGCGATGATGTATATTTTTGAATTCCCTAAGCTTTTTCCGTTAACGTTGACGTTGGTTGGCGCTGGGGCCATGGCGCGGCGCGAGCACACATACAAAGCCGACTATCTCGTCAGAACTTGGTTCTGAGCAAATTTGTCTGATTGAACGAATGTGTCTTCCAAGCGGCATGACACTCCGTATCAAGTATTTGCGAAGTGAAAACGTTACGACAAATTTGATATCAACGCAGTTGTGTTTCCGCCGCCGTGCTGGACAGGAAAAGAACAAACATATTCATTTGAAAAAAAAAAAATCTTTTTATAGGAGTTGTCATTCTAATAAAATTACACAAGTTCCTGTTTAAATACATAATATAACCAAAGAAACTTCAAGGATAATACCTAGATTTTTATTTTGAAAAAATCGAAAAGAACTCTTTGTTTTAAAAATATTCACTCCAATTGTGAATATTTATTTTAAGAAGTGATTAAGTGCGTTGTTAATTTTTTTCTCACCGGAAACCAACAAAAGATTCAAATAAAAGGTAAGTTAAGCATTGATTATTATATTTTCATACTAGGCAGTGTATGTTTTTTTTTAAATATTGTTTGTTTGTCTTCTGTAAATTATTTGAATATGTACATACATATTTACTTAAGACCAAGTGATATAAAATATTTAGTTCAAAGTTCCAAACGATAAAGATCCCACTATCGCATATTTGTGATTAAAAGTGTCGGTTTTTTTGGGAATTCATAATTTGCCTGTATTGTTTAAGGATGGGAATGGCATGTTTTTAAATAGGTACATAAACATGAACATAATTTCCAGTTACGCTATAATCCGAAATTTGTCTGCTCTAAAATCAATGCAAACATATGACCTTCAGAATGACAAAATTTTTCTGAAGAACAGTTCTTGACTTTATTGTTTTCCCACAATTTGTCATTATTAAGGGGAACTACAACTTGTACTTTCATTTCATATATAAAGAGCTGATTGAAGTGTCCTAAGAAGTTTACCTTTGTGACTAAATGGGAATTCACTCACCAGTTAAACGTTATTTGAATATTAAACAAAATTTTTTCAAGGTGCAAGAAATCTACTCGTACAGACAGGCAGACGTACATCGAATTTCCAATGAAAACTTGCTTCCTAAAGGCAGTCGGCAGCTATTTGATTGAGTAGGCGTAATATAGTTAGTTAATGATTTAGTTTAATTAAATTTGCAAATAAATCACGTTTACTTAATCATGCATCGAATGAGACTAATATAGAATGGAACATGGAAGTTAATTTGCTAGTTCAAAACGAGGAAATAGTAAATTTAATTTTTTAAATTATTCATTCATGAAGGAATAATAGTCACACTTACGAGTAAAATTTGTGAAAGGAATATTGAACAGTACAATCGATGTAATATTCTTCTGTAGATATACATTTGCGGAAGGAGTCTGTTTTGCTTGTAAAGAAAAATAAGCTATGTATAACTTTCCATATAGATATCTATTTGGGCTATACACATGTGGGTTGAGTAAATAAAATTGCAAAAACTGGAAATCCACACAATATTTATGCCTCTAGATTAGATTAAATACATTTGTTATACTGTTTGATAAGCATCTGCATAGTGCTGTAAATATTAATTTAACAGTGTTTAATTAGTTAAAAAAGAAAACAAGCTATAAAATCGAACAAAAAGAGTTTGATTAGTTTAATTGATTTAATCTGAATCAACAATTCGCGGGAGTATTTA
This sequence comes from Syrphus vitripennis, assembly GCA_958431115.1. Lineage (NCBI taxonomy): Eukaryota > Metazoa > Arthropoda > Insecta > Diptera > Syrphidae > Syrphus > Syrphus vitripennis. The sequence continues at coordinate 524,293 of OY288109.1, read as the reverse complement.
TGACCTATTGTTGATATTTTGTATGTTGCTTAACTTCATCCTTTTACGGGGATACAAATTGTAATACATACATAATATGCACTCAAAGAAAATTAAGTAACTATCCTATTTGTATGTAGTTCTGTAAAGAGTTCACAATAATATCCTTTTCGCAGTTATTTAAACTATTATTATTAAATTATTATTATTTTAATATGTACATATGTACTTAAGTTTGATTTTTTTTAGAATCTTGTGGTTTTTTCAAACTTTCCGCTCAGAGCTGTACAACTTTGGAATTTTCTTTATTGTTTTCTAATATATAGGTAGCTGCCTAATTCAGACACAAGAATAATTCGTAATATTAAAAGGGTTTGAATTTTAAGTTAATATATACCATTCTAAAATAATTTACATACATACATATTTCTGTACAAATTGCTTAACTTCTAAAAGATTCACATCTATACATTATGTATGTATAGATTTTGAGTTGTAGCTAAGTCACGTTAGTAAATTCCTCATATTGTAATAAACATTACAATTTAAGCACGCTTTCTTTTCAACTTTTCTAATTACCTGTATATATAGATGAGTATACATATATTTCAGAATATTAATAAAAGATTCTCGTTTGGTTTTTCATTTAAACATTTTCAAGCAATTAAAATTAAATTGTTAAAGCTTGACAGAGGATAAAACGCAGTTTATCTTAGATTATCCCTATTAGATTGAATATGAAATAACAAAAGCAATAAGTCGCAAAATAAATATTATTGCATTTTTCTATAAGTTACCTATAATTTACCTGAGGGGAATTACATGCAAATAACGTTTCATATTCGATGACGTGTTACTTGCACTGCACTGTTAGGAATATGTGAACTTAACTCTGGAAAAACACCCACAAATTGATAATTATTATGAATTTGTCGTGTTATTGTTATTGTTTTTTTTTTCTTCTTTTTAATTTTTTTTTTTGAGGTAAGCAATTCAAAGAAAATGACTGAAAAGGGGGAGTATAAAATATATTAAAGTCATTGCACTTCGATATAAATGTAGGTATTTTGTATATGCATACCTTTTGCCTATCTGTAGGTCTTTTTTTTTATTAAAAATTAAAAGTGAAAACCATTTGGAACAAATCAGTCAAATGAAATTCTATGCTGCCAAGTATCATTATGCGAGTTGCATGTTGCTGGGTCTATAATACGGTTTCATTAATTTGTTAAACATGCAATTATAATGTCATAGGATCTTATTTCTATTTCGAACTTCTGCATAATAATGAATAATATAAGTATAGATATGGTATTTATTTTGTTTACAGTAAATGTATTCATAATATTTCCGCATTTTCGAATGGTTATCTTGGTAAGGAACCACAAAATATTTACAAAATATATGAACCTTACACGTGTGGTCTAGAGATTAAAATTTGAGAGTATTTCAAATGAACTTCGAACTTTATTGTACTATGTACATGTTTATTTCTCTTATTATTTAGCTGATTTGAAAGATATTTCCAATTATTTTTTTATTTTAAATGCTTATATTGACTTCATAATCATAAATTTATTTGACACAAATATTTACGGTTCAAGTTTAATAACAGAGTCTGATAAGAAGCTTTAAACTGAAATATTTTCAAAAGTCTTGAACTTTTACTTAGGTTTTCTGCGATTTTGTTATCATCGATTTATAACTTTAACGTCACAAAATGCTAGTCAAATTCCAGACGTAGACTGTAATCTCGTGAAGTTTTAACTATCAAACGATTCTATGTATGTCGTTTCGACAATTATTATTGTTTTCTTTTTCAGTTCTATAGAGAAAAATAGGGACAGCTTTGATCGAAAGACGACACACGTCGTTAAATCGTAAAAATATATTTATTTTATGTGATCAAGCTTAGCTGATATAAATTTATTTTAAAAAAAATGTTCAAAACTATGAACAAGCTGCTTGGTGCTGCATGTGCTTAAATAAATGTTCTTGAAGTTCAAACGCATCAAACGTGCCTTGATACTAACCCTCTCAATAAAGCTTTTATATATGTACATCACTGCACGCTTATAAATTTTTGATTAGCCGGCATCAGAAAGAGGCATTTACCAAAACAAACCAGAAAAAACGCGGAAATAACTAAAGAATGTTGAACTTTTTTAGTCAGGTGGTGCGTTTTATTTACCTACACTCGACAGTGACATTGTGTTCCCAAACAATGTAATAATAGTACATTTTATAGATCAGCTTTTTTTATTTTTAGTTTCTATAGGTATAGTGAATTGCACCCTAATATTTAAAAAATATAAAACAAATTGCATTGTTTGTTTAAGCTTTCTTAATGAACGACAATCCAATAGGGGAGTAATGCCTATAATGGAGCACTCTGTTACCAAAACAATTTACAACGTTTTTAAGTAATAATTAAAAATTTTAGAAATACAAAAATTAATGTTTTGAAGCGTATATATTTATATAAAGTAACTTTATAAACGTTAAAGTTTAAAGATTTGTTTAGTTTTACACATCATTTTAGACCAGTTTGCTCGATTTCCTAGGAAGAATTTTGTTGAATATTTTTCGATGCGCTTTTTTTTAATATATAATTCTACAACAAATATGTGCCAGTGCATTGTATCTTCACCAAGTCTAACTGAACCATGATCTTTTGGAATAAGTGTACATACACAAGAAGGTACATAACTGCAACAACTACTTCATATTTGTACATCCATATGTATATACCGATGTAAGTTTATTTTGTTTTGATTATACAATTATTTAGAGAAACCGTAGCAAATTGAATTCCGTAAAGTACTACGGGCACGTGCTCTTTGACAATCGTGAATTGATTTTAATTGAAATCAAACATTCGAGCGTTGATTTAGTCCGATTTGCATTCACAAACGATAATATATTATTGAACTTGAAATGTGACTAAATCTAGGTGTAATCAATCGAAAATAAGCATTTCAAACGTCAATTAAAGCAAAACAAAAGTTCTTCATATGGTAAACAATAATAAATGTATTGAAGAACGAAAAGCGAATGACGTGCCCACAATTGAGAACCAATGGAATTGAAGATCGACTTGCGTTATCAATTTTCTTTTTGTTCTCAATAATATTACATATAAGTAATATGGGATTGGGAATTTACGTATGGAAGTATCTCATGAACTATTATGCAATTGAAACCACACAAGATGCAGGATTTGTGTGTGTTTTTTTTTAAAGTTGCTTGTAACAAAAGGTGTCTTGGGTTATTCTTACAGTATTCACCTGTTGTAGTTGCGGAATTTTGCGTTTTCAATTAAAATTGATTGGTTAGTAGATACCACTCATAGAACATGGGGATTTCCTTTATAGCATCGAATAAAATATCTGTTAATGCAATCAAAATCGAAATGCGGGTAGAAAGAAAAAAACGTGCTCTGATGAAAATTCCCATTAAATACCTAAAACAAGAATTAACAACACGTTTTACTAAAACAAATAAACAAAGTTATAAACAAGATTAATTTAAAACGTAGTTTAAGCAATATGTTAGCTATCAAACTGCAAGGTAATTTACATCGAATGCTTAATCAGAAAAGGTTACAATTCTATTATTGATTGGATAGGAAATTTTGTTTATGATATTTTTCTTTATAATTGATAAATCAAATTATGATGACACTGATGACGTCCTTGCTAAGAAGTCATTTTTCTGCATGCAATCAGCATGATGCAATACAAAATTGTATTGCTTTCTTAAAAGTTTTTATCCTACAAGTAATGATAATTTTATGTAAATAATATTTTACAGCCTTAAGGCGTAGCGAACAACTGGTATATGTAGCTTCTATTGGTTGGAGATCATAAGAACTGTTTTCGAAATTGCCTTTAAAAGCTTCGGGCTTATCCTATCTTATATTTATAGTGGATAGACTCCAGGATAAGTTGGATCAGATCTAAAAAAAATTATAATTGTTTGTTTGTTTTATTCTAACTTGTATAGTATAAGAGAGGTCATAATGTCGATTATGTTCTTGTTTGCAGTAGATTAAATATAGTTTTTGTTTGCAGTACATAATAGGTACCTTGCTTTTGCTTTTCCTCTACGATGAGTCAAACCTGGACTAATTAAATAGATAATTTTGACATATTCTGAAATAAAAACAGTAAATACATACTTACCTAATCCTTAATTGTTTTGGATATCATAACAATGATTACAAAATCAATTAAACATTCTTATGTAATGTATATTTCTATGTAATCTTCTGTTATTTAATGTTTTTACAATATGTTTTTTATACGCTAATATTAATTATTATCTAAAAAATGAACCATAAAACTTAATCAGTTTAATTATTTAAAGAAATGTTATGTTAAGTAACATCAAAATAATGTGAAACTTTGTTTGTTTTTTGATCAAGTTCAAACGGTTAGGTAGGGAAATTTGTGTGGATAAGGGAAATTGAAAATTAAATAAGGTGTTAACATCAAGAAATTTCTATTATTAAAAATTTATTTATTTATTATTGTATAACAGTTTTCAAAAATGATTTATATTTTTATTATTACTTTTATTAATTCATTTTCTCATTGAAGCAAGATCAGCAAGTAAATGTTTTAAAAACTAACTTTTGAAATATTCATCTGTACATTATTAATGTACTATACATATGTGTACAATTGTACATATGTACATATGTTTAATGCTCTTGTCAAATTAAAGTCATTCACCGAAAGCCAGATGGTCTGAGGATGAAAAGAATTTTAGCACAGTATTTTTAAGTTAGGTTAGTTTTTTTTTTGCTAGTTTTTGAGTAAAATTTGATATTATCTTATATATTTGAAAGTATGCGTTTAAAAACCACCTGTTTTTTATATTTGATTTTATATTCCTATTGTTTCTAGATGAATGCAATCAAAATTTAATTTTTTATTCAAATAATAGGCTTTTGTGTGAAATATTGAAAAGAAATAAATTCTACTCACATTATGATCGGTTAAATGTTCTTTAAAATTTTGGATTATATCAGTATTTCAGTAAAAGGCTAAGGAATTGGTTGGTTTATATACTTAAAAATGTTGATATTCACCTTATTAAAAGTAGGTACCTAACTTATTTTAATTATTATTATTTATATATTTTTATTTTCGCTTAAAGTATACCTTGCTTACTTAATAATAATGAAATAAAAAAACGAATTGTAATGAGGAAGTGATATTATAAAAATATTTAACCAGAGAAATAAGTGAACACTCGTACACCCGTAGTAGATCACACAGCAAGATTTCAGATAAATAATTGTTCTTAAAAAACAAAATTGAGCACAATTTGTTCACAGGTGAATATCAACTTACTATATCCCATACAGTTCAAATATATCAATATAATCTGAACCCATAATGTTTTATAACCCATTGTTGATAATATGATTCATTTATCAAACCAATTTTGCGTGATCAATCTATCAGGAATTAAAAAAATGTTTTACGAGTAATGTTTGCAAAGATAAAGACTCTCACTAAATAAATCATAGGCTTATATTGCTGAAAAAAAGAGAAATAAACACACAACTTTGTCGCATGCAAATGCTCTTATAGATTCAGTGGTTTTGAAAATGTTGCGAGGATACATTTATTTGTGTTCTAAGGTTTTATATTAATTTTTAATTAATTTAAGCTCTGCAAACTGTCGAAAGGAATTTCGGTGTTCTATATTGATATATGATGTCATATATGAGTACTTTATCATGTCGTAATGCCACCAACTCACAAATTATAAATTAATGATGTTATAAAATATTGCATAAGTTATAGCGAAACTATACAAAGTAATAAAGTATTTGTTTTATAGATCAGCTTATATTCTTTCTTAGTTAGTTATTGAATATTTAACTTAATTAAGTGAAAACAAACTTTTTTTTTTAAATAAACAAAAAAAATATTTATCTCTGTCAAAACACCAAACAATTTGATAAAGCTGGGTAAATAAAAAAAATTCAAAAACATTCCATAACATAAAATGTCATTCATACTCGTAGCTGACGTAATGAATTGTTTTATTTTTATATAAAATTTTCATTGTCAGTGCAACTTTTATTTTAGAAGCAAATTAATTTACAGGAAAAATCTATTGAACAATATTAATACATGCATATATGCATAAGTCTTTTAAAAATTCAAATTCAAAATATTTTATTTAAAACGAAATCAATCAAATTCCCTATATAAAACATCATTCTTCAAAATGGCGGCTTAGTATAACCGCAATAATAATTTGTAGGTGCAGCTTACCAACCATTTCAATTGTAAAATCTCAAAAGTCGAAAATACTATAATGTTTTCTACTGCTTTGTTAAAAATGTAATTGCAAGAATCAATTTTTGAGTGGCGGCTGAATGCGAAAGGCCCTAAAAAACTCTCCAGGGTTAAATTTAATCTCCACATAGAAAAACTGGATCTATAAAATATGTGAATGATTGACAAAAATTTTAGGTCCTCTCCATTCTATAAATTTTTCTTAATATTCGTGAGTCATAACAGATGCTTAAAACAAAAGTTAGATTACAATGTCGTTAATGTCTATAATCAGCCTGAATATCTCCTTGGAAGTGCCTTGCAAATCCTCCTAAAACTATAGTAATTCGTTAGAGCTTTATTTACCTATGTGCATTTAATTGTATACAGTTTGTTTTGACGTAACTGTAAGATGCAACCGTAACCAAATTTAAAAGAAAAACTATTTAAGACACATCACGTAGTAAGTTGTTTCACTACGAGTATATAAATTGAACAACTATTTGACTAAGTTGAAATTTTAAAATTAAGTTCCTTTCCTTAATAATTTAAACTTAATATGCAATGAAAACATTTATTTATTGAAAACCACAAAAATAGTATTGTTGTTTCTTATTACAAAAACAATACATAACAATGTCTGAATAGATGTCTATATTGAGAGTACATAATGTATGAATATATTCATACCTATATACAAAGTAAATAAGACTTCAATGAAATACAAACACATTAATAGCTTGTAGTAAAGATGAATAAATGCCGATGCATTTAAAATTTTATAATATGCAACTGTGCTGATAAGGCAACAATAATATTTGTTTTACCATACAACTCAGTGTCAGTATGGTGTCATGACGAGTCTTGATCTATCTTTTGGTGTAGGGAAAGTTGAGGATGATTGTATTTTTTTTTCTTTAATTTAAATGGAAACATTTTTTATCAATTGTTTACACTTATTATCATGTTATTGAAAATAATATTTTGGGTACCTATAGTTCAAGAGCGAGGACAATAAATCGAAAATGATTAAAAATGATTTAAGTTTTATTTTATGTTTTAAATTCTTGCGAACTTACCGCGTATCTGATAATTAGATATAATTATAAATTTTTTTTTTCTCGACGCACTTAACAAAGAAATTTCACTTCTTGTGGTCATGTGAAAAGAAAAGTTTGAAATTAATGTTTTTATAATACTGACAAAACTACTTAAACTTTTCAAAAACTTTTGCATAACAATAAACTATTAAATTTCATATCAAAACTATGCAAAGTATAGAATTATCGAAGCCAGTAAACGATATGGTATTTACTTTATCACAACGCACATTACCAGTTTCTAGAATACTTTAATACATGTTAGAACGCATAAATACAAAATCGCATGTTCTCATTCAAAGATAAACAAAAATTATATTCATACTTAAAGACGGAAGCAATCTACTTGAACAATTTGGGAGAAGTGTATACTCTTACTAACATATGCTTATGCACTTAAATTATTTAACTTAATAATAAAACGTACAACCTGGTCGCATGCACTTGCTCTAAATAAAAATAAAATAAAATAATTTTTTAAAAGTTCGACTTAATATTAAAGCCTCTCGCAAACCAACGCGATTCTGTAGCAGCAACAATGACAACAATAATAATAACAATGTGTTTATTGTTATTTTTGTAGTTGTTGTCGCTGGCTCGGGTGTGCCTAACACAACAACTCCAAATTGTTTTCATATTTGCTGTTAAATTATGCTGTTAATATAACAAGTCAGATTTTTTTGCAAATACAAAACATAGCCTAAGTCACATAAGTAGGAACATACTGATGTGAATGTACATCGCAAGAAAAAAATAACTTGCATTAATACGAACAAATCAACAATCTGAGTACACCATGAACCTAATTGTTTAATTTCCTGCTTGAATAATTTATTACGCATATACACCATTTTTTTTTATTGTATTCTTAATAGGGATGCTTAATATTGTGACCAGTGCTTTGGCCGCTTTTAAAATTTGACTGATTTTGTGGAAAATACAATGAGCTGTTTATGATTTTTAAATAAACGAGCAACTCACTTTTTCTTCTTCAAGAAATGCATGGTTTAATATTAATTTTTAATAAAATTAGTTTAAATATTACATATGTACGAGTATAATATCTTTTTTTCAAAATGTATTCCAAATAAGGGAAACGAATGGTCTTAGGAAATTTTTTTCTTTTAATAACCCAAATATTCAATTGTTTTGCTAAATAAGTTGAATTTATTTATATTTTTAGTTAAATATGTGTTTGTGATTAAAGCATAGTCTACCAACACCAATTAGCGTTCACAGTTTAATAAAAATCACTTCCGTAGTAGTAGTAGTTTTTTTTTTTTTGAAAAATTGTATACCAGGTTTGAGTAAATTAAGCACCATATGGGTTGCTTACGCCGTCATAACTATTGATTCCCTTGTATGAAGAATAAGCGGGTACTCGGGGTACATTGTTTCGTTTAGCAAATAAAAAACACAAAACTTATGTAACTGACCCAATAATCAGTGAAACAAAACAAATTTAGTATAGTGTATCACTGTTTAATAGTTGTAGTTTTGTGTCTTTTAAGTCTTTACAATATTATATTGTAATTACTGATTATGATTAATTGTCGCATTAAATTTTACCGTATTTCGAAATAATTTTTATACAACTTTGTATATAGCAAAAAAAACATAACATAGCTTTAACCATCTTTACTAATTATCCTTTAATCATAAAAATAATTCTGAACAGAAGAATTACCAAATAATCAAGTAGGTACATATTTCGAATACAATGCAGAAAAAAACATGCATTACCATTAATATTCATTAAATGAAATCGATGTGCATAAATGAACAAAGGAAGTCTACTCTTGAAAGACGATTGAGCAGAGTTGTCGGCTAACTCCTTAAGTCCTTGAATTTCCTATAGAGCAGAGGCCATCAACCTTTTGCTGTCGTTTATACGTAATCATATTACGTACCTCAGTGTATATGCGCAAAATGTATGTACCTATAAGTCGTCGCTATCCGTCCATTCAATGCCTATAAATGTGGGATCAATGAGAAAAAAAGTGGAACAAAAATATGGTCCTGTTTGCATTTATATATTGTTTTTGTATTCTCAACAATAATATAATTTTATAAAGCGGAAACTTGCTCTGATGTGCGTAACATAATAATAAAAAAAAATACTGAACAAAAAGATAAAGAGCGTGTTGTGGCTAGTCGCAATACATATAATGGTTAGTAAATTAATATCAGCTTTTCAATGATCTTTTATTATTCTTATACATAGAATGAATGATGTGGGAAAGCAAACGAAGTTAAACTTAAGTAGATGTTTGTATGATTTTTTTTCTTAATAAAATGTTTACTTTGAAGATAAACTGTTGTAATAATGATTCTGTAAATTCATCAATAAAATATAAATAAATGGAGTACAGTGTACACATGACAGTAACCGTTCGTTACAATTAACTTAAATTATTCATAAAAGCAAAGAAATATTACTCAAATGGCTTAATCATTGCTTACGCCAGTTTTATCTGTCACTTATGTACATATATGTATATTTTTGGTATTTTAAAAATATATAGTATATGTATATCATATTATTTGTTTCCATGTAAAATTGATAACTGGAAAAATAAATAAATTGCTTAAATTCACTTTATTTTCCAAAATTTGACAAACCACAAAGTGCATGGTTTATATATGTATTTATACGAAATTAATTTGCCTTATAAAACTGACTTTACCGCGACAGTTTAAAAAAGCGAAATTTTCTGAAGACAATTTATTCGATGACGACAACTTTTTTAGTATTACCAATGGAAGTGAACTTGCATTGCTTTGTTTAATTTTTTAAACTGACAGATCTAAAAGCTTACATATCCTTATTTCCTTTCATGTTATATTGACAGCCAACGAAGTTGCCCTCTGTTTTTGCATTCTGGATTGGCACGTTTTCATTTTTATTTTCTATGATTTTTAAGTGAAAAAAATTAAAATACAATTGGACTATTTTATAAAAATAGGTACGTATCTGACTTACGAATAAAAAGGTGGGTATGGGAAGATAATATATGTATACCTACTGCTCAAATGAGTCTTAATTCTGTTTAGTTTGAAGAATTATTTATAGAACCGTTTCCCATTTATGCTGGCATGGTATATAAATCGTTCGTAGACTTTTTCATCAATATGGGCTAGGTACCTATATCTCTTAAACGCATTTTATAGTAAAAAAAAATATTTTTCTTGCTGTGTAGCTACATATGTATGTATATAATTTTGTCTATTCGATTTAAGACTATTTTCGCGATACGTTTTTGGAAAATTGCCAACAAAAATTTAACCTTTCTTCAACTTTTCAATGAGAAGATACAGAAGGCGTGTCTTCCTTAGTTTGTTTATTAAAATATTTCATAATATTTGTTTGTCATGGAATGTTAACACGAGTCTATTTTAGCTATTTGTTTTTTTTTTTTTAACTAATAAATACGATTATTGTTGACAAAAACATTTCGCATTTTTTACCTTTTTAATTTTCATCAAAAAAGAAACAAACTCTTAATTTGATATAATGTTGAGTTAATTTTGGTGTACATATGAATATAACAAGTACATGCCTATTCATATAAATTTCGTCAATCTTTTTGTTGTAAACAAATACCTATAAATATGAGAAATTTCTCATACTAAGTAGCTCGATGCATAATGGAGTAAATATTGTCATCTGTTATATACCTATTTATTGGGTTTGCTCTTAAATTAAGAAAAAGTACTTATGTAAGATATGTTATAATGCGCACTTTGTGAAAGATCAAATAAAAATTTATTTATAGAAATCCATTTATTCTATACCACTACTCATTGACACTTAATGAAGATTTTTTTTTTACTGAAAACAAAAAACTCATTTATGTATGTACAGTACATATCAAATCAACATATGTATGTATATATTTATACACATGTATGTACATATGTATGGTATATTGTATATGGTTTAAAAATACTCCTTGATCACTATCCCCATCTATTTTTTTTCTGAATCACAGTTTCGTCACAATATGTTTTTTTTCAGAGTCATAAGCAATTTTAAAAATAACTAAAGTTTTTATTTTAGCCTTGAAACGAAAGTTTTGCGAATGAATGATATTTATGACAAAAAAAGATTAATTCAGACATTTTATCAATTAAAATGCAAAATTAACTTTAATTTTTGTAATAAATTTATTTTAAATATTCTATTCTATATATGTATGTATGTTTATTAAAAATCAATTAAATTAATTTGTAAACGAGTATCTGCATAGCTTATAACAAATTACTTTTATCCAATATAAATTCTTTCACTTAATTTCATAATCTAAGATTAAACGGATCATTTGAAAAACCGAAAAAAACACCCTTTAGATATACTAGTTGAACTACTTGCCACGTGGAAGCGATTTACGAGCACCGTGTGAGCTATGTGATCTTCGAGAGAAGGATGGTGTTTTTAGCTATTTTATTGGAAGAGTTACCTGAGCGATGCTGGAATTGAAAATTGAATTGTATAGGTAGTAATATTTTGAGGAAACTAAAAATATGATAATTAGCAAATTTAATTTTTTTTGGCGGATGAATGCGATTTTTCAGTTAATCCAGCGTTAGCCTATAATCTCGCAAGTCAAAACTGGAACTTAATGATTTTTTTTATTTAAATCGCCACAGTAAGATCAGATAAATTTTTTTGTTGAAAATAGTAAATCCTAGGACTCTATATTATAGGTATATAAAATTTAATCTAACCTAACCCTCCACCACCAATAGGTTTGTTATTCCCCATCATCGTTGAAAAAAAAAATTGATAACAGTGTATCTCTATTAGCTCAGCAGCAGCGCCAGCAGATTTTCTATAAATAATAAAGTTTATCAACATCGTCTGATTGAAAGCAAATAGTTAACTTATTATTGAGAACAAAAAAAGGTACCACCTTGAAGTAGGTAATGGCTAATTAAAGCGCAACACTGATTGGCTGATGGAATGACTAATGGACTGACTAAATCTTTGTGCGGTTCAAAAAATTGTCCACTGACAAAAAAAAATTTCTTTTTGACAATTTTTTTTTTTGGAGGTCAAGACGTTCTTCAGAATTTTTTAGAACAATTGTTATTCTTGAAGTTGAAAAAACTTTCCACTTAGTTTTTCCGATTTTTTATTTTGTCAGAATTTTGTTTCACAATTTTTTTCTCAAAATTAAATTTTTTTTGACTACTTACATATGTACATACATACATAGTTGCTCAATTTTTTTTTTTTATTTAAAGTTTTGATAAAATTTTTGTTCGGCTTTTTTACAAAATTGACTTCCACCAAAATTTAACTCAATTTTTGCTCAATTTCTGTACCTCTGTGCATATATTTTATCGATTGGTTCCTTCGTCCAGTTTGTCGTTTGTGCAACCTATTCAAACAGTTTTCTATCTTACGAACAAAAATACCTAGGGAATAGATACAAGATACCTTACATCTTGGTTGCATTTCACTATCGTGACGTCAACAAAAACCGAGAGAATTATTTTGTTCTCCTAAACAAACGCGCAACACAAACATCACTTTATGATAAACAACGAGTATGCCAGAGCTACTATAGTTTTGCTTTTGTTTTTCTCTCTGCTTGTACAATCAAGTAAAAACGACCCCATTCAAATTTCCTATTCCTAGCCAAAAGCCAAGAGTTTTTCTCTCTGATTTGCTCACTCTTTTAATTCAGTAGATATTATGTGGAATGTAGATGTGGAACGAATACAAATTTGCTATTGGCTTCGATTGGGGGGCTGGTACTCGCAGTTTGGTCACGTCACAACTTTCCCGCGTCAGCACTTCTAGTTTAACAAAAAAGTCGTTACACAACAGTACCCAACAACATACGTCGATAAAAAAAAAGAATTTCGGAGTCGCCCACAACCTTCTGCTGTGTACCTTCGTACTTCTGTCGTGTGATATCGATAAATTTTTTAAAATTCGGGAGCTTTTATCAAATTAAGCATTTTATAACATCACTTAAGCCACTAGCTAGCTTAGCTACCAACCAATTAAAAACCTTAAACAAAGATTTTATCAATTCAGCTGCCAGTTGGTTTGGTTTTTTTTTTTGGTGTACCGTACCGTTTCCGTTGTGTGTTTTAGTCACAATCTCTTTTAGCCACTCTCCGTCTCCGTGGCTCTGTACAATTTCACTGAATCGAATTCGAACATATAATAATGACCACTTCCTTGTACTGGGTATCAAAAATAGTTTATCACCAGTTGGAGAAGCAGCACGTCAGTCGCCAGTGCGTGTACTAAAAAAAAAATAAAAAAGCCTCCATGAGAACGGAATTTTCCCTGTGCATACATTTTTTTCTTTTTGTGATAATAATTATATTTTTGCTTTCGTCTCAAATGCCTCAAACGTCTCGCAGCATTAAGAAGTGAATCGTGTTAAATTATTTAAAAAATCATTGTTGTGTCTTGTTTTGAGCAAAACAGTTGTGTTGCGTGTGACATTAAGGAGCAAATTCAAAGTCAAACTCTTCTGAGCATGCTCTAAATTTTTGGAAGGACATACTCCTCATAGGCGCTCTTTCCTTTGCATATCACAATAACTTTCGAAGGGCAAACGGTATATTGCCACCCGCACATTATAAGCTTTAATATTTAACATAAAACTCTCTTGAAGTCTGGTTGTCTTTTAAATTCTTGTGCTCGTTTAAAATTTATTTAAAAAAAATTCATAAATTATTGAAGTGTGAAGAGTTTGTATTATCTATTTGTTGGAAACATTCGTATGTTTTGAATTGTGTGTTTTTTTTTATTGTGTAAAAATAAATAATCTGTACCTTGCTAAATATTCAAAAAAATGTCTGAAATAAAAATGATTGAGAGTACAGAAGAAAGCTCACGGCTGCTGGAAACTACCAATCCGGAGAGCTATGGAGTCCGACAACCGGTTAAATTATCCGTTCAGGTAAACTGTTATTAAATTTTTTTAAATCCACTTCAATTTAAAAATAACTTGTTGAATTCGATTGGGTCAATCTGGTTTATTTTTATGTACGAAGATATTTTTATTATGCGCATCAGCGTATTTAATTAAAAATTTGGTTTAAAAAAAAGCCCTTATGTCCTCTGACGCATGCTAGAACTTTTTGCGTCACATATAACTTAAATGGATGCACTATTTTAACAGCAGCTTTACCTTCTTTAAGGTCAACCTTTGTTTAAAAAGCAACATACACAAATATACATATATGTATATATTCATGTACATATACCTATATGCAATGATTTTTATAGAACAAGCTTCTTGCATCAGATAAGGTAACATATAACTGTAGAGTAATTTTATAGTCATTCGGCTAACCAAAATAATTACAAATTAAGTACATACCTATTGCCTACATACCTAACTTGATTACAAATAAATTGCCTAAGTACATATAAAGCATTTGAGTGTCAGACCAAGGTGTGCGTAGATAACCATAAAATGTCTCCACTCAAGTAAACTATGTACACAAAAGCAGGGGATAATGTCTCCTATACCTATAGTAAGGTAATGAAAAATGTTGTACATACCTACTCTGCTCGTAAATTGTGCAATTGTTTATAATGCATTAACGATCAACCAATTCAAATTTGGCAGGGTAGGTAGATATTCAATTATTGCCAATAGTTACTAAGTTTTTTTTAGACATTCATTTAAAAGCTTTTTTTGTCAAAATTAGCTGTTGATAAAAACAAAAAACCTGTTGGGGAACGTCTTAATATTAAAATTATAATTTTAGCAACGTCTTTACCTTATAAACTTAATGCTACTCTGCCACATAAGTTGTTTTGTCATTTTTGAGGCACGCGGCATTGGATCCAAATTAATTCAATTTTACGAAAACCGGAATGAAATGAATGCAAATGCTATACTTACAATGCACTCATTAAACTTCATGCACTTACTTGAGCTGCTCTAGGATAGATTCAAGTTTAATGACCTACAAAAAGGCACACGCCCAATACCTACATATAAGTTAATATCTCAAGAATATACCAACAACTATACATAGGTAGGTGTTTCTGTCTGCACACCTAGTACCTGAAACCTATCGAAAAATATACCTATTCCAGTTTTAAATTGAAAATACTTTTTTCACACTCATTATCATTCGAATAGGTTCGACATTTTTTGTTGACATTTGGTCTTATTTCGTTTTGTATTTTCTCTATAATCATGCGTGTTATATTTATGTATGCTCTATTGGAAATTTTACAAAACAATATATATTCAAGTTATTCTTACTTACTACGTGCGTAAATTGTGTACGTGAGAGCACCAAATATCAGAATAATAATGTAGTTGCTTAAAAAAATGTTAATTTACTTTTAAATACTAATAATTCATCACGTGTGTCACTTAAATTAGACTCTTTTTTTCATAAATGAATTCTAACGAAGATTTATGTGCTTGTATACTTTGTCTATCTTCTTCGGTTAGTTACCAAAACATTTTACATTAAGCCAATTTCCAATTAGTATTCGCTAACTGATACAAATCTAAACTTACTTTTATCAGGACCCATTGACCTGTTTAAATGATTGGTAGTGTATTTATGTTATTCTTCAACATACACACAAGTACTTTAACTTGTTTACATTTGGCAGATGGAAAGTAGGTTTTATGGAAAAAAAATCGATATTTATTATTGCCTGAATTTGACTGCATACATTATTTTTCAGTATTTTACAGAAATGATTTTGTACGAGTATAACCTTGAAGCCAAAATTGAAAATATTTTTTTCTTGTAAGTAAGAATGTAAAAATGAATAGATGATTGTTGGAATCACCCTTATTGATAAAGGAAGGGTAAAAACAATGAATAAATATGTTTATGGCCTAAAATCGAATAACAATAACAAAAAAATAAAAATTATAAACACCACGTTTTTCCTTTTTTTTTTCTTTCAAAACACAACTTGTTAATAATTTTGCGTGCATGAATTAATTAGATAAATTAATTACATAATCTAAACACCGTATTTTTAATATTCTGAGATACGATTTTTGATAAGTATAACTCAAGTATAATCTCTTTTTGCTTTATTATTTAAAATTGAATCAGAGTATAAACGTATGCAGGTATGTTTGTAGATACAATGTATCTATTTACTTACCTAAGGTGTACCTACATTATTAGGAGTTTCGTACAATGAAACTGTTCTTGATTTTTTGGATGAACAGAAAACCCTCAACTTTTTTTCTGTTTTAAGTAATTTTTTTTAATTGCTCCTCCCGCTTAAACGGTTTAAGTTTGTTTATACAAAAAAATAGTTAGCTGTATTTTTACTGCGCAACACTCTTAAGTGCATTTAGAAATAAAATAAAAGGTATCGATGAAAGCCAATACTATAAGCGAAACTCCAAAATTGTAAGTATTATTCTAAAAATATCTCGGACAATATGGGGATACAGTGCTCTTTGATAGTTCTACCAAAAATTTTGAGTAATTTGATTCATGAAACACTATTTCCTGAAATATAATCAATGTTGCTGTTGTTAAAATAGTAACCAAACCAATATTAAAAAGACAAGGCAAATTTGTGAACAGCCAAATTTAGAACTTTTGAAATCTTCAAAATTTTGAGGAATTGATTGTTCTTAGGATTTTCGCTCAGAATTCGACCATTTCTAGTTTCGAAATAATTCTAAAACTTTAAATCAACGGAACTTCTTGAAATTCTTATCTATTGTAAGTATTCAATCGGATATTTTTCTACCATGTCTGGTATACTTGGTATACTAATCTAAAATCTAGCCTTGCATAACACAATCATCACAATTGATTAAATTATGAATATATCTTTAACAAATTTATGTGTAACTAAAAATGAATGCGTCACCCTCCACTTAAAAAATGCTTATGTTATCTCTAAAGTAGAGGTCAAAATGAGAATAAAGGAGACAACTAGGGTTCCCTCCACGTTATTTTAAAGTAACATAGTCAACCGCTGTTTCAAGGAAATACATTAATTTTGCTCGTCAAACTATAATAGAAGAAGCAAAGGTAATGAACGAAATTTTGTTCATTGTTTTTCGTGGTCTCAGCTTTGTGGGAATCAACATGAACAGTACAAAATTACGTAAAAAAAAATATTGTAAAAAATAATGTAATGTCACGTTCTGTTTTAAGATTTGTCCGATTTTATATAATATATGTTGTTCGGCCCTAATCACTGATTAAAAATCAATTCCAAGACCTTTTATTGTAATTTCGCCCATTTTATTCCGATTTTAATTGGACCATTGTTCTTTATTAAAATTAGTAAAAGTTGCATATAAACCAATCGAAATTAATATCATATTCTTTTTTTTTTGCAGGAACAAGAAAACCTACTCACTATGGTCAGTGGAGAAAATAAATCAAAAACATTTCGCCAATATGCTGCAGCTTTGGCAGCTACTGGGGGAGCATTAGCGGCTGGTGCTCTTTTGGGATGGACATCTCCAGCTCAAAAAGAAATACTCAGTCCTAATTATACAATTCCTATAACCGACGAACAATTCTCATGGATTGGCTCTGGCGTGACCCTTGGAGCGGCTTTCATATGCATTCCAATTGGATTTTTAATCAGCATTATTGGACGAAAACTGACTATGTTGTTATTGGTACTTCCGTTTACACTTGGATGGGCTTTGCTTATTTGGGCACAAAACTTCGAAATGATGTTCATTGCTAGATTTATTTTGGGTATATCTGGAGGTGCGTTTTGTGTAACGGCACCCATGTACACTGGAGAGATCGCCCAAAAAGATATACGTGGCACATTGGGAAGTTTTTTCCAACTTATGATAACAATTGGTATCCTATTTGTGTACGCTCTTGGAGCAGGCTTAAATGTTTTCTGGCTGAGCATCATCTGTGCTATGATCCCATTAGCTTTTGGAGCAATCTTTGTATTTATGCCCGAGTCTCCAACTTATTTGGTAAGATTTTCTTTTTTACAGTATTGTTGCTCTTACTAATTTTAATTTAAATCAATACTTATTGTAGGTGAGCAAAGGAAAGAATGAAAGTGCAGCAAAATCAATCCAATGGCTTCGTGGCAATGAATATAACTACACCGCAGAACTAGAAGAACTTAAAGAAATTGATGCCCAAATCAAACAAAACCCAGTTTCAATCGTTTCTGCATTAACTCGCAAGGTTACAATAAAAGCTTTGATCATAAGCTTGGGTCTTATGTTTTTCCAACAATTAAGCGGGATTAATGCTGTAATTTTTTACACAACCGATATTTTCAGGGTAATTTAAAATTACTAAAATATTACTATCGGCTTTTCTTATTCAATATTTTAACGTTTTTTTACAGGATGCCCAGACTGGAATCGACGAAAACCTATCTACCATTGTTGTTGGAATCATGCAAGTTATTGCCACTTTTATTTCTGTTATGGTTGTCGACAAACTTGGCCGCCGAATTCTTTTGCTAGCTTCATCAGCTGTTATGGTTATTTCTACCATATGTATGGGAGTATACTTCTTCATGCAAAGTAAAGATAAAAGCTCTGTGGATAGTCTTGGATGGTTGCCAGTAGTATCTTTGTGTGTCTTCATTGTTATGTTTTCAATTGGATTTGGCCCAGTTCCATGGCTTATGATGGGTGAACTCTTCGCTTCGGACATCAAAGGTGTTGCTGGCTCAATCGCTGGAACAACAAACTGGGTCTTGGCCTTCATTGTTACAAAAATTTTCTTAAATCTCAAAACTGCTTTGGGCTCAGGAGAGACATTCTGGCTGTTTTCTGGTATCACATTTATCGGCTTTATATTTGTGTATTTCTTCGTGCCAGAGACCAAAGGAAAATCATTGAATGAAATCCAGCAGTTGTTGGAGGGAAGAACTGTTGAAAACTCAACGCACGCTGAAAAGTCTCCACAATAAGTTAAAAAAAGTTTAAGTCCGCTGTCGCTATAAGCCATGAGTTTTTTATTTGTTTATATAGTTCTCTTTTTTTTTAATGTAAAAAGATTGAAGCAAACTATTATAATACCTAGTTTTTAAGTACCCAATGGCTTTATGCCATTTGTTATTGTTTTATGGATTTTATCCAAAAAAAGACAAATTATTTGTTAATGTTTCTCTAAAAAAATATTGATGCATACACTCATACATTCAGTTCCAAATTATACAAAATGTTTGGTATTTTAACTCTTAAGACTGAACGTCAGAATTATTGTTACTGCAATTCCCCAAGTTTTAATCAAGATGCAAAACGAACGAAAAGGATGACACTTTATACAAAATTATATTGAAGAAAGCATTTAGAAAGTGAACTTAACATATTCAATATGCATTTACTATATAATTATTTTTACCTTACACGATGTAACAAAGCATTTTCTGAATGTGTTTTTAGAGAAAAATGTGCATATTTTTGTAGATAGAGCGTATTTTTTTGGAAGTGTGGACCTTACAAAGAAACCAAATAATATAACCTATTAGTAAACAAAACTCCTTCTGATGTGTTGTTATTGTATTGTCATAAAAAATAGTAACATTGAGTATTTTTAAGTGACTTAAGTCTCTGTCTTTGTATCTAGAATAAATTATTTAGGTTTAAAATATTCTGTTTTATGAAAATGATTTATTTTTAAATATCTAATTATTACCTTTAAATATTAAACTAATTTGTCTGTATAAAATTGTTTTATTATTTTAAGATTGTAAACTAGAAAAATAGATATTTTAATTAGTCAACAAATAATAATATTATATAAATATATTGTAATGTTGTTATGTATCTCTCTTAAATAAAAATATTTATCATTTTATGTAAATTTTAATTCGTGTTTTAGTTTAAAAAAAATTCTTACAGCCATATTATTCAATATTGGACTAAAATTTGCTTTTAGTCGAAAATTAATCTAATGATATTAATCTGCCAATCGATTAAATAGTGAATATGCAGATGGAACTGGATTAAATAAATCTGGATTGATTTCTTAGTCTGGATTAAATGACTGAACAATAAAAAAGCTCTTTAATGATATTTTTTTTTATAATTTGCGCGCGCTCAAGGGGATGGTGTACCCTTTATATGTTTTTCAACACAGCGCGGGCGTGTATGATGATGAAGTTTTGAATAAATATTTCATTTGTATGAAAACTAAGAATCAATTAAATGCTCCAATAAAAATAATTGTGGTGAAATGTGTTGTTTAGAGTGAGTGCAAAAGTAGCGAAAGGGTCTTCTTTAATGGCTATGCAAAACCGGTGCGAAAATGTCGTGTTGACGAATAAAATAACAACAACGTGTTGTTTTCTATCACAACAACGTGTTGTTTTCTATCACAACAACGTGTTGTTATTGTTATTGTTGTTTCGTCGTCGTATCCGAATGTTGCGCATTGGTCTGGGTAAGCCTACATATATTAAAAACATATAAATCTTGCAGATTTGTTGAAAAGTAGTTATATTTCTAACGAAGTTTTAGTTGCAAACTGGAAGGTCAAGAATTAAATATCGGTTAAATATTCCTCCCGACACTTATATTGGTAATTTTTTTTTCGCTTTTTTGTGAATTTTAATTGCTATTGATAAATAATTAATAAACCTTTCTATTTTACTGATCAATAAATTATTACCACAACAATTTAAACTAATGGTTTTCTTCTGTGGCTGTGATTTCGGGACACATCTTGTCTATATTTGTTTATATATGAAACCCTACATTAATTTTTTTTTGTATTGTAGGTTATCTAGACAACTTTGTGTTGTTTTAATCCTATATAAAAAAAACAGCTGTAGCTACAAAATTCAAGCTATTTTAAAATATTTCAAATATATACATAGTAGTATATATTTGTTGAAATCTGAATGCGAGCAAGAAGTTTCAAACCTTTGTTCAAGATATTTGTATGGGAAAGAGTAAGAGTAAGAGTAAATTTTTATTGAGACGAATATTCTTTACATTGTACATTCTCTAACAGTTTACATTTAATACTTAGAGCTAGAAGAGTATGGCTCTACCATATCTGTTTGACGTTTATTTTGCCCCATGGCTTTTGTTTCATTTTGTTGTTTTGATATTGTATATACTATTCAATTATTTAGGGATTATATATCTTTTGCTCCCGGAGATATAGGTTTGTTCTTTTCTTTGAAGTTGGATTCATATTTACCTAAAATAACTTAAAACTAATGCAAGACAGAGAGCATCATGGCACTCAACCTGATTGAGCGATAGAGCTATAGGTCTTGCGGGTGCAATCTGGCAGTGAACAGGTTACAAATATGTACTTCTATTTGGATTATGTTTACACTTATACATTTTATGGTATGTTTTGTTGTTTTTATTTTTTTTTTGATTTTTTTTTTTTTTTTGATTCGTTTTTATTTCTATTTCAATATTTTCAAGATTCAGTTGAAAATACAAAAGTTTAAATTCAAATTTTGATATAATTTTTTTTTTCTCTTTTAACAGTTATTGACTATTATTAAACATATAAAACATTTCCTCTTATCCCGCCAGTAATAGGATAGAGTTAGAAAGGTAATTACATTTTTTTTTTTAGGAATGACATTTTTTTTTGTTTATTTTATATATTCTTTCATATTAATTTCTATAAGACAATGTTTCTCGTAAGATTTTAAAGCTAAGTGAAAGGTTATACAGATCATTTTTATTATTTTCAAAACATTTATTATAATGATATATTACAAAGTAGGTATTCTATACCTTTTTAATTTTATTTTTTTTTTGTATTTTTTTTTTTAACTATTTTCAATTAATTTTAGAATTCTCTTTTGCCTTAAAAAGATAAATACATTATTAATATTCCTTTATTTACCTTTAAATTTACGTTCTTTATTTATTTATTTTTTTTTTTCATTCTTTATATAGGTACCAACTATGTTTATTAATATTGAGAACATACAACTTATGCTTCCTGGAATGTCAGAAAATTTCAGAGTTAGATCTTTTGTGAACAAAAATAAAAAATAATAATAATAACTTTATTAGATTAACCACGATTCTGATTGCTTAAAGTCTAAAGTCTTTTGATAGAAATCAGTCAAAAGCAATATTTTTCCGGATACAGTCGTTACGTCAACTATTCCTGAATTATGCCTACTGGAGATGGATAGTTTGAACTACCCCACAAAAAGCTACTTTGTCATGAAGAGTTTCTTGCAGAAAACAAATATCGATATTGTTTTTTACAAGGATGTTTTGTTGATCAAATCTTCGGCTATGCCCGATCAGAGACGAAACGTTAAAAGTTATAATTTTTTAAATTCATGGCTGTGCCATAATAATTTCGTTTAGCATTTTCAAATATGCAATTCTTTTTTGTTCGATGGTTTCTTCATTGTTAACGTTGTTTAGAAAATGTCTCACCCTTCCTAATAGTTCAGGAACTTCTGAACCAAAAAGTGCCTGGGACATTCCAAACATTTCTGAAAGGGTACTCCTATTATCACGTATAAGAATGGAACCTAAGTTCGCCTTGGGTTTGGAAGTCGATCCCCTGGCTTTATCAGCGTAGGAGAGATTATACGTTTCATTTTCATTTTGAATTAAGGGTTGTGATTGTGTCGCAGACACAACTCCAGAGTTCAAATATTGGTTTTTAAGTGGTCTGCTTATATTACATAAATATTTTTCTCTTGCTTTACACCCGCCCCAATTAGCCGGATGTCCATACGTTTTGCAATTTACACAATATGCCACCGAAGTCTCATGTTTTTCGAGTTTACACTCCCCTGGAGCGTGTTTTACATCACACTTTACGCAGTTATATGCCCTGGCACAATTTTTTGCGACATGGCCAAATGCCTGGCAACGTCTACACTGCTTAGGGCCCAAATTACCCCTAGGTTTTTCCCATTGTACTCTAGAGTAAAATAAATTTTTTATTTTAATTACTTCATCCGCTTTTTTTCCTGGTAAGATTTTAATAAGAAAAAGGTCGTATACGAAGTCGAATTTTTTTGATTTTATTGTCTCGAATCTGGCTACAGACTCCACTGTATCCGGAACAATCGACTCAAGCCGATCTTTGATTTCGGTTATAGAAAAATCAGAAGTAAGACCTCTTAAAACTAGATTTATAGTTTTATTTTCATCCGGAGTAAATGAATGACCTTCGATGCCATCAGAATCTCTAATTTTCTGAATGAGTTCCGAGTGAACTTTTGGATCATTGACAAATAATTTGGATTTGTTTTTGTTTATGTTTACTAAACGAAATTTCACGTTTGGAATTTTTGAAATCAACTCTTCTATCAATTTTCTGACATTCGTTTTGTATAATATGATTGGTGGACAATACTTTATTTTTTCTTTGGCTAATTCACCGGTAACAAGATTGTTATTACTATTACGCGTTTCTATATTTGCAATATTTACATCTTGTACTCTCTTATGCAAAGAGAAACTATTATCTAATATTTCGTACCTGTTCACATACCTAAATACATTATTTGATGTTATTCGAGGGGGGCTGTTTCTACCTCCCGTCACTGTCTTCCAGCTGTCTTCCTTGGATTGATCTTCATAATATTCGTTCATCTCCTCGTTAGAAAGAGATGCTACAGGTTCCTCACCAAACACATATGCATTACTTTGCCTAGAAATAACATCTTCTTCACGTCTCTCTCTGTTAATATTGTTTTCTTTCTTCAAATCATGTAGAATTTTTGCTGCTTCCATCGCCTCTTCCATCGTCTCTTCCATTGTGGAATAGCTAGCAACATTTACCGGTATACTATTCTGTTGTTGTACACTTGAAGTTAGTTGTGGAGGAAAACAACTGTAAATGTTGCTTTCCAATTCCTTCTGTGTTGAAGAACAACCGTTATTACTTTGTCCGCTTTTTTCGGCTTGGGTAGCCGATTCACCGTTATTTTTATCATTTTGTTTTGTCTTTTTTTTCATGATAACAATGTCTTCATTTATCACAATCAATTGTTTTTTATGAGTATTCTTTTTAGCCATTTTTGCTAACTGACTCATTTTATTAAATAAAGAAAGATATGAGGGCTTTAAGAGTTTCTCACTGGATTTATTTTTTATTATTTTTTCCACAAGCCACTTTATTTATATTTTTTAAAGTAAAAAGATATTTATATGCACTAAAATGACACCAAGCTTATCTTTTTTTTTTTTTTTTTAATTGAGAACTTAATAGTTACTCATTAACTCCTAATACCCATAAAAAGGTAGTTTTTTCGATATTTTGTTAGCCACAACTTAAACGTTAACCGTTACAGTATATACTTTTTTCTTTGTTTCTTTTAAAACTTTTTAAAGTCAAGAGCGACACCAAGACACGACCAGTCGTGATGAAAGCTCAATCGGTCTCCTTGTATGGGAAACTATAAATTTACTGTGTCGGAAAGTTTACGATTTCACTTGAATTCTTTTCATAATCCCTGAACGTACACATTTAGTTCATCTAAAAATTCACTCAAATTTGACATTACAGATGAAGTTGTACGTACAGGTTATGTAAACTAAACTCTAGTTGATAATGAGCAGTGTTTTCCTTTCTTTTTTTCCGATCTTATAAACTCGCACTTCTTAATCAATAAATATGGTTTCACAAACATTGGCTCTTCTTGTTCGTTCCCGTGGACCCGATGAGTTCTGGAGAAAGAGGAAAATTTTCAAAATGGCTGCAGTAAGTCAATCATCTCGACAGTTTCCTTGTAACGCTAAAGAAAATTACCAGATTATGAACTTTGTCTCTAGCATTATCGCAATCGGTCAAGGAATTGTTACTCTATTGCGATTAGAAGTGTTCATCGAGCTCTTGTTTATGCGACCAAAGGACGCAAGCTGAAGAAGCTCGACATGGCCGAGGTAGAAGTTATGTTCAACCAATTTGTTATCAAAAACTTATTTTGCCCCCCTTACCCTTACAGCTATGGAAAACTCGTGTAGAAGCTGGTTGCAATCAATACGGAATTTCATTTGATTCATTCAAAGAAGGACTCATTCGAAGTGATATTCTGCTCAACAAAAAAGTCTTAGCCGACCTAGCTATCTGGGAGCCCAAATCATTCGAATCATTGGTGAAAATATCAAGAGAAAGAGCAGCCATTGAAGGACTGCCCGACCTTAAGGAGAGGTCGACAATGAATCAAGTATATGGACTATCCAACATGATGAATGAAATGAAAATAAAGAAATAAGTCTTAAAATAAATTGTTTTTAGTATTTTTTTATTTTTGTTAACTAAAACATAACAATTTGATAGGATTCCGGCAGTAGTAAACAGCAGCCAGAATGTTTACACGGTAGAAATGGATGAAAATCTTATTCGATTTTAGCCAGAATATCCGATTCTCTGAAAAGGATGTACTCTTTTTTATCATCTAATTCGATTTTGGTACCTCCGAATTCGGGCAGTAAAACTTTGTCTCCTTCTTTAATGGCAATTGGGACGTGTTGTCCATTCTAAAATACAAAGAAAAAATATTCAATAATTTTTTTCCATCAATATACATGACGCAACTTACAGTGTTCCTGGCGCCAGGTCCAACAGCGATAACCAATCCCTCCAAGGTTTTCGCTTGAGATTTTTCTGGAATCAGAATTCCGCCTTTGGTCGTTGAAATAGCCTCGGCACGTCGGATCAGGATGCGATCTAGCATGGGGATTAGTTTCTTGATTGAACTCTGTGCCGGTAAAAAAAATTAAATTAGAAATGTAGCCATTACACAACTGTCACGATAGATGTTCCAGAAGGCTCGATATTTTTGAAAGCAAACTTTATGAAAAACATTTAGTTTAAATTCTTTTTTATCTTACCATGTTATTTTGTGTTTTGAATTAGGGAATGAGGTAGCTAAGTCTTTATATTTAATTGATTAAATGCTATTTTTTCGGGAAAAAATGTATCCCTGCACGTGCGAAACGACTACTCGAAGCGAAAATTGATTTCAAATGAATAATGGACTTTTTTATCATTTTTTTTAGGAATGGATGAATTTTATGTATAATGAATGAATTCCTAATTAGAATCCAAAATAATTTTTATTTATTTTGCAACTAGGTGGCACTTTATATGGCACAATTCAGACTCCCCCAAACTAACACGAAACATTGGGGACAACATTTTTATGTATGCTCGGAGTGTTCAGAGTCTGTTCAGAGATCTATTCTGAACTAATAAAGAAAAACGCCCATTTAATATTTCGCTAAGCATATAAAGGTCGAGCTCCCATTCACTAAAACTCTAATTGAGGAATCCATGATTTGGGAAGTTAATTGAAGATTTCACTAACCATCCGAACTTAGCTGATTAAACTCTATTTCGACTTTTATATTATGAAGGTGTTCTCATTGGACTGCTTCCACCGAAAACGAGAGGTAAATACTAAAAACTCAAGAAAAGTCGGAACAGACTAACCCCCGATTTCATAAAGTCCTTTTAAAAATTTATAAGCCTTTTTGGTCTTAAAATGACGTTTGTTCCATAGAAAATACGTCATTTAAAAATTTAAAAGCTTGTTAAATGTTTATGAAATTAGTCATAAAACATAAATCCTTCAAATAAAGCAATAAAACATACCGATGAAAATAAATTATAATTAGAAATCAAACAGTTCATTGAACACTCTCAAATGTTTGAAGTTTCGACGGGTTTTACATTTGACAGTTTCCAAGTGTTTTAATTGTTCTGTGGTTTGGTTGGGTGCTCGGCCAGCTCCAGCTGTTTTGTATAAATATATGACATTATTATAGAATTTATCACAAAAAACATATTTATTTAAAACCAAAATATGCTTTGCCATGAGGGTAAATTAAGTCTTTACTGCTTTTTTGGAACAGCAGGAATCGTCTTGGCATTATGTGTGCCTCAATTTGTCTTGGATATCACGCCAAATGTTTGGGGTGCCGCATTATGGGGTCCTTTTTTATATTATGCTCTGATTAACATGATTTTAAGATTTTCCCTTAAAAATAATGATTACCAGGTAAGAATTCTACAAAAAATAAATTATTCCAATACATACTCGCAATATTAAAGTGTTCCCTTTGTATGGCAGATGAGTTGTTAACAGCCTGAGTATATATTGTATTTTGAGGCACATCATAGATTTTAATGTGAACTCGACTCATATTCAAAAAAGAATCTTGTCAATAGTTCCTTTCTAAAATCAAAATTATGTTTTTCAAACCATCCGTTATCACTGTACACTACTTGTGGTAATTCCCTTACTCTTATTTCAGATCGCTATACGAGCTTCTTTATTGGGCTTTGTATCTTCCGTCAGTGCTCTACTCATCATTTTTGCGCCAGGCTCCTGGAAACAATTCGGTGTATATGGATTTTTCCTGTCGTTTTTTCACTACTCAGAGTTTTTGGCTATTGCCTGGTCGAATCCATCGAGCCTCTCCGTCGATTCATTTATTCTCAACCACTCGGTGCACTATGCAGTTGCTGCATCGATGAGCTGGGCAGAATTTATCCTGGAAACTTTGTTTTTGCCTGATTTCAAATCAACCTACTCAATTTGGATAATTGGAGTGGCCTTGTGCCTGTTTGGAGAAGGAATGCGAAAAACAGCCATGATTACAGCTATGTCAAATTTTAACCATCTCGTTAGTATAACTTATTTTTGCCAATCCAAAAAAAATTAACTGATTTTATTATTGACAGGTACAATACGTTAAAGCCAAAGACCATCAACTTGTTACACATGGAGTTTACGCTTATGTTAGGCATCCTTCCTATGTGGGCTGGTTTTGGTGGTCTATTGGCAC
This sequence comes from Syrphus vitripennis, assembly GCA_958431115.1. Lineage (NCBI taxonomy): Eukaryota > Metazoa > Arthropoda > Insecta > Diptera > Syrphidae > Syrphus > Syrphus vitripennis. The sequence goes on along the minus strand of OY288109.1, from coordinate 496,186 downwards.
TCAAGTAAATATGCTATCTAAAATTAAAAAAAATATCAAATTTAAATGATTATTTTCTTTTAAGATTATTCTCTTGAACCCAGTTTGCATTTGTCTCTACACTATTGTTAGTTGGAAGTTTTTCAAAGATAGGATATTCGTCGAAGAGATAACATTGCTTAACTTTTTTGGCGTGCAGTATTACGAGTATCAGCAGAAAGTACCTGCCGGATTACCATTTATTAAAGGATATGAAATCAATAAGACTCAATAGGAATATGTGTAGTTTGCCAAAATTGTAAATATTGCAAATATAAATTTTACTTAATTTCGAGAATGTGTAGATATAAAAATGAAGACTCCCATGCTAACCTCCATTCACAATTTAATAGGAAGTATGTATATTTATTTTCTTTAAATGTAGATTAACTTAATTAAAAACTAAAACATGTAACAGGAAAAAGGTTTTTTATTTGAGTCATCATGATAAACTGAGTTTAAATTTTGAGTAATACGTGCAAATCACATGATTTTTAAATTTTCTAATTAACTCCACCCATCGCCCGAAATTTTTATCTTTCTAAATGAGATGAAATGAAAACTTAACTTTCTTTTGTAGGGAACTATAGACAAATAATGTATATTTTCATTATTAAATTCGATTTACGGTTGAAAACGGACCAATTACCCTCTATTGCTGGCTTGTTTAATTGTAACCATGGTTGATATATTTTGTTGTCAAGATAAACAGTCTTTTCATAATGGGTCCATGTTGTTGTTCATTGTTCAACGAGTGAAAAAAAAAGTAAAAGAAAATATATTTACTACAATACATATTAATGTTTAAAAACATAAAATTATGCCGGAGCAAACCGAACTTGATGTACTGGCAGCTGCTGAGTATGCTCGTCTTCAAAAACAAGTTAGTTTTCGTCAATGAATCTGATAAAAAAACTCACTAAAAACTCACGAATTAATACATTTCTAGCTGCGAACACTTCAACTGGTATTAAGAAAACTTCTAGACGATAAAGCAAAACAGCTTAAAAAACAGCATAGAATGATTTCCGTTCTCCAACAAGAACATCATGATTTATTGGTTCAAATAAATTGTCTTGAGAGTGGAACCCATGCGAGAAAAAATTCAATTGTTCGCATCATATTAGAAGAACGTTGGGGGAAACCTTATAAACATATTTATTTCAGGTGGAGAAGAAGCTATTAAACATTCAGGAGCAATTTGTTGATCAGAAAAAAACTGTTCAGATCGAAAAAACAAGCTTATGGGAACTCGAAGGTCATATTAAAAAGGTTGCATAAATATCACTACTCTGCATAAATATTATTTACAAGTTACTTAAGATCTTGGGTTTTGATACAGATTGAAAAAGAAATTGAATCGCTGCGAAAGGTTGAAGTTCCTGATAGTTGCTATAAAGAAGCTATTGCCAAAGTTCAAAAGAGAGTTGTAAAACTTGAAAACCGACTTGATGTTGTTAATAAGAAATATAGTGATGTGTTGACTGAAAACTCTAAACTACGTGACTCTATTGATCACATGCTTCAGGATAGGTATGAATAAAATAAATATTTAATTAACTGTCGATTGGATGCCGAAAATAGATTCATCCCTCTACGATTCGAGTTCGTCGAAGTTGTAAAACTATATTATTTATTAAAATATATTTTTAATCTAGAACGAGTTTTAATGAGATGTGGCAATCAATGGTAGAACAATTTAATGAAGGCAAAAAATATATAATGGAACTAATTGATCAATCAACTCTAGCATTTGATCAACGCGAGGAACTGAGCACAAAGTTGCAATCACTTAAAGACCGAAATGAAAATGATAAGTTGATGCATATTCAGGTTAAAAGAAAACTAATTATGATTTACATAATATAATTTTCTGAAAAAATCATATTATGCAGGAAATGCGTGAAATGCAACGTCGATTAGAACATGATGCTAAGCTTCAACAATTCTTCGATGTCAAGGGACAGAAGAGATCAAATCCTGAACTGGAACAGAGAGAGTTTGATAAAAGACAACAGCAAAAAGAAGATTTTGAAAAACAACTTTCTGAATACAGTGGTATTATCCAAGAAATTAAAGTAATAATATTGAAAAGTTCACAAAAGAAAAAATGAATACTAATTTCATTTTTTTATGGTTTTATAATAGAGCCTTTACCAAGAAGAAGACAGCAATTATTTAGCAGCACAGTTCAAAAGACAGGAAGAGGAAAATTTTGCTCTTTTCAGTTATGTTAATGAATTAAGTCATGAAGTTGAAATGCTTAATGATTCCACACAGGAACTTAATGATGAAATAGGTAATGTAGAGCAATTTTTTTTTTATTGAAATATCTTAAATCATAAACAATATTTCTAGAACGACAAAAATCTGATCAAGCCGAAAAGGAGTTTAAACAAAAAACCGAAGATATTGATTATCTCACAAGCGAACATCTTGCAGTTCAAAATTCTACAACAGAATCAACTAAAAGTAAAAAACTGGTTGAAGAACAACTAAGCAAGGTATTAGGTGGAATCGAGATTATTTACAGCTTAATTCACTGCGATAACTCGCCAATTCTTAATGTACTAAGTGCAAAAACAGCATTGAGTGTACATAACGTAAAACTCATATTGGGAGTTGTGGAACGACGAATTAATATAATCATTAGCGAAAATGTTGAGGATTTGTCTTCAAAAATTCTTGCTAAAAAGGACCGTGTTCCTAAATTTAATATAAAGGAAACATCGAAAATAAAGAATTAGCATTCGTATAAATTACGCAATAGAATTGTTTTCATTATTAAAAAAAATTAATATTAAATGATAATATTTTGCTTTTAGAATTTCAGAATTATAATAATACGTGTAAAATTGTTTACTGCGAAATCTAAACGCAAAAGCAGAATTTAGGTCATTGAGGCGAATACTTAATATTCTTCAAAAACAAAATAAAAATACACTTTCAATCACAAAACCACTAAGCTTGTACATATCAATAAAACTAGTACCACCCGTTGCGTTGGTCAAAATTCGATCATTTAAGATTTAACACAATATTCAAATGTTAAACCTATATTGAGTTATCAGTGTTGACTTAAAATTGATAGACGCATTGAAAAAAAAACTCGATATATGTAATTTTTTACAATTACAAATTATAAATTAAAATTTCACTACTGTTGACAGCTGGCGTCGGGTCTTACAGTGAGGTTAGTATTTTTGATTGGCACTAGGAAAGGGTTAAGAAAATAAGACACTACGTATTGTTCAAGCATTTGAATTAGCAACATACTGCTGCATTTGTTCTTAAAAACCAGTTTTCATTCGCCATATTGAAGTCACTGAATTGGCCACATACGAATGTGAAAGCTCCGTTTGCTTTTGAAAACCACTTTTCACTCATCATATTGAAGTAGCTTTATCTGTAACAATCTACATTATGTATATCTATAATTGACGCAATATATTTCTAAAATTATGCCGCTCCAAAAAAATATTTTTTTAAATGAATCGAAAGCAAAACTGAAGACTTCTGGGTTTTGGCTGCCGTTCACATTACAGCAGCGGCCGTCAACCATACGCAATATCAAAAATATTTGAAAAGTTGAGCATGAGGCAGTCGATTTTATAGAATTCTATGTACGTCGATGCCAAAAATTAAAAAGTTAAGGTAATCAACAATTGTTAGTTTTCTAGTTACTGGACTGAACCTTCCCACTAAAATGTCTTCATTGGGTTGAAGCCAAAAATTTACCAGCTAGTCGCTGTTTTATTATTTTTGGTTTTAAGTTATGATATTCTCTGATATTATTATTCGTTATTTTTATATAAAGTAGGTACAAGAATTTTATATATTAGATAAAGAAGGAGCATACAAGAAGATTTTTTTGATATTTTGTGTTTTAATTTTTTTTTAAATGTAGTTAATAAAACAATTTTCAAGATCTCCTAATTCCCATATCGTTTTTGCAATAATTTCCTTTTACCAGACAAGTGAAATAATTCTCTAAAATTCCAACCTTCACGACGACGACATCTAAAAAAAGTAGTAGTATTAACATATTTAATGAAACCATTAATATGGAGTGAGTTTTCGATGTTAAACATGTATTTATTCAGCTTCAAATTGTTTTACAATTAAATATATTGATCTCTTTTTCAATAAGGCAAGTTGTGAAAGACTTATACAACTACACACGTTTTGTTTAAATCTTGTCATAAATATTAACTATTCATACTACATACAATTTTTAGTTTTTTTAATTTGTTTTATATTAATTAAAATCTTAATAAAATCATTTTTAAAGAGATACAGATTTTGCTCTTGATTTAAAAAAAAAATAATAAAAATATCAGATACAAAAGAAAGCTATTTGTGGTAAATTTTTTTTTCTAAATGCAATAAGTCGATTTTCTTGGAGTTACCGTTGAAAAAGACTCCAAAGCTTGTACGAAGAAACTCTCTTGGCCAAGGTAATAGATTCTGGTGTTTGTTGTTGTTTTGCTTTTCTGCTTGAACGTAATTTGTTTTTCATTTGCTCATCTATCAATTCTTGCATATCCATCTGGGAGTCAAAAGTATAAATAAAAGAGTTATGTTTGTATGTAATATCTGATTTTTTTTTTATTGTGTAAGTTTGCCTTACCTGCCATTGTTCCAGTTGTTGAGATAATTCAACCTTTTGCTGAATTGACTCCAAAAGTTGACTGTTTGCTTGCATGAGATCAACTCTTGCCTTAGCTAAGTCAACTTCAGCTTTCGTTCTCTTGGTATTGGCTGCATCACGATCTTTTTGCGCTTTCGCAAGTATTTCGTCACGGTCACCATTTTCAGAAAGATCTCCACGTGCCTGATCGCGTTCCTCCTTCACATTGGTCAACTCAACATCGGCCACAGTTAGCTAAATAAATTCAGGTTACAAAATACACAGTTATTTAATTAAATCATTGATTTACTTTCGATTCAAGCTCTTTGATAATGCTTTGATTTTTCTTGATTTCATCGTCCTGTTCCAGAACAATATTTCGCGTTTGGTCCAGCATTTTTTTGAAGTTTCCAGCGTCTAAGTTAAGTAACAACCTAGTTAATTCATCTGCAATTGCGGAGAGCATTCCTTGTCGGAAATCAGTTTCTCCTTCGGATTTGAACGTTGAAAGCGTAGTATCCATTGACTCCAATGATATGTCTGAATGTAGACCTATAAAAAAGGGAAATTATGATAAACAAAAATGGATTATGTTTTAAAAAAATCCTTTAACCTGAGTCTTCTTCATCACTTATTTTCAGTGAATCAACAAGCGTCTTGAGCTGAATGAATACAGAACGTGCTTCGACCCACATCTGATTTGGCTTCTCTGAATAGCTTGAATCGTTCATATCGTCATCACATTCCATTTCGAACTGAAGTGACTTTTTGCCATGTGAACAGTTTGAACTGCTTGAAATGCCATCTGTACCAAGACGTTCGGTAAGGACATTATTTTCCCTCTGTGATCTTTCGAGGGTTTGCAAAGTTGTCTTTATAGTAAGAACAAAAATGATATAAGATACAATTGAAAAATTAAGGGAAGTAAAATTACCTCAAGCTTAGTTTCTTGCTCTCGAGCATGCCTCTCAAGCATATGTATTCTATCGGATGCTTCTTCCAAAGCAGATGTGAGCGATTCCTTTTCTTCCTGAACATATTGTAAACGCTTTTCAAGGTCCAGGCGTTTTTCAGTTGTTAAATTCAATTCACTCTTGATTGACTCCAAACTGTTTACATGCTCCTAAATAAAATGTATTTAAATTAAAGTTAAAAAAAAAAAAATATTTTCATTAAGAAATCAGCCGTACTTGTAAGCTAGAGTTTCTGTAATTGTACTGGTCTTTGAGCTGTTGAATTTGTGCAATGAGTTTGGCTTCTGTTGAATGGGCTTCTTGTATTTGCTCCGTTAGTCTAGAGTTTTGATTAGATAATTCATCGATAAGAATTGTCTTCTCTTTCTCGGCTTGTCGAATTGCGTTTTCCTGATTAATTTAAATAAATAAAATATTTGATTCGGTAAATTTAAATTCAAGTTAATTTTTACTTGTGCTTGCAATTTGTCTTTTAATTCATTTAAGTCAGATTGTAGTTCCAGAACTCGCTGATCGCTTTCTTCTTCTGCAATGGCTAACTTTTGGCGCAAAACGTGTTTTTCTTGTTCCAATTTCTGAAATTGAGGGAAATAAAATTTTTACATTATGGTTAATTTAATTTTGAATTTCTAAAAGAATAAAAAATTAAATAAAAATATACAATTTTACAAACCAAATATAAATTTTTTTGAATTTTAAACCGTAAACAGAATAACACAACTAGTTTCGCACAAATCTATACAGTATCTACATATGTTACTGGTACATATTCTGTGATTTAATATAGTATTAGGTGTAGGTCAGTTTTTTAAACTTGGCATTCGAAGAGCTATTAGATATCTGTATACTGCTAAACTATTTATCTACAATACCTGCTAAGGTTTATAAATATTCAGCCAAAATTGTTATCTTATTTTTATCCTATGAACCAATATAACAGGTATGTTTCTTTTAAACCCATTCTTTGTTGCTAATATTTTTAATAAAAATATTTACTTAGCCTCACCTAATCTTGAATACTTTTTTAGAGTTTTTTATTTCAACAACCGTCATCATAAACAGCTGTCAGCTTAACCAATAGCAGAATGTTTTGGTTGCCAACATTTAGAAAAAACAAGTAAATAAGTCAGGCAAATGAAGAAACATTTTTTTGCGTAATATACAATATTTTAGCGACGCGAACGAAAAAAAAAACAAACAAAGTATAAAGAAAGGTAGGTATAGAAAATTGTTGAAGAACCTAAATAAACCAAGTCTGCCTTCAAATACACTTTCTCTCTTGCTGGGAAGCAGCCAAGTAGCGCCTAACTATCTTCATAAATAAATATGTATACAAAAATAAATACAGTTTAAATTATAAAATGAGGAGATAATTAAAAACAATTGTTTGCGTGACATGATAGCAGTATGGTTGTTGCAAAAATTTAACAACAAAATAAGGTTTAATGCATCCAAAAGTTGCTATTCGCGTATATTGTTGTGTATGTAGATTGTAGGTATGTATTACATGAATTATATACTGACACCTTAAATGGTTACACAATAAGCGCAATTCAGTCCTAAAGAGCTCACAGCACAGCAAAACGCTTTTAAAAAAATAAAAAGGCTTTGTCTTTTCAACGTTACATAACGTCCGTGAAGAAGTTCATTAAAAGCAATTTAGTTGCTCTATTAATCCGTATAGAAGGAAATCTGCAACATCGCCAAACCTGAACTGAGAAAGGCATGCAATATGGTCCATATGACATGGTGAATCAGTTGGCTTGAACATTATTTAATTTTAAATGGCAACGAATACACTATGTTTTAATGTGCCAAGTTTTGTAATAAGATTATGAAATTCCAATAAACTCGCATGTACCTAGTTAGCATGGATGAACTTGACCAAATTTGTTGTGCTGTTTTGAATTTTCATTAAATACGGAAATTTTTTTCTGGTATGATATCATAGTTTTGGAATTATAATGGATCATAGCAATTTGGTTGTTTATTTATTTTTAATGTGAACCTATCTACATTGCACATAATAATTTCAGATTGTTGAGTCCAAGATTTTTTATGAACTAGAGTCCAGTTTCACTGTACACACTTAATGAATGAGTGGAACTCAATTCTCTTACTTTGGTTACTTAAGTGCCACTTAATCACCTCTTAACTATGTCTAAGGCGAGATGAAGAATAAAATCATGTAAAAATAAACATTTATTATATACATATACGTATGTATGTAGGTAGTTTTCAAGTCAGCAAATTAGATATTTTCTAAAGCTTTACTTATACAACTTCTGTTTTGAGTATTTTAAATACTGAGAAAAGCAAATATTAAATAAGTGATACAAATTAGTTGTTATCAAATTAATAAATTTTTAATTTCAATGTTGATTTTCAACAAAACTTCAATAATTTCTCATGTTAGAAGCCTTTTATATTATATTCCTAATAATCCTTATTCTTATGTACTAACAAGTTCAATAACTTATTGAATTTTGTATTTATTACATTCATAAGGCAAATAAAGAAAAAAAAAATCAATGGCAGCTATAATGGCCATTTATTTTTGTTGAGAATCATGGAACAGGTAAAACACAAATGACATGGAAGTGATTCATTGTTTGTGCTTTTTTTCAGCAAAATAAATAGATAAGATAGTGAATCTAAATATGTAGGTGTACTGGCAGATACTTAATGTACATAGATGCCTACATAAAAATTATTTATTGCAAATGCAATATACAGGTAGTTGAGATAAAAGCAAATAGTAATAAAGTGGTGAATTGTGTTTATCATTTCTGCTCTTTGGATACTGATTTGGAGTTTTTTTTGAAAATATGAGTTTCATCATATATTTAATTAATTAATGTTTGAAAATACTTGAACTACAAAATCCGAATTGAATTCGAATTGAATTATTCAGGTTAAATATATCATTTAGGAACTTTGAGTTACTCGTAGTATTTGTTAGTTTGAGTTATTACTTTGATAAACTTAGACCCTGAAATTCGAGGGTCCAGGAGGTCAGAACTCGGTTAAACAAATGAATTAAAACTGAAAAAGTATTTTAGATCGAGTTCTGCGGAAATAATTTAAAGTAAAGAAATGCTCGAATTTTAAATATTTTCTAAACTGTAACGAAGTACCGTAAAAGAAGTTTGAATTCCAATCATGAGAAATATCTTAAAGCCTCGAAATTGTACGTATCAGGTTATAAGATTTAGATTTTTTTACTAAACCAATAATTTCCCTCAGAAAAATGAGTTCATTATCATATTCTCTTATTAACAAGAAGTGTTTGTTCAGCTATAGCAATGCAAAAACATGCCTTTAGTCAAAAAAAAATAAAAAACAAGTCATTGTTGGTATCATTACTGCTATTGCAGATTGCTTAAAATAAATGACAACGTGGTTGAGTTTTAAATATGACAAGTCGAAATTACTAGGTACCTACTAGGTACTAAGGTACTTTCGGTCACGTTAATATTCTGTTAAACTGTTAAGCACAATCAGTCTTTTTTTCCATTCAGTCGAAAGTTTAAATTTTGTGTTCAAAGCCTTAACAATTGATTTTTACAGTTGTAAAGATAATCTATCATATGATTTTTGAAACATTTTCTCCTCCCTCCGATAAATAGCAAATTTTAATAGAGAAGGGCTTTTTACTACAAATTTTTTAAATCATTACGCTATTCAATTAAGCAAAAAACAGTAAAAGCACAAAGTTGGTATCAAAAAATTTGCTTGGATTACCTATACTTTTTTTTTTATAAAATAATGACTATTAAATAAACTAATTGGTTAACCTAGAAAATTTTAACTATTCCAGTTTTTTTTTAGAGTATAATTTTTTGAGGTTCCTCCACCATTTAATTTGATTTGATTTTTTAATTTCAAAAAAACATTTGTAATTCATGACCAATAATTATTTTCATATCGAAAGCCATGGTGCGCTCGTCACGTCTCGGCTCCGGTCTATATAGAGAAGTATCAAAATCTCCCTTTTTCAACCCAATTTTTTTTGTTTAATTTTGATTTATGTATATGTTAAAGCTTTTTGTTTATGTAAAGTATATATTTGCACTCTTGAAGGCCGATTTGTTCTTTATTCAATTTAAATTTTTTTAAAGCGCTATTCATGTTGGTAAATTTATTATCTACTATTGTATTATTGCTTATTAGGTATACTGACATCTAAAACAAAATGACCATTTCGGTGGGACAAAAAAGTAGAGCGTTCTAGTATGTAAACACAACTTGACTCAGTATAGGAAACAATATTTCATAATGGCCTTCACGGATTCATAATTACTGTGTGTAGTGAGAAAAAAAATTGTTTTCACTAGCAAATACATTCATTTTTACTTGCGACTATAGGTACCATAGGGCAAGTTTTGGATTCGTGCAAGAAATCGAACTCGAGATATTAATCACACCTTACATTACTACCATGATAGAAAATGCGAAAAAGTGGGTCCCGCAATTCCGTCTGTCTGTCTGTATCTCGACCCACACGGGAACTACTGAAGCGATTTTCTTCAAACTTTGGACATAAGGTTTTGGGGAGATTGCACAGAGGGGAAATCGAAATTTTAGCTCCAAAAATAACGGTACCTGTCATAGTATCGTTTACACAAAACATTTTTATCTGGAGAACGGCTCTAACGATTTTGATGAAATTTTTAAATTGAGTTTTAACGGTACTTGCGATATAACCGGATTTTTAGTTTACGGTTTTCTCATAAACTATTGAACGGATTTCGATAAAAAATTTTCAAAAAAATATTTTTTGTATTTAAAAAAAAACAATTTTTTTTATACTCAGACTCATAGGAGCAAGTACGTGCGACCCAGTCGTGCATTTTATTTTAATCTCGATGAAGCTCATGTACCTTTTCTATTTTTTTTTTTATATTTTGAACATAGATACCTACTGCTATATACAAAATATATACCTTGCATGTATGTTTAAAATTTTAGGTTTAAAATATTAACCTATACAATAGATTGAATTTAAAGTTCGTCAACCTTAACATATTAAACCGTTGGGGTGTCGACTGTCGGTATAATATTAAAGTTCCCTTTCTTCGTGTATGCTAATAATCCTGAAATTTTACTGTTTAAATTAATAAGGCATCGCTTTTCTACGAAATGATGATTTTATAAATTATGTATCGTTTAAATGTTCTTCGTCTCTACTAAAAAAGTGTGATATTTTGTTCTCATAAAGCAAAATAAAAGCGAAAACGCTTTCACCTTAAAAAAATTTAGAGAATTGAATAGGTTGTTACTCTAGCAAATGGATTCCTACTTTCGCCAACATCATTCCATGGAAAATTGCTTACAATGGTCTGAAGATTATTCCCCAAGAAAACATTATGAAGTGGTTGGTGATGGCGTTGTTGGTTGTTGGCGAAACGAATAGAAACTGTGGCACGCTTTGTTCTTTATTTGCATATTTTTTTCTCAGTGATTTATTACATACTTTGTAATGAAATTGATGTTTAAAAAAACACCCTCAATATTATATGAAATTGATTTGTATGTACATATGTATGGCTTAATAAAATTATAATAAAAATAATAATGCAAAGTTTAAAAAGTTCCGAATTTTATAGGTTATACTTTTTCTACTACCTTTTTTTACTACTTTTTCGCTTTTATGATAATTTTTCTCTTTTATTAAGGGTTTCACGGTTGATTAAGTAATTGTTTCTTATGGCCCTATATAGAAATTATTAAATGTATACTATTATGCTTAGTACACTAAAAAATTAATTTTTGGATGAATTTTGAAAATCTGCATTTTAAATATTTTTTAGAACTTAATCCGATACTTATATACTGTGTACGAATATGTTATAATATTGTTGAATAAAAAAAAATAATAATGAAAATTGATTGTGAATTCTGCATGCGTTTGATTGTTTGAGCAGATATGTGGTCACTAAGGTCACACGTATTTGCTGTAAAGTCAAATGGTAAAGCCTTGGCGCTTAAAACCAACCAATTAAATAATTAATCAAAATGCTCACGGAGTATTTTGTTTTGTTAAGGACTAAATTTTTATAAGTACAATTTGCATCATATATTTTGAATTTATCTTAACGCATAGTAGCCATTGTCTTATGCTAGAAGATCGAAGTCAAAATAAATGATAAAGAAAAAGGAGTTTACTGTTGCTATAAAGTGAAGCAATGAAATTTTCTGCATTTTTTAAGCATTTAAATTGTTAAGCCTCGAAATGTTTTTTTTTTCATCCAATTCCCTTTAAGCTTACAAAAAATACGTCTAGCATGAAATTTTTAATTAAAAAAAATGCCTTGTGGAACAAAATAAAGGAAGAAGTCATAGGTTTTCCTATTGTTTGCGGGTGGTTTAAGACAGTACCTACTGGGTATGGTAATAACAGTAAAGAGAATGCGTTTATGGCTTTACCGATTGAAAAACCTCGAGCAGACTTAAAACTCTACAAAAAAATATGCTAAAGCAAGATTTTTGTAAATATTGATTCTAGGTTTTTAGGCCACTTACAGAAGTTTAACTATTTACAATATATGTAAGTATTTTGATGAAAGGTGGGATGGTAAGACTAAAGTAAAAAGAATTTAACTTTTCTGTTAGCTCGTGCCAAATGTTAATTGCATGACTTATAAATGGACCCGGATGCCTCCTCAAATAATGAATGGGAGCAATTACAATCTTCCATATGTGCATTGGTATCCAATTTATAGGTATGTACTATTTAATTTTCCTACCTACATATACATATACATATTTGAACAAAACAGAAAAGAAAAACAATATAAAATAACAATGTACGTATCTACCAACTTTTATTAGAAATTGCGAGATACATATACATTATGTATTTACATACATACCTACATTCGTGTAAGATATAGGTGGTAGGTAATTATTTCTCACGACAACACAACACAACGCTGCGTTCTGCATAACCAAATTAGGTGAAATGCTTTGTTTTCAAAGGGGTCGACTACATTAGATATTATAGCCAACTATAATATGAGCAAACAACTTTTAACACTTCCGCAATTTAATTAATTTAGTTTTTGTTAGAATCTATGTGAATTTACTATGACATTGGGTTTATGTTTTGGTTAAAATTTAACATTCTTTGCAAATGAAAAACAAAAAAGTAAAACAAAACTTCGTTTTTTTTTATCAAAAACAAGAAACAATATATAGGCTATCTACGTGTTAATTATGAAGTACAATTTCAATTTCCTCGTTTGCAAAATTGAAATCAAACACGTGGATGTGATGCTTCTATTCTAAATAGATAGCGCACTCGAAAACGATAAGTACATATGTGTTAACTTTGTGTAGGTAGTGTTATAATTAAAAAATAAAAACGCCTACGTTAGCTGCAAAGGATTAGATCATACAAAAAAAACTGGTCAAATCTTCAAACACAGACTTTTAAATCAAATAAAAAGTTACTTTTTCCATGAGATCACCTTTGAATCAGGTTATTATTGAAAACAAATATACGAGTATGTTGGTGATGTTGATGTATAGAATACTAAAATTATTTATTTATTTGCATTTATTTAATAATTTTAGAGTTATATTTATGTCAACTGTTCAATTGTATAGCTTAATAAATATGGTAGGAAAGAGAAATTTAAAATAAAAATAAACAGACTTTAACAGTATGAAAAAAATATCAAATCTATCTGGAAATTGACTGTGATTTTATAAATTAAAAACTCTAATTATGGTATTCAATTATTCATGCTTAAAACTTGAGACACAAAATGTGTATAAAATAGTAAATTGATTAAACAAAACGTGTTGTCTTCCTAAATTTAGAGGTATATTTTTTTTACTTAATCTAAGAAAAGATAAAATTGAAACAATTTAAACAATCAAACATATTTAAAAGCCTTCTTTAATACTATTATCATAGGCAATACTGTATTTTTGTTATACTGATATCGATATTTATTTGCTGTTGTTGTGTTTTAATAAATAAGTTTGAGTATGTTTTCTGAAAGTACTCCTTCAATAAATGTTGTTTTTGTCCTGATCCAAGCAATAGTCTTTCTATCCAACCTACCCTAAAAACGAAAATTTATCCTTAAAACATGACTATCTCATGTACCCGACGCAATGCACGCCGCGCCGACGCGACACTTGCGACGACATACAGAGCGAAAGCTGATTTTCGGATCATGAAATAAAGATCCAACCATCGTAAGTTGCATTCTATGTTGTAATATCGTATGTTTTGTATGTCAATAAAGAATATTCCCCTATCCGGATGATTCCTTCAATTACTTCATAAGAAAACAGAGAAATAACAATAAATTAATTAAGTTAACAATAGCAATAATATTCTTCATTGTCGTCAACAATCTTTTTTTCTTTTGTTGTATTCCCTAACTCAAAAAAAAAAATAACATTAATTAAATTTTTATACTTCACCTTAACCATTCTCATCTTTTTCTTTACATTATACATTATGTCCAAATTCCCATAAATTTTGAAACACAAAAGCCACGGTTTCTTTTCAGCTTCGGCAAAAGACATATACATTATGGTGTCTATGCCTGGCCTTTGATTGTTTTTAATGTTATTAAATGAAATACAAGAAATAAATTTATCGCACCTATTTTCATCTTCACGGTCAGATTTATAAATGTGGAATTAGTGATTAGACTAATCACTTGAGTGATGGTATTGGCTGAGTCCTGAACCGCGTCAGTCAATCTGCCATTCCCATGGTATGTCGTCAGTGTCTTATTTTCAGATTTGTATACATTTTTTTTGAATACCAGCGCCAAAGAGAAACTTGTTTCCTATGATCCATTTTGCATTTCTTTTGTATTTTGAATGTTTATTATTTTCCAAGAAAAGAAGGTCAAATGTGGATTCTATGAAAATACATACAAGTTAAACTTACATTGAATGTCGCTTGGGCTTCGCCTGATGGTGTTAAACCAGTTTGGTATAGATACTTGTTTAGACCTTTACCAAATTTATAAACTCAGAATTAAAATAGGTTAGGCGGGATTACTAAGAGATCGTGCCTAGCATTTGTATAGGAATGTAGGCGCAATTGAAACTCGTCTGGCCATTTATAAAGGTGTTCTGAATTGAACAGCAGCAGCGCCTTGCATGTACACCGCATACCTATATGTGCATTGCATAAAGTTGAGTTTATCATACATTTGTCATCTTTATCCTACAGGGTCGGATTAAAGCTGAAGATACAAGTGTTCATAGATATTTAATTAACAGGCTTCAGGCTCCATAAAATAGGATCTTGGCATAGAAAGCTAAGAATAGGTAGATCTCCCAATATCGCCCGATCTATCAGTTAAAAAAAATTTAACAAATATCTGACTGTTGTCAGACGATTGTCAGTCTCATTGAAAATTGCAAGATGTCGTTGTTTAAAACATCTTACAATCAGACAATTTTAAAATTCGGACAATATAAAAACGAAGTTTATGGCGGTGCAGAGAAAAATCTGGGGCCGAATTACGGCCAACGGAACACACCGTTGGGGACTAGCGTTGTTAAATCTGACTGTCTATTGCCGAATGGTCGTTTTTCTGGTCCCACTTCCTGGGTTCTTAGAAAAAAAGCCCGACGATTGCCTATTTATGTCTGTAATTTACAAGTAAATACGTATCACAAGAATGCGCCCTATATATGTATATATGTATGTAGATGACTGGTATATTTATTGAAAATCCAACCCTGGTTTTCAAATATTCATCTAGACGTGTTTCGAGGTCTTAGCTTTGACTACTTTTTGTAGAGCGTGAGATCTTAAAACTTGTTTTTGAAGCTGCTCCAGCAGGAATTGCTGTTCAGTTTTTTCACGGTTTTGAGTACATACTTTCCGGACTTTATTTCAAGTTTATTTTTATTAACACAGTTACGTGTGTTATTATTATTATGTTAACTTGTAACTCATAATAAAAATAGCATTATAATTACTAACATTCCAAAGAGGTTGTCGATTCGATGTAAATAAAGTTGCATAGATTATGCGCATTGAATAAAAAAAAAAATATTGCCGGTGGATCTCTGTTACTAAATTGTTGTTGCTAGAGAAATGCCGGTTGGGTAATTAAAGTCTATTTTTGCACAGTTTTTTTTCAATTTTATTCTTTTAAATAGTTTTTAAGCAAAAACAAAACTTGCACTATACCTGCTTAGTAAAAAAAGCATAAAACAATGTTATTGTTCTTTAAGCAAAATCTTTTTATTCTTACTGCGCTTAACTACTTCTGATTTTTAAGATGATAATTTTTTTTTTTTTTCGTAAACATCAATGTACATAGGTACATGTATGTATTGTATGTACATACATTATGTATCTATGATGCTTGTAGGTACATTTAATTGATGGCTTTATATCATTTTGTAATATCGTAATTTTTATTTACGGTTCCATTGCTATAAAAAAGCCTGGAGCGGATGGTCGTTTTTTTTTTGTTTTTCTTGTTTCTTTACTTTCCGTTTGAAGTCTGAAGAGTAACATCCAATATTGTTGTTTTTCCGCGCGGGAAATGTGAATGCGCTAAATAAATTCAACAGAGAGTTAAACGCGTTGGACGCATTAGCATGAACGTCAAAACGCAATATAAAATTATAGACATACTTATACATAAGCATAAGAAATTTGAAATGGCGTTAGCGCGCACTGAGTCATGATGCACGAATGTATTCGATGGCGCGATTTTACAAGGGCCTTAACGAAGCGTAAACTTAAGAAAAAGTATACAAGCTTGTGTTCATACTTTTATATCAACTTACTTTTTGTCCCACAACAATTGTAGTACACACCAAGTATACATGTTAATTAATAAACCGTTGGTTTATGCTAGACTGCGTGTTTTCCATTTGACATTGTATTGGCACAATTGTGATACTAAGAAGAATAATAACTTTACAAGAAGGTTTTGATTAACCTTAGGAAAGGTATAGTTTTTTTTTTTTAAGTTTTGAAGAAGACTTTATTTTTGTTCGATTTCTAAAATAAAAATTAATTAAATATTAATATTTAAAGAACAAGCTTGTGAAATATCCTAAAAGTAGTTTAATTTTTGGTCTGTTCGTAAATTTCTCAAAAATAACAACTTTCGCTTTATTTTAATCGTAGGTATTATTGTTTACATAACACTCTGGAGAGGTCTCTGATTTAATATCGGAAAAAGTTTGCAATTTTTGGAAGTACACGAACAGAGGTAGTATAATTTCCTTAACAAATATCAATATGAGGTTCGTCGGAATGGTTTTCGATCAGATTAATTATTTGTACAATATAGTCTAATCAGGCATTTCTTTAAAAAAAATATAAAAAAAGTTTTTATTAGAAAGAGTAACAGGTTTGAAATTTTGTAAACGTGCTTTTCGAGACCATATTTTCGTTGGTTTTTTTTTTTTAATTTGAAAATCCGCCCAATTCAAGTCGTTACACAGAACTTCTACTTTTTCTTTATTCGAGTTGTGGAAAGGTTCCATTAAAAAACATTTTTAAATATTTCATTTGAAAAAATATAAATTTTTTTCAACAAATTTGGAAACAGCGACTGCTTTGGAAATAAAAAATATATACATAATGTTTTTGTATGCAAAAGTGAATTACAGCTCTATTATTGACTCTCTTCAGAACTAGTTTTACGACAAAACCTACGCCACGTCTAGATCTTGTCATTTAATTTTTTGACATTAAACGATTTTAATTAACCTATTCATACATACATACATACATACAACATACATAGGTAGGTCAATAATAATTTTTAATTTCAGCTTGGGAGAAAAATGTTTAGAAGACATACATATATCTATTCAAATACATAAACTCTTTTGTAAAACAATGGCTAGCATTTAAATAAACTCATATAAAAAAACTCAAAGTATTGTAAGGATATGTATGTACTTTCAAATCATGAAATGTAATCTATACTCAAATTGCTCACACCTTAACACAGTTTACACAAAAAAAAAAGAAAAATATTCCACACCGCAGCCCAAAGCCATCACCTGAATCTCATTGCATCTTCAATGAGACCTCATTTTTTATTCAAGTCTCTATCTATTTATGGTTCTAAATAAATGTGTACAAATATCTTTTCGTAACCCATCTCTAGTACATAAGGTTAAACAACGCGTTACTGCGGCCGGCCTCTTATAAAATATTCCATTTCAAAACTAGATTAATATTTCCGTTTCTTCTCCATTAGTTATTTATTGTTGGTATCTGAACGGAAGCAGTTTTTTTTTTGATGTTTGCTTGGATTCAAAATTGAAAGTAAAAAAATCATTTGCTGATTATGTAGCTGTGTTTTAAATAGAAATTAATTAACCATGCACATTTATCTTTTAACAAAGACGCATATAGGCTATTACTTTATTGGTTGTCGATTTTGTTATTGGTAAGATGCTTATAGGTACCTAAAAAGTATAATCATTTGGTTTTTCTATGATTAAAGCATTTTTGTGATTAACATTAATTTTTTTTCATTTTAAAAAATATGTTTACAGAAATGTACAACCAAAAAGCTTACAGAAAGATATTCTTTTTTTTTTTTGGGATTTTAGACAATATTTTAGTACAGACCACAGTTAGATCCTATAATATTGTTAGAGCTTTCAATACACTGAAAAATGCTGAGAATTAGTCCACAATTACCAAATATCTTACGATGATAAATTGTCCATTTGCACTGGAATATGTTGACATCTCCGACAGTGAAAAAAATGTATGCAATTGTAAGATGTTTTGAATTAAAACATCTGACAATGACCAATGAGTCCGACAATCTCCCAATCGCTCAAAGTAAAAACTTGTGTGTTCAGAAGATTGTCTGACAATGAAATGACGTTTCTAACAATATTGAAGGTTATTGAGGACAGTTTTTTTACTAAAAGAAATTTTGTTATTTAAAAATTTAAATAAATAAAATGTCATAGAAATGCTCTATTATGAATTCACCTGGCTTCCAAAATGTGTATGTATTAGTAACTAAGTAGCTAGCTAGAACAAGCTCGTGTGGCAGTATTTATTGGCATATTTATTGAAATCAGATGTTTCTTATTGACATTTATTTTGCTTAGTTTTTTAGTCAGAAGTACCTTGTTTTTATTATATATTTACTTAAAGTGGAAGCGCGTGTTTAAAAGTCTGGAAAGTCATTTTTTTACTAAATGACTGTCGAGAAAAAAATTACTTTATTAATATTTTTTTCAAAATACATTTTACAAAATCAAATACTGTTCTAGTGTTTTTATTTTGTATGCTGTAATATTCGCATCAAAAATATTTAACAATAAAAAAGAGAAACTAGAAATTCTCTCAACCAACCACTTGAAATGTATAGAGATAACCTGAGTCATTCATTCCAACACCAACCATAACTACTAAGGCTCATGGCTTTACAGTAACAAAATTATTTCAACAAATAAAAATGAGCGAAAATAATAATTTTGCAATACACAATGATCAAAATAAAAATTCCTGACGCATAACTTTTCAAATAGTTTGTAAATATTTCTTCAGTTTGATAATTAATTACATACATATGGGTATGTATTTAGATATACATAAGTACAATGAGTTTGTTTTTCAGCGGTGAGCTAAGTTAGGTTTTGTGGTGCGATCAATTAAAATATATATTTATTCAATCGCATACCTGTACCTATGTACATACATATGTACACAGAGCAAGAATTTCTCTTCGGATTGCGTTTGCGATACAATCAGAAGTGAAATTGCCATTTTACCCCAAAGACACTTTTTTTATATTTTTAGATATGGTCAGTATAGGTAAAAAGTAAAATTGGGTGCTTAAAACAAATTATAAAAGTGTTTGTTATTTTATTGGAGTTGAATGAACTACATACCTCTCTCAGCTTAGCCAAACCAAATATCTTCGTAGGTATGTATGTATATTATAATGGATATTGTGTCAGAGATTTCCCCACTTTATAATATAGGAAAACAACTAAAACAAAAATAATAAAAATCTTATACCTACCAGTTACTAAATTAAAAAGAAAAATGAATGTTTGATGACTTGCAGCTTAGTAATAATATTTCAAGGCCTCGAAAATATAAAAAGATTGAATTCGTGCATTGAGTATTAAGTTATTTCCCTTAATGCTTTTTGTAATTATATATTTTAAGGAGCATTGAAAAATGTTCAATGTTCGTCTATTAACCCATTCTAATGAGCAAAGGTGCCATTTTTGTTTTGATAAAAGCTCACTTTTTTTTAATCAATAGATCGCAATACATACATACATATATATTGCTTATACATACATATATGTACATATATATTGCCTTTCGTATATTATGTATACCTACTCTTAATCCAGTTTCTTTTGCAAATTTATATTTAAAAACAAAAATAAACTGGTTCTTGTGATGTTGCTTTGTCCACTGTGTGACTCATCGCAACTAAGAGTGTGTTAAACTTTAGCATTTTAAATATATCAACAATAAATGAGTTTGAGCAATTTAAAAAATATTCGCTTTCCTCAAGGTTTAGCAATGGGTTTGAATGGCGGATTTGCGCTTTCTGACTGTATATTATGTTAATTGATGACTTCAGTTTCAAGTTTCATTCGTTTGAGTGTTTGACCAGCAAATATGAATTTTAATCTCTCGTTATGAAAAACGCCCACAAAAACAAACAAACTAATAAAATCTGAAACAAATTAAATGGGCACAGTAAATACCTGTGGTAGGTTTCATCTTTTTTGGTTTTAAATCTATAAGTCAACATATTTGTTAAATATGTAGGCACATAAATATTAAAGGCAATTCACAAAAAGTCCGACAACCAACTAGAGCGTCACGTCGGTCGGTCGATTGGGTAAATTATTACACTTCTTTGGTTAAAATTTTGGAATACCTAAAATTTTAATTTATATACTAGGATCCTATGCACTTACATAATTTTGTTAAAAGTCTATTGAGTTGAAATAAATTTTTAACTAGGTATGTTTTTCTTTTCTGTAGAGTGAAATTAATAGCAGAAGAGTTAAATAAATATATTGCACGACTGACTGCCATGATCTTGCAGTCAAACAAATTTCAATAACAAAGAAAATGGTTTCTTCTTTAATAATTTGCCTTTTCAAAAAAAAAAAGAAACGCACATTCATATCGAGTGAGTTTTCTTATTTATTCCGGGCAGAGATATATATAATTAATAAAAAAGACGAAATTTTTATCCAGAATATAAAAACCGGGAAGAATAAAGAAACAAAACTAGAACAATAACAATGACAATCAGCTTTTCGGTGAAATGTCAAGATAAATGAATCAAAAAATATTTTTGTTTTGGATAAATAGTTATAATCTCAAATTGTAAATGGATGAAAATGATCAATAAATGCATTGAACTTGTGCTGTAAAACGCTTTTTATTCTTATTTTGCAAGTTTAAATAAATCACACCGATGTGAATCTACCATAATCGTACTGAATGCATTATGTATTTTTTTTATTTCACATACTAAATCACATGGAATAAAAAAATGGATTTCAAATGTTCCGGAATGAATAAAAAAATAATATTATGGGTTTTCAATGGAACAGAATATAGAAACACAAAATTTGAATTCCGAATATTACGAATAATCAGAATAAAACACACTTGTGAGCCGCGATCGCAGAATTTGACATTTCATTCATATGAGTGTTCGCAAGAACAATCATTAAGGTAAAAAAAAAGCTTTAACTTCTTGGAAATTAAAAAGTAATACAAAATGTTTCAGTTCCCAAGTTCGAGCATGTACTACTTATTTCAACTTTTATATTTGTCAAAAAAGTTGATTCTTACAAAAATGCAGGGTAGTTGTTCTTAACGATGGTTTTTAAGAGATACTTCCCGGCACTTTTGTTATTTCAAAGCCAGATTAAATAACTTATTGAGCACTATATCTATGTTTTTCTCATTTAATAAAGTTTCCCTTAGTTGTACAGGATCTGATCTAAACTAATATCTTACTAAATATCTAAACCGATTTTCAAAGAAGAAGACTAATACTGAAAGAGATCGGTTAATTTGTTTTAAAATTACCCTTATAAAGAAAATGTTGTCTGAGATATTTATGGTGATCAAAAGCATAACGGTGTTTCGTTCAGGACCGAAAATCGCGTACTCGAAAAAAGTGATACCCGCGATTCTGTATGTCTAACCTTTGTATATGAAAACTATAGTACTATCATGGCGAATATTTTTTAGGGTTGCAAAGGTCCTGGTGGTGGCGCTGCAAAATGTGAGGTGTAAAATCCGATTTGGGGAGTCTTTAAGCGTCGAAAATTGGTGGTAGGGGCAAGAGGAGACTATTTTTTGGATTATTGCATCCAAAAAATATCAATAAATATCATTTAAAACCTCCATAAGCTCTCCGCAAAAAAAAGAATAAGGGTTGCATAGGTAAATTAGATGTCGCCCCATTCGACTTCCACCATGACAGAACTATAGTTTTCATATACAAAGGTCTAACATCGCCCGACAGTTTAGCCTATTGAAGCGTTATTCTTCAAACTTTGAACTTAAGATTCTATAATGTGATACTCTTGAGGCGAAATGGAATAGAAGCACTGCGCAAATTAAAGAAGGTAATTCAACATAGGAGCAAGTTCATGCGATCCAGTAGTGCATTTAATTTTTCAATAAATTCAATTTGAATTTTTGAGACCATTATTTCTAAATGAGAAAATATTAAACGTAGGTAAAATATCCATTAAAAATGTGGGCTAGGTAGATATATGTTCCTACATAAATAAATTATTATTATTACACGAATTTGCAAAATATACATACTCGTACATACATACACCATTCTACATAATGTATATTGGTTTCATGAATGGGAGCCATAACTTAATTTCTAAGAAATGGACGTTCCCAATTTTTTTGTTTTCAACCAAAATAACTATGATGTCAAAATAAACAAACATACCATAACAGTCCTGTTGTGGGTTATAGAGCTTGTCAAATAAGGAGTGGATATTTTCTATCTACATCTCTCTGTTCATAATAAAACCTACTTACATATTTACATATGTATGTACATATACTATCTATGCATATTGTATACCTACTACCAATGTGTGCCATACTTTAGATGTTTTATTCAAATTTTAATTTCACGAAACACTCAAGGACATTTGGTATGAAAAATAAAAATGGCGTTCGGTTTTGTATGTGTGCCCTGTTTCGAGTCAGTGTCCACTTAAGTGCCACTAGGACATTTTTTGACAGTGAAAAAAAAATCAATAAGCTAAAAAAAATGAGCTAATTGGTTTTTTATATTTTATGGATGAAACATTTTCAATTTGCGATCTTACCTCAAGTTTTTGGGAATAATCTTCGATAAGTTTTTCCTGTTGTTTAACCAACTCCTCATTTTTCTCTAACAGTGCCTTGCCCAATTCGGCTGCTAAAAGTATATCCGCTTCCTTTTGCTGTAGCTGGCTCCAAATATCGCCATCAGCTTTCTGGCCAACAAATGTTGATCGGGCCTCCATATCCAAAATATAATCCTCTAAATTTATTGAACTCGTGCTTTGATTACTTATATTCATTAAATGATTTTGCTTATTCATACTTGAATAAGACATACGTGTGATTGAGTCAACTAATATTAAAACTCATCAATACTAGGTATTGCACTGCTTCAATCACTTTTTTGCATGAAAAATTTTAGGTATCTAATTAACTTATTTTATATTATTTTATGAAATGTTAAATTTAACATCTTTGGTTATTCAATGTTTTTTTTTTACTTAGATAAACTATGAAGTATCTAGATACATTATGTGGTGGTAAAACTTTATTTTCTTTTTGTTAGCAATTTTGTTAAAAAAGCGAAACAATAAAATAATGAGAGGTCATACAGAAGGAAGGTAAAATGTATACCTATGTTTTTTTTTTTTTTTTTTTTTGTTTAGAAACAATAGATGTACGGATTAGTCACTGTCACAAAAAAAATAGTAAAAGGAAAACTTTATTCCTTATAACTTTATTTATTATAAGGAATCTTGGAAAAAGTAAGCGTATTGCATCACAGTATAGCGTTTCTTTTTTATTATTTATTTTTATAGGTTAATAGATGGTATCGATAAAACACTGTACTGCACAACGTTAACCCGCGTATACAAAGTTGACTTACTCTTAACCAAGCAGGCTTTGTTTTGACTGAAAAGTTACCAAGCAACTTCGTTCTACTCATGCCAGCCAGGCCAGTTGCCATCGTCAGTACATTCAAACTGACAAGTGGCGCAATCAAAAGCGAGTTAAGAGTATCTCCTAACCTGTTATCTATTTTTGGTGTATGTAGGTACCTCACCTTCACCATGTTCTCTTAATCGAGAGTGTACCTATGGACATACATATACTCGTATGTAAGTACATCATAATAATGTAGGTATATGTTTGATGATTATTTGACTTAACTCTATTTAATGGTATAAAAGTAACAATGGCACAGACAGAGGCACTGAACCTATGTTTGAAGCGAATGATGGGATTTTCGAATAGGCTCGTAGCTACTTAAACCATCATTTGTGTAGACTTTGGCTACTCATCGTATTTATTAGCATTATAATTTTACCTACTCGTGGTTGTTTTTAATAATTAAAAACTAATATTTTTCTGTTCAAAATTCTAATAAAATACCGAATTCTTAACTTAAATTTTGTATTTAGAAATGTTTAGGTTGTGCTTTGGTTAAAATATTATTTTTGTCATTTTGTCTTCTTATAAGAAAATAATAACCAGCTGATAGGTATTAATTGGAAGTAAGTATAATATAAAGACGAAATATTGAGGAAGCAAAAAGCAATGCACCGCACGCATGAATTAATCCGTCTCTTTATTGGTAAGAGAAATAGATAAAGGTTTAGTAAAAGTAACAAAAACAATAGCTAGAGTTAAGGTTCTTCATCTTCATTTATTGAATAAATGGTAACTGAGCGCTTAGAAATAACATTGTTGAGAAAAAAATTGTTCGTTTGTTTTATTTACTAAAGAGAGTTTTTGCGAGGGAGTTCCCATTTTTCTCAATAGAGATTTTAAAATATTTTCTCTAAGATGAGTCATGGTCATTATGTACATAGAGCCAATATTTTACCATTGATATTCTTTTGGATAATGTTTAAACGACAATTATCTTACTACGTGGAAATCGTTTGTTAAGAATTTCATTCTAAATAAAAATTTAAAATGGGGGAATCAATCCAACTTATTGGTATCTCTGGAGTTAAGAGAACAGTTTTTCGTTTATCGAAATATTAATAAAATGACAACAATTTTCCTATGATATTTAGGGTTCGGATGTTTTATTTTATATCTATGTATGTAGGTAGTTTACTTTCAAAGTTAGTTAATTCTGTTAATGCTTTTTTTATTTCAGGAACCTGAAGAGAGTTTTGTAGGCACGTGTGGAAATAAAAGCCGGAAATTAGTAATAGTGGCTGAAATTGTTTGTTTTTATGATGTGTTAACAGTTGTTGTTAAAACACGTACCTACATAGGTATTTTGATATTTCCGCAAACAAAAATAACATAAATACGAGTATAGTTGCAATTATTTTGACAAAAAGAGAGAAAAAAAAGAAATAGATTTGCCATCACAAACCATCGTAATAAGCGTAGGGAAAATTCATAAAGTAAGAAAAGTGCGTAAACGCCCGAGTGCACCAGTTTTTTATTTATCGTCATTATTTCGAGTTTTCGTCTATAATACTACACTTGAGATAGTACCTATGACAACTATTTTTGAAAAAAAAATTGCAAATATCGAAAATATTCCCTAAGGAGTATCTGTTGAATTATTTGCATTTTTGACATACATAAGCCAAAATAATGAAGTATGTGCATTGTGAACATGAACGCCATAGTCCAATAATAAATTGCCCGAAATGAAGCTCGTTCTGCCAATGCCATGGCATTTCAGAGTGTACTAATTTTTGTCCATACCGAATCTTAATTGTTTTTGATAAAGGTCTGTTCTGTTAAAATTTCAAAAACCAACTACTTTGTTCTTTTTGCTCTATACTACGTTTTTAAAAGCCATATTTCAGCTTGTGGTTGACGAAAATATTGATCAGTCAAAAAATAATTACTTTTTAATTTTGAAAATCGATTGGGACAGAATTTTAAATTCTGTATTGGCTTACCAAGCGTCTGAGTAGCAACATAATTTTTTTTTTGTTAATATTCGAATTTGGAATACTTTAACCTATTTTTCGATACCTCAATTTTAATTTTATTACTCGACTTATAGTCAATTTTGTGCAGTAAAAATGAAAATAAAATAAATTCGAATTCCAATTCTTTTTATCCAAAAGAATCATTCTTTTTATTTTGAATTTGCTCCTTTTTCTTTGAGAGAGTTTTTAATAAACACTTTCAAAGTTATTTCTGTTCATTTGTTAGACATTTTGCACAATTGTTATTTGCTGAACAACCATTTTAGGCCCATATAAGAATACAACTAAAACTGTCTGTCTTTTATTCGCAAGAACGCGGACAAAAACTTTATCACAATTTTTACATTTTTTGTATGCACCTACTTATGCACATACAAACTTTATTCATGGGTTAATTTGACCATTTTTGGAAACATTACAGTGTGGAACACCAAATTTTGTATATTACTTGCATGTCATCAACCAGATTTTAATACAACTAGTTTCTAAACCCTTCCCTGACCATTAAGAAGAGAACCTATAATTTTCTATTCAATTGATTTGACGTACCCTCATTTTGATATATTGGATTATATAAATACCATAATATTTGTATCATGTATGCACAAACATCCATTTTTCTATTTACTGGACTCTACATATAAATTAGAAGTATAAGTACACAATTTATGTTAAAGGATGGGTAAGGAAAGGAGTTATCGGAAGATCAAGGTGTGAAGTGCCTCCGGAAAAAATATTTCCTTTTTTTCACGCTCGAATATAAACAATTCTGCAATATAAAATTAAACTACAAAATCGTGACAATAGATTTATTTTTATTTTTTCTCCTTCTTGTGCTTCTTTGATTTTTTGTGTTTGTGTTCATCTTTTTTCCTTCGATCTTTTTTCTTTTTTTCACGTTTATCTTTCTTGCTTTTGTTTGAAGATGAACTTTTTTTTTCAACCCACTCTTCAACAATTCGGGTAGCTTTCATAGGTTTTGACGACAACAGCTCAACGAGTCTTTTATCAATATCAGTTTCATCTCTCGCCTCTATTGTACTATGTAAAGGACGACTTGGTAATTTAGGTCCATAAGTATTTTCTAGTTCGGGAGCAGTTTCTTCATTGATTCTCTCATGTCTTGGCTTGAAAGTTATTTTGTTTGTTACTTCTGTTTTGTTTTCAATTTTTTTGGATTCGTCTATTTTTCTATCAGGCTTTGTAAAAAGAGCTGCAAATATCCCTCTGGGAGGTGAATTATTTCTTAATATATTGATAGGGGCGGATGGTTTCACAAGACTATCAGCTATTTCTGTGGGAATCCCTACTTCAACGGTGGTTCTTGTAGCACACTCATCGTTGTCATCATCTGCCTCGTCCTCGCTGGATGAATCGAATATGCTCTTAAAAAGATCCTTTTTTTCTGAAGGGTGTTTGTTTTTGCTCTCTTCAATTCTTAATTCCAGCTCAGTTTTTGGTTTTTTGGTGTCCAGGAAAGTTTTCTTAACAGAAAGCATTTCCGATAACTCTTCTTTTTTAGCTTTAGAGATTAAGCCAATTTCATTTTCGTCAGACTGGGGAATAATTTTATACTCGTCAATGTTTTCTGTTTGCACTTGTTTAGCTTTAGGTTTTTCAATATGCTTCGGTATAATAACTGGTGTTACAAAATCTTTTTTGGAATTAATGGAATTTTCTATGTAATCGAAAACAGAAAATTTGTTCTTTTTTGGGACCTTAGGTTCTACTAAAGTTCCTCCAAAAGGCTCTGGTATGTTGAAACGTTTGCATATTAAAGAACATGGCTTCCAAAGAACTCTAGTTCTTTTAACTACCACTTCAATCTTTGTGTGTCCTAACTTAGTTGGCATTTGGAATGCAACTTTGTCAGTAGACTTGGAAACAAATCTGAAAGTAAATAACTATTAGACAATTGAAAATGCTACATTTTTTGTGTACCTTTCAGACATCATTCCATTAAGAGGTCTATAAATGTTTCGGGCTTGAACAAACTCTTTTTGTTCCATTTCTCTGTCCCATTCTGAAAGATGAACTGGTTGAATTGTGCTCAAAAATACTTTGATATCTTCTTCTTTTTGTAAATTTGCCTCTAAAAATTTTTCATATCGTTCCTGTTTTGCATCATTGCTAGAAAATGGTCTAAAAATTTCAGATGCGTTGTTTCCTAAAATTAAGATAGAATATTACTCAGATAAATCTTTTTTTATGTTTAAGATGATCTTACCCAATGATTTGGTGATTTTTTTAGCTTCAGATTGAACTTTCTGGTTTTCGATCTTAACAGATTCATAAAGTTCGGTGGGTGGCATGATTTCAACTCCAGCACTAGTTACAAGTCCTCCTTTGACAAAATTATCTTCTTTTGACGACAGTAGCTCTAACAGTCGTTTGGTTTTGTCTTCCCGTGCTTTGTATTTTTCATTAATTTGTTCCAAATAAGACTTTTTATTAGCAAAACCTTCTGTCTCGGGCTTTTGCTCCGTTCTTTTCTTGTTCTCTCCCTCAAGTATACTTTTACGCTCGTCTGGGTTTAAATCGTGACGACCTAGCCCTTTTCGCTTGTTTTCTTCATTTTGTTTTAAAAGTACAAGCTTTTCCTCTGGTAGTGGATCGAATCTTGATTTTCTATGTAACCAGTTTCTAGGTTGAAAATTAGCTTTAAGCTCAATTATGTGCAATTTTTTTTTAATGTCTGAATTTTCAGATGGCTCAGCGAATCCTTCGAGCACACCATGATCTTGCGTCCGAGGTAATTTTGACTTCTCTCGCTTCTTTTTATCACCCAAACTAAAATCATATTTGGTCATATCGTCTCTAGCATATATGTCTTCATCTTCTTCTTCAAGAGCTCCCACACCGAATGCTTGTCCTCTTATGGACAGTTTTTTGTTATTCTTCCCCAAAACCTCTAAGGGCCCAAACAAATTTATGTGAGACTGAGTCTCACCAGCTACTTGACGACTTAGTCCACTATATCCCAAACCAAATACATTATTTTTAACACTGCATACAAAAGGCTCGTAGTCATCGGGAGCAAATGTTAATGCTTTTTCCTCCTCTTCATCATCAGAGCCATCAGATCCAAGTTTTGTAGAATCTTCCGTTTGGCCATAATTCGGTTGCGATGTGCAGCCATACATCTTCATCACATAAAACTCTCTGTCGTTTTGTTGTTTTGAACGTTGCTTTTCGCGTTTTGTCTGTCGGGCTCCAATACCCTGATTCGGCTTCCAACCCATGCGTCTCAATAGACGCACTGCCACTTTTTCTCGAGCTGGTTCAAGAAGTTGGTGCAATACGGGGATTCCAGGTATTGTACCACTGTTTTTCATTGGAAACTTTCGTTTTCGACTCGAAGATTCATCAGTTTTTGAAAAATCTTCTTTCGCTTGAATACGCTGAGGTGCAATTCCGAACTCTCCCAAATCTTCATCGTCCATGAAGTCAGTAGGTAATTGTTGTTGCCGTTTTTCTGCCTTTTCGCCACGAGAACTTTTAAAGCTCTGTGGCTTCCAACCTTCAAGCGACCCAACAGTGTTCCAAAAACCTGCACTAAATCCACCAGTAAATGCTCCATGGAATCTACGTCTTCCATTCTCGTCGGTTACAACTTGATCCTCTATCGCCACTGGCTTTTTTAATGGTACTTCGTCTGAGAGTGAGAAAATATTGATAAAAGTACTGTAAAAATCATTTGTGTACTAACCTTCTTCCAGGGGCTCCAATGGAGTTCCAAACCGGCAAAGCGATGCATCTTCCGAAACATCCATTTTTAAATGGTCTTTTATAATTTATGTTAAAAACTAGAAATTAAAGTTTTTTCCATGCAATTTAGAAAAGAAAAGTAGAAACGTCAAAATCATCGTCATCAAATGTCATAACATCATCAGGGCACTGCCAAGAACAAATTTTGTCGAAATAAATTAATATAATTTGATCCTTTTTACGTGAGGGATAAGTGTGATGGATAGACTAGAATATGTTTGGGGTTTTATATGGTCAGAGAGCCCCATTTTCATGGAAGAGTAACGAATGACGGGATACAATATTAGGACGTGATTCTGTGTTGGACTCAAACATTTCAAAGTCAACTAAGAAATATACATTCGCATCAACAGCTCTAGCAATGCTTCCTTATGGCACCAAAACAAGCAGTAACCATAAACCATAAAGGACAACAACTCAAAGACCAACTTAAATATCTCAGCGTATAATAACACCACCTACCCTACCACTCGAACGCTGCCATTGTTCCTTCCATTTGGGAAATTTATTTTACACAAAAAATTAAGTGTTTTGTACATCTAGAGGCACTACCTGACAACAGTCATCATCATTCTCATACGTTTTTTTGCGAAACGCGAAAGTTTTTTTTTCAGGAACACAAAAAGTTTTTAACAATTTTGAAGTGTTTTTCAATCCAAAATAGATTTTAAAATCACACCAAAAATCATCCTAAAATATTTTCTAAATACAGGTCTGAATCCATGACTCATATAATATTTGCCCTCGATTAAAAGGTTGATTTGTGTTTTAAAAGGTGTTTCCACTGGGAGACTACGTCACTATTGGGGACACCATCTCTGCAATACAAAATACCTCTAAATATTTGGTAAAAAAAAAAAACAAATTACACTTCTTGAAAAGACATTAACTTTTTTTATCCCAAGCAAAGCGTGAACAAACAATGTCTGAGAAGACTATTAAAGTAAATGCCAGAGTGGAAATTGCCGGAAAAAATGTCCGTGGCAAGGTTGCTTATGTTGGTGTGACAGGATTCGCCGGTGGAAAATGGGTTGGCGTTATACTCGATGAACCAAAAGGTAAGAACAATGGAAGCGTAAAGGGTCATTCCTATTTCCATTGCATCGATAAGTACGGTACATTTGTGCGACCTACGCAGCTTATTTTGCTGGACGAATCTACAGAGGATCTCACTGATGGAACACCACCCACAGCGCAACCTACTTCTACTCGAACTCGATTAAGCAGTTCCCGTACTTCTCTTTCGTCAAGTAGGCAAAGTCTTACTGGCTCTCGGACACAACTCTCAACTTCTCTGACCGAGCGAAATTTTTCTGCGGGGAGAAAAAGTTTAATGACCCCGCCAACAACAACAACCACGGCAACTTCATCCACAGCCTCTTCTTCGGAATCTCATCCTTCGTCTAAGCGGGCATCTTTTGTGGAAACTGGATTCTTAGAGATTTTAAAGCCTCAGTTCACCCCGAGTCAGCCGATTCGATCTCCGTCATTCACAGCTCCTCCTGCAGCCTTGGGTGCTACTTTAGCAGTTGAAGACAAGGTGACCAATGCAGAACAACAACAAATAATCGATGGTCTGAAAACTCAAGTTGATGATCTTAACGAAAAACTTGAAACATTGAAGCAAAGACGGACTGAGGACAAAGAACGTCTGCGAGAATTTGACAAGATGAAAATTCAGTTCGAGCAGATGCAAGAGTTTAGGTCGAAAATAATGAATGCCCAAGCTCAGCTCCAGCGAGATCTGCAAAGAGCGAAACAAGAAGCAAAAGACGCAATCGAGGCAAAAGAACGACATGCACAGGAAATGGCCGATTTATCAGATAACGTAGAAATGATAACTCTTGACAAAGAAATGGCGGAAGAAAAAGCTGATACTCTTCAGCTGGAATTAGACTCCACCAAAGAGAAGATCGAAGAGCTAACACTTGACTTAGAGCTCTTGCGAGCAGAAGTCCAAAACAAGGCCGATTCGGAACATGGAAACAGGGCAAGCGGCGATGGAACTGTTACTGCTTACGAAATCAAGCAGCTTGAACAGCAGAATCATCGCTTGAAAGAAACACTGGTCCGCCTGCGGGATTTAAGTGCACATGATAAGCATGACATTCAGAAACTAGCTAAAGAGCTTGAAATGAAAAAGTCTGAGGTAGCCGAACTAGAACGCACAAAAGAAAAGCTCTCAGTTAAGCTGGACGAACTCGAGGCAACTGTCGCTGATCTTCAAGAACAAGTAGATGCCGCTTTGGGTGCCGAAGAAATGGTCGAACAACTGGCTGAGAAGAAAATGGAATTGGAAGACAAAGTAAAGCTCCTCGAAGAAGAAGTATCGCAGCTAGAAGCACTAGAAGAAATCCACGAACAGTTGGTGGAAAGTAACCATGATTTAGAAATGGATTTGCGAGAGGAACTCGATATGGCAAATGCCGCCAAGAAAGAAATTCTTCGAGAGCGTGATGCAGCCATTGAAACTATTTATGATCGTGATCAGACATTGATAAAGTTCCGTGAACTGGTGCAAAAGCTTAATGAACAAATTATAGAATTACGTGAGAAGAACTCAGAAAGCTCTGCAATGAAAACATCTCTTCCAGATAATGGAGTAGGCGGTAAAAAAGATGCATTGGTAAATGACTCAATTGACTATAAGCAGATGTTCGCCGAATCTAAGGCATACACGAGGGCCATTGATGTTCAACTAAGGCAGATTGAGCTCACTCAGGCTAATGAAAGAGTTCAAATGCTCACTGCCTTCATGCCTGATTCTTTCATGAATCGTGGAGGAGACCACGACTCAATTCTAGTTATATTACTTGTCGCGCGAATTGTTTTCAAATGTGGTATAGTTGTTAGTCAGACGCGAGAAAGATTCCCAGCAGTTGAGAATATCACCAAAGACGCAGTCATTCAGGGTCATGGTGTACATCAATTCTCTTTCAAATCTAGGTTGTTACACTACATTCATAATCTTCAATGTGCCCTCCATCAAATTCTATATGGATTGAACTGTTGCCAACCTGATACTCTACTAAGAGCTGGTGGTTCGCTGCCAGAAATGATTGCCCAGGAGAAAACTATTGATTCTATCATAGAACTACTGAAACAAAATCAACTAGATGAGAACTCTTTTACCGAGAACATCGAAAAATGTGTTTCATTTTTCAATGCAATGAACTCGGTGCTTCTAGCTGGAGAGGATTTACTCAACGAAACACAAATGATAAGAGATTGCGTGGCCTCGCTGGGTTCTGCTTGCGACTCTATTTTAACAGATGCGTCTATGATTCGCGCTGTCATTCAAGAAACAACCGACACTAGTGACACGATACTTCTAATGCAATACGTCATTGAAAATGCCGAAAGTGTAAAACAAAATATAAAGCTGATTAAACGTCGCCTACCTCAAGATCTCCATGTGGTAAAGTGCAATATCTCACCACATAAAATTGAAACTATGCGCACAATCACTAGTTCACTGAGTAAAATAATGTCTGCTCTGCACATTGCTTCCAAACAGGCCGTGCAAACTATTAATTCATCGATTGAAAGTGATAATGCTGCAGAGACAACTATTGAACACTCAAAGTTCTGGGAAATTTTATCTTCCGCTTGCGAACGTGTATACGAGCAAGACGATAGAGGCCCATCGCAGAACTTTAAAGCCGTACTGGCTCCTGCCAACACAGATTTAGCTCAGCTCGCTCAATATCTGCTGGATAACGAGTATGAGATAATGTCAAGGGCAAATGCAAGAGCCGCTGAAAAGCAGGTGTCTCCGATTTTGTTGCGTGCACAGTTTATCAAGAAACAACTTGAACAAAAGAATGTTCTAGCAGCTACACTAGAGAATCGTGAAGCTGACATAAAGCAATTGAAGCTAGCTGCCAAGATGAAACAAAGTGAGCTCTCCGAAATGCAAATACGCAAAGATATCGCTGAGAAAAAACTATCTGTGCTGCAGCATGATCATGAAGTTTCAATCGAGAAATTGAAACGACAGTATGAGGAGACCTATGATCTTCTCAAAAAGAAGGAGAAGGAATTCGAGGACACCATGGACCATTTGCAGAGTGATATTGAAGCCCTAGAAAGTGAGAAGTCAACACTCCGAGAAAAACTAAAACTTAATACTGGCAGCACGTCAAAAAGAAGTGATACAACGGCTCCAGCTTCATCAACTATCGTTAGTGCAACAGTAACTGCAGGTTCACCAATACTTGTGGAGGAGGTAAATCTTTTGAAGAGCGTACTTTTGGAGGAGCGAAATGAGCGGTTACGCCTGCAAGCTGAGTCGATCAAACAGAAACTTAAATTATTCGATCCCATCCATGTCCCGTTGGCTAAGGATAAACGTATTATTGAGCTTGAAAATCAGTTGGCAAAAATGAAACACGAATGGGCAATGTCCTTTTTGCATACTTCGCCTTCAGCTAAAGCTTCAAGCATTGAAATGTACAAGCGACAGAGAGTCGCAATTGAAAAAGAAGCAAGAACACTAGCATCTGAGATTCTCGGTGAATATTTTCATAGAAATCCTCATCGGGCAGCCCCCTCAGAGTTTTCTCAATTCCCAACTGTCGAAGTTAAAAAAGTATTTCAAATGTAAACTTATTTCTGAATACTCTATTTCTCTATTTTATTTTTAATCATAACACAAAAGACATTTAATGCGCGGCAGCCATTGTGTGCTAAATACCTTAAAAATCAAAATTAATTGTAATACATTATTATAACTTATTTATATGAAAAATAAAATAAAATTGTTATAAAAATAATTAAAATGGTGATCAATTTTTATTAAGTTGAAGTTGGATATTTTGGTTTGGTTTATATTTCAATCGTACGATACAGATTAGAACAGCACCAGCAATGTCAACAGCGTCGTTTGGTCAAAGTCCTAAATGGTGCGTTGGTTATTTATTTCATGTTGAATAATGTGATATTTCTTTTTATTAAATAAGTTATATTTTGTTATGTCTAAATAGACAAAAATTGATTTTTCAAAAACGGTTTACTTATATGTTAAAACATTTTTGTGTTAATATAATTCCTTACTTGTTAATTTTATCCTCATTTTTGAAAATTAAAAAAAAAAAATCAAAATATGTACCACGAAATTCCTTATATTTTTCTAATTATTTAATACGGTTACGTATAATTTGAATTTTGTATTCATCTTATTCTGTTCTATGTTAGCACTAGGTCGACCTGAATTCGCTCTGAAGTTTATATGACCTCTCAGATTGGAGTAACTTTTGTCAATACTGAACGATAATGAATAATGATAATGAACGCTGTTTTATGAAATTTCGAAAATCCCTACTTTCAATCATTTTTCGCCATCCCATCTATAATTTAAATGTACCGAAATGTTTTTATTATTATAACCATTATGCAAATAATGGTGATCTCATACGAAAATTTGATTTTTTTTTAGATTTCCCAAAAAATTAAATTTTGTTTGAAAATTTGATAATTCTAATAAAATGTGAATGAAGATATTGGGGCATATTCATAGTCGTCTGACAAGTTGTTTCTTTGTCTCTTCTAAGCTTACCTGGAGTTTATGTTATTCATATTCAATTTAAACCCGGGTCAAACAGATAAACTGGAACTCAAACTTTAAAAACGGCTGACTCTTTGACAAAGTTGTTTTTGCTATCTTACAAAAAATGGATTGGCAGGCAATAGTACTAAAATTGTAGTAGAATTCCGTTTTTTACTAAACAGAGCTGCGAATTTCTTTATGAACAGCAGCTGTCTCTAACCTGTGTGTTAACTTTAGACTCGAGGCCAGTTGGACTCGGGTTTAAAGTTTGACTGTGAATATGCCCCAATAGAATTATAATTTAGTTTCTTCATTGCCAAAAATAAACAGTATTTGTTAAATTTATTTTTTCCAATCTTCCCTGTACTGTGACAATTTTTGTTGAACAGGGTGTTGTTATTTTTGCCATCCAGTTGTACAACACAAATGTTGTACAACAGTGGATGGCATGTATGTACATATGTAGGATTCCAAGTTGGCACGAGGCCCAAAAGTGTTTGTAAGGCCCTCTACATAAGAAAATAGTGAACTACATTCGATGTCGATAGCAAATAAATAGAAAAAAAATCATTTGGCCAGTTTATATTTCTAAGATCTCAGAGATCTTCGTATTCTCAGAAATATAAACAAAAATTCTCATACAAATTTCTCAATTCTACTGTCAAAACTCTGAGAATGAAAATTTTTGGATTCGATTTCTCAATTTTACAAAGTGATAGCTTTGACTTTTGAAAATAATTTAATTTTATTTGCTTTTGTATTTTTAAAAGGCGTCACAACAACAATTTTTATTTCTTTGAGAATTGTTGTTTATATTTCTTTCTCAATCTCTGTCATTTTCACTGAGAATATTCTCAGAGATCTTAGAAATATAAACTGGCCAATTATTTCATCTGTCACTTCCGAAAACAGAAAAGTCATATCCATATTTATCAACTTTGACATTTTGTTTTTCAGTATTCAATTATTTTATCTCTTTGATATAATTAAAAAAATTATCATAAGTGCCCGAAAAATAGTTCAGTTTTCGCATAAAATATGCCTCTTAATTTGAATAACTAAAGTATCTAAAAAGTTCTTAAATTATTATTGGACCAAGCTTTGAAAGTTGCTGCACAAAAATTCCCTAAGATAGGCGGGGTCGATGATTTTTATCCGTCTGTGTATACAAATAATCCATAAATAAAATGGCACGACCAATCTATCCGACTCAACAGAAGATAGCCGAAAAATTGATTATTCTCAATGACCGTGGCACGGGCATCCTCACCCGCATCTACAATATTAAAAAGGCATGTGGCGATACAAAATCCAAACCAGGATTTCTTTCTGAAAAATCACTTGAGTCATCGATTAAGTTCATCGTAAAGCGATTCCCCA
This sequence comes from Syrphus vitripennis, assembly GCA_958431115.1. Classification (NCBI taxonomy): domain Eukaryota; kingdom Metazoa; phylum Arthropoda; class Insecta; order Diptera; family Syrphidae; genus Syrphus; species Syrphus vitripennis. The sequence goes on along the minus strand of OY288109.1, from coordinate 459,657 downwards.
ACATCGATGTCAAAGGTCTCGGGGCCATTGTTAATATCAAGGCAGAAATCATTAAGTCTCTCTCTTTGTACTATCACACGTTTGTAGACTTGTTGGACTTTAAGGACAATGTCTGCGAGTTGCTCACGACCATGGATGCTTGCCAAATCCATCTAGATATCACTCTTAATTTTGAGTTAACCAAGAACTACTTGGACCTTGTGGTGACGTATGTTTCGCTGATGATTTTGCTGTCGCGCGTGGAAGACCGTAAGGCCGTGTTGGGCTTGTATAATGCCGCCCATGAGCTGCAGCATAATCAGAGCGATTCAGGCTTCCCACGGCTTGGTCAAATGATTCTTGACTATGAGGTTCCCCTAAAAAAACTCTCAGAGGAGTTTATACCTCATCAGCGATTGCTGACCAATGCTATTCGTTCTCTGACTGTCATCTACCCACTTCGGAATTCGACTGCAGACAAATGGCGTGAAATGCAGAAATTAAGTCTCGTTGGAAATCCAGCCATTCTTCTCAAAGCCGTTCGCACTGATACCATGTCTTGCGAGTACATCTCCCTAGAGACCATGGACCGCTGGATCATCTTCGGGTTGTTGCTCAATCATCAAATGTTGGGACAGTACACTGAAGTCAATAAGATGTGGTTGTCTGCATTAGAGTCCAGTTGGGTGGTGGCCCTCTTTCGCGATGAAGTGCTCCCAATTCACCAATACATCCAGAACACTTTCAATGAAATCAAGGGCTATAGTAAACGCATCAACGAGGTTAAAGATGCCCACATAACTGCCATTCAGAAAGCAGCACTGGTACATCGAGAGCGTCGTAAGTTTCTGCGAACCGCACTAAAGGAACTGGCCCTCATTATGACCGATCAACCGGGGTTATTGGGGCCCAAAGCTATTTTCATCTTTATTGGCCTTTGCCTAGCTCGCGATGAAATTTTGTGGCTGCTTAGGCATAACGACAACCCCCCAGCCAACAAAAACAAAGGAAAAAGCAACGAGGATCTCGTTGACCGCCAATTGCCCGAACTGTTATTTCACATGGAGGAGCTGCGTGCATTGGTTCGCAAGTATAGCCAAGTAATGCAACGCTACTACGTTCAGTATCTCTCTGGCTTTGATTCCACCGATCTCAATATACGGATGCAGAATTTACAACTTTGCCCAGAGGACGAGAGCGTTATTTTTTCATCGCTGTTTAACACTTCATCAAACTTGACAGTAAAGCAAGTTGAAGAAAATGAGTTGTTTGACTTCCGGGCATTCCGCTTGGACTGGTTCCGCTTACAAACCTACATGAGCGTTGGCAAGGCAGCTCTGCGAATTTCAGAGAACATCGATCTTGCACGATTGCTTGACTCTATGGTCTTCCACACCCGGGTAGTTGATAATCTCGATGAAATTCTGGTCGAGACTTCAGACCTATCGATATTCTGCTTCTACAATAAGATGTTCGACGATCAATTTCATATGTGTCTGGAGTTCCCAGCTCAGAATCGTTATATTATTGCTTTTCCATTAATTTGCAGTCACTTCCAGAATTGCACCCATGAAATGTGCCCCGAAGAACGTCACCATATACGTGAGCGTTCATTAAGTGTAGTTAATATCTTCCTGGAGGAAATGGCAAAAGAAGCTAAAAACATTATCACCACAATATGTGACGAGCAATGTACTATGGCTGATGCACTTTTGCCAAAACATTGCGCCAAGATTCTGTCAGTGGCATCGACTCGAAAGAAAAAAGACAAATCTAAGAAGCAATTCGACGACATTCGCAAGCCAGGCGATGAGAGCTACCGAAAGACCCGTGAAGACCTAACGACCATGGATAAGTTGCATATGGCACTGACAGAATTATGTTTCGCCATTAACTACTGTCCTACCGTAAATGTGTGGGAGTTTGCTTTCGCTCCACGTGAATATCTTTGTCAAAATCTGGAGCACCGTTTTTCCCGAGACTTAGTTGGCATGGTAATGTTCAATCAGGAAACAATGGATATCGCCAAACCGTCCGAGCTACTGGCGTCGGTGCGTGCCTACATGAACGTCCTCCAGACTGTAGAGAACTACGTTCATATCGATATAACCAGAGTTTTCAACAATTGCCTTCTGCAACAGACCCAAAGCCTCGATTCACATGGTGAAAAGACTATTGCTGCTCTTTATAACACTTGGTACAGTGAGGTTCTGTTGCGACGCGTGAGTGCTGGCAATATTGTCTACTCAATGAATCAAAAGGCGTTTGTGGCAATTGCCCCCGAAGGGTGCGTTCCATTTAATCCGCAAGAATTTTCCGATTTAAATGAATTGCGGGCTCTATCAGAACTAGTTGGACCATATGGAATAAAATCCCTGAATGAGACGCTAATGTGGCACATTTCAAACCAAGTGCAAGAGCTAAAGAGCCTAGTTGGGCTGAACAAAGAGGTTCTTATAACTCTTCGTACGAGTTTCGATAAGCCAGAGGTAATGAAGGACCAGTTTAAAAGACTGCAGCATGTCGACAACGTCTTGCAGCGAATGACAATAATTGGTGTGATCCTTTGCTTCAGAAATCTAGTTCATGAATCTCTAGAGGATGTGTTGGAAAAAAGGATACCGTTTCTGCTAAGTTCAGTGAAAGATTTTCAAGAGCATTTGCCCGGGGGTGATCAGATTAAAGTCGCATCAGAAATGGCTTCGGCAGCAGGACTCCAATGCAAAGTTGACCCTACTTTGACCACAACTCTGAAATCAAAGAAACCTGAATTCGACGAAGGTGAACATCTGATAGCATGTTTGTTGATGGTATTTGTTGCAGTATCCATTCCGAAGTTAGCTCGAAATGATAACTCATTCTATCGTGCATCGATGGACGGTCACTCAAACAACACCCACTGCATGGCAGTGGCTATAAACAATATTTTTGGAGCGCTCTTTACAATTTGCGGACAGAAAGATATCGAGGATCGCATGAAAGAATTTCTGGCATTGGCTAGTTCATCATTGCTTCGTTTAGGACAGGAATCCGACAAGGAAGCCACTCGTAACCGAGAGTCTATTTATTTGCTACTCGATGAAATTGTCAAACAGTCGCCATTCCTCACAATGGATTTGCTCGAATCTTGCTTCCCATATGTCCTGATCAGAAATGCATTTCACGCTGTCTATAAGCAAGAGCATTGCATCTAAAGATATGCAATTTAATAGTTCTTAAAGTTATACGTATAACTTATTTTATAATATTCATTCAACAGTACGGTAGTATTATTATTGATAAACTTATCGCAAATATAATCAAATACTTATATTATGTAATTTACTTCTATCTACCAGTGTTTTTATTTGGTATTGTTCTTTGTTGGTGTTTAATTTAGTTTTAAAAACTACAGATTCTTATGTTTTTGTGAAATAAGACTGATACAAGATACCCAATGAAGATGTAGCAAAGAGTGTGAAGTAACTCCACCAGGTTGCAAAGCCCAAAAATCCTTTAAAGACTTCAGTTGTAAAAACCTATGAATTAGGATTTGTAAGTATACATTTCGTTTTGTTTTCAAACAATCAACTTACACTTTTGAGACTTGTCCAAGAAACTTGAATATTTTGTGCTGATTCGAGAATATTAAACTGGTCATCCTCTCCTTGTCCGCTGCCATCGATTTGCTCTAGAATCCTTACAACTGCCAATTTAGCTGGATCCTCATCAGGGCATTCGTCTTGTAAGATACCTTCACTGAACAGTCCAGACCAGCTGAAGCCACCCAAGCTTTTGTACATGAGTGTTAGGAATAAGCATATAATTAATGGTGCAGCAAATTGCAGAGTCACAACACAAAGATAGTAGAAAATCGATGAGATCTATTCAGGTAGATGATGGATGAAAATTATACATATTTATTTTTTTTGTATGAACTCACCTTTTTCTGATATTCGAGGTTAGTAATACGACCAGCTTCGGTACGTAGATCATCTATTCTATCATGTGCAATATTGAGATATGATTGGAGGTAAATTGGCATTAAAGCAAATCGAAGCAATACTGTCAAAACAACTAAAAGTAGGCGAATAGTCTCAAAGGCCTCTGGTTGTAGTCTAAAATTAAAATTTGAATGAATCAGATTTTTTAAAAATATAATTATGAAAATATTACAGCGGTTTGTCCATTCCTTGAAACACGCGAACTGTTAAATAATTTCGACTGATAGGACGGATCCAAAGTATGACTAGTATAAAAGGCAATATAAAACTGATGTTTAAGAGGATCTGCATAACGCGTTTTTCTTTGCAGAATCTAGAGAAAAAATTCATCATAATAATGTATGAATATGAAAATATGTACAATATAATACTTCAATGAATCCCAGTGCATTCTAGCCATTCGAAGTCCAGGAAACGTAAATAGAGCACCCAAAATTCCACAACCAATGGCAATAAAGAATTTAACTACAATTTTCGAGGCAGGTCCACTAGTAAAATATATAAAAAAAAAATTGATAAAAAAAAATATTCTTATGAACTCTTACTTTATTTGAATACAGTGAAAAATCTTTTAAAATATGTTTTCCAATTGTCTTTTGTCTCCGAAACTTCATCTTAACGATTCAATTAATAGAAATATAGATGATTAATTATTGCTAAAGCGATTAATATCAGGCTTTTTGTGGTTCGTTTTTAAGGCATGACGGTTTAGCAAAAACACATTTGATTTAAAATAATTTAAATAAATGTCTTTATAGCTTCAAATATTTATTGAGCTAGAACTTTGTGGTTTTCGAACTCACTTGTCTCATATAATAATCATTTGAAAAGCAAAAAATGATCTGATGTGTTTGAAGTGTAAAACCTATTTGGAACATATTTTCATAGAATTTAATGCCTTGTAAAATTAAAAAGGCTAGTTGTTACTATATACATAAAAAGAAAATATTATCTATTTCTTAGGTGTTGTCAGATCTAAAATAAGTAAATAGATCTTCAAATTAAAGCCATGCCAAATTAAAATTAGTTATAGATAATATTTTATAACTTTTAAGGTTTTCGCGGTTGGAATTATACATTTTGGGATTTTTCGGATTAGCCGCGTTATAAATATTTAATATTTAGCGGTTTCCCGGTGACCACGCTCGATGCAATTCGAAGCGAAACGTTCGGGGTGAGTACTGTATTGAGTACTGTATATATAATGAGGCCCTAAGGCTGATAATTTGTTAAGGTAATTTTTAAAACTTACGAAGAAGGAAGACCTTGTTCTGTTAGGAACCTCGAAGCACTTTGGTTAAAACTGGAATAGGCATCTTCTAGTCCTGTTTCGAGCATACTTTCATCAACGATTAGAACCACCATTGCTACCAGAAGGTAAACTAGAGCGGCAACGATGCACATAGAACGTTCACCGATAGATTCATCAGTTTGAAAGTAAAGCACTGTCAACGAAGTAAGAAGCTTGCTGAAAATACATTTAAAGTTCGATTACCATAGTAGTCAAATGAGTTAGGAATCACTAACAAAGCAAAAAAAACAACAAGAAGGCACCAAACCATGCTAAGATTAACTTCTCCCTTCAACGGGAAATAATTGTGATAGATCTGAAAAAAAAAATACAAATTAAAAAGAAAAAATTGATGTGAAAATATAATGATTAAAAAACCTCGGAAATTACGTAGACAGTACCGGCGTACATACTGAAATCCAACAACCATTGATATTCCGTGAAGTATCTTAAGTAAATTACATCGCTTTGAGTAACTGGAGCTGTTTCCAACTGAACATCAACCGCTCGTGGTACTAAAAATGTCGGTACATTCTTCTCGGCGGCACCTTGTTTATAGTGACTTCCCTTTGATTTGGTGTGCTTTTCCTTGGGGATCCCAGCTAGAGTTCTAAGTTGAGCATCTGTTGGATGGAGGTATCGATAGAGGCCCGTTGAACAGAGTATCCATTTAGCGAACGAGAAGTGTGGTGTAAATTTCTGAATTACACTAACCATCACCAGAGTTAAAACAAGTTGAGCGCCCAAAATTGCCTTAAAAAGAATGAAATTATATGACCATTTGCCGCTCTACGAAATAATGTGTGGGCGATAGAGGGAAGTGTTAATCAAAGGCATTAGCACAAGTTTTAATTGCTTCACTATTTTTCATTTAAAAAAATCATCATTCGGAGTTAATTTTCCATAGTTTCGTTACGAGTTGCTTACCATTTTTTAACTTGTCTTTATTAACTTTTTGGATTTAGAAATTAAATTATAATCCTTCTATTTTAATATTTTCATTCATTATTTTGATAATAATCAAAAAATAAATGTGAGCTTGATTTGATTTGCTTCCCTATCCTCCGGGCGAAGAAGTAAAAATAGTTTGCAAGTGACAATTGATTTTGACTGCCAGCCAGTATTGCCAGATTCGCACAAATGTGATAATAATGCCTGAGAAAGTACCTTTCTTAAGGCGCGTTTTGCTGACTCTCAAATAAAGTAAAACTCACACCGCGAGAAGACGAGAGCGTGTCGAGATATCGTCGTATTGTTAAATCAAACTCCTGTCTGAGTAATGTTCAATAGACCACTTTATATATATATTATACTACTTCGAATTTTTACTATAGTTTGGTGCTATATTAATTAACGTAAAATGATAATTTTAAGGAAAAGTTTGTATGAACACCCCTTTAATAATTTTTTGAGTTAAATTAATGCTGTGTAATTGAATCAACTGTGTATGTGGCAAAGTGGCAAATTATAGGTATGTTTATTGAGGCTATTCCAAACAATTTGGAACAGAAAAGTACAACTTCTTGCTGTTCTGTTATGAACTCAATATTTAGTTTAAAGAAAATCTTGTTTTATTTAATAAATGAATATATATAAAGAATAGCAAAATTGTTTATTTGTTTAATGATGGCTGCAAACACGTCTTTTCATGTTCATGTCGACAAAAGAATGCAATCTTCTTTTTCTCTCTGCTTCCAGATTCGTTGAATTATGTATATACTTAAAAATGTATCTTTGTAGTTTGTTGGCGTTGCCAACATGTTCAATGAGAGATTTTCTGTTCTTAAATGTTGAATACACTTAATATTCGTGTTGTTTTGTTTATACCCGAAGAAAATTGGTCGCCAAATCGACCTGAGAGATACAAATTACTAAAATGCACCTTTCACATCTGGCTTCAGTTGTTTTTAGTTCTCTGATCTCTGAAATATTTAAAATATCATCTCTCTGATTAGTCCTGTCGCAATGGTTAATTTTAACCAAATAATGACCGGTTGCACCAAACGTTTTTAAAAGTTTAACAGTAAATTTTAAAATGACATTTGCACCAAACATCAACAGTAAACTTAAATGCCATTTAGTCCAGATAAATTTTAAAAGCGTGATTTAACGAAAATACACCATACAAAATACACATAGCAATACCAATACACATACTGAGTACAAGTATCACTTTCTTATGTGGAAGAGCTTTTCAGTAAAGTTTGACATCTCGCCTATTTCACTTGCACACGTCAAACTTTTTCGTTAACTTTAAAAATCAGATGCTAAAATCAGGGGATGCTTTGCAAACAGTAAGGGGCATAGGTGCAACCCAAACAAATTTATCAGGCCAATACGTTTATAAGCATTTTAGTCCTAAAATAACGTTTAAATATTAACTGTTAAATATTATTATTTCTTTTTCTGTTTCATAGAGAAATTTCAAATTTATGAAAATGATTCATTCAAAATGATGAGAAATTTCAAATTTCTATGGAAAATGAGATATGGCAGCAAATTTGAAAATTATTATCAAAGAAATTACTTCATTCGGCCTAATGAAAACACGCCATTACCTGGTAGCGACCGAGTGTCTACAAGTTTTAGAGCCCCTTTATGCTACGTTCTCAAAGAGTCATTTCTGCTCGTAATTTCGTGAATGACGAAAAAAATAAAATAGTTTCGAGATACAGGCCAAACATTTTACAAATTCTTTTTTTAATATAATTTTTTTTGCATTTTTCACAATGTTGCACTAACAAATTTTTATGGGAAACATGCGTATCGGATTCAGATTTCCCAAAAATACGAACTATACGAAAAAAATCAAAATTATCACTCACGATAAATTGATAAGCTCAAAATTTAATATCGCGCTTAAGCACGAACGGTTTGATGGAGAAAAAATGTTTACTTAAATTTGTCGGTAATTTTGTACTCCTGCATAATTTAAGAAAAAGCGAGTGTTTGAGAGTTATTATAGAAAAAGCATCTTATCAAACTTTTTCCATGTTCCGTCACTTAATTTTGTTGGTTGAGCATTAGGTACCAAGAACATAATGTAGGAGAAAATCAAAATCACCCATCATCAAAAAAAAAAAATAAAAAAAAACATTTTAATCAATGGTAGAAATAAAAATACTAACAATAAAACAAACATCGGCATCTTAAAAGCAAAATTTAGGTCTCTACAATTTCAAAACTTAAAGAGATTTTTAGAAAAAGATTGTAGAGATAAAATTAAGCTTAGCTTGAACTGCATACCAGGCTTAAGATCAGAATTATCTATAACCGAGGAAGTGCGAAAAAAGGCTACTCAGATCATAATTATTCTGCTCGGATATTGATCAAATTGATTCAGGCTCATGTTCAGAGCTAAAAACGAAAAACAACAAATTTTAAAATTGGAACACTACAATACTGTAAGTTAATTTCCCACATGAAATCAAATACAGGGATGGCATGAAATTTTTGGTTAATGCCATACAATTTACAACCAACAACAGGAAATGGCAGACATCGGAAATAGATTTTCAAAATCAAAACACAGACTAGACCGACATTATCTCTAATGAAAATCGAAGGCTTTTGTTTTCCTTAGCACGAATGCACGTGATATAGTACCTATATATATTATTAAATACATGATGCATTGGCAAGCAAAACATTTTCAGTTTCATTTGTTCGCCTTGATTGCCAACGACCGTTCCAGATTCTATCTTTAAGCCAAATAGTTTGAGTATATATTATTTTAATTTTGTTCGTTCCTTGACCAAGTTGTACATCATTCTGCTCTTGATTTCGTTGGCGATCAGTTGTGATAAGATTTTTCACGAACATTATTCAAGTAATTCATAAAAGTAATTGATATCAACACTTATTGAAAAAAATTCTATCGGAAAAAAAATCTAGTGGACGCAGTGGAGCTGCAAAAGGAGAAAACTATTGAATTTTTACAATTCGTTACTTTTGTAATAGTTTTTATAGTAATATCGTTATATCTATACCGATTTGCTTTTTAATAAAGAGGTATCTTTAATTACGTAACAAACACACATATTTCTTAAAGGGAATATAAATACAAATTAACTATAATACTTTTGCATAAATATATTGCAGACAGAAAAGTCCTAGCAATGGCTAAAGTTCCGGCTGTTGGTATTGATCTTGGAACAACGTATTCGTGTGTTGGGGTTTTTCAACATGGCAAGGTCGAAATTATTGCCAATGATCAAGGTAACAGGGTCACCCCGTCATATGTGGCGTTCACTGACACAGAACGTCTAATTGGAGATGCTGCCAAAAACCAAGTAGCAATGAATCCAAACAATACAATATTTGGTAAGCATAAATTAATAAATGTTGTGCAAGCCATCTTGTGCCATAGAGTATGGTGTTTCTAACACGCAGATGCATTAAATATAGCGCAAGTTTAGATTTATTTCTTGAATATTCGGTTATTCATAGTAGACTGTTAAAAAAATAAAAATACTCTTTACATTATCCACGATAAAAATAGAAATTTGCTTCTTCTATCATGTTAGATGCTGATTTCATTCATTTTGTGCCATGTTTTTTGCATCTGTGTCGTCTTTGCTTATTCTTCGAATGCAATTCGACTAAGCAGCTATGTATATATGTTTAATGTTTATGTATTCGTTAATATATGTTTACACAGCAATGCACGGGGAAGCAACACTATTTCAATGACATCTAGCTGTTTATTGATAGTTTTGGTGTTGTTGTTATGAAATTAAGCAAAAATAAACACAAATTATTAAAAAAAAAAACACTTTTGCAATCATTATTTTAGTATCTACACATTTCCAATGCAGCAATGATATTCAATTTCAGATGCGAAGCGTTTGATTGGCCGCAAATTTGATGACACAACGGTACAAAGCGATATGAAACATTGGCCATTTGAGGTTATTAACAGTGATGGCAAACCAAAACTCCAAGTTGAGTATAAAGGGGAAAAAAAGTCGTTTTTCCCCGAAGAAGTTTCCTCCATGGTTCTCACAAAAATGAGAGAAACTGCAGAAGCATACATGGGTAAAATTGTTAAAGATGCTGTAATAACTGTACCAGCATATTTCAATGATTCACAACGTCAGGCTACAAAAGACGCTGGTGCCATAGCTGGCCTCAATGTCCTTCGGATAATAAATGAGCCAACGGCTGCAGCAATTGCTTATGGCTTAGATAAAAAAGGTGACATAGAGCGTAATGTCTTGATATTTGATCTTGGTGGTGGAACATTTGACGTAAGCATACTCACCATTCAAGATGGCATATTTGAAGTCAAGTCAACAGCTGGTGACACTCATTTAGGTGGAGAGGACTTTGATAACAGAATGGTCAATCATTTTGTGCAAGAATTTCAACGTAAGCACAAAAAAGATCTTACAGCAAATAAACGAGCATTACGACGCCTGCGAACTGCCTGCGAAAGAGCCAAAAGAACATTATCTGCATCCTCACAAGCAAGCATAGAAATAGATTCTCTATGTGATGGCATTGATTTCTATACCTCTATTACAAGAGCACGTTTTGAAGAATTAAATGGAGATTTGTTCCGAGGTACCATGGAACCGGTTTCTAAAGCTATTCGGGATGCCAAAATGGATAAAGGTCAGATTCATGATATTGTTCTTGTAGGTGGTTCCACGAGGATACCAAAAGTTCAGAAGCTTCTGCAAGATTTCTTTAACGGAAAAGAACTCAATAAGTCGATTAATCCGGATGAAGCCGTTGCTTATGGTGCTGCCGTCCAAGCTGCGATTCTGCATGGAGATAAGTCTGAAGCAGTGCAAGATCTTTTGCTATTAGATGTAGCTCCTCTTTCTTTGGGTATAGAAACTGCTGGCGGAGTGATGACGGTTCTTATCAAAAGAAATACCACCATCCCAACCAAACAGACTCAAGTTTTTACCACTTACTCCGATAACCAACCAGGTGTACTGATTCAAGTTTTCGAGGGTGAACGCGCGATGACAAAGGATAACAATCTGCTTGGCAAATTTGAATTAACTGGCATACCACCAGCACCACGTGGTGTGCCCCAAATTGAAGTCACTTTCGATATAGATGCTAATGGCATTCTTAATGTGACAGCTATTGAAAAATCAACAGGTCGGGAAAACAAGATAACCATTACAAATGATAAAGGCCGCCTAAGTAAGGAAGATATTGAACGAATGGTAAACGAAGCTGAAACCTATCGAAACGAAGATGAAAAACAACGAGAACGTATAAATTCCAAGAATGCTTTGGAATCTTACTGTTTCCAAATGAAGTCGACAATTGATGATGAAAATATTAAATCCAAACTTTCCGATTCAGACCGTCAAATTATTCAACAAAAATGCAACGAAACTATTGCCTGGTTAGATGGAAATGAACAAGCTGAAAAGGAGGAGTACGAATATAAACAAAAAGAACTCGAACAAATTTGCAATCCTTTAATTTCAAGAATGTATCAACAGGCTGGTGGTCCCCCACCTCAACAGTCCCGTCAATCTGGGGGTTCGACCGGTCCCACAATTGAAGAAGTTGACTAAGCTATGAAAATTATGAAAAAAAAAAAATAAATAAAAAATCAACAATCAAAGAATACTCGTTTTAATTTTATTGGCCATTTCCAGCTAATAACAATATAATTTATTAGTGTTGTTTTCTATCTCCTGTTTATCCTCACATTACATAAATCAATTTATAATTTATCTAAAACACAAATTTTAAGTACTAAATAATATATCTATTTTCATCTATCTACACTGCACTTTATCGCGTTAAGTTTACATTTTAGTATGTAGGTTTAATTTTCATTTTGTTTGGTTTGTCTAAAATAGAAGATATACAATATAATATAGACGTCTTTAAATAAATGTCAAATTTTTCGATACGTTTAAGTTGACACGTAATTTAACGCTTGTTCAAAAAATTAATTTCGATATGTTAAACATTTCGATGGTCGTGTTTTGCTTTTTATTTAAATATTGGTTTAATTAGAAAACTTTTTTTTGTATATATATGTATGTAGGTTGTAGGTATTAGTGTAGGATTGTAGGTATGATATATCATATGGTGATTTACAGTTTACAATGTAAAAAAAATATGAACATGAGACTGAGAGTTCGGGAGCCAGTATTGAATTTAATGATATGATTTTTGACATAGAATACAATAATAATAACTGCATTATCAATAACTTGTAATTATGTTTTAAACATTGTGTCCTTAGATTGTTGTCTTAGCATGTAGGAGATACGTACAGGTGCACCGTTCTACTTTTTTCATCATTCCACTAAAGCTTGTTAAAGCAGGGTTGAAAAGTCTTCAGTCTTTTTTTCCTGATGCTTAAAACACTGAATTAAATAAAATAAAATTCTAACTGCCAACCAATATCCAGCAGTAACTAATATTAAGATTTTTTAGTTAACTGGCTAAAAGTAAGGTATGTAGGTACATATGTAGGTACTTGGTCACATTATGGTTTAAGTTTTTTGAATGAATATTTTAAGTACATATACTCATGTCATGTACATACAACATACCCAATTGTAAAGTTATTTTACTGCGATTTTGCGTCTATGGTTGAGAGCACAGTCGTGGGTCGTGGCAATTGAATTCTCAATCATGAACGAACCTTCATGCCGGAGGTCTGGCTGGCTTCGATTCCCAGTCTCATCTTTTGAAAAAGAAAAATCAGCTAACGCAACAACATTTCAAAAAGATATCTGAGCAATTTTTGTATTTTATATACCTAATATATACATACATATGTAATGCAGGTACATCTGATGTTGACTAGACGAAGGAAGGGCAATGGATCATTGGTTGTACAGGATATACGAAATAGTTTTGAATAAGAGTTGGGGGTCAAAATCTTTACAAAAAAAAATCAACGACAACTAAAAGGTATCTGAGAAATTTTCGGATTTTATATACTCGTAAATATCTGACGTTCATTTGAACAAGAAATTTTAATTCGTATCATATTAATTTTAAAAACTCATAGATTATTGTTAGAATGACTGGCTCCCGGTTGTGATTATATATTAGAAAATAAAATTACTTAAAAAAAAGTTTATAGTTATTGTCTATATATATGTAGATCAGAAATTTTAAGGAAAATTTAAATTTTTCTGAACATTAGTATTTTGAAATATTTGTTTGATTTTGTACTCTGAAAATATAATTATGGATAGGAAACTAGATACTTTTTTCTTAATACCAAGTATATCGCTTACGAATGGGTGAATGGTATTTTTATATAATTTGCTCCTGTGTTGTGAAGGTTTTCTTTGAGAAATGTCTTCGAAAGATCTAAATTGCTTAAATCCATTTGTTCAATCCATACGTTTTGATTTTTGTCTATTTGATTATAGATTTATGAGAAACAATGGATTCATTTGGGCAGAAGTCATATTTCATTCACATCTAGAACATTATCTTAGTTACTTCAGTTAAAATTTGATTCTAATAGAGATTTTTTTCGCAAACTTAACTTGGAGAAAAGAAAAATGTATGTCGTTAAAAAAAATTTAAAACAAAAACATTTAAAAATGAATATAAAATAGTGAGTGGTAAATTGTGTTTAGTTAAACAAAACATTCCTATTATGGTTGCATTAATACTCTTGCAAATAGAGAATTCAAGCAATTCACTTCTCCATTCGACTTTAATTTTTAAATTTTGTGGAGAAAGAATAAGTGCAATGAACCTGTCTGTCACATACTAATATACAAACAAAAATGAAATTCAATTTTGTTCGTATCAATTCTTAAATATCAGTTGGAATCATTATCAAAATTTCAGTCAGTTTTCAAATAAATTATATCTTAAAATATTTTACATATTGTTATTTTCTTTTTGTTTCTATAATTTTTACATTTGACTTAACATAAATTTTCTAATTTCTAAAATAGATGATACAATAACAAATTCCTATCAGTAATAAACACTATAATACTGATATTACATTATAAATCAAATTTTAAATCTGTATCTGTACATACATCTTGTTTTTATATAAATTAATTTTTTTCTAACTTTACAACACCCAATTTAATATACGAGACGTTTTTCGCATCACATCATAAGTGTATAAAAAAATTCTGCAATTACATTAATATAGTTGTCGACACGCAAAGCTGGTATTTTTCTTTAAATACTCTTCTTCACGTTTGATTTACATTTACATATAATATGTATACTATATATATCATAATAATTAACCTTTCATTAAATAATATTGCGGTTTGAAATATATACATATGTATATAGTATCAACCAATTTTTGGAAATATTATACCAAATGTCTAGAAAATAATTTATATAATGTGGTTTCATTAATATTAGGTATAACTGCTTTTATATCGAACTGATAAAAGCACAAGACACACTTTTTTACTAGATTTTATTTATAGAAAACATCAAATAATGCAAACTGTAACATTTCAGGCTTTAATACTATCGGTTTTTAGAACAATATTATAATTGTGGAGTTTTGGACTATTTTTAGTTTTATATTCGATTTTGATGTTGTGCTTTCATGCTTTAAATTAACGATCAACAATGAATTTGGTTCAATTGCTCACTATAATTTAAATTTTTTTAAATTGAAATAACTTTTTTTTTGTTTTAACTATATTAACAATTAAAAATAATAAAAAAATTTAAGTTTGTGATTTCCGCAGAAAATCATTCCTAAAATGACCAACTGGTTTTTTAGTAAATACATTTTTCTATACACCAATCATAAGATTTATTTTCTATTCTAGATGGGAACTTTTTACTAATATAATTTATTATCATTCCATAACAATCGAACGGTAAATTGTTAAATAATTTGAATGAAGGCACCTCCAAACATTGTTTTTATAGTTATAAGTTTTTTTTATATAAGTCGATTATTCCGTCGTCGTTCAATGAAATTTCCTTGAATTCATTTTTATCGATATTGAAGTGGATCTCTTTAAGACGTTGAACTTCAAATATCAAAATAATAATAAATGCAAATATCATTGAATTACAATTAGATAATTTCCTTATGTTCCAAAAACATAACCAGATTTTCTTGTAATTTTTGTAAATCAATTAATTTAGGCAAAATTTAAGGAATATTCAAGTGACCACTTTATAGCAAATTTTTTGGAAAAATATTGAAGACCAAAACGGTTCAATTACACTTTGCACTTACATATATTTGGTGACCTTTCTTCGGCGACCGTTTAGATTCGGCATACAATTGTAGGACGCCTCCATTCCATATAACACGCACACAGGAATGGTTGAGAGTTGTAAGTCACATAGGCCCGTGCTCTTCATGCACTGCCGCGCCATCTTTTTTTCATTGTTTTTTTTTTCTTTTTTTTTACCAAAAAAAAAAATTGCAAGATATTATCAATTGAACTTTATTTAAGGTGGCTCCTCAAAATTCAAAAAAATAATACTTCACCGTTCGTTGTTATTTTGAGGACTTGTCTTACAATATCTTAGCCAAGTTCTGATTAGTTATTCGAAACATTTAAGCACATAATGTGAATACTAGTACAGAGTAATATGTAAGTTGACTGGCAAAAACCATCTGCCTGTTTACATAGAAATGCACGAACTTATTCTTTAAACTTGTAAAATAATAACTCTGCTCTAAAATTCAAGTGTCGGATAACTAATGCCAGCTTTGCTCATACATCTTGAAGCAAAACCTGCACTCTTACGAGAATGTAAATATGTTCATTTTCTATTCAGGCCTATCCAGCTAAACAATCGTATTTAATTTTATATTCACCTATCTGTTGGAGATGTGACAATGTGCCCAAAAGCATATTTAAATTGCGATTAAAAGAAAATGTTACATTCTCTTACGAACTTTTAAATCAAATATAATCGACTCCGCTCTACTGAACTGTGTTTAGTGATTAGCAGAGAGAATCGGTTGTGCGAAACAAGAAATTTATAACGGATTTTTTGAAATTGAAAATATCTCGGTTACAATGAATATGTTCACCACTTCACCTCCACACATATTTTAAATTTGAAATGTCACATTTTTGCTTAGTTTTTTGCGTATCCTCAAAAATATAAAAATATTTATTCCGCTAATGTGAAACTTGTTTTAGATTACCGAAGTACGAACTAAGCGGAGTCAACTGTATTAGTACAATTTGAACATACGATAAGAGAGGGTTTACAAAAATAATATGTGAAATATTGAAAAAACCACAATACACATATTAAGGTTAGCATATTCCGAATCATTTTCAAAATCATGCATGAGAAATGAAGTTTCAGAGAGCTGAATTTCAAAATTTTCAAAAAAAAGCTTGTGTTGTAATTTTGCACAATGTGAAATTAATATGCTTATATTTTATTTTTGTAAATTCTAAAATTTAGGTCTCGGAAACTTAATTTCCTTTAATATGCATGTGTACTGTGGAATAAAACATTCTAATCGAATTGAATAGCAGAATAGGGTTAATTAGGTGTATTTTTTATGCTCAACCTATGGGAACTGATGAATAAAACGTCATCGGGCGTAGCATTTGCATTATCATCACAGAAAATTTGGCACAACTGTCACTTCAGCTGCATTTTAGACAATAAAATTAAATAATTTTATTTGACTTTTATTCTATAAGTGAGAAATGTCTATTGAAAAATTAGGGTGCCGGTGTTTGGTCACCTCTGAATAAAATATTATATACATGCATACATACAAAAATGCTCTAAGGCTCCGTCCTTTTAAGTCCCGATGTCGTTTCCTTCAACCAAAAATTTAAGCACATCCTTTATGTTTTTGAGATAATATACACGTCTTACGTTTGTACACCAAACTCAAATCTTACCTATTATATACCTGTAAAGTTTTTCGTTCCTTGTTCCTCATCTACATTTTTATTAATTCGTATAAAATTGTTCTATAGCGATCGTTAAAAAAAATTATTATGTTACTCAGAGATCTTCTGTTGAAGAGGCACACGGACCATTGTAAGCGTTCGGAGCTGTCACCGCTTCCGGTTTAGAAGCAAACTTGAAAATAATAAAAGAAACCGAGTTAGAAATTTTAAGCTTGATTCGCAATATAGTGCCGCTATACCGACAAAAAAATATTCTTACAAAAGAAACATGTTTAAATTATTATCGATACCTAATTTGATATCGATCCTATCATAGTTTCATATGGAAGAATTTTTATAGTATATTTTATTATCGGCATTATAGTATGAATCAAGCTGTAAGCATATTTATTTTCAACCTACTTCTTGAGTTTCATCTACGGAAGGCAATAGTTCATCTGTTGAATTCGGCGTTAGAGGGCTTGGAGTTGGCACATTAACTCTAGCAATTGCACTATGCTGTTGGACTGCCGCAGAGTCTCCAATTACGATTTGCGGCTTATTGTGACTCATGTGCTGTTGGTGCTGCAGGCGTGCTAATCTCAGTTTCATTTCTTGGCGCAACTCCCTCTGTTGGGTTTCTTTTTCGAAACGCATCATACTATAACTACGAACCGATGAACTTGTACTATGAACGGATGCTAGACTTGGTCGTCGAGAACCTATGATGATTTATGTAGGAAAAAGAACAAGAGATTACGTCTTTTTATTTTCATTAAAATGAGTATTTTGTTTTGATAAACAAAAGTCGTATGATATTTTTATAAAATTTTGCAATTGAGTTATGTTTAAATAAAAAGCAATAAAGAGTGGGTAATTCAAAGTAAGTACATATTAATTACAATCAGGATCACAGTACACAGAGTGTTCTGTGAATCCGGGTTCACGAATATTAATTTAAACAGTAGAAAAAGATAGTATAAGTAAAGTACAAATAGTTTAAACAAGAGGATTGTGCGTCAGTGTTTAAAAATGAATTGGTTTATTCTGCAGGCAATTTTTAGTTTTACAAATGATTAGAAACTTTAAGTCACGATAATCCATTGAATTACCCTGATTTTTAAAATTAAAAGAAAGCTCAAAGTTGGATTAATGAGATAGATACATACAAGAATATTATAATATTTATATTTGTTTATTTGCTTCTACAGCCAAAAGAAGCGAAAATATAGCACGAACTATAAAAAATAGTTTAGCTGAAAACAAGAATTTATTTAAATAGAAAATGTTAGAGATAGATCAAAATACAAACATTCTTTTCGAGAAGCTTTCCATATTAATTACGTTTATGTAAAGGTATATAATATGTAGGTAATCAAAATAATCATCGCACAGAAACACTGATAACAGAATATATGTTTAATATATTATAAAAAGCCCAGAACAATGCATTCAATTTTTAGAAAACCGCGTGAATTGCATAGCATGAAAATTATAAACAAAAAATAAGTTCTTGTATTGTCGAATAGTTTATAAACATAATCAAAATGTTGATGTGGTGTGCTCTAAATGTATCATATATTATTCAAAAACAAAAGGAAAGTGTGATAAAAAAGTAGAAAATGTTATAGAAAAATATTATGTCAAAAAATGTTATAAGAATCGATAATTTTTACATTTTTTTTAAAGATAGTAGATAAAATATTTGAAATACGTAGAAATTCCTTTCAAACATATTCACCGCCATATTGCTCTTGTGTTAACATTTCTGTTAAAAGTCAAAATTTAAAACATGTAGGTATAATAATGGATCTGCGCAGAAGTATTTATAATATGTTTGATGATTTAAAAAAAAATTATGAAAATCACTTGTCAATTGAGGTTTGTTTTGTTATTTTTTTTAGAATAATACGAGTATAATTAACAATAAACTCCATTCGTATATCAACTGCTTACATGTATCAATATTATAGTGTTTGTATATAGGGATAGTGTAAGTTTACATCGATAATCATGTACTATGGTTTATGTAGGTATATAAAAAAAGAGGAAAAGTGAAAATAAACAATTTTTGATAATTATTACATACGTATACGAAAAAAACACATAACACTGATTAGAAAACATATACGAGTATTAGAGTCACTGTTAAACTATATATGTATATATATACGAGAAGTTATAATTGTTTCTAACGAATATATAAGACTTAACACAAAATTCTTAAAAAAATGCTGCACACACTTTTTTGGGATGTGTATGGCATTTTCTCAAAAATCGAATACAAAAATAAAACGGATCTAAATTCAAGTACATGACGAACCAAATTTAGTTAATATTGTATTATTTTTGAAAAAAAAAATTAGAAACAAATACATAAATCAATTTTTTTTGTAATTATATAAGTAAATAAATAAATTTAAAAAAAAAATATTGTTTTCATGAATTTCGAGAAGAGGAAGGCTTTTTACCGCGAATCTGGGCGTGTCACTGGCTGGGGTTGGCAGTGCACCAATTTGGAGGCTTCCGTTTTCTAAACTATTCAATTCGTCATCATCGGATATATTATTTATTCCGTTTATGCCCAACATTTGTCTAATTCTATTATTGTTCTTAGCTGGGGATAGTTCTAAATTAAGTAACTGCCTTTGATGATTCAATTGTTTTTGTAAATATTTGGTCATTGTGCTATCATGATTGAGTCCAAAACCACCACCTTCACCGCCACAGCCACCACCACCACCACCATTGTCTGATTGGTTTTTGTTTTTTCTAATTGCAGAAATGTGACACGATATAAGCAATATGGCGGCTGATCTAGCCGCACCTGTTCGTGATGTTGACACCAATATACCCTTCGAGCCGCCACCAGAACCCGATTGCATAGTGCTCGATGAACGCCGATTGCCATAGGAACCGATCGAACCGCTGGAACGCATGCTAGAACGTGAAGATGGCCGTCCGGATTGAACTGTGAGTGGGATACCTGAAGACGATCAACATATCATATTCGCAGAAGATGATTGAGGGGTGTGGAGGGAGGTGGGGGTCTATTCCCTCGCGTTACCTGTATCACTGGAATACATTATTGGCGGGGGGAGGTTGGCATCACCGAAATTCCGATGGCGAGGGTATTTTGTTTTGCTGAACAAGTGCAGTACCATGCAAATTAATCCAGCGAGTACCGCGATACCAGTCGATACACCCAAGAGGGTTGGAAGGTCCGATGTGAGTTCATCAATATCTGCAAAAAATATTAAATAAAATATTTTTAGACCCGCACAACATCAATACTATGTGAAATAATAATCAGGTAACTAACCTTGAGTGCAAAACACTCTCCTAGAAGGTTTCGTATAGCTGACAGAATGAAAACCGTTAGCACATTGACAACGCGCATTATGGCGAACTTGAACACATAGGGAGTTTTCGTCATTATAGATGCATGTTTCGTGGTAAAAACATTGTTCGCCAAGCTTTTTAGCTATAAATTTTAAGTTAAGATGAATTTATTAATTATGAAAATTATGAAAATATAACCAATAGGTTGCGCTATTTTAGAACACAAAATTTTTAAAATGAGTTTGAAAAATAGCGGGCAGACTGATTGGTCAAATTGTGTATTTAAAATTAATTACGTTTATCGCATCCCTTTGTGAGCCCAAGTACAACCGGATAATTTTTTTCACAGCTACATAAGAGTGTTTCCTTGTCACAGGAGACATGTACAAGGCTGGATTCGCACTTGAAATCATTACATGGTGCTCCAATATACTTCCCTTTTGCTAGAAATAGAAAAACATAATTTTTTAAAATCATTTTTTATATAAAAAACTACTTGTATTAAGTAGGTACCTATGCCTGCCCGAAGATTTTTTTTCTTTATAATCTTTAAATTGATTTATATAGATAACATTTATTTTTCGATCAAATTATGGTTTGGATTGTGCAGAACAATTAAACCGTTAAATAAAAAGTGGGTAAGTTCATATTATATATATGTACTATATGTATATATAATAATAATCTATGATATAAGGTAGGTCGATATAGTATGTGATTATATGAAGTGCTGATTAAAATTAAATGAAATAAAAAAAAATCTCCCCTGTTGGTTTTACAAGCGATCACTTAAATTAATGTCAGAGATAAAGAATCGAGATAGCTCAACCGTATCTCCATTAATTAAGCTTGTTCATATTATTCTGTATAAGAACTTAGAAAATTAGGTTTACCTGCCTTGTATCTTTATCTTTTCAATTAAGTTCGACTAACCTTTAAAACAATTATGGGACTTTTATTTAACAGAAAACCAAACAATCTGCGCATAAAAGTTCACAGATAATTGTTGGAAGGGATAAATATAATGAGTAATTGCCATGTCTTCTTTTTTTTAGTCTCAAAAAAGTTTAGGCACTCAAGGTCAATGTTATTTTTGGAATGCACTTCTTGTCCCTATAGAACAAATAGATAATTTTATGAAAAAAAGACCTATCTAATGAGAATAAGTATCTTCCTTAAAAGTTCATACCAGCCAAGGTTTTCATATGTGATGCTTTGTACTCTGAGCTACATTATGTACGTCTGTGCCTGCTTTCCTATAATTTGGGTTATTTTTTAAAGGATACATTCAAAGGAAATTTGCCTTGGCCTTGCATAGACTTTTGCAGTATTCAGCTTTGCTTTATTTCATAAGCCATGTGGCAATAATTTGTACAAGCTAAGGGGATCAATTTATTGCTACATATATTGTGAACGAGCGTATATACACTATTTCATCTTCATATTGATCCATAACATTTTATTGTCTTTTATATAGGTAGGTAAAAAATAAAAACAATGAGTTTAATACAAAGCAAAAGCGTCGAACGAAAATCAAACTGACACCTTTTTTTGGTTTTATTATAAAAGAGGCAACCATAATAGGTTAACACTTTTCAATGATGCATAGGTAGGTAAACTATAATGTAGATTCTAGATACCTTTTCGTCATTTGATATGCATCTATACAAGTACAGATTTTGCTCAAATTTTGTGACTGCTGTTTTTTTTTTATGTAACAAAAATTACCTACATCACTACATCAGGTTGATGGTGGTTACATGCGTTTTCACTGGATTATTGTTTTTGGATGGCACTACATAAGCCCAAATATTTACAATGTTAATTGTTTTTGTAAGTTTCGGGCATAAGTTCCTCAATTTTAGGCGATATTTCCAAATTATTTTTCTTTTTTTTTGTAAAATTTGGGTAATAATTACAAAGTGAACATTTTAAAAATCTGGTGGCCAATAAAGCCAATAGAGAACTAGGGCTTCAGTGACTCTCAACCATTCCTGTGTACGTATTAGTAAGAATGGTGGGGACCTACAATTTTATGCCCAATCTGAACGGCTAGGATGATAAGCACTCTATTCTTGAAAAGTGATACTCTTGGAGAAATTGTCAATTTTTCACAAAAGGCAGCAGACAGACGGTGCAAAAATATTTCTTTTTTTAGACGGGCGAGGCTATCGAACCCAGGAGCCATGTTCTATAACTATCGCATCGATATAACTCGTGGAGAAACGATGAAAATTGGAACGAGTCGTATGAGTTTTTGCATCTTTTCTACACGAATTTTATCGAAGCAGTGGTTACAGTCTTACAGTCCTCCGCACTAATCATTATGCCACGGGCTAATACAATTAATAATAATATTGTCAATATGGATTCTTGAAAATTTTGAAAAACTGACAAGATATTCGAATAAAATGGCTCGATTTTTACGATTATCTTCACAAACCCTTAATATGGGTTTAAGATTTTTCCAAATGTTATGAATTTGTCTAAAACTGACAATATGGGTAAGTGAAAAATCATATTTTGCAAAATTTTCACTTTTTTTTCAATTTTTGCAAATATTTTCTGAAAAATATTAATATTAAATACTGAACCAAAAGTTTCACTTGTTTTTTCAAAAACAATTTCTAAATATTCTATTTATAACAAATAACATATTATCAAAGCAAATATCAAGTACCGAAAATGTTTGTCTTGGCATTATTGAACCAATATAACTTAATTCGAACCAATATAAATCCAAATTAATTTTGCTTCCATCCTAAAATCAAATAACGACATTTACACTTGCTCGGCTATTACTATGAATACCTATACAATTTAATAAATTTATAACATTGATAAAAGATCTTAAAAAAGCAACTGCAAATGAGGATATTTTTGTAAACCATGAATATGTTAATTCGGTGCATCCCGGAATATAAGTAAGTTCTATTTTTTTAATGTAGTTTAAATGTTTGTGTTTCTGATCTATAGTGGTGACTTGTTTATCTCTGGTTCATTTCTTCTATCTTGGCTGAGATGATAAGAGATCTAAGAATTAATGAAAGTAAAAGAATAGTCAATCCGGCGGCGGCGTATAAGTACTTTCATTACATTAAAGACTTCTAAATTTAAAGTTTGTAAAACAGGAATAAGGAATTTTTTAGTTCGGTATATATTGATATAAATTTCAGTTTTAGTGTTTCTGCTCATATTCATGAAAAACATCAGTTTTCATCTAGTTCACAACTTATAAATATGAATCTTTTTTATTTTCAATTTACATATGTACATGCATATTCTAAGATATGTGTTGAAACAAATTATGTTTGAAAAAGCATGATGTCATTTGGAAATCTATATATATGTACATACTATTATTGAAATGAGTTCTTTTTTAAGAGGCTCTTTAGTTCCTTAACATCAAAAAATTTCATCATCTTTCGTTTTTTTTATAAAATGGTGATTAAAACAAAAATAATTTTTTTTAAAATAAAGAGATTTATTTTATTTATTGATGTTTTTTTTTAAGTAAACACAGGCCATCAATATAGGCCAAGAATATAGTGGTAACATGTGGGCCAAACATCGCACACACAGAGAGTAAAGTTAGGTTTTCTCCATATATTATTATTGATCAAAAGCTACTGTTTCAATGTCGCAATTTCATCTTATTAATTTGCAGGCAGAGTTAAGAAGAAAATTTATTATACATGTACGAGTACATTAAAATTAAACTTACCGGATTTATTATTTATAAGAAGATCGTACTCATCCATTTCGTCATCACGATAACTTGAATCATCTTCTTCCTCAGGCACATTGGATACATCACGAGTAACCCTAATTGGTTGTAAGGTTTGCTCTTTCCTATATGACGTAATTTCGTCACTTCTGTTCTGTTGAAAGGTTTTGTTGAGGGCCAACCCACTGTGATCTTCTTTGAAGCTAGTCCTGGAAGAATCTTCCGGCGGAATAGAAGTCGAAGCTCTTATGAGCACACACGAGTACAACAGCAGAAGCAAAGAGAGATAGAAAACGTTTGTTCGGTAAGAACTAGCATTTGAAGAGTACAATTTATTCAGCTGATGAATTTCTTTGTGGAGAAGGTCTGAACTGACGAATTCCTTTTTCGTTCGATGTTTGCAGCGTATCCCTAAGAGCTTATTCTGATTGTTGTACCTTAAATCTAAAATACTGTACGGCATTTTCGCTAAATTACACAAATTGGTTTCCGATCGCATTGCATTAGTTTAGATTTCTTTGTTTTTTTTTTCTAAGGGAAGCGCAGTTATACATATATTAAAAAATTACATGACACTTCCGTTTCCCTTAACCACCCTTGCTGGTAGATGCTTTGTTCATTCAAAGGTGAGCCAAAACATTAAACAAAGATATTTTCTCTAACTATACATATTGTCTTTAGTTTTTTGATACATCCACTTTCGAGCAGTGTCCTTTATTGCAGCTCACAAGCGAGGGTTCTCAATAGTTCTTTAAATTCCATTCAATCCTTTTATGCAACAGTCCAGATGAAAGCCGCTCCATATATTGTAGTGGTTCTTGTTTGCCAAGACATGTTCAAAAAGTTAATTTTAAAGAACAGCTAGCTATAGGTACACTGCCATAATATTTTCGAAGTTCGGTCATAGATTGTCGTAGGTTCACGTAATAAATCGATTAAAATGTAATCTAGAACGAAGAAAGTTGCATAAATCCGTATGAGTGCGATTAATTGATGTGAGAACACTTCTATGACTTTAAATTTGCAACATGATGGTTACACAACTTAAAAAAATTCACTTCGGCTATTTTTCCTTAGATGAAAATTTTACAATTGGGAGTTCATTCGCAGTTTTTTTATAAATTCACAAAAAATGCACTCATTTTATTTTTGGAAGAAGAAACAAGTAGATACAATAAATTTATCTCCTAAACAACGACATCTCTACTACTTAAAGTTATTCATTGTGGAAGTTTTGAGTTTAATTAACTTATATTAAAAATTTTCTTTTGATTTAAAAAAAATTTGAGTTTTATTTTTTTATTCTTTATGTGAAAAATTATACTTTTGTAAAAGAGATTTCAGACTGTCCTGAATCGTACACACTACGAATTCAGTTTTTTTGTCCGCAAAGAAAAAAAGTATTGAATCCGTTGCTCTGCGCACGTACAAATAGAGCTTTCCTGTGACATCCTTGTTCGCTTTATAAAGGGCTTTTAGAAGATAAAAATCTGTTTGTGGCGAGGATAGCACAACCCTTTAGGTTTGGTCATTTGGTATTTTTGGTTAACTGTCGTTATTTTTGTGTACAGTTTGAAATCGAATAAAAATGACGTCTACTCGAAATTGGTTCATATGGTTGGTATACAGATAAAATTTCTACATATATATCTCTAATCGAACTGAAATATTTTATATAATGTAAAACTCTAGAAGATTTATGTCTTACTGTAACTTTAATAGATGATAAAGTCAAATTGGAGCTTATTTCCGAAATATTGCATTGAAATACAAAAAACTTTTAACAAAATTTTCTGCTCATATTGTAAATTGAGATACCAAGAGTATTTTGTTTTACACGAATTGTGAACAGATTTGTAAAGATTTGATTAGTGTTAATAATGCCCTCCACGTCCGGTACCTGTAATATGTTAATATTTGTGAAAAAAAAACATAAAGCAATTCTAAAAATGTAAAATTATCACCTTTATTAAAAATATAATATACATATGTATTTAATGATTAAATGTACATAAGTTATTTGAAATAAAACAAAAAGCAATCAGTACAATGTTCTATTCAAAATATTTTATAAGATAAACAAATCGAATTAAAAACGTAAACTAATATCTATATATAAATCCAGTTGGTAATGATCGAAAAATCCAGGAAAATGCTGGTACAACAAGAATTGACGTCAGCCTTTAAAAGCTCCTCAAAGTAAGGAGAAAAATATACAAACACGATCAGACGATAAATATGAAGACGTGTATCGTTGTTGATGTGTAGCGGGCCTTGAGAATGTTTTGGGTCAAATGAAAAAAGACTCGATACCGTCGCTTTATCGTTAGCGAGAATTACAATAAATACTTAGCATCAATTTGTGTACCTAAATTACTAATTAATATATTCAGGGACACTCGCTGAGTATGATATTTTTTGCTTAATATTTGGTTTCTTATCTCTGTACAACGCTACTTAATATTTTGCTTCTCATCACTGCAATTAAGGAAATAAAAGTTTCGTGACATAAAATTGTATAATTATATTCGGTTTTAGCTTTATCTAACAGATATGAACAAAGTAAATGTTCAAACTAAAAACAAGTGTATACACGTGTGAACTTCACTTTGTACAACAAAAGCGACTGGCAATTTTCAAGAAGCAAAATACAAAATTGGTAAGGTATATATAAAAATCGAGAAGGGTTGAAAAAACGGAACTTATCTTTTATTTTCTTTAAATTTGTATCTTTTATCTAATGACTCTATTGACCCGAGAGTTTGATGCAGTGAATTTAACTCTTATTGCTCCAACATTCTTACAAAATTTTCATTATCTGGACTGAATAAAATTATTTCTTTGTTTTTTGGTAGTTTTGTGTTGAGGCGACGATGTAACTAGAATAAACACACATAAAGTAAAAGTCAAAACTAACAATGATGCTGAACAAATATTGGACAAACAAATTAAGTAAAACGAAAAGATCATGATCTCTTGCACAAGCAGCATCTATTTGTTTTTAGAAGTGATCGCCCGTTTTGAAAATCGACCCAAGAACATCCCCATGATGAAGACCATTCCCAAGCATGTAAGCAATATGACTAAGAAGAATCTTTTTGCTGGAGATGTTATCACTTGGCTCACCAATTGCTCCATGTTTTCTGGAGGCAGTGCTAAAACCTGTGTAAGAAATAAAAGTGAAATACAGACAGAAGCCTTAAAAATGATTTCCTTACAGTATCCGCATTTTGAAACATCTCAATGCGACGTCGAAGTTTATTACGACAATCTTCTTCCATTGCTTTTGATTGGTCTTGCAGGATAGTCTGGAGACATTTTAATTCTGAAAATTCGATATTTGAACAATTCGATAGGATTTCGTTTTTACATAATCGCATTACTTACTTCTTCCATTGCCACTTTTCACATTCGAACAATATCTCAGCAAATCAACAGTACACGCTTCTTCAAGTATTGGATCCACATGGATGTCGGCTTTGGCTTCTGCGATCAGTGTGGCCACTTCGATTTTACACTCACGATTTACAATCTTCTGATTGAGAAATGCAGTTTTTAGACATTCTTCAACATTTCCATGCTCTTCGATATCACCTTTTGGCTTACAAAGTACTTCGATTTCAGATTTACAAAAACTCAATAGCAATGGATTTAGTTTATAGTTAAGCGCCTGCTCATGGAGTATGATGTTCATTTTTTGCTCACATTTCTCCTCTAAACGTGCTTCGCGGAATTTTATTTTCAAACACTCAATAACCTGAAAGTATATTAAGTTTATTACTAAATTATCAGATATTCCGGTTATAAATGTTAAATGACTAGAGATAACGCATAATTTGTGTACTTTGGTGAGATTGAAGCAAGCTGCAAAAACAAAAATTAGTTTAGTTGGTTATCATGCGCAGGGCAATGTGCTTGGTCGTATCTATTGTTTCGGTGTCGCTAATCGCAATACTCTTCATACGTATTGGTAATGACGTGATAGCAAGTAATAATGATCCACTATTGTTGGATTTGCCAAATCAAGGTTTAATAAGAGGTTCGCAAATATATTCAGCTTGGACAAATCAGACGATTTTTCAGTTTCTTGGAGTGCCTTTTGCAGAATCACCTAGCGGTGATCTGAGGTTTAAGGTTTTATTTTTATTCGTTGCGGTATTTCTTTAATTTTATATATACATTTATTTTAAAGGCACCTGTCGAACGTTTGCCATGGAAAAATGTACGTGATGCAACAAAATATGGACAACGTTGTCCTGAGCTCAATACTATTGACAATAATAATTTAAACGATGACTTGGAAGATTGTTTAAATTTATGTGTTTACACAAAAAATGTATTTTTTATTTTCTTTTTCAATTTAAAGAGATTATTCCTTTTTTTTTAATTTTCAGCTCACCACAAGACGTCCGGTAATCTTTTATGTTTATGGAGGAGGTTTTTACAATGGTTCTTCGCAAGACCACCCGCCGAATTACCTACTTGAAAAAGATATTGTTTTAGTTGTTACACAATATCGTGTAGGAGCTCTAGGTTGGCTGTCTACACAGACTCAAGCAATGCCCGGAAATAGTCCAGTTCTGGATGTAATGTTTGCCTTAGAGTGGGTTCAGAAAAACATTCACTTATTTGGAGGAGATGCAGACCAAGTTACTATAGTTAGTCAATCTGCTGGAGCAACTGTAACTGGAATGCTTATGATTAGTCCCAGAACTCCTGAAGGATTATTTAAAAGAGCAATAATTCAGTCTGGTTCTGTTCTTGCGAAATGGGCAACAAATAATAACCCACTTAAACTGACAAAAAAGGTGTGTAGAAAGTTGTGTGCGAATTGTGATGAAATTAATCACATAAACAACTGCCTGCGCGAAGTAGACGTTCTAAGTTTACTGAAAACTACAACAGATGTAAGATTAAGTGCCATCATATAGCGTTTGCATATTAATGTTTTATTTAGTTATCGTTTGGTATGACGATTAATGATGTGCACGGAGTGATGCCACTTGTACCAATTGAACTTTTACAAAAGCAGTCACACTGCTATCCTATTATGACGGGTGCAACAAAACATGATGGGTCATTTGTTTTAGCAAGTAATCATCATTTAAATATCCTTTTCTATAAATTAACCTCATTTTCATCAGCGATCTACGATTCCGTTAAACGAATGGTTGGAAACATGAGTCTTATAACTCCCAGGGAGTTTTCTTCAAAGATGTTTGATGAGTCGCACGAAGCCGATGTCACAGGACTTGCCAAGAATTTGATAGTCACTTTGTTGTATAACGCTACAGAATTAGATGGTAATGATCACAAAAAACTCATTCCATCTTACATTGATGTAAGTCTTCTTTTAACTTTAATAGATTTTTTTTAACAATTATCCATTAGCAAGCTAGCAGTATGTTTATAAAGTCACCTATATTCACATTTGCAACGAATATCGCAAAAAAACAATGTCCAACTTATGTCTATAGTTTTGATTACGAAGGCGAATGGAGTCGCTTTGGTTATGAATTTGGAAATGAGCACTATCCATTTAATGGTGGTGCGCATCATTCAAATGATAATATATATATTTTTCCAACACACAAATTAAATAAACAAGACACTAAATTTTCAAAGAAAATGATAGACTTATGGACTTCATTTGCAATCGAAGGAGTACCTGCAACAGAAGATGCTCCAAACTTAATGCCACTACAAAGTAAGATGTGTTTCAACTTTTTTTCGTTTTGTTTGCATTATTCAATATTTCAGGAGCAACTGGGCCCTATTTTCATATTAATGAAAGAATTACGATTGGTATCGATTTTTTGGAGGAACTTCGTGCGGCTATTAAGGATCCACGTAAGGAAGATCTTATTAGAGCTGATGTTGAATTTTGAGTTTAGTTATTATGCGGGAGTTAGTGTTAAAAAAACATCTGCCTTATTTATAAACAAAAAATAGTTATTTTACCCATTGCGTTCGAGTAACTAAACCATGGAATACGCCTTTAATTTGAGTCCGGAACACAACAGCTAAAATGACAATATTTTGTTTAAACATTTAAGCAGTTTAGAAAAAAAAAATTTCTTTTCAAAAATAAACAATTTCCATACATAATTTAAACATTTGCTTATGAGAAATACTTTTATAAATAATAAAAATCGATAGTCGTTACTGAGAAATATGGGAATAAAGATATTTGGATTTCATCGATGAATTAGAATAAAAACCTTTTTTTTACGGATTTTGAGGTCCCAGGTATAGGTATATTATTTATAATTTGAAGTAACTGTAATTTAAATTAATATTTTAATAAGGAAGAATAGAACCATATCTATGACAAATCTAAATTGTGCAATTCAGCCATGTTGTAAGAAAAGAATGTATATTTTTGCTACAACAAAGACAAAGAATTGTTTTTACCTCTCTGGAAAATATGGAATGAGTCCATCAGAATAATTGAACTTTCATATACTCACTTTTCCATTTAATTCTTCATTGGGTTTAGCTTGTGCCACAATATGTGAACAATATTGGTCAATATTTTTGCCACATGCTAGTTGTAGCGATGGATTAAAACGGAAATCCGTATTTTGTTCAATCATTCGATTTACTACAACCAAGTGACATCTTGCATCAAATTGGGGGTCATCTTTGTAGACTTTTAAGCAATCGAGCAGCCTTGATGTGTCGTAGCTCGGACAAAACTTGTAGGTCATTTCGCGACAGGTATTAACCAATGTGTAATCTGTGGCGCTGTCTCCAAGTTCAGATTTCTTAACCAAAAACATTGCATGATGGCAAGAGTTACCCAGTCGTGCCGTATTCATCGAAAGACATTCTAAGGCCTAAAATTAAAAGATAATCAGACTTAGTTTTGGAGAATTCATGAAAAAAATGAAAAACAAAATGAGATGGAAAAATAAAAAAAAACAAAAAAAAATGGAACTATGTCGAATATAACTTGCATTTTTCATCACCTGGCCATTTCCAGATGCGTCATTACATAATTCAGAAAGTTCTTTTTTACAAGCATTTGCCAATTTTGGATCAAGAAGTATACTTTCTCGTTGCTGATACAATTGCGCTTTTACTTGTTGTCGACATTCCTTTGGAATCGAGTGACGCTGTCCCCGAATAGTGTCATTTCGCATGACTTCACTCAAACAAGAGACGACTTCGTTTTTCGTTGTACTTGCCGTACAGAAACGGACGACATATGGTCTGCACGCTTCTTTGAATTTATAGGTAAAATGGTAATTCTTAAGTGAGATTATTTGAAAGTGTTCTATTGCTGCCCGGCATTTTAAATCTTGCCTAAGATCGGCGTCGTTCTTGTGCGAAATTAAACAATCCATCATGTCTCCTGGTGAAGCAAATAAAATTTAAAAAAAAAAAACAAATTGTAGTACTTTCCAAACTGGACTTACCATTATCTATTTTCAAAACATGTTCACAATGCGTATTCATGGCTTCGGAACATACCGACATTATAATCGGATTTAATTCAACATGACCGGCTTCGTCCTCGGTATAACTCGATACGGCTTTCTAAAATATATTTTAGATTTGAAAATTTGGTGTTGAAAGTTTTTGCGAAAAATCATATAAATACTTTGCATTCTGTTTGCAGTTTTTCTAAGTTTTCTTGCAGACAAATCATTTCCTCGCCTTTCTTAGTCTTGTCATAACAGAATGTTGATAAATCCTCCAGGCACACATCTTCGACTTCAGGAATTAGTTCAACCGAAATAGCTCTTTGGCGCATTACTCGTTTAACCTCCTTATAGCATTCATTGCCCAACTTAACTTTTTTATCGGTGCTGTATGCCATTCGGTGAAGACATGGTAGTATTAAAGGTCCGCGTTCCGGATCCATTTGTGCGTCTGTGACATCGTCCCATGACTTTTTAGCTCGACAGTATTTAACTGCATCTTGTTTGCAGTTTTTATAAAGTTGGGGATCAAGTTTGAAGTCCCTGGCAACAAAGTATTGAATTAGAAGCAGAGCTTGCTCGCAATCTGGCGTCATAACCTGGGTCCCAATGTGCTCCATTAGACACGTCATTACCCTGGCTTCTCCTCCATCTGTATCGGTGCAACCAATGTCAACAACTGGTTTGCAGGCGCGTCGTAGTACTGGATCTACTCGCCAGTCTTCGCCAACATCCGACGTTTTAATCAGCTGCTCAATAGCTCTCTGGCACGTCGATGTTACGCGACGGTCTTTTCGACGTTTTGGTCGAGCGTGGTCCATGAGACAGTGAATAATTTCCCCACCTGCTGTGTTTTGAATGAAGTCGGTGTCGCCACAAAATTTTGGTATATCGTCGGCACACCCAATGAGAATCTCTGGCGATAGTTGGTAGTCCAGCAACAACATCCGACGGTGATCATCAATTTCGATCCTGCACTCTTCCAAAATTTTAGTTCCATTTTTGATAACTGACTCTAGACAGAGTAAAATCTGAGCTAAGCGAACATTCTTATCATCAGATACACCTCGTCTGCAATGATGTACTCGGATGTCATCCTTGCAGGCTTTTGCTAACCCTCTGCTCATGCGATAGTCTTTGGCGAGCATCTTGTCACGTTGTATTATTTGGTTCCGACACTGTCCAGTCATGTCTGGGCTGCTTTTGTGCTTCACCAAACACTTATAGGCAGCACTTGTACCTGGATGCTCATTAACACACAAGCGCCGCAAGTCTTCTCCACAAATTTGAGTGAATTGATATTCAATCTGCTTGCCAACTGAAGTTTTGCAAGTTGGACTCAAATTGTCTAGCGATTCTTGCAAACATGCCACCGTTTCTATTTGGGATACTGCATTTCGCTCAACATTAATGCGACCACAATGAAACTGTTGAATGTCATTGTCGCATCCTAAAAAGAATTCATTGAGAAATCGAAAGTCACTGAAGACAACACTGTGAATTCGCTGAATTACATCTTTGCATTTATCTACATGGTCAAGGGTTGAGCTCTTCTCAACAAGGCAGGATAGGAATGCCCCATCAGCAGAATTTGCTGCCGCAATAGAATTATAACACTCTGCTAGCTTTGTTTCATGCTTCTGGCAGATACTGTCAGCAAGTTGATGAACTGAATAGTCGGAAAGTAGAATTTTTTTGTGATTCCAAATCACCTGCTGGCACTTGTTGGATAAAGATTCCAGTTGATGAGTTGGAAAGGTTTCTATACATTCAAGAATGGAGAAATCATCTAAGGACTTTACATGACCGCAAAAGTTTTTCAATTCCAGACATGACGGGTCATCAACAAGGTTAAATTTCCCGTTGTCAGTTAGGGCGGCTCTGGAGAATCGAAGATTTTCGTTGGCACTTGCTGAATACGATAATATCGTTAAGCCCAACACAAGAATTATTAGTGTATTCATTTTGCGTTTTATTTTATAAAATTATTTTAGAAACATTGTTTTATAATTAATAAAAGCAAATTTATTATCGTAGTTATTAAAATATATAAAACAGTAAAACACCGAATTTTATTAAATGCGAAGTTCAATTATTTTTATCTATCATCTATCAAACAAAAATGTTGACGTGCCGCATTCGAATGACATGAGAAATGTCATTTATCTTTCCTCAAAAGAAAAGTGATGCCAAAATTTCCAAGAAAGAAAATGGTTGCGTTCGGTTATTATGCCGAAAAATCGATGAATTACACTGAAAATTTGATATCCACACCCCACACGACAGTGGTTCAGCTTTTACTCGACTGGAAAATTGCCATTAGTCGTGTTTATTTTCTACACACTTTTTAGAGAAAGAAAAAGATATTTTTGGGTGAAAAAAGTAGTTGTGATTAAATTTTTTTTACTTCGAGTTGGTTGACAATTGTATAAAAAATTCTAAGCGTCAAACATTTTTTTGCGGAACAATCACTCCCTTAATAAATACGAGTAATGTAAATTTTATTCGATAAGGAACTTTATACTAGACTTTAGAAAAAAAAATGTTTCCTTTTTTGTTGTGCAAAAACAAACAGTAAAAGTAAACAAAATTTAAAATAAGTAAGAAAAATAAAAAAAAACTAATGGATTCAATTTCATTTTCCTTATTAGCTCGAGAACAATCTTTAAGAAGGAATAATATGAGGGAGCTAAGGCTTTGTATATGAAAAGCATAGTACTATCATGGTGGAAGTCGAATGGGGCGACATCTAAGAAGTGGTTGCCTTAATCAATTTTTTTTTGCGGAGATCTTATGGACGTTTTAATTGGTATTTATTGATATATTTTGGATGCAATAATCCAAACTACCCATTTCCGATGCTTAAAGACTCCCCAAATCAAATTCTACACCTTAAATTTTGCAGCGCCACCACAAGGCTCGGGGCAACATTAAAAAATACTCGCCATGATAGTACAATTTTTCATATACAAAGGATAAGGTACACGGCCAACAATATTTATGACTCTTTTTATGTTCCGAGGGTTTTTCTTTTTTGCCTCCAAATGAAAAAGTTTGATTCTCCCTTTTAAAGAATAAAAAGTAGATTAGAAGATAGTACAAACCAACTCTCTAGGTCTTACCGTTCCCCAGGGACACTCAAAACAATTTTGAATTTGAACAATTTGCATCAAAAAAACGAATTTAATCTGAGGACCAATTTTTTCGTTGAACTTTGGAACTGAAAAAAAATTTTTGAAAGTCACTTGTCAAAATTTTCTTTTCGAATAGGTAATCCCCAGTAAAGACAGTGTGAATCTAACAGTTTTATTATGAAAAGCATAATAGAGACTTCGAAAAGTTAAAATAGGTACCTCTAAACACGAGCTAGTCCTATTATTCACTGAGTTTTTTTTAGCTAAAATCTGCACTTTTCAAGTCTTGCTTAACAGAAAGAACATGTGTAATAGGAATCTTATGTAAAATGCTTTCTTTGCGGCAACATCTCTACTACATGGACGATATTTGTTTACTTGCTTGCTTTCAGTTAATTTTTTTAAGCAGCATGTTTACCAAAATTATATCAAGTTTCTCAAAATAAAAGAGAACATGAAACTAATAAACTTCTAACTATTAAAACCTTAACAAAGGGGTTTCTCTTTGCCATACCTATGTACATGCTTTCCTTAGAGACACTTAATCATAAAAAGAAACGTATGTACTTTGTCTAAAGGTTGATAGCCATTGGGGCCATCGCCATAATATCGTCAAAAGCCAATACATAAACATCCACCATTTCACACATCATGTCATTTCTTCCACAACGCACCCCAAGACCCACCAATAAGTCACAATGTTTAGATTTTCTAATCAACCCAGTCAGGGTTCTGGGATTAATTTAAAAGGATTTAGCTAATCAGAAACTGGTGCAGTTGTATGGATTCAGATTGACAGTTTTATAGGAAAGAAAAGAAATGCTTTAGAGTCCAGATCGAATGAATACCTACATAAGTACCTTATGTACAACATTTTATCTTTAAAGTTTATACATACATTTCAATTCTAGTTTGATTTCTTACATACTTAGCAAGAAATTGTGTGTCTTTTTAGTTAGTTATTTAGTTAGGGTTAAGGATTTGTAGCTTTGGCAGGTTAAAGAAACATAAATTGGATTCCGTTTTCGCTCTCTTGGATGATTTGTATTGAAAGCAAATCAATACTAAATCAAATAAAATGACAGTTGATGTTGTTGCTTGAAACTGAAGCTTTTCGCTTAACCCAATTATAATTTAAGCTTTAGGTACATTTTTGGAGTTTTTAATTTATTTTTATATTATATATATTTATTTAATATACCTATTATAGATAAAAGAAAAGGAAGGTTAATTGAGTATGTAGCTACCAAAACAAGTATTCAAAAACAAGAATGTCTTAAGAGAAAAATATGCATGATCTAAAATAACCAGAATAGAAGTTTGAGCTTAAAACTGAAGATACCATCTTTTGTAAATGTAAAATTTTTAAACTATTCATATATAAAAAATTTGTTCTCAGTATTTACTGTATTACTAATATGCACCTAAAAACAATGATAGCAACTCACAAGTAATAAGATCAGTTAGCAGGTCAATATACCCGAAAAAAAACGTATGACTTCCAAGTCATATTATGTACAGTTAGAAATTGGAAGCACGTGATAAATCTGCAATCTACATATTTCATTTAAATTATATAAAAGACAACCTAAAATCCACAAATCTTAATTTTTATAAACAGCTAGATATAAAAGACGAAAAACAAAATATAAAGAAGAATCTTCAGAAGTGATCCCTAATCATCACACCGTATGTCGCTATCGATGCTCTCTTTTGGTACTTTTTTTTAGTTTCCTGCGTGAAGCAAGATGCAATGATCTTTCATACCGTACCATAAGGTAAGAAGGTTCATATAAACAGATCAATAAAATGAAGACCATTTTTTTAATGACGGATGGCACACGACAAAATAGTTCCTGTTTTCTTTTGAAGATTCCTTCGCCGTTTCGTTTTTATACATATGTATATGTAGTTGGACTCCTTTGGTTTTAACCAGAATAGGTATTATGATCGTAAAGTGCGACATGCAAGTTTAAACATAAAAAAACCATCACAGATAACTTTAAAGAATTCATACAACTTCAACATCTGTCTCTATCCCCAATGTTTAAGTTGGTCATACGCAATAAAACAATGTGCAGAAGCCATATTATTTCTACTGGTGGCGTATTAGCATGAGATGCGGGTCCTAATGGTAATCCATGTGCGGCCAGTCTTAAAGAAAGAATAGGGAACCCCCAGTTCTTTGACTGGGGTCTGGGGGTAGTAACTTGGGTCTCTAAACAATAGGTACAAATAGATATGTATACGAGTGTCAGTTGAAGTTCATTGCTATCATGACATGACAGCAGTAGTTATACATATTTACATTATGTAACTAATATAATTCAAATATACAAAAAATAATTTGTTTTGTTTTATGATAGATAAATAAATTATAAATGTACGATATACTAACCTCCATCACTTTTGAGGTGGATTAAGATATTTAGAGGCCAACATGATCAGTGGCTGTGCCTACAACATTTGCAACCTGCGGAAATACTCGTATAATGATCTTCCAAAATAATTCATAATTTATATTAGGCAAAATAACACCCTTTCTAACAGCACAAAAAACGCTTATAGGCGTCAGAGTGACGCCAGTGTTTATAAAGGGATTTCTATTTATTATTTTTTTTTTATTTTTCATCGATATCTTGTCTTCTTTCTTTAAGTTCTTAACTTTCCAAAAAAGTTAACACCCATCTATCGACTAGCCCAAATAATTTTCGGGTTCATAAAACTAAACCCGATAAAAATCATGATTTTGAGCAGTTGTGTAGTGCATGTATTTCTATAATTTATATGGATCAAATCTGGCTATTTTTTGGTGGGGCAACTTCATAGGTCCTCTGATTATAACAGCAGAGCTTTCATAGGTGAAACGACTACACGGAATTTGTAACACGCTTTGAAGATCAAAAGCGACAGTTACAAACGACAGATCCCGATTAGCAATTGACTTTATTTATGCAACAAACTCAAACAGTTAAGAATTTTTCATGGAACGTAGAGCTTAGATAACTTCGATTGAACACAGATCGGTCATTTGAACATAAGTTTGCGGCATTTTCTATCTTAGTAACTTATTTATTAATTAAATCGCTGGATTAATCTAACTCATGAGACTTATGGATGAAATGTATAAATATTCATAGAAAATTCAATCGTTTATCGTTCAGTTAAAAAGTTTTTTTCTTTTAAACAGGATTTACTTCCACAACATACATATCACATTGTCCTTGAAAACAAAAAAATATCCTTTCTGACTTACCTACTTACTTTTACTTGAACCCCTGATCTTTAAAATGCAACGGCAAAATGTTTAGTACAAAAAAAGATACCTACAACTACAGTACAGGTGAAAATTATTCAATAATCAATAATTATTTTCAGTTGAACACGTTGCAAATAAGAAGCTTAAGGCAGGTGTAAGCAAGCAAGGCAAAGCCAGCTAGGAACAATCTTGATTTTTAAACACTTTAATTTTTCCAAATTAAATTCAACACTTAAATTTACTCATAAAAATATCTAGTTTATAATACATACACATAAGAAAATTTGCAGAAAAATGTAAATCCAGGTGGCATTCCAATTGCAATGAGGTTTTAAATTCGATTGTTCTTCTCTGAAATCTTATTGATGATGCCTACTTGTCGGCATTATTTTAAGATGAAAGCTTTATTATTGCGATTCGATTTTTGCCATTATAAAGAAGAACAAAAACTTTCGAGTAGGTATTCCAAGATTTTCTTTTTGTGAACGATTTTTTTGGGGGGCAACAAAAAGTGATCAATTTGTATTGACGATTGTCGCATAACATAATTGCTCCAAAAACAAAAGCGTGTTTTCGCTAATTTGATGTTATCGCACGCCACGCCGTGCCGCCGCCGCCGCGCCGCTCCGTCATATCGATCGATCGGCAATATCAATGCAGTTTCTGTATGCGGAGACTGCTCTATGGCTTTTGAAGATATATAAGGAATTTCTGGAATTTCATCATTGCGTCCAAGTGCATTTTTTTCCAGATTTTTCAATCGGCAAATTGTTGATCTGGTCCAACGATCAAAGAACTGCATC
The DNA here is from genome assembly GCA_958431115.1 of Syrphus vitripennis. Taxonomy (NCBI): domain Eukaryota; kingdom Metazoa; phylum Arthropoda; class Insecta; order Diptera; family Syrphidae; genus Syrphus; species Syrphus vitripennis. Next base: position 420,884 of record OY288109.1, on the reverse strand, counting down.
AATATATGACCGGTCAATGATAGGACGCCCGCCTGCCCGCATCCGCGGCCGATGATCGTTTTCCGATGTGTCGTGTGTCGGTAAATAATGAAAGGATTCGGCCGAAACAAGGTGAAATTAATTAAAACTTGATTTAATTTTGGGGTATGTTTCATTTCTGAATATTTTCCATGAATGAGTTGTATTGGGCAACCAATACAATGGTTTTGGTTGCAAACTTCAAATAAACGAAGTTTTTTGTTTTGGTTATTTTGAAAATTATGATCTTTCGTTTCTAAGAATTAAGTTTTTGACTTGATCAATGGGAGTATAAAAGATTGGTGGATTTTTTTTATTCAATTGTGTGTCTGTAAATTCAAAAGCAACCAGTTTTACTCGTTTAGATCCTTTCTGTTTTTGGGGACACATGGAAACATATGTAGCGAAAACCACATTCGATAATTTTATGGGAACAAGTACATAGCTACTCGTGCATATTTACATGTTGTTGAATAATATGTGAAGAATTGCATCCTGAAATACTCAAAAATTTAAAGACTGATAAAATTAAAATTAATTTCCAAAATACAAAATCACCCAACATAAATTTTATGATTTTAATTGATGATTTTAATTCGTAGTTTAAAACAAAAATGGCCTGGAGTTGGCTGATATTTTTAAAAACTTATTACAATTTCTATCTCGAGAACGGCTCAATTTACAGGAAATTTGTGAGTACTATTTCCATTATATTCCTTTTGTTTACAATTTTTTCATAAGGCTTATACCTACATACTCTTACTCGTAAACTTAAAAGATTATTTTTTTTCTGTTTTTTTTTTCTCTTTAAAAATTATGATAGTAATTTTGTCACAAAATATAATAAAAAAAAAATACTTTTAGGTGTAGTAAGTTTCATGTAAACGTGTTAAGTTTCATAAAAAAAAATCGTGCATATATTCAAAAAAGAATAATACATTTTATATCAAAAGAGTGCTCACACATTTCTTGTATGAAGTCGTTTTCAAGATAAGGATTGAAACGCTTGAAATGTAGATAATGATATAATTTAAACAAATTGGATTGATTTTAAATTAAATGAGTAAATAATATAAAATTGGATTAGATACATCTGGATTTATTTTTTTTATCCACCTCTCCTTTCCAGTCATAAAATTTGAGAAATTTTTTACAAGAAAAAAAATACCCTATACAGAATGACCTATGAGGACTATTAATTTATTAATTTGACTCGTGTGTGTCATGTGTTAACTCTTAGAAACAATTTTTTTCATCATTTTTAACTTCCATCTATTTTGGCTGAAAGGACAGGAAGATAAAGGAAAAATGATCAAGCAAATGGGACCCGCCACCGTTAATCTCTACTATAAAGTCATGATACACCTGTCGCATAAATGAGTTTTATATTCCTTTGAAGGAATTGTTTATTAGTGCATCGAGGATATTTTCTTCGACTTACATAAATATTAGTGTAGGTAGAGAGTGTATATAATATAGTTAAACCTCAATCCAAAGTATTCATTCATTTAAAGCGGGAAAACTAATTTCATCCAGCCATTCGCTGTGACTGTGATTGGAAAGAAACTGGTGCAGGACAAGAATTGGGTCATATCATCCTCATGAGACAGGTGGTTTGTATTCCTCTTGGTTTTATTAAAAATATAATTTAATGTTGGGTAAAATGTTATGACAAAACTTAAACTTGTTATACCTAATCTGTTATATTTAATTAAAGGATGTAGATATTTACATTGAAGATGTGATATCTTTTTATTTATTCTTTGTTATATCGTGTTGTTGCAAATTTATGAATGAAGTTTACCAACCTTGGGTTTACCAAAATCTTGGTAGGTACTCACGCTTGTTCGTATACTCTTAAGTTGACAGGTGGCTTTTAAATCAGAGGCCAGTTTAACACGAAATCGAAAAAAAAAATATTGGAGACCAGTCTAATAGAGAGGGATGTATTCATAAAAGAATATTATATGCAGGTGTATTCTATTGAAATTCGTTATTTTTGTAACATAAAATGAAACTAATGCAGGACCCCAGGATCACAGGGTTAGGAAGAGACGAAATAGGTGCTTAGTCTTGCATTTGAATTTTCATATAGGGGTAATTTTACATTAGGGTAGGTCTTAGAAAAGAGTAATTCATGTTGTTATAGGGGCTTATATGTACCTACATAATATCTGGACTATAACTTGTTTTATAACAATAATTTGTAGTAAAAAAAAAAGAATTGTGTAAAAACAGAATTGTGAAAAGCAGAAAATTTTTTAAAGCAGAATTACCTGATCTCGACTCCAACCCAACGATTTAGTCTTTTAAAATAAATTATTTATTTAGCCAGCCGTTATGAAGAGTGAGTCGAACATTCGATTCAAAGCGAATGTTTTTGAAATCACTTATTTTTTGAATCGAAAATCGAATTTTTAAGTTTATCTCCAAAAGCAAATCTTTGGCGAAAGGAAGTATTGCTAATAAATTATTATTGAGTTGAACCGCGTGAAATCCGTAAAAATCAACTAGTTAGTAATTTTAACACCTTAGTGATTTCACAAAATTAAGCGGATAGGAAAATTACATTAATAATTAAATGAAATAAAAAACGATGGAATGAAGGTATTTCGAAATGCATTCAAAGTGAGTCGGATAGTTAAAGATCGTTTTTTATTTCATTTAATTATTAATGTAATTTTCCTATCCGGTTAATTTTGTGAAATCACTAAGGTGTTAAAATTACTAACTAGTTGAAGTATTGCTCTTTTCAAACGGCGAAGTTATCTATTCTAATATTATATAAAATCATGAATGTCCCTAACGTTAGCTTTTTGAATCGAATGTTCGATTTAAAATGAATTTTAAGATCGAATGTGTGGTTTCTAAGATAATCTTGAACAAGCAAACAGTTCACAAAATTCAATATGTGCAAAATTTTGAATCTTCGAATTTTATCTGTGCAATTTTTTTTCCAAAATTTTGTCTAGAAAATTCCATTTCCTGAAAACAATTGTATGAGTTTATAAACTAGGTACACATAGCTATTCAAACGTATAATGTTTGTTTTCAAAAAAAATTATTGAAAAAAATTGTCGAAAGAATTTTATTACAAAAATTTCCAGAAAACAACCAAGTGGAATTCTTTTTAATTATTTTTAGTTTTCTTTTGTTAATATGCTTTTTTCTACTCTTCTACCTGCGCGTTTATGAAATATGCGCATTGTGTAGTACTCTTTCCTAACAAGCTGGTAGGAATGCACCTCCAGGTGCCCGTGTTTTTATTTTACCCTTACCATACTTTTTGGTGGCATTAACCCGGTCACACAACTCCGTTGCTCCTCTTCTTATAAACATTTTTTGTTGGATTATAATGTTTCTTGCGACTTCCCATTACTTCTCAAATGAAAATATTTTTTATGTATTATAAATACATAATCCATAAATTGAGAATTTTGTCGATAAACATTTTTATTCACAAAGTTTATTTTTTTTTATAAATTTTGTAAAAACAAATAGTCAAAAAAAAAATTGAAATGAAAACAATTTCAAAGAAAAGATGAATCAAAAAAAATGTATGATCCAATACGTATGTTTAAAGCACATTGTATAAAAAAATGCCCCTTGTCTGTTATCGTAAATACGGATTTCATTTTATTTTATACAAAATTTCCATCCATATCCCTTTGTTATCCATAAACCTTCACCATATATCTATCATAAAATATTCTCTAATAAAACAAAATACAATTTATCTAGTTCCAGTTTAATATATTTAATTTATTAACAAAATTTTCATATAAATTATAATTCATTCTTACATTCTCTTAACAATCGCAAATTAAATAAAACTTAAAGTAAATTAAAAAATAGTTAATGTAAAAAATTAATTTAATTATAATGTTCAAACTAGGTATAAGAAGTTACATTATTTCAATTTTCAAATTATTTATTCACCTCACAATAATATTCTACACAAGTCTTTTTTTCAAATGAACTAATATTTTTTTTAAACGAAGACAATACTTAATTTTAAATAAAATTTTCTTTGGTTTGATTAGCTGCTCTGCCCTCTATAATTTAATACAAAGAATTAAAATATAATGAAAATATAAGACTAGATATTCAAAATTATCAACTATGTACATATACGCTTTTCTTCTTTTTTTTTAATACAAATTATAAAAAAAAACTTTGGTTATAAAGACTATTGGCTTACAAATATTTCTTAATTAAATAGTCTTAATTATGAGTAAATTAAATATTTTCTAAAAATAAAATAAATACATACATTAAATAATTAATTAAAAAATAATAATAATTTACACTTTTTTAGCAGCTACTTGTTACTTCCATTTTTATAGATGCTGGATTCTCCTCTCCGTGGCGGTTCTCCCGATGGCGTCTCAGATCGACTTTGCGCTGAAAAGATTGATCACAAAGTCCACAGGCAAATGGCTTATATCCTGTGTGCTTGCGCATATGGGTGATGAGATTGGAACTCTGGCTGAATGCCTTCAAGCAAACTGTGCACTTGTGGGGTTTTTCTCCTGCAATCAAATAAAAAATCATGTTAATGAAATTGTTTTAACCTCTATTACACAAGGTACATTCATGCAATCACATATAACCAATTAGTTAAATTAAATCAGATAACATTATTAATTGTTATATAGAATGGGGCTACCGTGCATTTATATGGAAATGGAAAAACGTATGAAGCAAGTGCTTTATGGTCGTTGTCCGTTTAATCAGGACACTTCAATGAGTTCTATGTGTTGGTAGCAAGTTTTTTTTTTTAATTGAGGTTTCTTTTAGAATTTAAATCATTAACTTATGGCTTATTGTTTGGCATTGGGGAATGAAGAAATATAAATAAAATCGTCAACTCACCTGTATGAATGTATGTGTGCTTTTTCATGTCAGATTTCTGATGGAATCGTTTGCCACAATATTGGCAAGGATATGGCCGGGTATCGCTGTGTATAAGTAAATGAGTGGACAATGTGGAAGAGCGCTTGAATGTTTTGCCACACTGTTTGCACTGAAAATAGAAAAATAAAAATCATTAACTATTTTGATTTATGATATGTAATAAAAATAAAAGATTTATATTTTCTAGCGAAACATATCCCATTATAAGGTTTTAATATTTAATTTAAAATTCCTATGGGAAAGCTTGAGATAAGTTAAATTTAGGGGCTTGAAAATTTTTTTTCGGGTAAAGTTTTGCTATGCGTTGAACTGTTTTCTATTCTAATTGGATTTGGATTTGGAACAAACGATTGTATTTGTATTTCTTTTTTTCCCAAAACAAAACAATGCTGAGTTTAACATCATTCATAATCATAAGCAACAAAAAAAGAAAAACTGTGAAATTGTTCTTAATTTGCAGTAAAATTTAAAATACAACTTCAACTTCACAGATTTTGAATAAACAAATTATTTAAAAAGATTTTTTTTGTCTTAAACCTAATTTTCAATTGTTTTTGTCTCGACGGATTAAAAAGCAAAAATAGGTAGGTACATATAACTGTTTTTTTTTTTTTAAAGCAACACCTGTATCTATATGTTTATCAAACTATCTATGTACCTGTTCATGTATGTCAGCAACATGAAAATAACTTGAAAATGATTTTTTATAATATTTGTTCGTTAACAGTCATTTATATTTCTGAATAGAAACCGAATGATTCGATCAGAAATCACATTGCTTTTCGATCAGAAAACAAAACAAAAAAAAAATAACATCAGCAAACACAGCTAAGTCAATAATTAATTTATACGTTACCAGAATAGGAATGATATAAAACAGATTTCAAATATTATACGCATCACACAAATCTAACAGACCAGGCATTCTTTTAAGACTAAGAAGTCTGCTTTGTTTTGTTGTTTTCAAACACACCACACAGGACAAAATGATCTATATATGTATGTACTGTACATATCTTTTGTATCATAGATTAGATACATTTGTATAGGTATATGAGAAGAAAACAGATTTTTGTCGATGCTTTGATACAAATTTAAATGACTGGTACAGCAAGAAAAAAAAAAAACAAATAAAAATAAAAATTAAGTAAATGTCTGCAATAAGCACGTTGACACAAGTGACGAAGTGACGACGACGTCAAGTGCTATGTTTGCGTGTTTGTCAACTTGGTCACTTTGTCGCTCATTGAGGTTGCGGGATTAGGTTGATCTCTACTATTGTTTCTGTTTGTTTTTCTCTGATGGCGAAGTGTTTGACTGTGCTACTGAAGCTGATGATGATGACACGTCTTATGTGCCCTTAGTTAAATACTAATTAAGAATTTATTGTTGTTTACAACAATCGGTTGTTAATAATGCTCTCTATTTACTGGGATTTCCATACTTCCGATCAATATCACCATTATGATTCATTTTTGAATTTTCAAAATATAAGGGGCTTAGAAATAAACCAATTAAGTGCAATTTTGGCACAATAGTTTCATTTATACAACTTAAAAAAAAGTATAAAAATACTTCGAATCTATGTAACAGCAATCGAGCTGCCACTTTTCGCAGATTCGCTATTATAGCTAGCTTGTTATTCAAGCCAAAAAGGCATCAAGACCATTCCTTAGGATTTTTCTATTTTGATGAAAAGTGATCTCGGTCATAGGTGTTTTTTTTTAGTCCATACAATCAACTGATTTTCCACCCAATTTTCTAATATATTATGTATTTCAATAAATTGTATCCTTTCGCTTAAATACTGATTTATATAAGTATGTAAGAACATTGAATAGGTGATGGTTGAACTAAAATTTAAAAATAAAAATTAGTTTTCGAAGGCGGCGGGTTTCATTATAATGTTATATTGTTTGAACGTTTCTAAGGCCGTCAACATAAAATTATGAACATTCCAGCTTAATGGGTTCAATTTTTTTTTTAATGAGCTGAACTTCTATGTAATCAGATAGGAGCTGGTCGAAATTTTTGTTTCATAATTGTGCTTTTCACAAATTAATCGTTTATTTTCAAAACATGACATGTAATAATTTCGTAATTTTCGTTCAAGTGGACACAAAAAAAATGTTTAAAAAATGATAGATAACTTGCTACAATAAATTTGTATATTTTAAATAAAAAATAAGTACCTACCTACCATACGATTGAAATTAGTTCCTCATAAAGATTCAACGAACCTGGATTAAAAAATTCACACCAGGTGAAAATTGAAAAAAAAAGTAATATCATTAATCTAAAATTAGAAAAAAAAATTACTGGCCTCAGAGCCCTCATTTAAAACTTGCTCAAGTACCCAAATCCAACATATGTCCAGACAGAGTCCCTGATCCAGAGACGAAAAGAAATTTAAAAAAACGCCTGCACATAGTATATATGTATGTAGATCTCCCATAAGGGAAGAAGCCACTCAACCGTGTCAAGTTTCATTTTTATGTTTAAAATACCTTCAGCCAATATAATTGTTCAAGCTGTTGATAGAGAGTGGATTGGACACTAAATTATGAGTGTGGGATTTTTTGTTCGCCTCAGCCGTATGCCATCCTCCCTTCGTGTGTGACACTTTTTTATGTCGTGTGCCAACAGAGCCTTTGTTTTGTTGTTTGTGTTTTTATTTTTTTAAATTAAATGATGATAATTATTAAGCATTTACCATAAATTACATAAGGCAGCCCTCGCAATGAGCTTCACTACTGGAATTGGCATACGGATTTTATTTCTTATGAAAGAAAATCGGGTTAATATAATCTTGTTAATACTTTATCCACATAAAAGAAAATGTGTAGGTACTCTAAATAACAACAAAAGGGGGTTGCACTATGCAATTGGTGCTTAATGGTTTAAAGTGATGAAAAGATCGTTACAAATATTTCTTTCCCTATTCAATTGTATTTTATACAACTATTTTATATATCTGCATAAATGTTAAATATCTTTTCGGTAAAAGCTTAAAACAAAATGGCTCAGAGTAAAAGACGAAGTTACAGTTGAATTTAGCTTAGATTCGACTTTCAAACGCATTTCAGTAATTGTTACTTAAAGCATTTCTTGATAGACCTTTAATATTTCGAGATCCAAGGTTTTTTCAGTGAAAGTTTGCGCTGAAATAAGCTAAGTACATATTAGTTCTAAAATGTCTATTTCTAAGGCTCCATGACTTTGTCGATGCAAAAATAACATACAATTCAGTCGGAATGAGTTCAACTTGAATATTATGTATATTGCTTATACATAAGGGTAGAAGCTCACTTAGCTTGTTCTAAGTATAAAAAATACCTAGGTGGTCTAGGCTTTGAATATTATTGTCAGCCCGAAAACATGATTTTTTTATGATCAAACATTGAATGTTATGATGAAAAAATTCTTATAAATTTTGTCTTATAATTTAGAAATAACTGACAGAAATAGTTTTTTTTTTTAAGTATTTAACACCATAAAAATGTACATTCGTACTTAATATTTGAAATTTCCCATCTATTATTACAAAAGTTGTAAAAATTAAGGATTTTTTTTTATATCTTAAAAAACATATTTTTTCCTATATAATTTTGTTTGTCTCTGATTTTTTTTAATTATTTAAGAATTTATTACTATTATGGCGTCTGGCTCAAAAATAAATAATAATCCCAATTGTACATACAATTCAAAGGTCTTTATATTATGTACAAAGTGTTTTTTGTTTTAATAAGTTTAATTACAAACAGCAAAAAGGATTGGGGTCAAAATATTTATTGAAATACTTATGGAACATCTAATCCTTTTAGTTTCATTTTAGGTAATACATAAACGCACGACCTATATTGAACGGAAATCATTTGCACGAAATTTATCAATTAAAACGGAAATCGCTGTCCTCACTCGGCTTTCATTTAATTGGGACAATGATTTTGTGTACTTTTTTATTGAGAGGGCCTTGCGCTTATAAAATGTTTATTGGACATTAATAACGACAACTCTATACAGAAATTATTACATGAAAGTGTTTTTAATTTGTTTAATTTTACTTCGACACCGCACGCAATGGATTTTCGAAGAAGATACCAACATACCTATAACTGACAATTGAACGAGCGGGTGCCTATCGTGTGGCGGGTATCTTTTTTTTCATAATTAAATTAAACCGTTTTTTAGGGGTGAGAGTTGTATGTATGTATTTATATACCTTGTGTCAGGGGAGGGAATATTTTATGCCAGTCAGAGTTTTGATAAGGTTCGCTAGTTTTTGGAGTGCTTATAATATTGCTTACCTGAAAATTACGGTATCCTCGTTTTTCCTCTTCCTTAAATGACGAACATCTATTATTTGTTGAATTAATGAGGGATGCCGTGGAATCTGGATGTTGTTCGTGTAGCAAGTCATTTTCGAGTTTGTTAGTTAGATCAAATGCTCTTTTGATATCACCACCAATAGCATTGTCGTTGTTCGAATTATTGTTATTGGAGGCATGAATTGTATTATTGTTATTGTTTAGCAGGAAGATGTCCGAGCGACTTTGGCGTAACACATCCAAATCACGTTTGGTATTTGGTGTTTGCAATTGACGCGAAAGGAAATCCAACTGTGGATGGTACATTCGTGGTGGAAAGGATGTTGCTATTGGCTCAGACGATGATGGACATACGTCCGTCGAGCACGATGATGTTGTTATATTCGCAATCTGATGAGAACGATGTTTGCTGTATCGGAATTTCTTAGCAATTGGATCGATATTAATGGAAGATGAACTTGTCGCTTCCCTTTCGCACATACTTGCTGGTGACCATATTATCGAAGACTGCTGATGAGACCGTTGTTTTTCATAATGCAAACTTAATGGACCTTTTTGATGATCCTCATGAATTAGGGCATTCGAAGCATTTTTATTGATTTGATATAATGGTGGTGGTGTGATTGAACCAGACTTAGATTTTGTTGATAGATTAAGTGGCATATCTTCTGTTAAGTAACAATCTTCTTTCTCGGGAGTTAAAGTATACTCGCGATCACGTTGATTTGAATTGGCGGGTGATTTGGGTGTTGTTGGGGTCGTTGGTGTTGGTAGACCCGATGATGTCGATGAAAAGAAAAATTGGGGCCATAGCAATGCACTTGAGTACAATAAGGGATTGTACAAAAAGGGCAGATCTGTTTCAGAAAAATTTAATTTATTAAATATCAAAAGGAGCAATGATAGGAACGTGGCCCGAATGAATTTTTAATTGAGTATTATTATTTTTAAACATCTAAAGGAACACTTGTTATTTCAGCCCATAAAATGTTGACGGAATGAAGATTGTATTGGGAGTCGCCGGCTTCTATCAGAGCATAATTAAAACGCATTTATTTAGGATATATCTCAAGGACTATCTTATTTTTTGATTAAGAAATGCAACTAAGTCGTACAACTTTAAAACTTTATTAAAGCAAGTTTTTTAATTCTAATTAAAAATAATAAATTTATTGCAGCATTATTGTGTATTGGAGAGTTTAAAACTAAGTTTGTATGCGAGAGAGCTGAAGAATAATGAATACCACGATCAAAATTTTGCTTCTTGTTTTGAGAGAATTAACACAGTTAAAATTTCCTCTAATACATGCACACGTTATTTGTTCTTAGGTAACAACACTCAGTTGTCATGAGAAAATCGATCATAAAAAATAGATAATGCAAAGAAATCCAATTTCTATACATTATAAACAATTTTACGTAGGCTTTTATTCATCGCATATTTGTGATTGATGCAAGAATGTTCTTGGGTTGTAATGATTTAAAATTTTACTAGTGTCAAATATGAAATTTTATCAAAATCAGTTGACCCACTTAAGAGAAACTAAACAAAACTTTTACCAATACTTCAAAAGCATTCACCTGATTTTTTTAATAAACTTTCTCAAAATCTTATCAATTCTATCCAGCAGATTTTGTTCAAATATATTGATAAACTTGTAGATACATATATATTTATTTGAATAGCTCAATTGTTTGTATAATTCATTCGAGCCGTGATAAGCGTTTTTACCTCGATTACTAAGTTTTTGACCAGCCGTCGCTAAAGCCGTACTAAATGCTGAAGCTCGTTGTATCCATTGTTTTGAAGATGTTAAACTCATATCAATAACCGAATTGAATGGTGTAATTTGCCCCTGTTGTGAATGTGGCGATGGCGGCGGGGAGAGGTGATCCATAACTTTAAGCACTAGACTGAAACAAAATACGTCCTTGGTAATCACAGGTATTTAACAGTTGTATACGTTATATTTTAGTTTGTACCATATAGATAGTTGACAATTATTATACATAAACACATATTTTTTTTTAATTATTAAAAAAAATATCCCATACTAAGGAATAAAATTTAATATTATGTGCAACTCAATACAGAGAAAATTCCATCAAGTGTCCTTTTTGAACACATTTTAACACTAAAAATTTATAAACATTTTAGAATCACAAAATAGTGGTCATTCTTAACCTTTTTTAGGCCCAGGGAATACCTCTATTATATAATTTTAAATCTTTTAAATCTCAGCTAAGAATTTATTGCAAATATAGTTAAACCATAACAGGAGTTATGCGAATTTATTGTTGAACAATTTTCCGTTGCAAGCAATTTTTTTTATTTCTGAACTTAAACGTAGAAGGTAGATTTAAATTCTTTTAAACAAAGAAAATATTTAAGGATACGCTTTATGTTGGAATAACGCACAAAAGATATGTCTTCTTACCTTCTATATATATTAATTAAGTATGCTAGTTTTTAGTTCCAATTTAACACTTTTTTAGGTATATCCTTTTATAGATGTGTTTAATTTTTGTATGCGAATGCTAGCTCATTTCATCACAATTTTGTATAAGAACACGTTTGAAGATACTCCTTATTTCGAATCACTTTCTTTTCAAATTTTATTTTCATTAAACAAACAAAATGTATAACTCACAAAAATTTAAAGACTCAACTGTTTACCGGGGAACGCTAGAGAGGAGACTTTAAAAAACACGACCGTTCGATTTGGTGCTTGACACCTGACTGAAACTCTTACCGCTGTTTCGATTCTAAAAAGCCCTGTTTGAGAATTCAACTCGAGTTTATTCCTTCGTTTTACCATGTAAAAATCCCATGTGTTAGTATGGTTGTTGAGCCAGGTTCAAACCTGGAGTCTGATTCTTGTATCACAGTCATCGAGCAAAGCAAATCGAACTAAAGTTCATAGGTATGTTATGTATACAGGTAGAGCGAATAAAGGTAAAGGTGAGCCTGATGACGAAGGGCACAGCACTATGGCACAGATGATGGAACTCCTGTTTAAAAATACTTTTTAATTTTTTTTATTTCTTACCTCCTGGCATTGCCGCCAAAACAGGAGAATAAATTCAAGCAACCGCCACACTCCAAAAATATCCCCTATAGGTAGATTTTGAATTGATAATAAGTATAAAAAAAAAACAGTCATGATTAACGAAAGGTGTACTTCGGGGTTCGTCATCTTAATTCTTGACTTGGTGTTCGTTGAACGAGAGGTTTGAGTATACAAGTGTATTACCTATATATTTTTTATTTAATTAGATGAAGTACAATCGTATTTGATTTGCGCTGCTACTTTGGCGTGCTACGTTTCGCTGAATTTCTATTGGATTAAAGGTGAGATTTTTTGGAGGTGAATATGCATATATTTAGTGTGTATTTATTTATACAAACAGAAGTGTAAGTTATAAGTATGTATAACAAGGTTATGTACATATGTAGCAGGTTGTTAAATAAATAACTGTTAATAAGAAAATTTAGATTACCTATTAGGTATAACGAATTTTCTAAGATTTTAATATTATCTAACGTACATGAATTAAGAATATAAATTAAAGCTGTACTTATGGTAAGTAATAGGGTTAATGATTTTGGATTTTTAGTGTTTGGTACAGCGTAAGACGGCGCGCGCACAAAGGATTAGAGCACAAAGGTTTTTCTGTTCAAAAAATATAAAAAAGTGACTTAGTCAAAAATTTAAATGATATAATCCACCCTTTTTCTCATATATATATGAGTTGAAAACTATATACGTATGTATGATAAATCTCATTTGATTTACAGTATATTAGATCAGAGTGATTTTGGATAAAATTGATAAAGTGTCGACGCAAATAATTTTTAATGTGTACTGCTCTGCCCCTCCTCCCTCAATTGCCTTTATAATTATGTTATTTCTATTCTATTTAGTTTTGATTTGTTCTTATTAAATTTTTCAATTTTTTTTAAATCTATGTATATAGGTAGGTATTTTGATAAGTTTTTTATACGTTAAAAAAAAATGAGTATAAGTATGTAAATGTTTTCAGAAAGCTTTAAACATTTCTTATTTTGTGTCTTTTATTGTGTTCTTAAAAATACTTATTAACAGATATGTACCTACGTAATTGATTAGATTATATTATTATAGATAAGATTTTTATTCATTGTTTATTACATAAACAAATAACTTTTTACTTTTTATTTTTATGTTATGAATAATTAGAGGCATGACATATGATGTCGGATACGTATGTAATTGTATTCGCATTGGTTTCTTACTTTGAAGCGTATTACTAAACAAAGTAGGTATGTATATCAGTATATCTTCCTGTTCACAAAACATGTTTCTATATGTATATTTGCATATCTGCACATCTAGAAAAACTTAATTACAGTAGGCTTGAAAACTGTTCAAATGCGGTATATTGTGGCGTATACGCATTTTTTTTATTTAATGCAATATTTAAAAAAATTAAGGTTGTGGTAAGTTGCTGGGAATTAAAATTATTTGATTTAAAGTGAAATCTCATTTTAAAATAGGGTTTCTATGGTAAAGCACGTTGGTAAATATTGCTTAATTGAATACGTATACGCATTTTTTTATTTAATGCAATATTTAAAAAAATTAAGGTTGTGGTAAGTTGCTAGGAATTAAAATTATTTGATTTAAAGTGAAATCTCATTTTAAAATAGGGTTTCTATGGTAAAGCACGTTGGTAAATATTGCTTAATTGAATACGTATACGCATTTTTTTATTTAATGCAATATTTAAAAAAATTAAGGTTGTGGTAAGTTGCTAGGAATTAAAATTATTTGATTTAAAGTGAAATCTCATTTTAAAATAGGGTTTCTATGGTAAAGCACGTTGGTAAACATTGCTTAATTGAATACGACAAAGTTTTCAAAATATTTTGAAAACCGTAAAACCTTGTCAAGCTAGTTGTTTTTGCTTTTAATCAAAATTTATGTTTTAAAAAATTAATGGTGAATCTTTCGAATATAGATACCTACAGACTATACCTACAAAATTTAAAATAGTATTTCGAAAAGAAAAATCGAAATCAAAGACCAATGGAATGTGAAAGACGAAGTCAAATTTTTGACCTCATATCTATGGACCAGATATCCACAGAATGTGTGTATAAAAAAAAAATAATAAAATTGCACTTGCCCACTTGAGACTTCAAATGTAATTGTATCATGACAAAAACAGCACTAGAAACAAAGTTAAATGTAAATCCACTAACCTTTTTAGTAGTGCTGAAAGAATGGACAGACAGACAGACAAAATTGGAAGACCCACTTTATTCACTTCCAGTTCCCCACTTCTTCCCTATTAGAAATGTCAAGCTTGATCAAAATCTCGAGATTGATTTTTTTTTAAGAATACATGACTTGCCCTATATGGTGTAGATATATAGTCTTAAGTTTAAATGTTATTAGGTACCTACCTATCCTACCTAAATATGGGATGGATTATTAATATCAATATTGGAAGCCTTAAAAACAATCCCAGCTATCTGGAAAAAATGTTTTTTACTGATTTCAGATTTGAGATAAAAATAAAATCTGATCAATTTTCTATGTACCTATACAGGGACAAAGAAATCAGACACTAAGTTTTCTTATACAGACTACCTATGTATGTATGTAGGTATATAGTAGTGTTTAGTAAATAGGTATGTAATACATAACTCATATGTATCTTTAGGTTATAGGTAGGTATCTACATAGGTACATATGTACCTAAATAGGTAATTACATATTCCCCTTTCCCTTAATTTTAATAAAAAAGATAATTCTTTGAATATGTACCTAGGTGCATATAAGTATTTAAAAAGAGGTTCCTTCATACTTATGCACAATACCTAGGTAGGTACACCCTTCTTAAATTAAAAATAAAATTGGCGGGAAACAACGGATGATTTCGGACACGTGCCATGAATTCTGAGTCCCCCATTTTTAAAATACCATCACTTGACTGAACCTTAAATTGGCGGCATGCAGTTCAGTTAGATCTCGATATAAAATTTACCTGTAGTCTTACCTATCTTCATTTACCTACATGCATTTTTTTTTACAAACAATGGCCATGTGTCAAGCTGCACTCGATAATAATACAACGTTCTAGTAGGTAAATGTTTAACAACATTTTTTGTTGTCACGCGTCATGCTACCTTGATTTAGGGGTGAATAGTAGGTAGTAGGTATAAGTAAGAAGTTTAAACCAGAGAACGCGAAATGGATTCCAACGTAATAGGTACATATAATGCTTCTGACTTCAACTTCTTTAGTCGCCATTTAGATGCCATATGAACATTGTATTATAAACAAATTATTTATGCTAATAAATTGCAACAAAACAAATAGGTACATAATAATTATTAAAAAAAAGTACCTATACCTATTTTATATTGTGCCTATACGAGTACCTGTAGGTAAATAAAAATAAAAAAGCCCAACATTTTCTAAACAAATATTATTGAATGGCTTGTCCAAGGGAATTTGTATCTTGAATTCTCTAATTATATTCACCATTGCTATATGACCAAAGGAGGCGGAGCTGCGCAGTATTATTTTCACGGATTGACCAATGAAACGGATGCATTTGGCATGAGACAATATTTTTAGTAGCATAGAACTCTTGCAACATCGAACTTGGTTGCGACCAGTTTGTTCCTTTACTACCATCTACCAAACAAAATTAATAACGTGGTGATGGTGAGTATAAAAATAATAGAATTTCTATTCCGTTTCAATTAGATAACGAGAACTAGGCTCTTGCTTTCACACTCAAGTTTATCGATACATACTTAGCTATATAATAGCTTTGGCGAAAATTTTAAGTGAGTTCATTCAAGAAATGCAGGTACATAGGTAGGTACCGATCTATTTGTTTTTAATTTTTGGTAGAGATTTTTAATCAGAGTCAGTCTCTACCTAATGCGTTCTGAAAGACAAATTTAAATTATTATTAAGTTTGAATCTTTCAGTTCACACTTGACACATCTTTGAAAAAATGTTTGTTGTTTAAGGTTGTGTAGGAAACTTTTAAACTATGTAGGTACCTACATATGTAGGTATGTAGATATGTATAACTTGGGCCAAAAATAAAATTGTTTTTTATTTAATAAAATTAAATCTTTATAAAAAAGTTTAATCTAAAAACACTTGCATTTATTGAAAAAAAAATGTACTCAATAATTTTGTTTTGTCTAATTTCCGGTTGCACCAATATTTAGCAGAGTTTTTAATTTTAAAATTACGTGTTTTATTTTTAAGACACAAAAGCCTATTAAATTTTAAAAGTACTTATTTTTAAACGTTTCTCTTTATTTTGAAAAAAAAAATTATAATTTGACCACCAAAAACTACAAGATGATCTTTAAAAAAAAATGCTAATGATAGAACTCAATTCTATGTTGTACCTATACGATTTGTATATAAATGTTAACCGATTTGAGGATCATGCCAAATTAAAAATAATTCGTGCTGGTAATGGCAGAACAACATATGGCTATTTTATCCTGTGAAAAATTAATTAATCGCTACGGACTACGGTATCATTGGGGTTCTATTTAGCCATCTTATTAGGGTAGGCAAGAGGGATGAATGCTTGAATTCCATATATTGAAATCAGATTAAATTGAAAACAATCAAAATACCTATAGGCACTCTATTTATTTAGGAAGAATATGCATACCTACATAATTATTTAGGTAAGTTAGTATTTATGTGTATGTCTACATTGTGTTTAAAGTTTGCACATTATGCATGTGCAGTAGTAGCTTTCTGGATATCTTATATATATTTACGTTCGACATGAAGTTTAAAAATTCGAATATGGGGGGAAAATATCATACAATAATTTTGCATTCACAGGGTCATTTATTAGAGCCATCGACCTCAACACTCGAAAGCACCACCTTCAATTTGAAAGAAATGACGTTGAATGGCGGTTCGAGTCGTTGACTTCTAATATAAAATAATATTTTCTTCTTTTTTTTTCTAACGAGTTTTACGACCTCAAAAGGGCATCAGCAAATATTTCAAATAAGGCATATGGACGCCCTGTGTCATTATGTTGTTGTTTTAGTTTTTTCTTTCCAAAGGAATAACCTAACACCCTGACTTGCAATAACATATGTTTACTCCAACTATATACAGCGGGAAGATATTTATGCAGGTACGAGAAGCCAAAGGATCAGAAAAATTGGAAGGAGCAAGGTCCCTTTACATATAGCAACAAAAAAAGAAGATAAAGTGATGATCGAAAGCAACGGTTTTAATTCGGAATTTTGTGCGTGCATGTGTTTGAGACTGACGCGTGGAGGAAGGGACGTCTAGTAATTGATAAAACGGCATTGCCTCTGCTCCTTTTTTTGGTCAAATGTAACGTTTTGTGGATTGTGGGTACCTCAGTGCAGCTACATGTGTTAAAGACTCGATCTGGTATGAATGTACGAACGGACGAAAACAAAACGAAAACACGGAACAAAAAAACTACATACCTACCAATATTCTAGATGCACCTGTCCTAACCACAAACGGACTTCATCAGAGGATCAAAGAAGGACGGCTGAAATATTGAGATGAGGAAAAGAAATAAAGGAAAAAGATTCCGATATCATAAAGATGACAACAAAGCACAGGACGCAAAGGCAAGTTTAGTTGGGGAGACTACCGCACTAAGACTAAAGGTACGTGCCCTTGTCCACTTTTGAACCGTTTTAATTTTTTTATTTATTTTTTTTTTTTGATCAATTCCACTTTGTTTTCTTGGGCGAAGTTAGATGTCCGTCTTGCTTCAGCGTCTCTAAATATTACTACTTTACTTCACAGCCACCGCACCGTTCTGTTGCTTTGCCTTGTGTCTGACCTTCTTCTTGAATTTGTCTTAAGTCGCGTGCTTAACCACGTGCCATTAAACGTTCAAAAAGAAACACCTTGCCACAACAATGCGCCTTAGGGTGAATCGCTTTTGGGTTTGGGTTATGCTACGACTTACTGGTTTAATGATTTGGCTCATGTATTTTATGTTTACAAAATAATGTCCTAAAAATTTATATTATCTGATTGTGATCGTAAACGTAGTAAACGTTAAGATGAAATATTTTATTTTAATGTGTGATTTGTGCTCTTTTTCAAAAGGAAAACAAATTCTGCTTTAAGGGAACTTAAATTTTACACATAACACTCATACAGTCTAAAGTGCAGATAGTAAAAATACTAATGTAACTTTAAAGCAATAACACATAAAATAAAAGGGTATTGCATGCACTTCCTCCTCTAAAGTTTATTCCGAGTGACCGAGTATATAATAGTGAATCAAGGCATGCAAACAAGACAAAAGAGTTGATTTACAAACTTTGTTTTGGCTATTTCTCCTCAATAATTCTGAATGAAATCTGATGGAAATCAGTAATAAAATACTTTCTTTTTTAAATCGATGTTTTGAAATGAATGATTGTGCTTTGGTTTTCGGTCAGAAAGAAATTAAATGGGTGTTCTTTTCAAAATAATGTTTTTTAAAAAATTTTTGAGAGCTTGTATTTTTATTCGGTACGAAAATCAGTTTTACATACGTATTTTATTCTGATCTAACAAATCATCGTGATTATATTGATGATTTTGTTTAAAAAAGTTTTTTTTTTAACTTTTTACAAGCTTGTGTATAATAAGTAATCATGTTACTTATACAAATTGATTTGATGATAGTAAGAAAATTAAAAATTGAATTAACTATTTTATAAATGCTGGGTATAGCAAGTTCTTAATTTTAAATTGTTCAGGGTTATATGTATACCTACATATATATATAGGTATCTAATCTATAGAACACATTTACTCATATACTGTAATCGTGTCTGTTGGCAGCCAAACGATTTAGCATAGAACTAATGCAATAAACTCATTTGTATTTATTTCCCCGTGCATGCAAATCTGTTTGCGGCACCAAAAACAGAGCGCCACTGATGGTTGTACACTTTAGGCCCATATGTTGTTGTACTTCCAACAAAAGAAGGTCTACCTACGAGAATGAGTCGTTGGCAAGAGAACACAACCAGTTAACGTATGTATACGCACATTCAAAGCCACCTAACCTATAAGAAACAGCAGTCAGACCAAACCAACTGTTCCTGATACATTAAAAAAAGTGGACATGGACACCCGAATTTCTTTTCCACAAGAAAAAAAAAACAAATTGCTCTACTTTTATGGAAAAAAATCTGAGTCATCTAAAGCATAATTGTCAAGTGTGCAGTTTCTGAAATTATGAAATGTAAAAAAAACAGTAGCTCACATATTGTGAATATTGACCTCACAAAAAAAAAATTAAATTAAAGCTAGTTCCGGTACGAACGTATATGAATAGCCTTATGAATTAAAAAAAAAAGTTCCTTTGTTGCATAATTTAGACTCCCATTGAGTCGGAAGATTGTTTGTGGTACTAAAACCGCGCGGGCTATAGGACTACACATGACACATTGGTTACAAACGATGCTCGTTTGTTTACTCATTTCATTGCTAGCATACTGACTCTGGTCAATTGGAGCTGGGATTGCTCCCACCGTAAGAGAACTTCATTGCATTGCAGCTTTAGCAAGAGCAGCAGTAGTATTATAGTATAGTCATGTGTGCCTTTTGGCTTGATGTTAACGTTAAATGGTGACCACCAGAGACCAGACGCATTCAAACTATGTCTCGGTATGTAAACCTTATGTGGCAATGGCGTTTTGTTTGGACATGGACATCGTATTCGAAAAGACGAGTAGGTGAGTGTCCATGCCTCCCCTGTGCTCAATAATTGTAAGGAATATCCTTAGATGCAATTAATATGTGTCATGCTCATATCTTTACTTTTCCTCCTTTGGAGATTAATAAAAAATGAAGCCGCATTACGATTAGCAGTAGCATTTAAAGTATATCTGATAGATATAGCTTTTCTTTAGTCACATGTGAGTTGGATTACTATTATGCGTCTATGCGTGTGTCCTAATCTCAACCACTTGTTTATATCAAACCTTATATAGAAAAAATTTGTTCTTTTTTATTTAGTTTCATATGCATTTTAAATGAAGGGAATTTTTGGTTGTTTTGAGCTTGCTTATTAACTGCATTACTTGAGAAATTTTTTTCTTGCATGCCAACAATATATGGAACACTTTGACAAAATGGCGAAATAAAAATCAAAAAATGAGATTAAAATGAATTCGTTCCAGCTGCTGAAAGATGTATACATAACTAATCAATATTACAAAAAAATATATGTTTGTCATTCTATAGAAATATTTAAAATGAGGTTCGTGCACTAGCTCTTTCGTATTGAGAAATAATATTGTAGCAGCTACTTTGCACGTTGGTTTCATCCCCTTTCATCTGACTTTAATATACATTTAATATCAGTTTCAACAAAGTAAGAGAAAAATCGCGCAAGATTTCAAACATGTTATACACACATCGACTACTGATGTTGTTATTTGTTAATTCAATGACACAATAAAATGTTATAGAAACAGTTTTGGTTGTACCAAGCTACCAATGTGGCACATTATTAAATTACAATTTTTTTTATTGGTTTATTGAAACTAATATGCAAGGTGTTGCCAAAATGAATATCAGTACTTTGAGAGATTACTGGTTTTGGGAGTAAGGAAAGAAGGTCTTATTTTCCCTGTTGTTTTCAAAAACATCCACTTAGAAAAGATACAAAGTTATATATACAGTAGAATTCATTTATAACGACGTCGCTTATAACGACTAACCGTTTTTAGCGTCGATATTATTTACTCAAGTTCGGTTTAATAGTTAGATACTGAGAAAATATAACCGTTTAGTGCGACTCCGGTTTGAGCGACAAACCGTTTATAGCGACCATTTTTTACGATAATTCGTCCGTTTAAAACGACGCGCCGTGTTTTGTTTCAATTTAGGTAACGAATGACCAATACCTCGGCCCTCTCACTTTCCCCGCGCGCTTCACCGTTCAATTCTTCTTATTGGCTTGGCGCGCGTAAATCACAGTTAGTGTTTGTCACCTGTTATGACAAGTTCATAAAGCGCCATAAAATGAGTTCTGTGAAGAGAAAATCAAACTTTCGCACTTATAATACATAATTATGTACATACATATTATTATGTAAATATCCGTTTTATACGTCATCCGGTTAGTACGACATTATATCGCCGGTCCCTTGAAGGTCGTTATATCCGGATTCTACTGTATATTAAGGCACTAGCTGTAGACTTTTTCAAAACCAAATTCTAATATTTTATATCAATTAATGACATTTCAATAAATACATAGGTAGTATAATAATAATAATTTCAAACTCATAGTTTTTAAACTGAAACATGAAAATCTAATCTATTTTGATATATGTATAAGGTTCTAGTAAGTTTTGAGTCAAATTCTACAAACTACTTTTTGAGAAATTTGAAAGTTATGAAAACGACTTCTTATTTAAACTTTAAAACCTCTCGACTTTTGTTAAAAAAAAGAAACAGTTGATTTGATTAAGATGAACACTTTTCTGGAGTCGATTCACATTGAAAATTATGAAATTTGAAAGTATCAAAGTACAAATCGACCAGTGTTCCAAAAAAAACCTCCAGCTATTATCATTTTTCTTCCCCTTAGTTTGCGGTACATATTCAACGGTAATCGTTTAAACTGCACTCACAAAGTTTAGTATCAGTGCTTTATTAAATAAAAATGAGGATATAATCGGAGTAATACAAAACATTTCATCCACCTGCTTTAGAAGTTGGATTAAAAATGCATGTGAGTAAAATATAATAAATGTCGAATTTACGAGATAAGCAACGGGTAAATTGTTGATACCGAGAGCACTGCTTGTGCGAGTGTTTTTTTAACAGCCGCTTGCAGTTTGAGTTTATCATCATCATACACCTCTACCTCGCGTGCCATCGAAACCAGGCAATCAGGTAGCAGCATTATTGCAGGTTACATACTACTACCACATCTGCGTTATTGGTTCCTTGACAAAGTGAAACTGCATTCGAATTCAAACAGCTTTACCACAGAAAGTGATGTAACTTTCTTTGCCTCTCGACAAAAAAGTATCCTTTGATCGTGACCGTATGCCATGCGTCTGAGCCCCTTTGAATAAACGATCAAGGCTCGTGCTTAGTGTGTCTCTGCTCCTGCAGCAGGAAAGTGTAGTCCTTCGAAATCGAATTGTGTATAAAAATGTCAACGTGTTATCTGCAGGGTTCATCCGCAATTACGTTGAGTTATTGTAGACACTTTTAAGCAGATGGAAAATTGATTTCCATGTTGCAGCACGCATCTTGAAAGACGAGTGAAGAGTGAATGAAATGTGTAAATGCATGTCAAAGTATAATATACATATAAACATAATATATAAGTATATACATATGTAATTATTTATTAAATTTTCTGAAAGAATTGTTGCATAATTATTTCTGTGGAAAAAAGGCAATAACCTAGATGTTTATTTTTTGTATAAAATATTGGATTTCTTATAATTATACTCATATTCAGAAACGTTCTGGAATTCTAAATTTGTTTTAAAACTACATTTAAAGATTTTTTTGAAGAAAAATAATTTTTCCTAACATTGAATAAATATTTATTAATATTAAATTTATCTCAGCTTGTATCCCCTATTACATTGTCAGATTTATTTAAAAACATTTATTTTATTTTTCATTGATCGTCTTCTTCCCGGTTTTTATCAAACTTACTGCTATCATATTTATACTCAATGTGTAAATCAGGCCAAATTTAAAATTGTCCATTAACTCTTCATCATTTGAACCTGGAAAATTAAATCCACGCCCATAATATTCGCTCAAAAACTTGCATTGTATAAATTAAAAATACGTAAAAACTGGATGTGAAAGTCTTAAAACTATATCTTTCGACTCGGCTTGAAATCGTTTCAACGCTTGTTTTCATTTTTTAATTTATCTTCTGATTTTGGTTTGGTTTTCTTTTGTTATTCGTGTTATTCGATATTCCATTTTAGAGTTCAATTAAAAACATTTTAAAGTTCTTTCGTTTTCTTTTTATCTTCTATTTTTCTTGCGACTATGGGTACTAAAGGGCAAGTTTTTTAAAGTGAAAACTCTTAAGTGGGATTTTCAAACAAAAAAGTATTTTTCTGTTTTCTCATTTTTACGATTTCTGATCAAATTTTTTAAACTATAATTTATCAAATATTAAAAACTTGCACATCATTTTTTTTCTATAAAAAAAATACTTTAAAAAGATGTTTACAAAAAAAATATTTTTTGAAAAAAAACGGTTATAACCATTTTTGAATAGTTTTTCACAAGTTCTTATTTTTACTGCAAATCAGATGGTATCTTCAATTTTGAGCTCAGTTAAACTTAATTAAATTGTTTTAAGTAACAACTAACGAAGATTTGCCAACAAGACTTAGATAAATTAAACTTATGGAAAGTCAATAAAAAGCTTTATGCATTATACCTATTAATACAGTCTTTCACCAATAGCTAGTCTACCCTCTAGTTGGTCTGAGGGTAAGCCAAAACCCAAGACTGCTTATTGCTCTTAGCTTGATTAACCAACCAATTTGAAAGAGATTAGCAAAAACACTTAAATATATTATTGTTACTCATGCAACATTTGGTACATTTCAAGAAGAGATGAGATTAAAAATTCACAAAAACTGCACTAATAAAAATAGAGAACACAAAATACTTAATTTTTCACTAATCAGAAAAAGTGTACAGTTTTGTGCAAACTATTCAATGAAAGCTCACAAGCTGATAGAATATCAGTTCAGAGACAATCGATATTTTCTTTTTTCCTCCTCAATTCTTTAAACATAGAAATAAAAAAAAAACCTCATCGAACTCGACATGAATTCTTTTCGAAGAATAATAATCCCATTTGTATCACAGCATCATAGTTCTTTTCTTATCCACATCCAAGTCAAACCGCGCTCATGTTAATCTTATGAGTTTGCTCCCGCAACAACAGAAGTTAGCAATTAAAATCAAATAAAAGTGAAATAAATTTACTTTGAAATGCAAATTATTGCGATTTGTTTCGCCATGTCTTTTGCATTGCTACTGTCTGCCCCTGTTAGAATTTGCTTCGACTTGGCTCCGATCTCTCGATGGCCACTTTGTACAACAACCAATCGAATAGATTCGCAGATTTGAATCATGCGTCCTTAAACAGTAGGTACTTGAATTTGCCACACGTGGGCCCACAAAGCCAATCCTTGTGGCCTCAACAGAGAAGAATAGGTACCATAGATAAAGTAGCATAACATTTTGCATTTTGCCACGGGGGAGGCCAAGTATTGCGCGTCATACTTTGCCAGCGTATACTCATAGCTGTTGCATTAGTCCACCAAACAAAATTGCACAGAAAGAAAGTTCACCATGAAGGTCCTCTCATAAAATTAATTCGTTTTATTGTTGGCCATCTCCTCCTTTGCAGATTGCCAGCTTTAAAGTAGCAACTAGCAACCTCGACGACAGACTTCGCCATGGCTTCCCTTTTCTTTTTGCACGATAAACATAAACATATGCTAAACGGAACCCAAAGCCCAACAGAGCAATAAATGCGAGAAAAGTATTATTCATTTGATGGTCGAAATTCGATAGCCAGATTTGAGCAAAAAATTGTTGTCGTTTAATAATTGGTTGCAATCTCGAAATCGTTGTTTCGTCGACAATCGGCTTTGTGTAATACTCGTAATACGCAAGGCAATCATAGATGAAAACGAAAAATCATGCTAATATTCAATTAGGAACACATTAAAAGATATACGATCATAATAGTACACGTTTACAGTGGGCACTGTCTTTCGCATAGCCCTAGAGATTAGAGAATACAACAAAGCCACGAATTCTCGAGTCTCTCTCAAAGTGGGCAAGGGTAACGTCAACGTGTAACGTTGTAATGGCAGAGTCTGCAAATTTAAAATGACCTGTAAGCGTGTATTCAAGAAGTTTTTTAATTGTTAGAAGGCGATTTTCTTTGTCTCGACTTGGACCTATTGATTTTAGTATTGTGAGTCCGAGCGCTAAAGAGGGAATGAACTTTGTCCGGCCAACCAAACCATGTTTGG
The DNA here is from genome assembly GCA_958431115.1 of Syrphus vitripennis. Taxonomy (NCBI): domain Eukaryota; kingdom Metazoa; phylum Arthropoda; class Insecta; order Diptera; family Syrphidae; genus Syrphus; species Syrphus vitripennis. The sequence goes on along the minus strand of OY288109.1, from coordinate 395,525 downwards.
GTGCGAGCTGCCGCGCGCCGATTGATAAAAAGTTTAATTTCTCCATTGATGGCGCGACGGCGACGTGTGGTTCGAGTGCTTTTGTCCTTTTCTGCAATCGTGTACTTGAATCTCGTATTCTTGTGCAACAATCGCAAGCAGGAAGAGAAAATTTGTAGCATAAAATGAACCAAAACACGCAACTTGGTGGCAATGTGCTACTCAAGTGAAATAAATTGACACCTGTTATCATGAACATACAAAGAGTGTGGCCTTGCTCTAAAAGGACTTATTTGTGTGTGGCGCAGCGTTATTGCGGCATCCTAATCGGGTGTGCCCCTCTCAATTAATGTTATCTTTGTTTGTGCGGTGGCTTATTGCTTTTGTGGCTTTTGGGCTAAATATCGAGCGTAATTGTGTATCTCAAGTAGAAAAAAAGAATAGATTTTTTGACACACTTTTGGAACCTTAAATAAAAAAGTTACCAATGGTATTTGTTTTGTCCATTCTATAGTATAGCCATTTAAGGTCAGGTCACAACAATTTGTTTTATTTTTTGGGAGAACTTTCATTTCGAAAAGAGGTATTTTCGTTTTGTTTTTAGATATTTATCTCGGAAGAAAGTTTTCAGAGTTGTGTCTTGAATGAGCGTACCGATTTTCATATGGATTCAAAATAGATATTCTAAATTTCTATTTTACAATATCCATTGAATGTTCAGAATGAATTTCAGTGTTTACAAACGCTTACGATTAGTTTGATTGTTTTTGATGTCTATATGTTTTCAGTTGTTCGAGATCAACACCGATACCTAGGCCATATTGATATTTTTCTTGGTGAGAATTATAAATTATAATAAAGCACGTTACCAAGTGGGGCAGCAAATGGGACAACCGACGAAGTAACTTACAGCGATAAATGACAGAAACTCCATACAATTTTCCGGTCCTGTACTTTTCAATTTATTATCTATAAGTATTTCGTAACCAGTATATTTTATTTCTCAGAAATCCCTTTAATTCTATTTTTAATTTAATAGTAAAAATAGTTTAATTCTAACATGCCAAAATGTATTTTTCTAATCTAGCCAAACTTAAATTTTTTTTCTGGTTCTTTTATTTCAATATAGAATTTACAAAAAAATAAACGATTTTCTGAAAACATAATTAAAATAATTAGTAACATGCAAAGTATTTTAGTTTTGAATTTACGTGCAACATGGCATTTCTCGTACACAACTTCATAAAAAAACCAATGGGCATTTTTTTTCATTTCTGATTTATGAAATTGATTATTAGACTATCAGTTTAGAAATTAATTTTTCTAAATCTTTAAATTGAAAACAAATCTTGTTCCTTAATTTGTAGAATAGAATATTTATTAAATATATTTACCAAGAAAGGTCTTATATTTACATTTGTACTCTAAATTATTGTATGTATACATTTATATATACATATGTACATTTATCACTTATTTTGTGTTTAAATTTGAATTTCTTATAACTGACGACAATGTAATATATATCCGGTTCTGAATTTAGGTTACAAATATAGAATGGTTTGCGACTTTACTTTAAATACAGTACAGAAAGAAAGTTTGACAACAAAATTAATTTAAAATTGTGTAATCATACGAGATGGCGCTGCGTTAGCCATTTTTCCTTATCCAAAGATTTTTTTCATATCCAAAGATTTTTCTCATTTTAATATTTCAAACGATTTATATTTTACTCCTATTTATTAAAAAAGTTCACCCTTTGTATACTTTGTACATATACATATGAAAAACATAGTACTATCACGGTGGAAGTCGAATGAGGCGACATATCTAAAAAGTGGGGAGCAACCCTTATTCAATTGTTTTTTGCGGAGAGCTTGTGGAGGCCTTAATCGATATTTATTGATATTTTTTGGTTATGGCAATCAAAATAATGGTCCCCTTGCTCCTACTCCAAATTTCCGATGCTCCCCATATCAAATTCTCAACCTAAAATTTTGCAGCGCCACCACAAGGGTCGGGGAAATATTCAAAAATACTTGCCATGTACTATGTTTGGTTATAGTTTTTTCGTCGTCACTACAATTTCACATCGATTTGGGAGGGCCTTTAAAAAGACAGGAAGTTAAAAATGCAAAAAAAGTAAATGATACAATTAGAATTTAATGAATAGGCAGTTAAATGCACAGATGCAATGTTTGTAGGTACATAGAAAGATGTTTTTTTTTAACTATACATAGGTATTCGAAATTAGGGGGGTTGTTTTTGGAACATTATCACCACAATTTGTGTTGCTATAGGTACTTGAACTGATAAACACAATTTTGTTTTAGTGTCGAAACAAAAAGCAACGTTACTTCCACTTTTCCTCAAACAAAACCGGTATATATTCCGGTATTATCATATATTTTATTTAAGCAGTTAATCTTTTGATTTTTTTTGTTGATTGAATCAAAAACTATACTTACATTCAAAATTTGAGAGGAATTTTTTTTCTTTTATGCATTCAATTACTTTAAATTTGAATCACTGTTGAATTGTAGTAATGTGATTGCTATTAAGAAAAAACATGAGAAAAGAAAACTTAAAGGCTCTACTTAAAAAAAAAAACTATTTCAAAAAAAGAAACACTTTTTTAAAACTACATTGTTTAATATTTCCAAAAAATGTTCTAAATCTATTCACATTTCAGAATCAAGATACTGAATTATTTAAATACAGTAGTTTCTATTGCTCGTAATTTCAAAACACGAATTTTTACTTTAAGTTTTATATAAGAAAACAGACGACCTACATAACAGGTACATACATATGTATATTCTAAAATTCAAAAATTGTTCCATGATGAAAACTTATTTTATACAAATGACTGCTCAGGTCTTCATCAAAATAAATTTAATGTGAAAATGAGAACCAAAACCAAATATGTATTTAATGTGATTACTGATTAAATACAAATTTTATTGCATTTTTTGAAAGGCAGCTTGCAACATTTGATTACATAATGCAGAGTAAGGGTTTATTTCCACGAGCTAAAATTATAAATAAAATCAGTTCTAAGATATTCATATATAAATATCTTTGATATTTTTAAAACACAATTTACCTGATTTCTTGCAAATTTACTACCAAGTTTGGAGGCCTCTTCAAAATCCTGTTTAGCTGCGCTTAAGTTTTCCATCTTCCTATATAATAACCCTCGTTGACAAAGGGCTTGGCATCTAGTGCGAACTTGTTTTGATGATAGTTCCAAAGCTTTTTCTAAGTCTTTCAGTGCTCCTAATAATAAATTAAGGTAACTTAATAATTGTTCAAAAAAATTCCATTTAAAAAAAAAATGGATTCAATTTTCTGGATTTCATTTCATATTATATTTGTGTTTGTAAATTATGTGTAAGTATCATTCTTTTTATTTTATACAAAATATGTACATATTTTACCTTCATCATCGCCCTTTAGTCGCAGCAATTGAGCTCTATTATTGTAAACAGAGCATCTGGTTGGAGCTATTTCCATTGCTTGTTGAAACTTAACAACTGCTTCGTCTAGTTTCCCCACTTCGGCCAATTGTATACCTTCCACTTCAAGCTTTATTGATTGCTCTACAATTGGACTTTTAACATCGGGTATATCTTTTATTTCAACTTCAATATCCAAGTTAAATGGAGTTGGAGCTACTCCCTCAAAGGGAACAAATAGGGACTCCAATACCTTTTGATCATGTTCGCTAAAACACTCGTGGAATATAGACTTGTTCATGTTGACAATTTTCTTGTAACTATTTTTATTCGAATGGAATATTTTTTTTGTTAGCTTGCAAACATGATGTAGAAACTTGTTTAAATTTAAATATAAACAAGTTTTTTATTTGTTTATATTTATAGTTTGAATGAAATTTGTATCTAAACAAACGTTAACCTGTTGTGAAAATCGATTTTTATGGAGACGAGGAAGACAAACAGAGGCTTCCAGGAAAATTAAATGGTACAATCTGGATAAAGTAAAAGGCGAAGCGCTGGTCTCTTTTATGGAAGATTATATGTATGAAATCATCGAAATACATCCAAATGAAGAGTGCAGAGTACAAAAGATATAGGACTCTCTGCAAGAAAATTGCCTGAAGAGAGCGAAGATGCGATCCAAAGTATAAGAATCAGAATAGAAAAATATCGGGATTCCCCAAGAGATTTGTCATTTGTGTATTAAGTTGGTTGAATTCCAAAAGGCATCCGACAGACAACCGCTAGATAAAAAAATGCACAGGAATCACCGAATAGTTCTCAACTAGAGTACGTGTTTACCAGAAAAGCGTCTTAAAAAAAAAAAAAACACAAACATATACATACATAAGTACCAGTTAGACCTAGGGTCTTTTAAATTAGGCAATGTTAGAAGGAAAAAAAGTATAGGGCAGATTATTATTACAGTCCTTGACGTTCTGCTAACGGATCCCAAAGTGAATCAGTTAGTCCTTGCTGACGATGGAGCCATCATATGCGAAGATCTTGTGTTCTTGCAATGAGCACCTGATGTTTGGGTGGATGTTTTGGGGGAAAATGAATATCATATTGAAGCTAAGAAGACCGAATAGTTCCTAAAGAGAATTGAAATTTAATCCTTAAGTACTCATAATTCCTTTTAATAAATTCTTATTCAAATTAAAATATAGTGGAAGCCTGAATTGCATATTTGCACTATACATATTATTCAAATTTAATTATATTTCTTTGAGGAATTATAAGTACAGGTACCTTCACTGCTACTTAAAATTGGTAAGTACCTACAAATACCCAAGAACTTTATTGGTACTTAAAACATTTCTTATATATTGTACTAATTTTTCAGATATATGAGTCTGAAAAAGAGTCAGAGGGAGATTACCTAACCAGCAAAGTTGACATAGCCAACCAGTCTTTAGTTACTTTTAATATATATTTTGTGTTGAAAACTTTACACAAATGAAGTCAGATTTCCCATTTTCGAAATAAAAACAAAAAATATTGCATCCGTTTTTTAAAAACAATTTATTACACAATATCATTTTATATATAACAAGTTATAATGTCTTTAGAAATAATGACATGATATCAAAACAACTGGATGAATACGAAATAATAAAAGTATAAGTACAAAAAAAAAATATACTGATTGCATAATATACATAAATAACACTTTTCCATTTCAAAATTACTTTGTTAATGAATGCTTTTTTTATAAATACAAATAACAATTCAAAATATTATTCTTAATATCAGAGGTTGAATTTATGTTAACTTTTATTTGACGTATTTGACTTAATTATGGCAAATTGTGAAATTGAAAATTATAAAGTATATATTAAATTAATCACTAGACTTAGTGCATTCAAGAAAATTACCTGCTTTTCATATCTCAAGCATTTTTGTTTATGTTTAAAATCACTTCTTCATTTTTTTTTATAATAACGTGGAAATTTATTACCTGTATATTCGCAAGAACTTGCAATAATAATAATAATTATAATAATAATAATTTATCATAATAGTTGTTTCATTTCATTTTTATATATAATTAGCTCAGTATTACAAAATGTTTGCTATATTTTTTTTTTAAATTTTTATTCATGGTTTGTTTTCTCATCACTAAGTATTTTGTTATTAATTTTATACACATATCTACAGTACTTACATTGTATTTGGGCTGAAATTATTTTCAATATAATTTTATTTCCAGAATTTAACAACAATGTCAGTTATATATTCGAGATCAGAAGCAGTGCAAATGTTACTATGTATATTAACTTTATTCATATTTTTTTTTTTACTGTAGGTGTCTACTTTTTTTTTAGAAATGTGAATAATGCATTGTATTTATATTGAATTATAAAAAAAAAATTAAAAAAAAACTTTTTGGAATTATATATGTATGTATATCTATTAAATTTAATTTTCATAGAGTTTCTTCAAAGTTATATTATTAAATATTTTTTGTTTTTACCTATACAAAAGCCATACTATTACTCAGCTTTTGAAGATGATTGTGAACGATATACGAGCAAAAAAACATTGATTTAACATAACATAAATTGCATTTTTTGTTCAATATATTTCATTACTTAAGTATATCATCATAAATCGAAAAATAATATTATATTAAAAAAAGAGTACATTTACATTAAATATTCAAAACAATTGAAAACATTTGTATTTGATATACGAGTATGTGTGTTTAGAGAATAGAAATCCACTTCTGTGCTTGTTTTTTTTAAGGCATAATAATGAATGATCTAAAATATGCAGAGTTTTATATGTAATTCATTTGTTAATATGTTTTCTACACTTGCTTCTTTCTTCCTGGTGTTCTTCTTTAAATTTAAATCAAAATAAAAAAAAACTGCAAATAATAATTTTTCTTGAAGCTTTTTATTAAATTGAAAATTGTTTAGTGTTAATTGTTATGCCCTGTCAGCTAGTAGCCACTTAGCCAGCCTAGCTGTTCTCAATTTACTCTTTTAAAAAGCTCCTATATCTTATCAATATTTTCAATTTACCAATTAATTTTTTGCTGGGTCGATTCAAAAGGAATTCTATAGCAGGTGTTTTATGAAATATACTATATATTTTGTTCTTTTCTTACTTATTTTTTGTTTTCCTTATTAAATTCAATCTCAATTTGAAATAAGTCTCAAAAATAGGTGGGTTTTTATTTGATTTTTCATCTAGTGGATAAATATTCAACAAACTAAAATTTTAATTAAATTATATACCGTGCAAGTTCTTATTGCAAATTTGTACAATTGCCTTCGTCCAAATTAAATAATAATTTCTACATATTTATTTTCAGTTTTTACTCATATAAATATACACAATATACATATATATATAAACATTATGCATGTATATATACTATATAGATATAATATAAGTATACGCTAAAGGTATAAAGTATTTCCATTGTTTTAATATACATATAGTTATATTATAATGTGTATTGCATTAGTTATTTTTGAATAATAATTAAAAAGTATTGGCGTTCTGAATGTTCATTTATTATAATTTTTTGAATTTTTTATAATACTATATTTTTTGCATTTTTATTTTTAATGTTAAATTAAGTTTTGTTGACTTACACAGAAAAAAAAAATTAAAAACTCCACAACAAAACAGACATTTTTAAAAAAACATAAATTTGGTCTAAAAATGTTTAACTGGGACTAAAATTTAATTAATTAAGATATTAGTCTTAATGGAATACCCTTTTTTAATAGCCTTGTTTGTTTTGAAGAGATAAGTAACGGATAGTTTGATTCATGATTTTAAAGTATTATTTGGACTTTTAATATGAACTATTGTGTGAGGTCTAGTATTGTTTACATTGCAGTAAGAAGTACTTAAGCGTTGCAGAAATGTTTTGCACCCATAATAAAATTTCTACAATATGCCTGCACTACCTATATGATAATTATTATTTGGTCCCAAATGATATGAAGGTTCTTTTTAAGTATAGTATTTTGTTTTCTTCTTTTATTGAAGATCTTGAATAAAGCTTAGCTACAAAGTTTATTGTTAATGGCTGGCAATTTATGGAGTCTTAGCTAAGTTTCCATTAAAGCGAAACAATTGAAAAGTTTTTGATAATTCATTCTTAGAACAACGAGATGAATTTGAATTATTTATTCCATATTAAAATTCTTGTATAGGTATAACTAAATATTAAATGAAAGTGTTCCTAAATTAAAAAAAAAACCCTACATTAATTGAAAATTAAATATATTGCACAAAAGTCAAATTTTAAAAAAATCACTCATAGTAAAGATCTGGTTGGTCAACGATTTTAGAACTTTAACGCGATGTTTATATAAACAGGCATATTGCTAAGTTAACCCAAGACAATGTTCAAAACTCTCCCTACTCAGTGCTTTAATCGATAATTCACGATTCTCAATCTACATTTTTATACTCCACTGTCTAAATACACCCGAATTTCGTGTTCTCTTTAGACCTTATGAGATATAATATTTATGTATTTCCAGAGCTATACAAATATCTGTTTAAACTAAACAATACTGTTTTTAAGTCTTTTTAAACTGAGGAATCATACATTTGTTATTAGCATTTACACTGCATGTAGTCTAGTTTGAATGGATTAAAAAAACTTAAAAAACGTTTTTAGGCAATGTGGGTTCAATTCCAAGACTGTAGGCAAAAAGAGGCTAAGTATTAACAATTGTTACTATGATGTTGAATAAAAAACTTGGATCACTAATTTCAAATCAAACAAAAGAAGGAATAAAATCATATAATATAAAATGTATGTGTATATGTACATACAATTTTATTTTGGAAAGCTATTTCTGGTAAATTAATTAACTAGCATCAGCTTTTGTTAAGTCGATTCCATTTTTGCGATCTCGATACTGCTCGCTCGTTATCGCTGGGTCACTAGCTGGCAAAGCAAGCAAATGCTAAGCTTCTAGAAATATAAGGGCTGTTGGCTTAGGCTCTAGATTTGATTTTTTCGCTTCCACAACTAAAAAAGTAATATCAGCCTTTTCACGATTTGCAAAGCATTCAGCTATAAGACGGGCCACTTCCTGTGTATTCATAAAATGTTTTTTTTTTTTTTTAATGTACAGAGATATACTCCTGATTCTTATATGAATACTCACTTGATGATGCAGGCCCTCAACTTTGTTACCATCGACTTCTAGTATAAGTTGTCCCACTTCTAAGCCTCCGGCATCAAATGCAGCACCATGTTCCTGTAAAAAAGCATAGTACGTTTTTTTTTTTGTATTGTATAAATTGACATTGGAAAAGGCTTACATGAATATTAATTATTCTTGGTAATGGATGTTTCGTATTAGCACCACCTTCGATCGCAATACCTAAAATTGGTTTAGTTTTCTTAACAGTAATATGTAAGTTGCCTCTATGATCAGGTACGACGTTGGGATTGTGTTCACGGGGTTGGTCTGTAGTGGAGCCATTTTGTTCAGCCGATAGACGCTGCATAGACTGAAAAATTTAATTATTTTTATGATAATAACGAAATATTTTCAAATTAAAAAGAGTAGGCAGTTAATTTTGTCCTCAGATTGTATGTTGTTTAAAAAACCGTTTTTAGTATTTTAATATACATTGAGTTTAAAATTTAAAAAAAGAGAAAAATTAGATATAAATACTGGATATTAAATATTTTTCTTAAAACAATTCAGAACCAAGCAAATCTAAAGAAATTCAAAAAGAAATTCATAATAATACAAAAAGGTTTTTTTTTAAATTAATTTAACAGCCAATCATTCTATGAGAGGATTATGTATAGGTAAGTTAAAAACAAACTCTGCAAAAAAAAAAGTAATTTCATTTTTAAAAAAATCAGCTTAGTTGCGTGATAAATGGAATATTGTTGTGTGGAGTGTTAAGGAATAGCCTAATATTTCGGTGGTGTGGAAATAACATATAAAAATTATGTTAAAAGGCCATCAAGCCCATTAATTGTCTACAAAAATTCCATAGATTAAGCTTTCTTTAAAAAAATATTTGTTGAATACAACAAAGTTTAAAAATTAACTATAATTTAGCTGTGAGAAATAGATATATTTGTAAGCCATTTTAGAACGTTATTTTATTTATGTACAAGTTTTAAAAAGAGGCCTCCAAAGTGTTTTATTGCAATTTCATAACTAAAAATGGTGAAATTCGGCAAAAATAATATTTCATGTAGAATACGTACGTACAGTTTTTGTATATGGCTTGAAGAAGAGCTGCAATTTTTTCTTATATATCTGTCGTAAAATAAGTGACGGGTATTATTTATATATATAATTATTATGAATCCAATTATCCTGGCGAAAATTATTATTATTGACTACTTTAGCAAGTGATACAATTATCTGCTGCCCTTCAATTTAAATAATACACTCCGAAACTTAGATCTTTAGGTTTAGGTGTCTGTGTATTTCTTAAAATCTTTCTAAGGCCCTTAGGGGAAAGGGATCTAGGATCATAAGCCTCAATTTTAATGTTTTTGTAAAACAATATTACTTTGTTTATGAAAAAAAAAGCTTACGAACAATTTTATTCTTTTGAATTGTAAATGAAATTATCAATTTGATTCATAGATGCCATGCGGCTATTGTCTCATTACTCATTTAATAAATGTTTAATTTTGCTCAACTTTTCTTTACTTAAAAGACACAGAAATAAATAAGTTGAACCAATAAAAACATAAAAATTAAGTAAAAGTTATTCATTTCATGGTTTAAACTTGGTACCGCTGGAATTTGAAACCTGTCAAATTGTGCTGTCATCTGTAGTGTCATGATATTAATTCAATGCTTGCCATTTACGATAATGGATTTTATGGCTGACGTCGATTTTCCACCAAGATCATGCGATTCGACAACGTTAAATATCTTCTGTGGGACTACGCAAAAAAACGTGCTTACGCCAATAATCTCCGAACTCTAGACGCATTAAAAATCAACATTACTCAAGTAATGTCAAGTGGCCAAGATAACACCCAAAAGATTAGAAAATGGTTAAAAATAACCACAAAAATTTTTTAAAATTAACAACAACTTCTACAAAAAAAAATATTTTTGAAACTAAAGGAGATAAGTCATTAAGCCTTGAACCCGTTAACTAAAAAACCAAATAATATTCACTATTTGGATCAGTAAAAATGATTTGATAGGTTTAATAAAAAAAACTATTCGAGTAACTAGAAGTTACTATGAAATTTTTCAACCACTGAAACAAAAAAAAAAAAAATCGAGAGAATCAAATCTTGTGATATTTATAATTCTCAAAAATCTGTCCTGATCTAAAAGTAACGCAAAAATTATGGAAAAACCTTTTATTACACTTTGATAAAAAAAAAAAACATAAGGAAATCCCAGTCCTCAATCTTCCCAAAAATTAAATATTTTATTTGCCAACTTAAAATTTTTCTCAAAATTCCTGTCTTATAAAGTTGTTTGCTTTTTAAAATCAATTGTTTAACCATTATTTGGATGATTTATATTATTAGAAATAAATCTTCAATTTTTAATAAGATTTCTCATTGTCGATCTTATGAAGCCAAACAAAAATAGAAATGTATGGGATCTCTAAATACAGGGATGCGTACTCACCTGATGCCTTCGAACTCCCTTCTCGCCAAGTAACGTGCCTCCCTCCTCCTTCATATCAAAACTTCTAGAGAGTTTAGTTGCCAACTCCTATATAGTTTATGTTTGCAATTACGAGTAACATGGTTAAATGGGTTGATTGTTTGGTTGGTTTAGATTGAAATTTGTTGATATTGAAATATGAAGAAAATTCAATTCAAAAATCAAAATCGGAAAATCCAAACAAAAATCAAAATCGATAACAATGTTTTTTTTTAAAACGAAATTGCTTTTGCTTGTTATTAATTTATTTTTTGTATAAGACCGCAATTAATTAAGTGATTAAACATTATTTTTAAGTTGCCATAATTATTAAATTTTTATTTGTTTTTCATTTAAAAGAGTTTTTATTCTAAAAAAAACTGTGTGTGAGTTAAGTCTAGATTTTCATAAACTTTAAAACTGCTTAAGCATCGGAATAAAAAGAAAGCGTGCATTTTTGTGTTTTTGTTTTCTTTTTACATATAGCTGAAGGAAAGACCATTTATATGCAGGAAGAGCACTTGTTGTCTCTTTTTTAGTTTTCGTGTCTCAGAAGAACTTTATTTTAGTTAGGTATAGATAATTTTTATTTGAATTTGAAAGATAGGAAATTAAAATATTTAACGGACACTGGGGTAAATTTTTTTTATTTTTCTTACATATCAAACCTGGGAAATCAATAGTAATTGTAAGAGTTAATTTTTTATTAGCTTTACGAAATTCAATTTGAAAATGAAAACTCAATTGCACCAGCATTGAAAAATCAAAATTTTAATAAAAAATTTGTCCAACTATTATTCTAATGAAAAGAAATATTGTAGGTAAGTTAAAAATTTGGGAAAATATGTAATGAACCACATTGAAGTAAATTCAAACGAATACAAAATTCGTATTCAAAAATTCGAAATGAACTTTTTTAATTTAATTTACCTAATGAACCTAATATTGGTTCATTAATTTTAATTCATTGTGTTTTATTTTTAGGTTTCTTCAAGGCCTGGTTTGAAAATGTTTTTATAAACGACCGACTTCAGTGTGTAAAGGACACCATGTTCGTATATAGTTTAATAAAAAAAATTAAACTTCTTATAAGAACTGTTTTATTTTCAATGCAAAAGCAAGTAAGTTTTCAATACCACTTGTAGGTTAACTAGTTTCGTAACTTTTGTAATTAAAATTTACCTATATCTATTCGATTTGATATTCCCAGACATGGTGTAATTTTTTTTTTACAAAATTAAAGCTTGTATGGACAATATTTACATTCAGAAAGATAAGTGATTCACATGTGTATATCTGAAGAGCTCGTATATGTGATAAGTTGAAAGGATGAACAAAATTTATAATTCGTATACTTACGTAAAATTTGAGAGTTCATAAATAAATGCAAGTAATATCTAACAGTGTTGGTTGAAGTAGGATTTTGAATCGAACAACTCATAATTAACAAAGGTTTTAAGGCATTTATACTTTTTCGTCTGTACAACCAATTTTTATTGTTTTGTTTTTGATAGGAATGTATGAATTCAAAAAAATTAACAAATTAATCCTTTCATATGTTTTGATTATGATAAGTCTTTGTTATTGTTTGTGTTTTGCGAGATGAATGAAAGAGAGAAACTAACAAAAGATCCTATGAATATTTTATTCTAATTAATTTTTATAATTTAATTGCCAATTATTACTCTCGAACTAAAAAAAAATAAACAACCGAATCAATTATTTGTTTTAATATAAAAATAATCATGTTTTAACTACAACTCTAAGGTGCAAATGTGGGTCTACGAAAGTATTTTTCTGTAAAGAGTTATAAGAGTGGGTGACTCATGCGTACAGTGCAATTATATTTTTTTAAAGCTTAAAATTCAATTAATAGTAATGTCAACAACTTGAATATATTAAAACTCATTTCTCATTGTTCTATGCATTGCTAATAAAACAATTTGCAAAATAAGCATTATAATTACAAAACAAAATTTAACTATGTAAGTAATCATCTAATAAAAATTTCTACTCACACAAATCAGGCCAAATTGAATGAATATTTTATATTAATATAAAGTAACAAAAAAAAAAAAAACAAATTATAATAACTCATTGATCTATTTTAATAGCAATGCTTTTTGGCAAACGATTTCATTTTCCACAACAAGTTATCAAGAATCAAAAAAACAGTCTTCTTTAAGTTGGATGGCTTCTTAAAATATTATTTAAAAAAAAATTAACAAAATACAATTGCACTTACAAGAGGCCGTCCCCAATACCACGACTTGACACGTTGCGTTAAACCACCCAAATGCGAACGAAGTCCGTCTAAGTAGCCACCCTGTAATACAAAAATTAACAAAGAAAGAAAAACGAAAAGAACACAAACCAAACAAAAGTAATTTTCGAGATATTATTTCATAAAAATGAAATCTTTTCTACTTAAGTTGTTACAGAATCAATTTTTTTTGTACAATAAATCTATTAACATAATAATTATTATATTGTTTATCTATTAACTACTTTTTCTTTCTACAAACAAATTTAATATTCAACACTAAACCCTACGATTTGTTGTGCATGTTTTGTATTTTCCTATTTTAACACATAAAATACTGCCTATAGTGGCATCTAATATCTAATTATGATTATTTTTAATTTAATCTCTCGAATGGTATGATGTTAATTATTTATTTACTTTTAAAGGTATATATATGTATATATATATAAATTCTACAGACACTTGCAAAATATTAAATTAATGTGATGTCGAATGTTTTTATGCAATCGCTTTTCAGTGTTTTTAATGTTTATTGTTTAGGCCTAAGATTTGTGTATTTTTATTTTTATAGGTGTGTATTCAATTATTGAAAATCCCTTCTGTGATATTGGTCTTATCCTTCCCTAAGCTATTTTAGACGCTTTTTTTTAAATAAGAAAAACCTCAAATGTTTAATTTATCTTGTATGATTGAAATTTAAAACTTAATAATTTAAACTTATTGATTGAGTTTTTTTCAGTTCTTACCTGTTCCTTTATTTAAAATTACAAAATCGAGTGCATGAAAAATTTTAATAAAAAAATACTAATATAATAATGATCTTCAGACTTAAGTGAAACAAATAATATAAAAGGTACATTTATATATCGTAATGCATGTAGCGAGCAAACAACCTGCAAAGAGCTCACAAATGTCCTTTTTCTCGAAAAAATTACTTACCCTTTCTGACAGTCGAATCGGTGCTTCGGTTCGTTTTGATAATTCTGTTTCATATTTGTAATTTTAATTTGTTGATGATGAACATAAATGATTGAATTATATGTGAATAGTTAAAGCAAATCACATAGTAAGTCAAATTTCAATATCCGAAATTCTCAGCGTTATTGTAAAATGATATTATTTACAATGAAATTAAATTCTTGCTCTAAATTTATTGAATTTAGCTTTGAATTTAACATTTACATTATTATTAAAATAATAAAGACTTTTTCACTATTAATGTTAAATTAATTTGATTCATATATAATTGTTTCTTCAAGTTGTTTATAGATGTATGAAATAAATTTTTAATTTTCCAAAATGTTCTTTAAATTAATTAAAAAATTAACAACGGTTCGAACTATTTTCTTATATATGTATATTCAAGTAAGGACTACTGAAATCGTAAAGATAGAGCGGTCTAAACTTTTATTTGATACACAATTCATAGAAATAGGCAGATATTCTAAGCCCAATATAAAATCGAAAAAAACAGCGTTTGCTTTCTGTTACTTAAAAACCAGTGGTTATATAAATGTTTGAAATAAAGCTATGATAGGAGCATACAATATTTTTTTCAAAAACCGCTATGAGCCTTCTATTAATTTTTACAACACCGTCTCACTAATTCAGATTACGAGTTTTTTTTGTAACTACGGCATTTATCCGAAACTAAAAAATTGTGCGTCCTTTATTTGCAGGACTAGCTGACTTTGGTTTAAACCACAAATAAACTAAGCCTAGTTATGAAAACATTCACTAACTGCAATTTTTTTTTTGCGTGTTCAACCAATTTTTCTTTTTTCCACAATTTATTTTTCGACCTATTTCAATTCTCACGGTTGTTCAAACACATTTCTTTGAACTTTTTGTTTTAATCCTTTTTTTCTAAAAATTTGATTTTGATCAATTTTTTTATACATACATAGGTTAAAGTTTTTAGTTTTTTAAAAAAGCAAATATGACGCATTTTAAAAATGACGTATTTTTTAAGGAGCAAAAGTCGTTTTAAGACTTAAAAGCCCCTTAAATTTTCAAAAGCATTTGGGGCTTTATATAAGTACATATATAGAAGAAATTTTTTATCGTGCATTTTTAGGTACATATTTATGCAAAAAAAAGTCAACCTTTTTTAGCAAATATTAGTAAATTTGTGCCGGTTATTAATATATTATATTATAAGCCTTTTATAAGTGTTGTTGGACATAGTTTACAGGAGATTTTATATTCACAAGTTCATGTGAGAACGCAAATTTTTGTGGACTGAAAGTCAATAAAATTTATTTTAAATCTTTTCCATGGTAAGCATTTGTAATCAGCCCATCTCGTAAGTGAAGTGGGAGAAAATGAAATAAATTTATAAAAATCTTCTAAAATCAAGCCCTATGGAGTATGGACGCATAAATAAAACGCAATCACTACAAACGGATTACAAACAGCTGGGAGTCTTTTCTCCATGGCTGTTATTATTATTTTTTTGCTTTGTTTGTTTTTATTCTTTCTTCTTTTTATGTTTGTGTATCTATATATCTCATCTCTTGACTGGGGCTTTTACGTTAAGTAAAGATTGTTAGTGGCTGCAAACCTTCTTTTAGTTTGGTTTCGGCTGTTTGAGACGTTTGGTTCGTTATATCTTGTTGGTAAATTGTAGAGTTAAAATCGTGCGGGAAAGTTTTCGTTTACCCGCTATTTTTCTTTTGGTTTCAATTTTCCAATATCTTCACATTATATTTTTAGAGAAAAAGTAAGAAATTGTTCTGATGCCTTCATGCTTTATTTTGATGACCCTAATTTTTTGTCTAAATTTTAATCGCTTTGATATTATTCCACATAATATAAACGGTAGTTGAGTGCGCTACCTGTGCCAATTGTGCAAAAAAATACTAGTTTGTTCAATTAACAAATCATTTTGCTTGCTAACCGGTTTTAGTTCGGCAACATTGGTTAATCAGCAAAAGTTTTCAAAGTGCTTCCCGGTTGTTGCGATACTAAAACTTTATGAAATAGCAATTTAAAACATAATCTACCTAGTTCTCTGCATTCGGGTTTTGAGTATATTTTCAAGCACTATAACTAAGCTTGGAAAATAATAATAAATATAAAATGTTTTAATTTATAACTGAAGATGTAGATACATATTGTTATGTTTATTTGCAATATGTTGATTGCAAAAAAGTGGATACATGAAATCCGTTACATAATAAAAGTAGTCTTGGCAAATTAAAATGTTAAGAGGGATTAGTATTCATGCATATTGCATACACTTTAATAAATTAAAACATTGGAGAAACTACAAATAAATGCTGAAAATTACGGACAAACATATGACGGAAAATTAAACTTTTAGTATAATATGGAATGATGAGTGATGCCACCTTCCAAAACATTGCAATTTAGTTTTGAACAAATAATTTTTGATTGAAAGTTAATATATAAGCTAATGAAGGACTACAAACAATATCAAATAAATCATATGACAGTTGAATTAATAATAATTTCACCAATTATTTGAAATAATTTGAATGTTTATGGTAAAATCAGGCTTTTCATGGTCACTTCCTTCTATATGCAAACAAAATATATTATTTCATATATTTTCCTACGTAATTTCTCGACTTCATCAGGGATAGTTTATTAAATCTGAAGAAATTTTATTTAAACTTACATGAAAAAAAAGTTTATTACATTTAATAATAAATAAAATAAAATTTCTACAGATTTAATAAACTATCCCCGATGAAGTCGAGAAATTACGACGAAACGTAGGAAAAAATATGAAACAATAGTTTTTATTTGCATATAGAAGGAAGTGACCATAAAACTCCTAATTTTACCATAAACATTCAAATGATATAGTTGTTGTCTTTTAAAACTATCTTGGGTTTGCGAAGATTTCAAAATTATAGACGGATTTTAATTTTGAATTTTAGCATTAAGATAGGTGATAAAAATAGATATACAAACACCTCAAATACATTGGTAGGTACATATTCACATAAACTTTTAGTTTAAACCTTAATATTTTGACGTTGCCGTTTTTAATTTTAATTTTCGTATTCCATGGCTATGGCTAAATGTATTCATATTTGCACTCATTTTTAATAGAATATTTCACTCGATTTTCTATTTTAAAAGATCTTAAACCATAAACAAAAATATTTTTATCTTCGAAGTAAAAAAAATTCTAATGAATAACGAAAAAAAACAAATCTAAGAGAACATTTGTCCTTGTAAATTTTGATTGGTTTCGTAAATATAAATAATTTATTATTTATTGAACTAAAATTATTAAAATTATTAAAATTCAAATTAGAATAGTTTTCAAAAATACCAAAAAGTTATTGTTGCAAAATATTTTTTCGTTTCTGTATTTTTAATGTTCTTTTCTGAAGCTTACATTAAAAAAAAAAAAAACTTAAAAAAAATTAAAATCATTAGGAAACATAACGAAAGATACAGTTTTTTTTTTAATTTGTGTTAGATCTTCAAATAACCTTTTAAATGACCTCTAAAATCTTATAACAACTCAACCTTCTAAGCTAGAAAATGAGAGATGTTTTGAATAAAATACCATCACAAAGCAAAATGTATAAATGGTCAAAGAAAAAATATCATTTTACATTAAAGTCACGTCCAAAACAATTCTCCCCAACCTCAAGTAATTTTAAACAAACACCAAGTAAGGCAAGGCAAGAAAATTTAGTGAGCGTCATCGTCATCGTCAGTACAACATTGAAAAATAATAATTTTACAAATAAATGGCAATTATACAAAGGCGTTTTTTTAAATTTTTATTAGTGATTTCAAGAAAATTTTTTTCAATTTGGTTTGGATATATGTACCTAATCCAAGAAAATATGACCGGTATATTTTGAGAAAATCTCAGATATTTGTTTTCTACTTCTTTTTTTTTTTGTTCTTTGTAAAAAATACATTTCTCAAATGACGGCATGGCAATACTGTTTGATAATAATGTCTAGTTCACGATGTACGTATTTTCTTACAAAATTATTGAGAAGTTGTTACATGAGAAAGTTAAAGTAGAACTATCAAGAGAGAAGAGCAACAGGTGAAAGAAATTCAACTCTGGACTGTTTGGGTGTATTTTTCTTGTTATTATACTCTTTCGTACAATTCTGGTTTTCAAAGTATCTAGGTCATAAAGTTATTCAGAATCTGCCATGCTTTCCCTTGAACAAAGAGATTGATGTCCGTCAGTTTGATTTTTTTTTTTTGCTTGACAGAATATCAAGTCTCGATAGAGAAATAAAACTATTTACTGTCAAAAATGAGTTTTTAAAACAAAATACATTGTGAACTGAAGTGTAACTGAACTCCTCAAATACATTAATTCGGCCTTATTCTTATCACGTGGTTATATCTCTGTGTCATTGTTACTAAGAAAAGTAGAATTGACTACGATTCAGTGAGGTAAACAAAAGTTATATAACGTTATTTAATCTAATTTTGAATTAATTTTGCTTCAGCGCGCAGCGAAATGATGTAGATAACGATCGCTATTACAAAGTAGATCGTTTGCAACGGTTACTTTGTGAAATTGCAGTTTGCAGAAATTCAATATGAGTGTGGTGATGTTTACCTACTCATAGTCTGGAAAATCTTGCAACTTATGTAAACGGGATTAGGTAGACATTGAGTATATGTAAAGCAGAATAAACACTTTCACTTTAACACAGTCATGGAACTTTCCATTGTCATACCACGACAGTACGACTTGGGGAATTTACGAATTTGTTTGATATGTAATTTTTTTTTTTAGTTTAGATAAGTGTATGTAATTTGAGATTGTAATAATTTTTTAATAAAAATATAAATGCTGCTACTGATCTCTCAAACGAACAAATACCTTGGTTCGAACAATAAACCAAGGTAGCTTGGTAATTTAATCTGGGTTGACTAATTATTGTTTGCATTGAAACTCTATGTATTTTCTTTTTCTTTTTCTGTCCTCCTATAAGTCATTATTTAATTTTCTTTATTTTTCTTCTTCTCTATAAACAAACAGGAAATAGCAACAAAGATGGAATCGTGGCTAATTGACGTAAAACAATTGCGCATCCCCCGTCCAAAGTTTGGTCCAAATGGTAGTCCCCCAACTTCACGGTATTATAGAAGACCCTGTGAACCGCCTCGTGACTACAATTATAACTCCTCTTCAAGTAGCGAGGACACACAAAGTCGGAGCATGAAATATCAATGTGGCACACGAGACGCAAGACAGTCTATGATGCATGACAAATATTGAGGCTACCTAGCAAGGCGAACATTTTTAGTTAAGAAATTTAGTTAAATAAAAATATAAAATAAGCATATATGTAAGTAGTAGGCATATGTATGTACATACATATATATATAGAGTAAATTTGGAATTAAAAGATTTTAATACCTAAGTTTTGAAAACTATGCAATATTGATTTTGTTTCTATTATACAACATTAAATGCATTTTGTCTTTTAGATATCAGTTCATCATAATAGAGGTAAACATCATATTAAATACCTACAGAAAAAATCTTAGATTTAATAAGTAAAATCAGAAGTTCTAATAATAACAACCATATCTTAATAATTTTAAATTGACGTTTGAAACGTAAAAGACTAGATCTTATTTGTATCAAGATTTGAAAATTCAGGAGTGGGAAACGGTTAACTGATCAATCTAAAAATTAACAGGTATTTCAATTTGATGCTCGTAATATTAAAGGATTAAGTGTGAATTTTCTAAAAAAAAAAAAACAACTGAAAAGGTAATTTTGTTGGTATTTTTACAAATCTTAACAACTTAAAGTTTTAGAGAATTATGTCAAGTTGTAAGAACTGACCTTTTTTTAATCATTAGATTGTGGAAATATCGATGATCAAAAAAAAAAAAAGATGTGGCACAGAAATGGAAAAAAGAAAAAAAAGAAACAGAATTTGGCTAAAGAAATTGGAAAATTATAAATTTTGTTTAGTATTTTATTCCGCTTGTTTTCTTGATTTTCTCAACAAAAAAAATGTACATATATACATATGTGGTGACCTGACTCAAGTAAATGCTAGCAAAGTGTCTCATAATTAAATCTTTTCAACTGTCGACTGCAAAAAAAAATAAATCCTTATTATTTTAGTTTTGGAGAAAACTAAAAATTATACCTTT
This sequence comes from Syrphus vitripennis, assembly GCA_958431115.1. Lineage (NCBI taxonomy): Eukaryota > Metazoa > Arthropoda > Insecta > Diptera > Syrphidae > Syrphus > Syrphus vitripennis. The sequence continues at coordinate 375,009 of OY288109.1, read as the reverse complement.
TTCCTTAAATAATATACAGATCAGGATTTTTTATACGCTAAATAAGAAGAACTATATGAGCATTAATTATGGAATTTTGAATTAAAAATGTGTACCTAGTCTATAGTACTTAAGATTTGGAAAAAAAATCTGTATAACTTTTTTCTACTTTTTGTAACTTTTCACTTTGAAATTTTTTTTTCAGAAACTAATACAAAACTACCCTGCATATCTACTTTGCGCCATGTTGCCCCATTTTACCTAAACTCATTTTTTAATTTATTTACTTAAAACAAGTTCGGAATGTAAATAATAAGTATATAAAAAGTATTTAGCAAAGAAATCATCAAATTATAAGTTCGAAGTCATATCTTTTTTGGCTTAATTTAATAAACTAAATATACATAATTGATTTGAAGAAGTTAAATTTTGTTTGCAAATAACAAAATAAAGACAATTATTCGCCCGAGTGATGATTTATCCATTTTACACCAAAATAAAACAAAAAGTTTGTTTTAATGGTGCATATATACATACATAATCTCGAATATATTCAACGAACATAAATTATTTACCAGAAAAATTTTAAAAATTCGCAAAAATCAAAGAAAACCCTTATCCCTTTTAACCAAAATTCTCATTAATTTTGAAAAACAAAACAATAATAACCAAAATGAAAAGCAAAAAATAATGCACAATTTCAGCAACATGAACAAAATTTAATTTGCATCAAATGCTAATCTGGAACAGAAAAGGAATTTTTGGTCAGATACGGTGATACTCAACCACGACATTTTTATTGATGCTTCCTTTCTCTCTAATATGCAGAACTCTAAGAATCTCAGGTATCAAAGGATTTCATCGAAAAAATATAAAAATAAATATCTTTACAAACGAAGAACTCACTCTTGAATAATTGAATACCTATTGCATTTCACAAAAGAATTTTAAATAATTTAAGCAAGAAATTTTAAGCATAGAAATTTTGTATTTAAAATGGCGTGTTTTTATTTTGAATAGGTACTCCATTAAAAATTTCTACGATTCTTTCGATCGTCTTTAGGACTGTTTCGTTGTGAATGACTGACTACCTCTAAGTCGGCACTCCGACGCGACGGTCATAAGGGCAGTTGCAAGCCTCATATGATCGTATGTCCGTTAAAAACGTCTACGAATTTTAGATCCATGGAGGTTGTTTGCAACAATATTTTTGAAGAATGTGTACATACATACATAACTGTGCTAATTATAACAGAAAAAAACTACTACGTTACTCACCGCATCTTGCTCATATTCCGAGCGTGGTAATTGCGTTTCGCTTCCTCTCCTCGATCGGGCTTCATCACAGTTGTATTCCTGTCAAATTTTGAAGATACTTTCGAATTATAAGTCCTTCATACGTATAGAAGTGAAATTTTTACAACAGAAATTTTTTTCACGAAACCGAAACAAGAAAGCAACTGGGTCATAATTATTAAGACAAAAAATAAACCAATACCAGGAACAAAATAATTATTCTGGGTAGAATTATTACAAAAATCAAGAACATTGAAAAAAATATAATTATTGCATCGATCAATGCCCTATATTAGAACTGGCCAGATATAACAAGAAATTAACGTTATAAAGGAAAGAATAAAAGAGATAGACAGAGAGAAGTAGGTAGGTACATGTAATAGCCGATTTAAGGTTTCAAGGGTTATGTGCCAAAATCAGTTTTATAATTTTTTTATTTTTGATTGTTAATTGCAGAAGTGTGTGATCGTCGAATGTCAATTTTTTCAGGGTGTATTTTTTTTTTTTTTTTTTTTTTTTCTTATATGGTAATGTATTTAGGTGAACCCGATACTTTATTTTTTAAGATCTGTTGTATAAGGGTGGTTATAGTAGATATAAATAGAGGCTTTGTAAGGGGTTTACTAATTATTTACAGATTTGAAAATATTGCATTCACCTTATCATTGTTCTCGTCGTAACTATTTTTAACCTGTCCTCGAGCGTTCTTTGTCGGTGTGTTAGTCCCGATTGATTTAGTGGGTGTCAATCGCAACTGTGATCCTCCCAAATGGCGTAGTGATGAATGATGGTGATAATGTGAGCGGTGTAGAATGGGTCCTGCTGATAACGGTCGATATGGCAGTGGATATGCGGGCCTAATTATTTACGTTTCGATTGCGTATTGCGATTCACAATAGATTTTTGTTATTAGTATTGCACAAATTTTGCGATTCATTAAAAAAAAAATTGAGTTCATAAATTAAAAAAAATCTTGGATACAAATCAAAGATTTAAAAAGAAGGTACCGATGTTTAATGTCCGAAACCGTCATTCCGAGACCCGAGTCCGATGATGGACTTCGCCCGGTTGCTGCTATTATTTCCAAATCCACGTCAGTTACCTGAAGATGATATTACAATGCAACAAGCACGAAGTTTTTAGCATTAGGTTGGTTTTACATTTCATTTAGTATTATTGTCGTTTATCCTGTTTTTTTTTTTTTTTTAAATTGTGAGAAGTTTTTGCGTGTGACTAAAAAATAATTCGTGTGGACTAAGGTGCAAAACTAAGAAAATGTGTAGTTTGTGTATTATAGTAGGAATAGGTGATATTTGATTTCGGCAATTGAATTGTAGATACGTACATTTCTATCCTTTGAAAAAGTGCAACTTTTAACCAATACAGACTTTCTTGAAAACCTTCACTGAAACTATATTCAGAAAGTTGGGTGCAGATGAAAGTAATAAAGCAACTTTATAAAATAGACGAATTTATTATAGCCTTTGATTTTTAACTCCAATAATAGTTTTACTTCTGCTTTTAACGCAGAAGTAAAACTATAACTATAACTATAGTAAATAGATACACTTAAGTGTATAAGGTTAATAATTTAAATATTTTAATAGTGTAAAATACTCGAAACTATTTTGTTTTGAAAGTTTTCAAGCTGATTTTTCAGGAGATCCTCAACATAACTTAAGAGTGGTCCTAGCTAGAGCTCAATAGGTAATTATCAAAACTAACTGGTTTATGAACTTCTTTATTTCAGTAACGCTTAATAAAATTACAGCCCCTAGGACCAGTTTGTGCGTACTTTAGTCAATGATATTTCCAACGCGTAAATCCTTAAATGTGCATTTAAAATAAAAAAAATGTTCCAAAGAATCCTTAGCTCGAGTTTGTAACCATGAATTGAGCTAATAAGCCAATTTAGTATGATAGCCCACTGTAAACAAACTGGCCCTTAATCCGTAAACCTATAGTAAAATTTTCAATTTCATAATATTTCCCTCTTTTTTCAAATAAAATTTGACATTTCTTCTCTTAAGGAAAAGGGAAATAGAAATTTAAAAAAAAAAAGAAGGAAGTCAAAAGATTACGAATTTCTCAAAGGTTTGAAGGCACAAAAGGTTAATTCTTGTTTTTAGGCTTTCATCATCTATTTTCGCGAAAAAATTAATATACAAAATAAATTCAAAAGTGCATACAACACTTCAAATAATAACATAGAAACACACAGACACACAAAATTTAATCAAATTTAAAATGTTTTTTTTTTTTAATTTGAAAATCAGCACCAAGCCACAAGCACAAGAAGTAGGAACAGCAATAAAATATTTGAATGTAATCGTACTATAATAGACACATACATATAATGGTTTTAGTTTAGAGTTTTAAAAAATGTTTTTTTAAATGGATATATATGATTTATACCAAAACTGAATAATATGATGGTTATATTTAATATAAATAAATGTTCAAATTTGTATTGTTTTGTACAGATTCGAGCAAAATTAACAGAAAGGTTGATTTAAGTCTTTTCTCATTCTAATTGGGAAATAATTTCAAAATAAATTCTATCGCGCAATAAGGTTGCAGCTACACACTTAAATATGAACATTTAACCCAATGACTATAGGCAGACTGTTCACTTCATCTATAAGTTCAAAAATAAGCTTACCTATATTATAAATCTAAAATTATAAAGTTCTTAAGATGTTAAAATTCTCAAATTGATTTGATTATAAAAATTGTGCTAAACTTTCGTGCATTAAGTGTTAAATAAGTCAAAGACTAAAAAAATAAATTGAAAAAACATTCCAGGGCTGTAAGGTTGACTGTTAATTTAGTTTACTTGAGAGTAAATGTACCTACTATTTTTTAACTGCGTATATTAAAATGTATTATTATTAAATTGTACTATAGATATTATAGGCCTTAAACAAAGTATAACATACCAATACTGTAAAAGCCTGCACTTTTTCTTAACTATATACCCAGTATATGTTCTAAAAAAATAATAATTCAGCTGGAAGGTGGGAGGAAAATTTTGTTATTCTAAGCCATACCGGTGAATTCTAGAAGTTCAACGCTTATATTCTTGACAGTCAATTCAAATATTCGCAGTTTTGGAGCGTTATTTGAACTTATTCCCGGTTTCACGAAAGGTTTTAAAATATTTATTTGTTCAACAACAAACCAATAAACTATATAAGTATAAAATGCCATTTTCATCTCGTTAAATTTTAAATCCAAATAATTTTTTTAAGTTTTCACGGAAATAAAACAAAAACAACTTTTTTGCTTGAAAATCGCACAATTTCTCTATAAGGAAAATATTATTATACGTACAAAAATATGGGGTCGGCAGAATTTCCTAATAATCCATTTAAATTGTTGGTTAAGTTACAAAATTACTTTACAATGCTATTTCATTTTTGACCGCACTCGGTGGAACTGTATGCAACGACACTTCCCAACGTATTCGTATGAAATTTTGTGAAATTCAGTTAACAAAATTTTATATGCTGAAGTGCAATTCCGCCAGTGCGGTTCTACCTTAATCATATCATAACAAATAAGTCATTTTTAAATAATGTGTAATTTTTAATGTTGCTCGTGTACCTACATATGGTTCTTGTGTAAAATTTTAAAATATATTCTTGTACTTCTAAAATAAATTTAGTAAGAAATATTCATTTTTGTGCTATTTTACATAATATTTTAAACATAAATGAAATAAAATAATTAAGTAAATTAATCAAATTCGTTATTACAGTGCTTAAAATTGTAATTCTTATAATTAAGAATTTAATAAGCAAATATGAAGAAGATTTAAGCCTATTTTAATTAGTGAAAAAAAATGTAAGCTGTTCAATGATAAAAGTACCTACTAAAAAAATATTTAACTTTAAACCGCAAAAACGCGAGGGGAGAAGTTGAAAAATTGACATTCGATGCTCTTATCGCGATAAAATCTAATAAGAAAAGACAAGACAACAATTCAGGCCGTATCTCATAGGAGTATACTTAAAATAATACTTATTGGAAATTGCTAATACACTTTTTTTAAGAAAACAACACATTTTTACTATTTTCTTTGAAATTTATTGCTTAATACCGATTGAAACTTCTTGAACATTTTCAATGCAAATGTATGCATGCACACACAAATAAAATTGTTTGATAATAAACAAACAACAGTCGTTTTTTTTTGTATATACAACAGAATATAATTTGTGAAATAATTATAATTTTTTTTTTTAAGTTTAAAAGATTTACATTAAAAAAAGAGTCAATTAACCAATTTAAACAAAATATTATTTAATAAGACATTCGAAATTGACTATACACAATAATTAAATTTTGCTTGGATAGTTCAATTCTACACACACTAAGGACACATAGATAAATTTAAAAACTAAAGCTAAGACAAAAATGTAGTCTACCAAGGCGATTCATTGAAATAATAATCACATTCATAGCTAGGGTAATAGTCATAGTAGCTTACCGGCATATCGCGCATTGGATCTCCTTTTCGCTAAAATTATACAGAAATTATGGTTGGTGAATAAAATGAAATGCTACATTAAATTTTTGGAAATATGTAATGATGTTCATGAGGCGAATGTGTATGCATGTTAGTGTATCTACATATGTATTATAAAATGTAATACCCGATCTGTTTGAATTTAATAATTTTTTTGTTTTCAAACATTGTTTGTGAAATTATTTATAAGGTGAAAATATGTAGAATCATCCAACTCGCATCCCAAATTCGAAATTCTGAATACCAAAATGCCGTAAGACAGAATCTCGAGTGCCAAAATACTGAATCAAGAAAGGCTTAGCGCTTACTTTTGAAATCAAATATCAAATATTTGAAGATCCATATTTTTTGTTTTTTTTTTTTGATAATTTTCTCCGGAAAAAAAATTTAAATATTAATTTTGAAACAATATGTTTCGGTACTAAGTTCCATCATCTGGTATTTATTCGACTGCCTGACTATCATTTCTCTTTTTAAAATTAAAAACATTGTGATTATGGTTTCTTTAAATAATAGTTTTTATATTTTTATATTTTAAATAAGAAAGAAAAAAATTGTAAAGTTTTATTTTATTTTATTTTATTTTATTTTATTTGATTTTATTTTATTTTATTTTATTTTATTTTATTTTATTTTATTTTATTTTATTTTATTTTATTTTATTTTATTTTATTTTATTTTATTTTATTTTATTTTATTTTATTTTATTTTATTTTATTTTATTTTATTTTATTTTATTTTATTTTATTTTATTTTATTTTATTTTATTTTATTTTATTTTATTTTATTTTATTTTATTTTATTTTATTTTATTTTATTTTATTTTATTTTATTTTATTTTATTTTATTTTATTTTATTTTATTTTATTTTATTTTATTTTATTTTATTTTATTTTATTTTATTTTATTTTATTTTATTTTATTTTATTTTATTTTATTTTATTTTATTTTATTTTATTTTATTTTATTTTATTTTATTTTATTTTATTTTATTTTATTTTATTTTATTTTATTTTGTTTTGTTTTGTTTTGTTTTATTTTATTTTATTTTATTTTATTTTATTTTATTTTATTTTATTTTATTTTATTTTATTTTATTTTATTTTATTTTATTTTATTTTATTTTATTAATTTAAAGTTTTAACCGTGTAATTAAAAAAAATAAGTTTTTTTACTCATGCGATAGTATTTTGAATTTCAATTTTTAATTTTGTTTTATATTAAATTATATAAGAAAAATGAGGTGATATGTATTACTTTGAAACTCATTTATGTTGCACATTGAAAAGAGTACGTAAACAAATTAAAAACCCAACAAAATACATAACTAATCACATCAGCTAAACCAATTTGTATTTACAAAGCTAAAGTTATATACATTAAGCAATGTATAATAACATTATTTGTGAAGTGGAAAAGAATTTTTTTTGTTATAAAAGTCCATTTTATAATTTTATAACTATTCTTAAAGCTGCAGAAATAGATTGAGTTGGTACCAGGACGAGATCGAGACTAGACTTAATCAAACGAGACCGATATGAAGCCGAGACGAGACCATTTCAAAAGATTCTTTTCGATCTTGTTTCGGTTTCGTCTCGGTTTCTACTCGGTTATTGTCTAGGTTTCGTCTTGGTTTCATCTCAATATCATCTCGTATCGGTCCAGTCTCGGTCTCTTTTCGGCATTGTCTCGGTCTCGTCTAGGTCTCGTCTCATTCTCCTCTGGGTCTTATCTCGACTATGTCATGTCTAAGTCCCTTCTCGGTCTCGTCTAGTGACCAGCATTATTTACGAAAAAACTTTCTTTTCTCTTCATGATTTAATTTTTCAAACTCAATATTTGGTAAACGTGAAGTAAGGATTAACAAATTTTAAAATCAGATACATATTCCAATATCTAATAAAATTTAAATGCATTTCAATACACCACTTTGTAGTCTTTGTGATTATCTTCTGGAATCGATTATGCTTCCCTTTACCAATTCACACGAACGTTTAACTAGTCCGATGCTTTATATTGTCAAGCCATTTACACTACACACATCAATTTGATATACACCCGACAAAACATAAATGAGGCAGATGTTCATCATTCAGATTCGAAAGAATAAATGTGATGCACATAGTATAGGTGGTATAGATTTCCTTTTTTTCGACTTTGGGTTTTTCTTGGAATTAGTGAGATACATTTTGAGGAAAAATGAACTTATGATCATAGAATACTTAAAAATTAATTTAAATTGTTGCCAAGAACCATTACTGGGAAGAAAAAAATGTAAAAAATTGCCTTTGCTTTGATTCCGGAATTCCTTGAAAATAGGACTTATATTACTGTTGTTTATTTTTTAAACAAGGATAGACAATTTTTTAATAGGTACTGAAAATTAAAATCGTTTTTTTTTATAATTCACGCGATCAAAACTTTAAGCATTATTCACTTCATTTCTTCACTTAATTTCTTTATAAATTTGGATTCTTAAGATTTAATCAAACCTAAAAAAAATCAAGAGATTTTTTGATATTAATTTGTAGGTACCTACTTAAAAAAAAATTTTAAACCAAACCGAAATTATTCTTGTGCCAAGTTAATAATTCTAAATTTTATTTCAAAATTCTTAAAAAAAATTTATAATATCTTGAAAACTACTTTCCTTTTCAAGAGAAGTCCAAAATCGTGGAAATCGTGAACCACCCTTACTTACACAAATGTTCTTTTCTTACCAAATTTAAATGATTAAATTATTTTTAGCAACCGTATAAAATATGCTTTTTAATATTTAACAATAAATACAACGACATAATTTTGCTTTTGATTTAAAAAAAAATTCAAATACTCAATCTTTTTTTGGGAATAAATTTTGCAAATGTGACAGTACCTGTGGATAAGTTAAAACGTAAACGTTTGATATGTGCGTAGTGCAAAATTGGGTAGTGTGCTGATTGTAGCGGTATAGCTTTTAGAAAATAAACAACGGAAAATAAATAAATAAATTTTGTTTAAACCAAAAGACAAATTTAATCATGGATCGTGATGAAACAACTGAATGTTTCGATAATGGCGCTAAGGTTCGTGGTTTGATCTAGAGAAAACGTGATCATCTTACCCTGTGTCTTTCAACTGTGTAAGGATCGCGTTCCCTGCGGTATACAAGTTCATCATATCTGATGCGGTCTTCAGGAAACACCAACTCACGAATTTCCGTAACTAAAGAGTGCTAAAAAATTTAAGCAAAAATTAAAAGAGAACCATTAAAAATACATTAAATAATGTACTCACTTTTTCGTATGTGTCTAACATTTCTAATAAGACGGCAACAAAGGCATCTATGGTCATTGCTCGCGCACCATATTCACTTATGTAGTACGACAGACTTGCAAATTGATGTCTAGGCAGTAGCGAGCGTGCTTTTTCCTCCACCATTACAGATATCTGTCCTTTTCTTCGAGCTCTGGTTATTAGCAGAAATATCATTAAATTATGTTATAAGATTAACAATTAACAATCAGTGTATACCTTGTGCCGGTTGGACTGTAGGCGTCCCAAGGCTCTAACTCTATCGATGTACATGAGTGTGGAACTTTACCAACGTCACGTATCACTAATGACATTCTTTTATGGTACTTAAGTTGGCTAACGGCTTCATCGTGAGTAACGTCTAGAAAGGATTGCCCATTTACTTCCAAAATTTCGTCACCAACCATAAGTCCGGAACGGTCTGCAACACTGTCTTTGTCGACACCAGTTATAAATATGCCAAGACCATATTCCACACCACCTCGTATCATAAGTCCCAATGACTGTCCCGGTTCGATTAATAATTCCACCCTTCGAATTCTATCAAACATCATTCATTAAAACAAGTTTAATCTTGTATACAAGGTCTTATACCTGTCTCTACGATCACTGCGGCGTCCACCGTACTCCATGGGTGGAGAGGCGGGTCGTCCTTGTCTATCCATCCAGGAACATGTTTGTCGAAATGGTGGAGAACCAGGACCACCTAGAGATCCGGAAAACGGTGGTGACTGTTGTACTATTGATGATGATTGTGATTGCTGCAGCAAAGGAGCTGTTGACGCGTATGTTGGATCACGGGAAGGTGGACCAAAGCCGTGAAGTGGTGCGGTTGAGTTTAGTGTAGGTGGTGCACGGACTGTCATACTGATTTGACGTGATGATTTCAATATCTGCACACATCTCTGCGTTAAGAAAAAAATTGGCAATAGAAGAGACGCGGGAGAAAACGAGGAAATTAAAAAATAAACTGAACATAAGAAACTGAACATTAAAAGAAAAACAACTAAAGGAATGCATTTTTTCGAAATGTTCTCAATTTTAATCGTTATTAGTCAAATTAAAGGTACGTTAACAAACAGCATTGTTGTTATGTAATTGTGTTAATCGAGAAGTCATACTGAGAGTGAGAAAATGGAATTTAAAAAAAAAAGAGCTATTAACCAAAACCCTGACCCTTTAATTGTGGACAAACAAAAATCATTTTAGCCAGGATTTCAAGTGAACAAATGAAATGTATTAAATTTTGCGTTCTTGTGTGATTTCGATTCATTTTTTGTTCCAAATTTCCAAAAGCTTAAAACAAGTCTTCGTTTGGTAGCAGACATGCCGCTCCGCTGCCAAATTACACTAAACAATTTGAGGGGATTTGAATTGGTATTTTTTTTTTCTTCAATAGCTTTGAAATATTATGAACATTATTATAAAGTATACATTTCTATAAAAAAAAATAAATATACCATTTTCGAAGAATTGGGCAGATAATTTTGCACTTAACGAACATAAACAAATTAAAACTAGGGTCTAATGATGAGGATCAAAACAAAAATTGTGTTTGTCAACGTACTTTAAGGACCATTTAAACATGAAACAAATTTTAAATTTTAAATTGGACTGAGTACATATATGGAAAAGCAATTTTACTTATAGTGATCAAAATATTGTTTCTTTTAAATCGTATGTTTCTATAGAACCAAGCAGAATAACATTAAAACCGAACTTAACACTCCTTACTTTATCTTGTCAGCGAAATAACAACAAAAATCATTTTTAATGTGTTTAAATTAAGAAATTACAGTAGTGTTAACATACATTTTTTGACTACAAAAAAATTTAACGGACAAAAGAAAGAATAATAAAATGTAAAAGTCATTAGTCATCGACTTAAAGCATTTAAAGAATATTTTCTGTGATAAAAAAAGATGGAGAATGACCCTACCCTACAAGTGTATTGAAAGAAAGTGTTCGTTTTATTTATTAGTTATTATTGCATTAAAAATAATTATAACCAACAGAAAAAAAAACAACAGTAAGTGAATTTATATTTATATATTAATGCCAAAAGCCGAAACACGATCTACAATTTAGCGGTAAGACTTAGAATTTCTCAGAAACATTGGTAAGAGTTAGAAATGTTTACCAATCTTGCTGAAAAATTCTAGGTCTTGCCATTAAATTCTAGAATTTTCTTATTTCAACTTTTTACAGTAACATATATAAATATGTAAAATAGGAAGATTTTGTTTGATGCATGACATGCGGCAAGTCCAGAAAAGTTGTAAGTTTAATTTTATAAAAGTTCAATCGAATTAAATTACAAATTTCAGAAAAATTAAAAAATATTATTTAAAAATCATCGTTTATCTCTAGTTTCATTTACCTATGATTAAGACAACCAAAAACATACTGGAGCATATTTATTTTATCAGCACTTTTTAAGTGAGACCTTGGTAGAAATCCTTTTGATGAAAACTTCTTTCTTTTTAACCCCAATTAAGTATATTTAGGGTTACGGCATATTTCTGAATGTTTCATCGAAAATGCATACTCTTGTATATTTTATGTATATGTACAAGTAAAAATTTAAAAGTATAAATTTCACAAAACCGCATTATTCAGTAGATGTATAAAAGTGATTCTGCAAATAATGGAATTATCTAAATGATTATAATTTTGGTTTTGAAGGCAGATTGGAATAAAAACATCATTCAAATACCAGTCAAACCCCAGTCAAAAATAAAAAAAAAAATATTTTTGGATCCAAATAGCCTTTAATAGCTATGTAGCTATCAAGTTCAACTTAAAAGTACTAAGTCTTCTACTTGGCTGATTTGTTTCATAGTATATAGAACTTTTGTATTTTAGATAAAACCTTCCAATAATTTTTGTTCCTCTAAATTTTATCCATGCAAATGAATTATTCTGATATCACACAAAAGAACTTCTATGCTTGAAAAAAGTAACAACTTGATATTTGATCTGACTGCTTCAATCTACCTGGAAACATTTTTATACTGATAAGCGAAATATTAACCAACCATTATGGTATTAAAGTTACTTTATTTTGGGGTCTTTTCAGTTTATCGAAAGTGTACAATGATGTACTAGGGCTAAAATTTTCAACGCTATATATCTCATTCTAGGGCAATAGCTAGACCAAAATGCCCATTTTCTTTTCAAATAATTTAAAATCACTACACTTTTTTAAAACTTGTCTAAACGTTTTTTTTTGCTAAACAAAATAGCTACGTCCTTAAATAAGTCCTAATTCGAATGCTTCGCTGCTAAATAAATCTCTACTTACGAGTATAACGTATTTTTAAGAGTATATTTTTGGTTGTCCCACTCATGATGATAAACGAAAAAAAAAACACAGTTAAACACCCTAGTTGTTGGTTTTAGCCTATTACGAAATATTTATTGATTATATTTTCCTTCGCGACAATTCGAAGTTAGTTTACGCAGTAGATTCCGAAAATCTTGAAATATTAAAATGACTAATGGCCGCGAGAAAAAAAAGTTTAAAATTTCATAAAGAAACAAAGTTCTCCACTTTGATCTTGTTTAAGATCAAAATGGCGAATTTAAAATTTAGCATTTAAATTACAGCTATCATAGAAACTGGTTAGAATATGAGTGATAAAGTACTGCAAAATAAATGTTTTTGTGTTTTACACGAATATAAAGAAATAAGTATATAATATTGTTTCATGGTACATACTTTAAGGGCTTCGTCGTGACTGATTGAAGTGAAGGGTGTTCCATTCACCTCTAGGATAGTATCACCTGGACGTAGACCCGCTCTTTCGGCAACAGAGTTTTCTTCTATTCTAGAGATGTAAACGCCAAGACCTAAAAAAGAAAGTAAAATTCAACTCTTTCAAAAATATTTTTCAATTGCTTAAAATGTATAACATTATATATACAAATTTAGTAACGAAACAACTGAAAATAAATTTCAATCGATACGAAATAAAACCAAAGCCTAATTTTTTTTTTAAACTTTAAAACATGTCCATTTCGTGTATGGAAAGAATATAAGCATTCTATTCTCGTTCATCGGAGGCTTGGTGGCTTGATTCTTTCCGTACAATGGCATTAAAGTCATCAATACCACCATATCTATAAAAACTACTTGACAATCAAAAGAGCCACACGTTCACAATGCATATTATAAGTAGTTTCTAAAGTACCAACCTATAATGCTCAAAGCCAAACATAAATCAATATAATGGAATGAATATTTCGTATGGATAAATTCGCCCTTAATCTGCAATAGAAAAGTTGTATTGTGCCACTAAGTACCTACATACTATTGGGGTGGCCAGTTTAGGTGTATTCTTTCAATAAATAAATTTTTTAGATATTGGAAACTGTAAAGAAGTATGTAAAACGTACATATGTATTATATTTAGGGAGAAATTCAAGGTTATATTTGAAAGTTTTTTAAGAATTTCTATTTCAGAAGACAGTATGCGTATTGTTTATTTCGCATATCTAACATATTTAATTTAGGCTACTTCGAATTCTCTCATTGCGGTCAAAAATATTTAAATATCATTGCAAAATACCAAGTTAATTTTGCATTCTAGCCTTTTCTTCCGTTTGGTTTTAAATAGGTAGTTTTGAAGCAAAACTTCGGTCGATTTATGCTTTTTGCACACGAAGCGCCCCGTCGTACACCCTTTATAGATTCGTTATGCAGCGATGATTTATCTGAGTGATTTGAGCTTAATAAATACTTAGAAATTAACAAATAAAATATTTACCTATGTAGGCTAGGCAGGTACTACATAACAATCACCACCACAATCACCACATAGCAGAAGGAAACCAAATTTTAAATCGAAAACTTTGTTTTCGCTTCGTTTTAGAAATATAACGTTCCTATGATTTTAATTTTAATTTTTTTCCATTTTTCTTTGTTAATTTTTCAAACTCTAGCGGTTTTTTAATTATTTTTTGGAAGAACCGTAGGAAATTGTATCGGCAACGATTTTTTTCTTTTCAAAAACATTAGACTGTTTTTATTTTACTTCTACATAGGTACTTATGTACATATACGAGTATGTATCTTTTTTTCTCACAAAAACACGCAATTAAGTATAACTTTTTTTCTTTCAATCCAATTTGCTTGAAAAATGTATTTGATAATAAAACAGGGGAAAAAACGACTAAAAATTACAAATTACAATTACCGTTATATCTCGAAAACAAGAATTTTTTTCTAAAGTTTTTCGGCTTAAAATTAAACCAGGAACTCATGACTTTACTCTGTGGTGCTGTAGTTGTTTATAGAGAAACTATAGCGAGGATAGGATACCATCCTTGCATGACTCCATTCCTGTTTATTAAAGAGTATTTTGAGAGTTTAAAAGTTAAAACATAAATAGGTGTTTCTCTTTCTTGCCTCCCTCAAAATTGATCAATTTTTGACATTTGAAAAAGACTATTTCTTTATAGTCGACTTGATTTTATTAAGTATAAATGTATGATACCAGATAACTCTTTGTAAACTTACTACACTTTTTTAAGAGAATAAAATTATTTCTATGTTTATAATTGTTTGTGCTCGTACATTCCTACATTGAGTATTTCTTAGTCAATTCATTTCAATGACGAATAGACATGTTGCCCCAATGACAACTATCAAATTGGCTTATATTTATTTTTTTATATTTCAGCAACAACAGAAAAGAAACATTCAGCCTTCTTTCAAATGTTTCTATTCAATAGCAATCGTATGTCTGTCTGGAAAAGAAGCATTAATGCAAACCACCATGATGATAGGATTTTTGCAATTGCTCCTATTCAAAACCTATTTCAGCTTTTATTATTATGCTTGAAAATGTTATGATGCTTACCTGAGTCTTTTCCACCCTTAACGCATATGCCAAATCCATGACTACTATCTGATTGCTGGTCTCTAGACATTGTAACTGTTCTTGTGGAAAGCTCTTGAATATTTTGTATGCTACGGTCCCTGTCCCGATCTCGGTACACCTTCAATTAAATGGAAATTTAAAAATAAAATAAAACACAGTTATAAAACGATCTAAATGAATTCTTTATGAAGAAAACAAAGCTACCAGCTTTGTGATATTATTCAAGTGATTTAATCAGCGTTAAACTCGTATGTACATACCTGATGGGTTGTTGATGGTGGACTACTGGCTGGGCTCCTACGCCCACTTCTATCCCTTGTGCCATTACTATAATGATAACTTGTAGGAACTGAAGATGAGGTTGTTGCTCCGAACATTCGCAACACCTGCTCTGGAGATATTGGACGCTTCTTTCCGTTATGTCGGGTAGAATTTGGAACAGTGCCTGAACCAGAAATACCTATTGAAGCTGGTATATGGGTGGAGGATGAAGATTGTAAATATGAAGATCCACGGCCAGGTAAAGAACCTCCTTTCGAAGGAACACCTGCGGTATTGTAATAATAATGTGGTGAATGTGGCCGTTCAACTATTGTGTATGATGTTCCAGGTGGTGAGTAGTAAAGCCCAGATCGGCCACCTCTTAAAGAACTAGTACTATTTCCAATTCGATTAGCACTACTTATGCCGTAAGGGCCATTGTGGGGGATAGTATTGGCAGCTGAAATGCCGCCTATGTCTTCTGCTTCGAAACTATTCGAACGATGATGGCTCGAATGGAGTCCTAGATTTGGTGGTAGTATTGATGTTGAATGACCACCACCGGCTGCGTGCAGTGATGAGCTGTGTGAAGGATGGTATCCTCGAGAGCTCCAACGAGAAGGACCTAAGTCGCATAATTCAGCATAGTCGTTTCCAGCTGCGCTCATCGTTAGGGGGTCTCCGCCACCGTGGGCACCCCCTAAGCGCATAGCCTTACACCTATAAGTTGAAGAAAAAGAAGAATAAAGTTATGAACTATAATGTACATTCATTGTTTCAAATAGTTTGCTTTTGCAAGAGATGTAATCAAAGGAAAGGAAAAATATTATTGATTAATTTCACAAAAAAAAACAAATATTTTTCAATAGTTTTGATTTTTAGAAACTTCTATGAAGAAGAGTGCATGTTAGCTATGATACGGCCAGCACATCACGTTAAAGATAAATAAATTACATTTATAGCCCACTACAACAATTATCTATTTCGAACAGAAAGTTCAATGGTTAATTTAAAAAAAAAAACACAATTCATTCATTTATATACCCATACTGTATAACACACAGCTCTGATGTCTTCTATTTCTCAATATCGTTTCAACCACAGTTATTCCTTTTTTGCATATTCATTATCCTTCAAGGACTAGGACACCCTTACTTAAATGTGATGGCGGCAGCTTGCTTTTTTCTGTTATTCTGGGCCTCTGCGAAATTTCTTTGAATTTCTAATTGAATATTGTCATTCCTAGATAGATATGTGTTGTGTATGTAGCTTACTTTGTGAATTTTTTTTGTCTTCTTTTTATAACTGCCTATGCTTGTCAGGAAAGCATTGAGTAAGGATATAACTACATGTACCTATATACAGTTTATTTTTATTACAACTGCATTGTTTTAATATATTCAATGCGTTAGAATTAAATAAATTGTGCGAACAATATAGTTGCTCTGAAACAAGCTATTATAATTAGGTAATATGCGGGGTGTGTATTTGTACTGTATTAGCTTAGCAGCATATTGGCAGAACAAAATAAATAAAACTTTATTTAAAAAACGAAGTGCCAAGACCAATAATCTAAGATTTCCAAGAAAATCATTCAAAAATTGTGTTTAAAAACTGAATATTTAAATTTAAATATCAGGCAACTTCTAGATTTAATTTATTTTTTTTCTCATTTTTCCAACAAAAAAGATGAGACTGAAAAAAAATGAACTGGAACCGCAGTGAGGTCGAGTGTCGAGATGAGACTTAGTTTTGCGAGACCGGACTGAAACTTCTCGGTTTCGTCTCGTGGCCATCCTAAGCTAAGAATTAAAGCATTAATCTTCCCATCAATTTATATCTCCTCAACAATTTTTAATTTTCGTCTAACGAAGTTTTGGCAGAAAGATGACGATAATTCTATGTTTATAAAAATGCATTCAGCGTACAATGAAAGAAACTAGCTAGCCTTTATTTGAGCCCCACCCTATTATTAGAGTTAATTTTTTCAGTTAATCCCTCAGTTTTAACTGGTTGACACTCCACAAAAGTTTCAATATTCTTGTACAATCCTTTTGCAAAACTCCGACAATTAACTCAATTTGGCAAAAAATGAATTTCAAATAGTAGAATAGTTTGAAATCAAAGCAAAAGTCAACACAAATTTGTTAGTTTTTAAACTCGATATGACAATCATCATAATAACTAAACACTCTATTATACTTGCTTTGAGGGCCAACTACAATATAAAAGTTGTATTTAAAAACAAAACCCATAAATCTCTTTTTCTTAATAAATATTCGAAAGAACCAATGCTGAAACAATATTGCCCAGTAAATCTTTTTTTGTGAGAGTACATAACACACATTTCCACGTATACACTTTTATTGTTATCAAGTTTTGATTTATTTTTTGTAGTTTTTTTCTTTTTGTTTTGCATAACTTAGGTTATTTACTTCCCATTCGAAGTTATTGTAATTGGCAAGATTTATCGAATTGAAAATTTCGACATATCATAATCAGAATTATTTTACAGGTAATAACGTCATTACGTGCTAAGAAGGTTTTTAAAAATATTCAGTTTACCGTTTTTTACTACGGCTCGAATATCTCGAAAACTTAAAAATATATCGACTTCGGATTGATTTTATTTAATGGAAAATTACCTAATAAAGAAGTTTTAGGAATTTAAAATAAAAAAATCAACCAATACTTTTTATTCAAACTACCGATAGGGAAGGTTATAGAAATTGAATTAAATTAGGGATTTTCTTAGGGCAAAGTAACATCAACCATTTAATACCTAAGTGTATTCTAATCCTTTTCTTTCAACAAGTGTTTTTCAAATCGAATATACTCCCTCTAGACTCTAGGCTTTATTAATTTTTTTCTCACGTGAGATTCATATACAAAAGCTTCATTAATCCTTATATTTAAATTAAATTACTGTATCACATATGTCACTTTCAAACTTTCCCTGTTCAAATATGATGTATTACACATATTTGCTCAACTTGAACATAATTTTTGAACTGTGAACATAATATGGCTACATATTTCTTGTTTGTACAAATTGAATTCTTTATTGTTGAATTAATAACCAATATTTTAAAACTGGGTTTTTAGGAGAAAAAATAAATAAATAAATAGTTATTATAAAGCTTTGAAGTAAAACATTTTATCAAAGTTTTGCCGATTATCATGAAACTTTTTTAAAAAATCGAAGAACTTTCATCTAAAAAGTTCACACGAGATTTTCCACTAAGTTGCGTTTCACAATGTTTTATTTTACCATACTGTTAAATTTATCGAAGGACTAAACTAGGTTCAAATGAAATGTTTTATAAATACTTTATGTTAATATCTATTAAGATAGATCAGCTGGTGAATGAAAACTATAAAATAACGAATTTTGTCAATACGCGTGAGAAGAATATTTAATTTGCCTATTGATTTAGAGAACATAATGTAGTAAATTTATTTAAATAATGATAATTTGAATGATTTAAAACGAACGTATTAATTGAACGTTCTATAACACGTTGGCGTTCAAATCTGACGTATCCAAGTTTCATTGTCAAATACTTTTTACAAACAAATTTGTTTTCTGCTGCCCATGCACATATGTACATTATTTGAGTCACTGTTTTTTTTAGACTCCTCAAACGAGACATGCAATTAAAGTACCTAAGTAGACACGATCACGATGTTCTTCAAAAAAAATTAGTAAAATCAATAAAAGTTATCAAGAACGTTATTTTTAATTCTTTGAGTTTCTTTAAAAACACAGTTAGGTACTGTAATTTTTAGTTGTTTTAAATTGTAAAATCGTATTAAACAAAAAATATGCCAAGTGCAAAACATAAATCAGAACGATGGCTATTTAATTGTTTGATGTCTCGACATAAGTAGATATACATATACTATATGTATATAATATATACACTTAAATATTATATAAAACCTGCATTTTAACGATGTTATAGAAGTTTTTTTTTTAACGCTTTTAGCCATTAAAACAATTAATATTTTTACAAAAACTTTTTTTTTGTAAAATTGATTGTTGTTTACAATCTTTTTCATTCACCTACGAAAGAGTGCTCACATGACAAGAGTATCGATTTTTTTAATTAAATATTAATATACGTTGGGCTGGTGAAATCTAATTCTTTGGCGAATGAAAATGTAATTACTCAAGCGCATTATTGTCGTTATCGTCACGAAAGCAGTTTTCCTAAATAAAATAGATGAATCACGAGAGTTATATTTTTTTATAGTTATCTGGGTACCTTAAGGATTTAAATTATCTAGGGACTTACTTGGCTTAAGTTTTTTATCAGAGTTCATTTATTTCGTAAGTTAAACTCAGCTTACGATTGTTGAGGATGTTTTGCGTGTTATTATTATCTTAACATTGTTTTTTTCGTTTGAAAACTCATTGACTTTTTTTTTGTTAATAGCTTATCACCTTGAACTCAATGGAATGCGCGTTAGCAATCCTTTTCTGTATTGAACGAAAGCACTCCCGTTTGACTGTTTCGAAGAAATAACTATTTTGATATAGTTTATTTCTGTTTAAATTAGTTCGATGCGAATAAGGGTTGGTTGGCCTTTAATTAACATTTTCACATTATGTGCATTTATTTTAATTCACTGTGATTTTAGTCTTTATGGATTCCAACTCAACATTAAAATCAGTTAGTAAATTAAGTATCAGTTGAGCGACGTTTTTAATTTGGTTTTTGACAAATCATTTTTATTCAATCATGGTGTATCTAGAGAAAAAAAAAGCTTTGATACTGATTTTTTCTCCATTGGTTTTTGTTTAAAAAATGAACAATATTTTGAGGTAATAACATCACCAACACGTTATGTTAATGTTCCTTCGTTAAGGAAATTTATTTTTCATAGCAAATTCATGAAATTTAAATACATTACAATATTTCTTCTTTTTTTCTATCTACATATTTATTTTTTATCATAGGCTCGTAGAAATTATACCGTTTACTTCTTAATAGAACGACTCCTTTCCTCAAACTAATTTCCGTCTATACAACAGAGCTTATATTTCTGAAAGTTTTGTTTTCCAATTCAACTTAGGGAAGCTTTTCAGAAGTGGTGAATTATATCCCAAATCTTGAGTGAAGTGAAGACTGAAGAAAGACCAAAAGTGACGTTACATACTACGTAACAGCAGAGTACAAGAGTGCTGAGTGCTGACAGTACGAGAGAATTCTCTTTTACTCTCGAGGGTAAAAGCTAAAGAATCAGTTGTCATTTTGTCAAGTTTGGCTTTGGCTATATAAATATTACACAAATCTCACCTCACTTGTGTCGATTATTTTTGACAGTGAAGTTAAAAACGGATAAATGTAAAGCTTTAAGGATGATGTTTTGTTTTGTTTTTAATCAACGGCTGTTAAATTAAGCCATCTAACAGCATAACGAAAGCATACTTAAACTGGATTTGTTGCATGTTAGAATTAAGGTTCAAATGCAAATATGCCTTCAAGAATTGCTTATTTCAAATTAAAAACTTCAATAAAATCCAACTTTGTACGTTATGCAATGTCGCCCACAAAAAAGACAATGTTATGCCAGCATAATACCAATATTATTTCAATAAACATTAACCAGGTGCCATTGAGTCTAGCGTAGTATTGATTTTGTATAACGAAATAAGGACAGCAGAACTTTCCAAATTTGCATTGTCAACTCCCACGATATTGACGTCATTAATTTTTTTTTTGTTTTTATAGTTTTCATATGTACGAGTATGCCTCCTCAAATGGATGCGTAGAGGTTCTGTTAAGAATTGATGCTTAACAGAAAAGTTATACTAGTATTAATTTTTTGGACTCGACAACCTGATGTGTTAACAAGATGTTAGCTAGAAAGAAAAATAAAAATATGATAATCGGCATAATCCCTTTTTAGGCAAAACCGTTTTGTGTTAGACCATACTAAGATTTTATTTTATTTGTTCGCTAGCAGACCCGTGCTTGCATTGCTTAGCACGTAGCGTAATCTTAATATATCTATACATAAATATATACAATCTAACAAATGTACATACATGTTATACAAAACATATGTATGTATAGTATAGTATATAATAAAAATTTTAAGCTTAACAAATACTAAGTTCAAATTCAGATGTATGTATGTATATCCAATCCGACTCCATATATTTTCACTGATTAAATCCAAATTTCAATCCGAATTTTTTTAACTCTTATTTACTATAAATTGGGATTCAACATCTTAGACATATGAGTACATATCAAAGGGTTTGCCCCTCTGAATAGAATTCCGAGCTTGAGCTTGATTTACAATAGGAGATAATTTTTTTGTGAATTTCCCTAAAAACAAACGTTCCACATTAGTCAGCACATAGGAAGATGTAACACATTGCACTGGTCTGAAATAAGGCCTAGGAGCTAGATTTCCAAAAAAAATTTACTGCTCAAAAATGAAAACGAAATTATAAAAATTTTGTATTTTTTTATTTTTGTTTTGTTAAATTACATTTAAGCAAATATTTTCATAGTAAAATTATTTAAAACTACATTTACTTGTAAAGATACTCGTACATAAATACTAAGTTTATATAAATATAATATACAAAATAGTACATCTGCTGTTTCCAATAATAATAATTGCGCTTACACGTACTGCTAATGTTTCACAACATATGTATATGTACATTCTGTGTATATAATATAGATAATATTCTATTTACTTCTTATAAGCTTGAGTTTATTATTGACTTCAAATAATTTTTAAGTGATTTTATGCATACGTTTATAATTTCGCACCAGTTGATTTACATATATAAAAAAGAAACAAGAGTTTATTTTCGAATAATTCTCTAAAAATAAATATTATATTAATGAATAAATTAAAGCGAATAATATCATTTTTATTATGAGTACTTCATATGTACATACATACATACATTGCTTACACAAATTATATTCGAGAAAATTTATGAATAGTGACAAATCAAAATAAATCTAAAATATATGTTGAGATTTCATTTCGAAATATGTAGGTAGCTATCTGTGGCTAGAGGCAGTTCTTTATCTGCATTTTATTCTTTAGGGGTCAGCTTTCTTCTCTCTTCGGACGCAATATAAAGTTTAAATTAAAATTTGTATTAACTGCGTAATAAACATTTGCGTTCTGCGGCATTACAAGCTCTTTGTCGGGAAGGACTTGAGCCAATGTAAATCGATCAGGATCACCCTCGAGTCCTAGTTTCACCATTGCGTTACGAATTACGTGTGGAGTGCGTTCATTATTTCCTAACATTATACTTTTATAGAGCACTATTCCATCTAGTTCAATATTATTAGTCTCATATGTAACGCGTATAATATAAAAATCGGGAATATTATTTTTGTCACCAGCTGGTTGTACCAACTGGGCATTTATCAATGGTATTCCATTACTTGGATTTTTCCCATTTCCCATATTCTTTGGGTTAGCTCCCGCTGCAGTCTTTTGGCCTCCTGAATTACTTGAACCAACTGATAAATTGGAAACACTACTTGACGCGGAAAGTAAAGAAGCATTTGGTGGTTGAGTATCACGATCTAAGGAATTGTGTCTTGAATTTTGTCTTGAAGCTCCGAAACTACTGCTTATTTCGCAATAAAATTGGGAACCAGCCCCACTACTTGAATTGGATGCAATGGAATCAGTCTTACGATGGCCTAATGATGTGGATGTGGTCGAAGTTGACTTTCTTGGTTCTGTAGGTGGTTCTAATTGACATGATAAGGCATGAGCTTCTCGCTCGTCCAGGACTAACATTGACGCAAACCATCGATCGAAGTTGGAGTCTTCTCGGAGGTTATATGTATTGGCTGCACCTTGTAACAACTTAATTTGTGCTAAAACTTCGAACTCTTTTCTTTTTTTATCAAAATTAATAAGATTATCTTCAGTGACTCGATCAGGTATAGCAGCATGGATCATAGTCAAATCGGTTAGAAAAGTACCCAGGTAAGGAATCGTCCCATGTGAAGTTTGAGTGCTCTAAAATAAAAAATGTAAACATATTATGTAATGTGTAAATTAAAACATGAAAAATAATCAAACTATAAAGCACTCCCGTTTCGAGATTAAGCTATTTTTACGAGTAAAATTAGATGACTCGCACACTCATCTCAATTTACTTTAAAAATCGATTTTCAATGAAAATGTAAACTCTAATCTAAAAATTTTAAAATACTAAAATAATAGAAATATCGGTCTAAAAAAGTATATATTGTAGCTCTTCAAAAATCACTCAAGATACTAGATAAAATGTCTTTTCTCATACAAAAAATAGATTGTTTTTGTGATTTTATGTACTTCTAAAAGGACAAACAAAACCTTTGACCCTTTAAACGGCAATAGTAGAAACCTGGCCCAAAGTACATATGCCCCAAGCATATACATTGGGGTGGTAGAATTACTTGTGAACGCAAACCTTTTACAAAGCCAAAAGTATGTATTAGGCTTAAAATTTAATACGAGAACTATATTATAAATATTAAAATTTGTAGGAGAATATATTGGTAGAAGATAATTTTACTCTATATGTATCTTCTCTATTTTTTTCTGAAAACTATGTTCAGATCAAATCAATGGTTTTAGAAATTTAAACCAAGATAAATTGTACTCTTGTATTACAAGGATGTAGGTGTAAGTCTTCCCGCTATATCATTGTTCAAAAAGGGTTGGGTTCGATATCGCGCTTTTTATAATCCTGTTTTTTTTTTTTTAAATCGCGCTTTTTATAATCCTGTTTTTTAAAATCCCGCTTTTTACTATCCCGTCTCTTATAATCCCGTTTTTTTATTATTATATATTAAACAAAAAAATAAAAGTTGTGATTTCTTAAATACATTTTATTTAAACGTATAACAAATACAATAGTATAAAAATAAAGTATCTTATGCAGAATATGTAAAAACAAAAAAATATGAAAGTTCTAATAATTAGTTAAACTGAATATTGTGTGCGATACGATGCAAAAAACCTGTTTTGCTCATTTTCTATCTATTTGTCATAATTATTTGTATAGCTCTTGATTTTTAACACATTAGTTTTTTTAAATAACATCGCTTTCTTTATCTTCTCAACTTCAGTTTGGACCACAATTGTGTCTTTTCTCAAATTCGCAATGAGTTTGTATAAGCCAGTCAATTTTTTTCTACCAACTACAAATTTTAGTCTGCGATGCAACGCTTCCGCATTATTTTGTGCTCAATGGAATTGTTTTTCCACAGTGTCATACACAGACCAAAAGCTGACGGGATATGACGGGATTTTAAAAAGCGGGATCGTAATAGATCCGGATTTTGAACAAGCGAGCGGGATTTTAGAAACGGGATTTTAAAACTTTTTTTTCGGGATTTTTGAAAAACAGGGATTCCGATACGCTCCCGTTCAAAAATGTAGATACACATTGCTTACTTGTTTTTGTATAATTTTCTGCAAATGCCTGTCGTGTTCACCAACGGTATCAGCAAACTTAGCTGTTCCCTCTCTCATAAGTACTTCACGTTGTGCCCAGGCATTATTGTCTTCGGAGAAAATTCTAGCAAGCTCACTAAAAATTTCCATCTGAAAGAAAACAAAATGCTCCGTTGAGAAGTCATTTTTTAAAATGATAAATTTATATACCTTTTCTTTGGCAAGTACTGCCCACACTTTTGACAAGCGATATATTGCATTTGACTGAAGTCCTGAAATAATCGCTTTAAGAGAAGAAAAGTTTTTTAAGAGTCGCAACTCTTGCGCAATATCAATCCAAGTCGATATATATAACGCTCGTTCCTAAGATATAAAAGAATAATTGAAGAGGTATTGTTTTTGCACAGTTATAATATAATATATATTTACCTGAGGCTTAAGTCTTTGTTCGATTATTATACTGGATATTACTCTAAATGAAACCGCATTAAATTGTGTCACTGTACCAACAACAGTCTCAGCACCATTTTTATCACGCCGAGCCCATGTTGCTCCCAAGCATTGGTGAGGAATCAGTCGTTTGAATAGTTCCGAATCCATTCTCGTGAGTTGTTCAGCAAAATGCTTAACATCAACATGAGGGAAACGATACGCTTGCAATAAATGTGTTGGTCCTCGAAATGCAGGAGCTAAACAAAGACCAGAAAATTGTTCCGCAAAGCTGTTATATTCATGGTGACTAGCCCAAGGTGAGTTTTCTTCCGAAAACACCATTTGGGCTTGAACACGCAATACTCGTTCTAAGCGATGCAAAACTTTTAAGTGTAGGTCTGATCTTGGCAGACGCCTTGAGGCAAAATTTAATATATGCCTCAAATTAACTTCATTCCAATCCTCGGGAAAACCATCTAGCCAAACGTGTAATGCTGAAACAAGAGTTCTTTTGTGCTGTTCATATACAGAAACATCAAGTTCTTTGTTGTTAGTTCCTCCAACTTGAATTTCATGATTTGACATTCCATGGAGAGTATCATATCGTTTGACTAGAAGGTCAAAAACTTCTTTTGGTGTTGAAAAGGTTCTGTAAGTTGAAAGGAATACGTTTATGAACGTACTCTCAAGTTCACCGTCATCTGTGGCAAGGGCTTCAACTAATCTAGCTAAAGATGCAGCTTTAACAAAACGAACTCTAACTGTTTCCCATTCTAAGTGAGAAATTTCATCATCCGAGTCCTACGGATATCAAAATATATTAAATTATAATAAGTTTTATAGTATTTTAAATTTAAACATGTACTTACACTACCGGTACGTGGTGTCGGCCGATGGTATCGTACTTTTTTAAGGTAAACAGTGAAAACTGCATCTTTTTCACGTTCCTCGCCCCAAAGTCGCCACGTGGGCTGCTAAAAGAAATTAACGTATTAAATAAATTGTTGAAAATTAAGATGTATTCCTTAATAAAAGGCTTAAAATACAAAATTGCAAATATGGTAAAAGAAAAGGGAGCTCAATAGATATAAATGTAGCGAAATCACCACTTATTTCTTCTTTAATTTTGTTCCAGAAGTTAGCAAAGTAGAGACAAGATTTTTGATAACAATATATCTTATATAAGGCGCTTATTAGATGTAACACAAAAATAACAATTAGAAAGAAAAGCAATGGCCGGTGCTAAACTTTCTGACATAAAAACCGAATTTTCCTGATTATATTTATTGTACTTTTCATCGAGCCTCGACGAAGGACTATTTCTTACAAATCATTATCATTGCGGACTTATAGTTAAAAAAGTATCTTTGGAAATACCTATAAATATGGACGAAGTTATATAAGAATTTCGTCAGAAGTGCAGGACATAAACCGTGTTATTAATTAAAAAAAACTGATATTTGAAGTCTTATTTTCAGGTTAACTTATTCATTGATTAAGAATTTTGCACAATCAAAATAAAAGCAATTGTTTACTTGTTCAATTGAATTTAAAAAAAACTTTAATTCATGGATTAGTTTACTTAAAAATAGAAATTAAAATCACAATTTTTTTAATTATTAAAGCAATCATGGTATATTTTTATTTACAATCAAAACTTCTGAAAAACTTACATACATACATATGTATATTACTTCAGCCACATATTAACAAAAATCTTAAACTCAATTGCATTATTTTTTGCAGCCATTCATAACATCACAATTAAAAATTGATTGACAAAAATAGTTACCTTTATATACCACTTCACATTCGAATTATTTATTTCTTCAATAACACGAGATTTACTTCTAAGGGTACCGCCTATACAATCAGTCAAATATGTAAGACCACCCGTTATATCCGTTTTTAAAATATTTTCAGTTTGGTTGCTATTGTTCAATGGTTTTTGATTTTGTTGAATTTGCTGAGAACATTTTTGAGCTATAAGCTTCGTTTTTACAGTCAAACTCTGAAACCTGTCATTAGTACCACAAATCATTTGGAGCTGGTGAATATTTTGAATGGAAAATTATATATTTAAATAATCAGAATGACAATTCCAAAATTAATTTTTTATTTAGAAGGATGACAATACATTGATTTTATACGAAGCTTTGCAAAGTGCTATAATTTTAACTAGTCATTTTTGGTTTATTGCAAATATTTAGGTACCTAGTTTCATTTTTAAAGAAATAATTCATAAGAGAAAGTACCAATTTATTACAACATTATCTTCTGCAATGATCGGAAAACTTTCATTTATTATATTCCCAAATACGATTGAAGTTCATGGGCAATTCAAAACTCAATGAATAATAATTCTTACAACGGGTAATATGTTTCAACATAAGTGTCTTCGAGATCAACGAACATCTACCGACCTTGATCATGAGTTAATAAAAAAAGCTTTATTATTAAGCAGTCATTGACAACTTCGTTGTGTTCAAAGTAATTACTCACAAGTAGGCCGACACTTAGATACAATTGGACACAATTATGAAATGAGTAATATAATAGTATTCATGACTAACCAAAAAATCGTTTTTCCTATTGTTGTTAGTATTGTCTATGACAAAAAAAATATTTATGTCAACGACCCCTCTTCAGATCATAATGTATATGAACCTATTATTCTTAAATGTTTGATTTCTGATACCTGCATATCTGGCTTCAAAATAAATCTCTTCGTATTCTTTTTTGACTTTTTTTACAAAAAAAAAAAAACAGCATTATAGCATGAAATATTTTTTTAAATGCCGTAGAAAAATGTTTGGTTTGGTTAAGCTTGAATCCATTTTAATGTTTGATATTTAGGTCAAATTTATGAGCGAAACACTTCTAGTTAAAATCTGCCTAGTTTTGTCAGAGTTTTCAAAATGATGTCAGCAAAATATTTACATACACGATGTCAGTAATTATCTACTGACTGTAGGTATATAAACAACTGAGGAAATACTACTACGACCGTTTGATTCCATAATAGTACTTTAGCAAAAAAATGTGTGCACCATGGGAAATAATAAAAATATTTTAGACCGCAGCAATTACTATGAAATGCTACTGAAATGCACAAACCTGTTCGTTAAAATTCATGTTGTTTGTACTTAATAAGTACAACGTTATTTAGTTTTTTGAATATTTTACATAATATAAATTTCGTATTTAGTTAAACACATATGTAGATATTTCCAAGTGATCAATTCGACGCGTCAATAACTTCCCTATGGTTTATTTCAATGGAGCCAAATCGACAAAATTAAAATATGGTAAATGTATCATTTTGGAAATCATACTTGGCTCTCCATATTCTATGAGCCCTTACCAGTGTTGTTATATAAAAAAACGAATTTGGCCAAAAATGTGGTTACGACGTTAACGCAGAAAAGGGACGATGTGTCATTAATATACTCAAAATAATAAATAAACTTCAGATAAAACTTCCATTATTGCAATGTCGCAAATCTTTAAAAAAAAAAAAAAACAAGATATTTTTCCCTCAACTTCCACCATTTCACCCTATTTTCCGTTTCCAGTCGAAAAATGTTGATCTAAAATCTTTGAACATTTATTGACATAATATGTCCGATACTCTGAATTAAGTGTCCAAAAAAAGGGAAAAAGAAGGAGAAAAACATCATAACAACAATGAACTTCAAAACTATCATAAGTAAAAGAGTTTATCGTATATTAATTCAGCAGAGAAAACAATTGTTTTAATTCGTCGATAAGTAGTAAAGTTTGTATTTTATAGTTATGTATATATATTTTTTTATTGTTGATTTTATTAGTCCTGACGTTTCAAATATGTTTATGTCTATAAAAATTTCTTAAACCTACCTAAAAAAAGAAGTAAATTTTGTATGTTAAAATGGGCTGATTAACATTTTTAACCAAATCACTAAACTGCTATTAACACTCAACCAACTGAATATACCAGACAAAAAACACAAAAAATTTGTTTATCCATCACAGATCCCCAGACTGGTATAATGAATCACATACAGATTACAGAACAAAACAAATCTTTATGAAATGCAATTGTCGGAAGGTGGGTGTACACACCTATGTATATATGGTAAATAGCACATCTAGACAAATATAACATTTAAAAGCTAATGTATTGCCAATCCCATAAAAAGAAACAGAAGACCGCAATCAATATGCAAATAAAATTTTGATTAAATTATGTTTTGTTTTGTCATTTTTTATTTACCACCATTCACTTTTAAAGAGTATCCTTTCAAAATTAATCTTTACATTAATTTAAGATAATGCAGTAAGGTTGAAAAATCGATAAAACAGAAGGAAAACAAAACAATTTCAGAGAATAAAAATTCTTCAAATAATTATTGTAAAACGCTGCCAAGATATTTCTGTATTGTCACTGTAACTATTTAATTTTTTTTTTTTTTGAACAAAACTAAATGTAGCACTTTACTTCACAAAAATAACGAATAAAACAATACAAAAATTATTTAAAAAAGTAACAACAGAACAGCAATCCATTCGCCTTTCCGAAACACGCTCTAAGCAATCCGAGAATATAATATGCGCTTAAAATTGTATGAGAACAAGAATCCCCAAGTGTGGTGAATGGTGAGTGTACTGAAAAATTCACAGACTTGCGCGATTATAAGAAAAACAAACTTAATGATTGCAAGTAAGTAGTGACGTGTTCTACGAGAAAACGTTTAATATGCATTGTAAATGCAAATTATATTCGCAACGTGGTACGTGGTTAAAAATCTCTAATGGTTGGTATAACCAAGCTATTATTGTAGAGCAACTTAAAATAATAGGAGACAAAGTGTTTCATTTTTTATTTTATGTTTAGTTGAAAAAATATACATACATATGTAGGTATGTAGACTTATGTACATAACTATAGAAAATTTCTTAAAATACTTTCATACTGACAACTTTTTATTAAATTATATTCTTAAGTGATGCATTGAATATTTTTCAAAGATCGACAGATGAGTTATTGCAAACATTAAAAATTAGTTTTTGTGTTTGAATACTTTGTTTTTACTGAGTTTAGATACATCAGCAACTCAAAAAAATTGGTACTTAAGATTATCTGGGGCTTAACTTCCGTTGAACAGCTTCAATGTTTGCCTTATAAGTTGTTTGATTTATATTTATTAGCCTCTAGTGGTTCTTTTTTTTAAGACAATGTTGTGACATTTTGGATTTGGTTACCCCCTTCTTCAAAAACAGTTGATAAAGTTTTTAAGTACGACAACGAAGTTAAATTTGTTTTTTTTTATATATGCAATTTGTTAGTGCCTTGAAAATAACGTTTCAAATAATGTTTGATGTTGAATATTGTAGTATTTTGTTCTTTACTTATTAATTTTGAGATACTTTGTATAGTTATACATACATATCACAAATTTCAATAACTAAGAACACTGTAGAAATTTTCCATAAAAGAAAAAAAAGAGCAAAAGGTTAATATAGTTTTAACGTAACGTAACAGAAAACAGGCTCAAACTCTATTTAAGGTTAGAAACATGCAAGAAGTTAAGTAGAATAATTTTCCAAATTCAATTCAAAAGCAATAAAATAAGGAAAATGCATATACGCCCGGGTGTACGATGTTGACCAATTATGTTTTAGTACAATGTACAAAGATGTGCATATGTAAATTTAAAATGGATTACTTCAAGTTTTAGATTCACCAAACGAAACTATGTACCTACACTGGGCTTCATTTTCGCCACTTTCTATTTCAACCTTTTATTGTAAAAACCTAGGATCCTAAAAATCTTTGTTCAAAACCTTTCAAGTATAAAAAGTTCGGCATATGTTTCGGAATTGAACATTTTCCGTTGAGTTGAATTTGTTTTGAGAGAATTGCATTTTCGACAATTTTTCACGCCTGAGAAAAAAATATTTCTTGTATAAAAACTTCACTTTATATGAATGTATAAACTAGGCTTTATAATTTAATATGAGTTGGAAGTAAACAGAGATATATCTCACCAAACTTTCAGCTGCATTTTCATTCATTATCAATCCACCGCACGGCCATACAATTATTCACTTCATCACATTTTGTTAAACATAAAGTCAAATTTGCTCGATCACATTGATTTTCGTTATTTTTGATTACCATTGTTGAAATAGGTAACACAACACTTTAAAAAATTGTATGTAAATCAAAAAAATATATAAACTAAGTACCTTTGCATACAAGTTTTCAGCTAGATACACTGCAAATGTTAGTATAGATTTATGTATATATTTTAAACTTTTATGTAGGTACCTATCTAGGTTATAAAAGCCTACGTACCCATCATACAATTTTAGGTAGGTATCACAGATTTAATTAAAACTTTCTGAAAACACATTTATCTTTGATAAATTATTTATTTGATTTATATAAATCAACTAAGGACAAACCGACTATTAAAACAAATTAATTTAAAAAATATTCTAAAATAATTTGGTTTTTCATTTTCTGTTTGTAAGCACTTTTGATTTTAAAGCGGAAATGATTAATTGACCAATATTTCTAATTGTCTTCTCCTGCTGTTAGGGAGCTTTGTTTAAAATCTGTATCTACCGTGTCCTACTCGTAATCGAAATCCTTGATCGCGAAAGAAAGTACCTATTCACTCAATAAGACAATTTTTTTTTATTTTCAAAGAGAAATTTACTTATTTTATTTATTTATAATTTTTATATCCGAGCCCCTCTTCCCACCGCATACATAATTATTTTTTGTTTGAGTAAACAAAATGCATTAGTTTAAGAGAACTGCGTTAAAGAGTCAAATCATAATTCTTAAATCTCATGATCACAAACACCAGCGCAGTGCATTGAAGACACTCACTAACATGTAAACTGTTTAGAAACGCTTATAGCTCTCGTTGACAACAACAACGTTAATACAGGTAATAATTCTTTCTCAGCTAAATTTTTGCCAGCACGATCGCTTTTCACTTTTTGTTCCGTAGTAACAATGCACTAAAAATTTCGATCACATTCAACTCATTTCGAGTTTGTTTTATTTGGTTGAAGTGGAGCTTAGTATAATTGTTATTTTATCGAAATTATTAACCAAATCGTATAAAGATTAAAATAAAAAGAAATATTTCCGTGTACTACGACCGTTGAGATCACCCCCATCAACCAACATCACTTGGAAACACGGACAGAGCAACTATTTGTTAAATCTCTTCATCAAATGAGTTAAGGAATTGTATGTAGTAGTTGTAGATTGTAGTCTTTTAGGAGGTTTGACGTTTGAGGTTGGAGCTGGGATTCAGTGAGATGTATGTATGTTTAAAGCAGTGTTGGGAAAAGGCTTACTATTGTACTGAATTCAGTGGAATTTGATTTAATCTGTACGAAAGTATCAGAAATAGTAGTGGAATAGTATGCAGGGGAACTTTTTTTTGTGCACTTTTGAAAACTCTTTTTTCCCAGCATTTATTTTATTTATTTATTACTGTATGCAAACCCCCGTGTAGACATACTTTGAATTAAAAATTATTTCTATATACATAATATTTTTGTTATTTAATTTTTGTTACATAAATTAAAAAAGATGTGAAATACATAAAATCGTTCTTGTATACATAAATGTTTTTCATATTTTCAAAGAGATTCTTTTATTTTTAAAAGGATTATATTTTTTATGCGAAGGGATTCGTTAACAATCTTATATATTTTTCTCGTTGTCAATACAACTTTGAATTGTTTGAAAAAAAAAATTAATTTATGGCTTTAGTTAATTTTCTCATATCTTCACTAAAAATACATATCTATTACCCCAATATCAATACCTTCCCCACTTTAGCTGGGCTCCATTTGCTTTTAAATAGCTACTGAACTTTATATCTGAACCTCAATTCGATGATAGTTTAGGATCTTTATTCTTGTTTAATTTTTCTCATAAAGCAAATACCAGAAACTTTTCAGATAAAAGAATCATTTAATGAAAAGCCAATTAATCTAATTAATTAAATATATTTAAATAAAACAATTTTTTTATTCTCATAAATGTTTTATTGCACAAACGTTCTCGAGAATATAACTAAAATAAAACATAAATTGTATGAGAATAAGAAGTTGTTTTATTAATATTCGTGTTTCTTGGGAAAGCTGTCCATAGTCATTGTATAAGAAATCTATAGTACTCTCATCAGCACGTTCCACAAAGCTTTGTTGTGTGGTCGTTTGAGGGCGCACTTGTTTATACACAGAAACAGCAACCAAAAAATTAGTTGGTTGTGTGATCGCTTGGGGGACGACGTGTGGAAATTTATATACAATGGCCACGTTCACAAAGTTATCTAAAGTAATCCAGATTGGTTTGTGTTGTTGTAATCTCTTGAGAAAAAACAGCTGATTATAAAACATCTGTTCTCAAAATAAAAATCTCAACCGTTCTAAAAAATTCTCGTATATTCAGCTATCTGAAGAGAAATGTCAAAAACAGCTGACTTGAATTCAAATCAAACAGCTAAATTAACCTATCCGGTTTTAGTCGTTCACAAACAAATACGGATACTCGAGTATCTGAGATAGCATATCTCAGCGCAATGTGAACGCGGCCAATGGTGAGATGTCTAGTCGAAGTTCTTAATTGTGAAAACTCGCAAACAGACCTTTAATGTCATGGGTTTTCGAATTTCAAATTTGTGAATTGTTTTGGTAATTCGGCGTGTTATTTTTATTTCCCGCCATTCCATTTCAGTTATTTGTACTTAAAAATATTACGCTATATCATTTTTACAATTAAATTGAAATGCCTATAATTTCAACATTACCCGACTTAGCCGAATTCTTACAAGATGAATCTCATTACTTAAGTCTTTTGGAAAGCCAAGAAACCTGGCGCAAGATACCCTTTCTCAACTACACTCCTTTACATGAATTAAAAGACAATACCCTTGTCCGGTTTCGAGGCATGATACAGGATATGCTTGATCCCGAAATTTATTTGGAGAACTATCAAGTTATTTTAGTGGATAATGGCAAGAGTAGGCTTCAAAACGGCAAGTATCGGGATTGTTTAGATCTGCAATCCAATGAAAAGCCAGACTTCGAGAGCAGGAACAACGTGCAGGCGGAAAGAAGAACAATGTTTGTTGTGTCTTTGCCTGGAATCAATCAATGGGCATCTACTTTTGAAGAATGTAATTGCAGCAAAGGAGATTTCTCAAGTAATACTGAAATAATGTCTTCTTCCCGACGAGTTGTTGCAAAACGTCCAATCCCTGAAGATCTAGATGCAGAAATGATTGATTTAGATGAAAGTTCTGGTGGTACTAGCAACAGAAGCAAACGGCAGTTTACGGACGATAAGAGTTCATCACCCCCGAATGATATTCGTTCAACAGCATTGTCCGCTGAATATCACCTTAACTCTCCCATTCCCGACAGGCCTAGCAAAGCGTGCTTGATCAAAATTTATAATGACTTTGACAGTCATGTTCTTAACTCAATCATCGATGTAGTCGGCTTTTTATCTGTGGATCCAGCATTGGATGCATCTACTGACTCCACAGATGATGATTTTGTAAGCTGTGGTGAGAGACAGGCTCAGAACCCTCCGCCATCACTTATACCACGACTTCATGCAGTGGCAGTACGTAAGTTGGAACACAATAATCCTCTACTTGATTCATCCATTTGCGAATCGATATTTTCAAATTTTGGTTTTGAGTCAGTTTACAAAGATCTAAAAATCCTTCTGACACAATGTTTGTTAGGTGATGATCTGGCAGCTGAATACCTGCTTACGCATCTTATATCAACTGTGTAAGTAACGAATGCATAATTGCACATTATTTAACTGAAGTGTCGTATTTTCTTTTTACAGATACATCCGTTCTGATATGCAAAGTCTGGGGAAATTTGCCCTGAATATATGTAATATACCCGAACAACTACTTCCCAGCTATACAAAAGTTTTATACGAAATTTTGGAGCTATTCATGCCCGCCAGTCATTACTTGCCAATGACTCTAGAGAACATGAATACAATGCAGTTTTTTCCCAAGTGAGATCTTATAACTACATATGTACTCAATTAGAGTTATTGTTTATGTTTCTTTTTCATTATAGTGGGGCGGCTTAGTCCCCTTGGGTGGGTAATACAAATTTGTAATAGAAAAATCTACATAGTATTATTAAATAACGGCACCTATACCTTTTCTTAATACCAGAAATCTAGTCCAGTCAAGCATATTTTTCATCGTTAAAGATCAGAAGCTCTTATTTAACCAAGTATCCTCATAAATTATTAAACTGGTCATATAAGGTGTTTCTTTCTTATGCATTTCTAGGTTTATAAAACATTTGCCAAATACAGGTTTCTTTTTTGCAATAAAATGAACAAAATAAAATGTTTTCCATGTATTACGGGTTTATTAATAAGATCAAACATTCCCAATAATTATTGCACACTACGTCCTTCAAAAATCAGTTTTAAGTTTAAGTCATACATGCATACGAGTACA
The DNA here is from genome assembly GCA_958431115.1 of Syrphus vitripennis. Lineage (NCBI taxonomy): Eukaryota > Metazoa > Arthropoda > Insecta > Diptera > Syrphidae > Syrphus > Syrphus vitripennis. The sequence continues at coordinate 339,364 of OY288109.1, read as the reverse complement.
TAGTAATAAAAATTTACTATTTTTATCCGCTTATATTTATGGATAAAAATTATCCTAGATTTATGAATTTAAAAAATGTAAAATTGCAATTGGTAGTTTAAATGCTTTTAAAGGCTTATCCAAACGAATACGAAACCGATGCAAAAAAGTCGTAACGTGCTACCGAACATTAAAGTTATGTACTTAACAGTAAAATAGTTCATAAATAGGATGTTTTTTGAAAAATACAGCTGAAAATATGTAAATATTTTTTGATTTCTAGAAAAGATTACAACACTAATAAACTCACATCGGGTGTTCTTCAGCTGGCACCACATACACATTTAGTGTTGGACGAAACTCGATTACAACCAGGAAAGCTAGAAAATAACGGGGTTCGAGGCGTACAGAGCTTGGCACATTTTATCAAAACTCAGCAACTTAAATGTGATTTCCAATATTACGATATAGATTTTAACACTGACATCCCAGTCCTGGTACTGAGCGAGGGAAAGAGCATGCTCCCAGTAAGGAACTCTTAGTCCAAATTCTCTTTATGATATTTAAAACCAAGTTTTTTTTACAGAACGACTTCCAAGTTCCCCTGAGAGTTGATAAAGATAGCATTGCTTTTATTGATGAAACTTTAAAAGCAGCAAAACACTATGCTCAGCCCAAGTTGGATGCCATTAGGTGTTACCTTACTGCTGCCAAATTATCTAAGTTCGACATGAATCCAGCAGACAGTGAAATGATACAAACTGATTTTGTGGAAATGCGTAAAGCCAATGCCAAAGTTGGCGCTGATGAACTACACAGACTTCTAGTACTATCAAGGTTATTGGCGATAGCTAATGGTAAATCAAAACTAGACATTGACAGCTGGGAAAAGGCCAAACAGATGGAAGAAATACGACTTCTTCGCATAGAAAACATTCCCAAGTCAAAAAGAAATTAGTAGTTTGTTTTGTTGTTTTCTTCATACAAAGCTTCGTATATTATTATCTTAAACAAAATAAATTATTCAATCAATTAACGGAAAAAATACATTCAAACAAAAAATGAAAAAAAAAAGAAAAGTTATCATTCACTCCGCAGAAACTTCGCCGCCAAACTTACTCGTATTCCAAAATATTTTTGTGATAAAACAAAAGATAGCTGAAAACACATTAAATTAAAATACATTTTTTTTAAATGTCAATCCTATGCCTACCCTTCGCTATCAAGTACTTGATTCAACGTTGCAGTTGTAATGGTGTGGTCATCGCACTTGACCCAGGTGTCCTTGTGATGCCGTACATAAACAATGTAGTGCCCGGTATCAATGGTGCCCAAGTGGTTAACAACCGCATAAAGGGAGTATCGGTAGTCCCCGTAGGGATTGTTCCTTTCTGACATGAACGGCTTCATATCGAATTCAGCTGGAAATGATATGAACGTCGAGATTTTCTTATCGATAACGCTCGAGTGCTCGAATCTTTTGAGATGAAAACTTGCCACACTGGGAAGCGTTCGAAGGGACAATTGTTTCGTTGACTCTTGGTAACTTTTGCAAATGGAACATTTTATTTTAGCAGTGGAGCCCAGGTGTTCGGCTCTAGTATAACGCTCTAGGCAGTCGATCAGACTCTTGGGAGATGTGCCGCCCTCAACTTCACCCAAATCTAGAGATATGTCCCAGAAAGGATCAATTGTGGTAGACACATTTTTGCATGCCTGACAGACGACGTCGCTCTGTAACATTCCGGTAAATATCTGATCGATGATGCACTTACATTGAGTGGGTCCTGTTTCGTTGCTATTGAATGCCGGTACTTTACTTTTGTCGTCATTTTTTGAGCTAATGCAGTGCAGATGTAGGATTTCTAGTGTTGCGATAAAGAACTCATGGGCATCTTGTTGTTCATAACCAGCCAAGTGTTTTGCGTGATTCCATATGAGGTGTAAAAAACGATGCAGAGACAATGGTCCACGTGAACCAGAATAGAACTCCTGTTGTAAAAAATTAGGGGACAAAGTTGCTGGTATAAATCAAGAGGCTTCTTGGTTGACAAAAAAAAATATTAACTGCATAAGCCTTACCTGGAACAAGCGTGAAACTTCGCAAACTAGACACTTCAAAGAGGATTTTAAGTTGCACTCATGGCGTTCAGACAGGAAGTAATCGCTCAATAGAGGTGTGTGAATAAGTGCCTGCATTAAACACATAATTATTGTTTAACAATTATTTAATAAAAAAAAATATGGATACCTACCTGTACTATGCAATTCATAAAGCAAGTAGATCCCAGATTCATGAGACCCCTTAAACCAATAGTTTGATTGGCCTTTATCATCCTTCTTCTTGGATTGCTTAGCAAAAGGCTTATTTCTGTTGCAGTTGGCCTCCAGCAGCGGTAAGTAAGACTCTTCTGAAGATCTTTGGCCTCGAGTCGCCGATTTTTGTCTTGGATATCTTGGAACCTTTGATCATAGATGTAGTCTTTGCAGGAGTTACAATATACAGCACCATGCGACAGTTCCAAGGCAAGGGGATGCTTGGAAAACTTTAAATGGTCAATAATGTGGGAGCCTTTGCAGCCGAAAAAAATGCAGTGAAGGCAGGCAAAGATTTGTAAGCCAAAGCTGCCGCATTCAAAGCAAGAACATGATAAAGCCTTCAATTGCAAAATATTTTTATGTTTGAATATGTTTCTAAATTGCGAATGTAATGTATACCTTTTTATTTCTTGCGTCTTTGGAGATGCATGATGAGAAGAACGCATCAACAACGCTTATTGTGTCCAATCCACAATCTTTTATATAAGTCTGAAAGTGTCGACATCCTGTTTCAGCCATTATTCTTGGATCTATACAATTATTTATATATCTATCTGAAGGGATAATAATATAACGTTAGAATTTATTTTCAGGATAAAACATAAAGTTTAAAAAAAATTGATCACATATCAGTTTGTGTCTTTGTGACAGCCAAAAATATTGTGACCATAAAAAGTGTGTTTGCTTACAAAATCAAAACTTACTAGGTTTGTTTGCGAGACACGATGAAAATAAAACTAGAAACTTATGAGGTAGGAATAGGGGATTCATATACTCCGACAAGTTCTACAAATTGATGTTTACATGGCTATGGCTACACACTTTGCGTAAAGTTTCTGTAGGGGTCAGATGGAGCTTTGTATATGAAAACTATAGTACTATCATGGTGGAAGTCGAATGGGGCGACATCTAATTTACCTATGCAACCCTTACTCTTTTTTTTGCGGAGAGCTTATGGAGCTTTTAAATGTTATTTATTGATATTTTTTGGATGCAATAATCCAAAAAATAGTCTACTCTTGCCCCTACCACCAATTTTCGACGCTTAAAGACTCCCCAAATCGAATTTTACACCTCACATTTTGCAGCGCCACCACCAGGACTTCTGCAACCCTAAAAAAAACTCGCCATGATAGTACTATAGTTTTCATATACAAAGGATAGAGACGGAAAATGAAAAAAGAAACCATGTTGAATCACAATCACAGGTTATAATAACACCTGTGGTTAAAAAATCACGACTTAATACTACGTTCTCATAAGAGCCTAAATTACGAAAAGCGTTTACATTACAAATGAAGTAATTTTATTTGACAGCTGATTGTTGTTTTCTCTTTCTGTCTCATAGAGAATTTCGAATTTATGAGGCTGATTCACAATCGAATCTAAATTTATGTTTAGCTGAATGCATTCTCCAAATTTGGTTGAAAATGTGAATTTGTGGGGGGTGAGGTAATTTGGGAGTTAATTTAAAAATTTTGATCGAAATTAGATCATTTTTCCTAATAAAAACAGGCAATAACATGTGAATAAAGGCTTACCCAAACCAGTTCGAAATCGATACGAAATAGTCGTGACGAAAAAAAAAATAGCAGCAACGTGATGTTACATAGCAACATGGTGTTATCACTGTTTTGTCGTCGTATCCGAATGTTTCGCATCGGTTTGGGTAAGCCTCAGATCCCAGTTTGTTTGTACCCTTATATTCGAAATCAATAATTTTCATTTATAATTTGCCCATGTAAAACCTAAATAATACCTTAAAATTCGTCTCCTTTGACGTTTTGGGCCGTTGTTCCCGTCTTCGAAGTTCTGGAGCGACAGCGACCCTTTCGTCTTCATTTTAAATTCAAATTTAAAAGAAGGAAAAATTATTTTTCCGACAAGTGGCTTGTGTTCTAATGAATTTCAATTGTTCTCGCCTTATATAATTTTTAATAAAACATGAATTCCTTAGATAACACTCCTTTGCGCTACAAGAACCGTTCGTCCATGCAAAATTTTTTTACCAAAAATTTAAGCAAAAGCAACAATGGCCAAAATACACATCTGATGTCCCTTCCCCATGGCCACCACCACTCGAGAAGGTTCAGAGAAACAAATAATAGTTATGATGTGTTTCCTGTTGTAAAAACCCCGCCAGCCAAACGCTTCTCAAAGATTGTGAATCCATTTGAAGCTGCTCTTAGCGAACGCTTACATTTGCCCATTATCGGAAGGTATTTATTCATCGGTTCTATTGGTACCCAATAAAAATCAAATCTATTTTTAGTCCAACATTATTCCAGCGTCCCCCAACGCCACAACATTCATCAACTCAATTTGCTTGGACTATCGACGATGTATCTTCTTTGCAACCTGCTAATGTGGAGCCTCATGAAACACAGTTCCACGACTCACCCGACCCAGATTTCGAAGCCAAAGCTCAGTCGGCCATTAGTTCATTCTTCAAAGAACAACAAATAGTTCCTAGTCCAATTGACTGCCCATTGCGTAACCAACGCATTGTTCTCTCCGAAGCAACTGGGAACACTCCTATTTCAAAGCCAGGTCGCCGAATACGGGATAATGTTGCACAAACAGTCCTTTCCCTTCCACCAATACTGCCCAAGGAATTAGAGGCTGCATTGGCTCCATACTTCATATTCACAGAGTGCCAGCAGAGCACAAGCAACCTGGCTGATACTTCTATTAGTGCCATTGAATACGATCTCCGGGATGCATCACTTAGGCGCAAGTTATTTGACCACCAAGGTGTATCGTGCATGGAAGATGAAACCTTCGCGGGAATAGAAACTTGCCAGCTTACCTCAGGCAGTCCTCCACCACAGTCCCCAGAAGTACTCAAATCCAAATTTGATGACGCCTTCTTCAAATCAAGGTTATCCGACCCCATGGACAAGAGTTCTTTTGGGTCTCTTTCACCAATTGCCCAAAGCTCTTCGCCACCAGAACTAAAACGAAGGTCCCGAATAAGTTTTCCCAAGAACGAGGGGTCCTCGGCAGTACGACCATCTTCTAATTTATACGATAACTATCGATGTCCTAAAGTGGAGGATTTTGCCAGTCCCCTGGCCAAAAAGTCGCCAATTTATCTATTCACCACTCCAGAACGAAACTCGGCATATCAGAGTTCTTCGCCATATCGGGTATTAGAAAAGAGTGATTCTGCTTTCAGCATCAAGATCAGCGGATTGCTGGTCGACACAACAAAAAGATCACGAGCATCTGCCGAACTTGACCTGTTTGCTGACGAAACCCAAGACATTGACGATGACGAAATGCAAGTCAGTCAGTTGTCTGCCATAAGCAATATCTCCTCAGAATCCGACACTCCTCGCAGTAAACGGCGATCGGCAAGCAGGAAAAACCTCTCCCAGTCATTCACAAACCAACACGTCTCCAACAACGGCGTCGATGAGAGTCCAGACTTTATCGAGCAGAATGATTCGTTGGAAGTAAATAAAATATTTGTTCCGACCCATCATAATGTCGAACTCAATACGAAAGATCATTTAGCGCCGTCAGGAAGCTCGGCACTTTATCGCACAGACAGCGGATTCAACGAGATGACCATTAGCAGCAGCAGTAGACAATATGATGCGAAGCCTCATTTTCATCTATCGGGAGAGGAGGAAAAGACTGGCAACGAAACCGGTTGTGATCCCGATGTGAGTATGATATGCTGCTCAACACCATCGAAGCACTCTGCCATTCCTATATGACGATATCAATGCTAGATTATTAATATTAAGAACTAGAATAATAATTAAATTTTTGTACCAATTAGCATAATTATTGTATAAAATAAGTTTTTACTAATTGTACATCATCTTAATTTTTGAAGTGTTAAAATTTTTAATTGCAATATCCATTGAAATTTCAAGAACAAGTGTCATACATTATTTTTTAAGTCGTAACGAAATTTATTTCTATGTATTTTGTTTTGATAGAAGCTAAGAATATAAATTGATATTAAATAGTGAATAATAAAAATACACAACTCATTAATTTTTTTTTAAAGTACTAGAAATTTTTGTCATGAAAACCAATGCAGCAACACAAATGTCCAATTTCTACAATGGGAGATAAACCTAAAGAAAAATTTGTTTAATAACAGACAGACATCTACCTGCTTTTTAAGTCTAAGCAATCTTATGTAGCAACATCTTGCCTAGAATTCTTCCCGATTCCCATCGAACTTTCAGACAGACAAGTATTTGTAAAAGTAAATATTTTGGATGATATACTAAAAATAATAAATTAGGCCTTTCAACGTTACGTTTCATACGTTTGACACGTATGTGGGACATTTTATCTCTTAGAAAGGCCAATGTTAAAGAGAAGAAGGTTGGGGTTACAACTTTGAAGTGCATTATTTTTCTACAGCACTAAATTTTTTCATCATCTTTTGCATAATATGTCCTTCTAAATCGACCAAACCCTTTTTGCTACCCTTGCCTACTTAAGAAGATTGCATGGGATGCATATTAAAGAGTCATTAGATTTCTGACTTGTTCGGGCATCATTGGAGATGCCATAAAATTATCAAAATGTTTCGTATGCATCTACTCAAGTTTGCAGCTTTCTTATGACAGTGGATGTGAAGAAGTACGAATTCAACATTGGAGAAAACTTTTTAAACGCAACGTAGAGGTACATACTTCATTTGATTTGCATCAATCGAATTCTATTTGCAAAAAGTTAAATTTTATTTGTAAAATATGAAATCAATGTGCAAAAGCCTGATGAATTAAATTTCCAAAAAGACTAATTTAATTTAAAAAAGTACCTACATTTAGTACATTAGTGATATTCACCGAGCTCATTTAGAGCTCATAAGTTTATGAGACTCATAACTCGAAAAATTCTACACGCACGTGTAGAGGGGTTTCGCAATCCTATAACTGGAGTTTATACATTTTAAGGACTAAGATTCGCACATCCACCTATAGGTTCTAATTGTTTGGCTCGACCAAGGTATCGTAGATTAGAAGGAGATGTCGATGCCACAAGAAATGGACCCGCTTGCCCCCAACCACATTACCAGAAACAAAATTTGGTGGTTGGAAATAAAGATTGCCTTCTACTTAATATATACATATACACCGCAGATGCCTGATGAAACCACAAGCCTACCCGTTTTCGCCTGGATTCATCCAGGTGCTTTTCGTTTTGGCTCTGCAGCCCAGAGTTCTGTCTTATTTGTTCCTATTCAATATAGACTCGGGTCGTTGGGAATAATTGGTGATGGAAGTAAAGAGATCAATGGAAACCTAGCTATGGTCGATATGGCAGCAGCTTTGAGATGGGTAACAGAGTACATTTTTTGGAGGAGTTCCTAAACAGATCAAACTTATTGGTCAAGGATCGGGCGCAGCAAGCGCCATGTTCTTGTCGATGTCACATCGTAGTGGCTCAATTACAGGCGTTGTGGCAATGTCAGGCTCTGCTCTATTCCAATATGCTACAGATGAGGCAACAGTGCAATCATTACTAGAAATTGCTGAAATGAATAGATGTCCAACAACAAATGAAACCGAAATTGTTTCCTGTCTCAGAAAGGTATTTTCAAAAATAATATTCAATTGCACCTTTATTAAACTGATTATAATTTTTAAATTTATGAAAATCGGTGTTACCATTGAATAAATACAATGGTGTTTCCAAGCAAGAAACAGCCAACGCCTTAAATCTTAATTCTACCAACGATATACGAAAGTCTGCCGAGAATATATTGAATTCTCTAATAGACACGTTACCCAGATTAAAATCACTTCTTCGTGTAGACAAATTAACTGGTGCAATTACAAAACCGATTTTTCCAGGTGCTGAAGCTCTTAATTTAAGTTTAAGTGATGTACTAAAAATGTCTGCACATTTAGAACCTCTTCAAGTGATTGCCAAGGTATGTCATTTTGTTACTGTCGTTTTTAGAAATTTTTTTTTATAGGTCACCGACGCAACAACAACAACCGCAATTTTATCCGCTCATATATGGGCCAAAACAGTATAAGCTTATCTTTACACTTTGAATACGAAAATTCTACGTCAAAAGGTAGCAATTTTCTTTCGTTGCTTTGAAAACTAATGTGCCATCCATTGATCATGGCGATGATGTTGAAGGTAATCCATTACTGAATACACGCCTAACTAAATCTTACGATATTACAATCAACTTCGTGTCAAGAATTCGCAAAAACCATTCGTTCTGTGACAAATATTCTTTACAATGGTCTCAAGAATACGATCCGGTTAGTTGGTGGTGGGGATAAAGGGCTCCTTAATGTCGGTGGTTTACTTGGATAACAATACTTAATCAAACAGCAACTTTAATATGAGTTGTTTTTTTTTTCTGATCATAAATTTAAGTAGTGGTTACTTTTGAGGGCTACGTATAAAACTTAATATCGCGTCGTGATATTTGACTGATCTTTACTTTTTTTTACAAACCTATCAAGTTTATACTGTCGCATCAAGGAAGTTAATAATAGTAATTTCTGAATAAGGGGACAAATGTGAGTAAGTTTAGATTCTAGAGTTACACCAACAACAACTCAAGCTAGAGGCTTCATATTTAAAAAATATGATTCTTTCATCAATTCCTCATCAACATCACAGATCTTAACGGTATTGTCAAGTGAAAAATCTAAACAAGACACCAGACTAGCGTAGACAAGCTACAAGAATCTATCTTTTACCAATTTTGTTTTATCACAATTCCTTCCTAGTAATTAAGAAATCTTCTGATTTACTCAAAAATGAGCTTCTTGTGCGTGCCTGCACGTGGTAGATAATTTTTAGATAATTTAGATTTATTTAAAAATATTTAACGGAAATTACCCAACACATTCTTTTAAACAAAAAAAAAAATAAGCAATCTAAATTAATATAATTTTAAAACAATTATTATATACTTGTGGTTAAAACAATAAATAAAAGAATAGCTGTTAGCAAAGAGTATGGTTTGATTTTTTTATTTTTAGATATAAATTTATATATAAATGTATTTCTTGTACACATTATATATATTAATTTTAAAATAAAATGTATGAACTTATATGTGATTTATATACGTTTTTACCTTAACGAGCGCGGACTTTTGGATTGTGTTTACATCCATAACTTTACTATAATGATGTTCTTATAATAAAGAGAACAGAAAAAAACTAGACAAATATTATTTTTTGTTGATAAATTAATGTTATACAGACATCTGTTCTTTTTCAGAAGAAAGTTATAACATAAATGTGTTATGAGACGCGCACTAGTAAATCACGTTGTTGCATTATTATTTTCGGTGTTGTTCTCATGGAAATTGGCTCCGTTTACAATAAAAGATGTACCCAACCCATAAAGGTGGCCACAGTACTTAGCGTTGTCAATATTATCCTCGAAAAACATCTACGGAAATAGAAAAAGATAAACAAAAAAAAAAATGAACTTTGAAGATTCGATAGTAAAATTTATAACTCTTTTGATGATGATGGTACCTTTTTTAATGCGGTTAGTATTATGGGATTGACAAAATTACAAATGAAAATCAAATATAAAAAAAAAAACAAAATTATTGTGTTCATTTTGTTTAATTTAATAAATTCATTATTAATTCCCAAATTCAAATGAACAAACAACAATAAAATGTAAATATATAATAATAAAAAAAAAAACAACAATAATGCAGATGAATATTTAAAATTTCATCAGTAACAACAAAATAAAACTCAAAAAATTTCAAAATGATAAAGGATAAAAGAAAGAAATAAAAATGGTCAAAGAAATGAGAAAGTTAGTTGAAATAAAAGAATAAACATGATGGCTTTTCATTTTTATGCGTCAATCACAAAAGAATTAAATTCAATTGCATGATCAAGGTATGGTGGGGTGAGTTCAATGTTAAAGTTTTTATCATTTGATGATAGTTTTTGTACCTCTCGCATTTTAAAGAAGGCCATTCCAGTCAAAAGCGCATCAGACCCTGCCTGATGCTGCGGTCCGACGCGACGAAGCTCTAACTGATCGGCAACTTCTTGCAAGCCACCTTTGAGATTCTTGCAAGACTTCATCAGATATTTGATGTCGTAGATGTTTGGGAAATATAGGCGCAGTAGTTCGAAAAATTCGCTCTCATCAGCTGGCAAATTCTGGTCTGTTAATAATTTGAGCAGATATCCAAAATCATAGCCAGAATGGAAACATAGCCATTTGATATTGTCCACCAACACAATACCCGACGACATCAACAATTCGGCAAAGTCTAAAGGATCAATACCATCCTCCTCGTGCTTCTTGAATTGAATACCAGAGTTCTGCAACAAATCGATGGAATCCTGTGCGTACATGTCTTCCCTGTATGAAAGGGTAAATTAATAAAGCATTTCTTTATAATATTATAATAATAAATTAAGGACTTACGAAAGATTAAATTTGAAATTGAACTGCCAAGTCGAGTAGCCTGGTGGAGTTTTACCCTCGTCATCCATAAAAGTCAGACCCAGTTGAATGATACGTAGCAGGTCCACATTGCACCGCAGTAACTGATAATGGTAGTCCGCTGTCGACCTGAACTCCCCTACAGGCCTCGCAACAACACCCGGAAACTCCGTGTCCATGGCCACATAGTGATACTTTTGCACCACCTTCCGTATAGTACGGAATTCATCTTCAAGATTGTGTTTCCAAACATCCCGGATGCCGCATTCTTCGTTGCTGGGTATACTGACCGTGTGCGAGGAATGTCCACCGCCACCACTTATTGCTGAAGGCATTGCCTATAAAATATATCACAAGAACATGTTCTGATTAAGAAGACTTATTGAAATGCATTCGTAATAAAGCTTTCTAAGATTTCGTGCAGGGGCAATGGATATATTTTTTAAAAAAGTGAGTTGTCCTTGTGTTCGGAAAAATATGTAAAGAACATATAATGGTTTATAGCCAATTGGTAAATAATAACACAGAAAAAAAAACCAAAAATTGAATACTATACTTCGATTCTGTACGTGATGCGGTAGGTAGGTGGTGGGTCAAAAAATAAAAAAAAGGTTTGTGTAAAATCGTTTTTTTGAAAAGGAACCTTAGCGGCAGCGAAAGAACAACAACAAAACAAAAGCAATAAAAAATATTTACTTACATCAGTTGTTGAATTAGTGGTTACTTCACTGGCTTCAGCCACGGTGCTGTCAGCCGATGTGTATTCAGAGTTTCTTTCTTTTGTTTGATTAAATTTTCTACAGATTCCTAAAGAGGAATTTAAATCAAATGTTTTTTTCGCTTTATTTATGGGATGCAAGTTTGAATTGATATATTTTTTTTATTAATTATTTAATTTTTCCAAACATCCAGTTTTGGTTATTGAATATAGCAGTTAGTTTTCTATCAATGCATTGGGTCTTTTAGTCCTGTTGTGGCGTTGAAAGACATTACAAAATGCAACATTTTCAAATAATGTTACGAAGAAAAATTCAAGAGATAAAAAGATTTCTTTATTTAAAGCTTACGAAAAAATCAAGAAGGCATTGTTTTATTATCTTTATTTGTGTCTACTTACCCATTTCATAGTTATGTTGAATATTGAAGAAGTTCTTTATCTTCTTTAATATTATTTTAGTTTGCTATTTCTGTTCATACAAACGAAACCTAATTGACAAAAAACAATTCTTGACATAAAGCCACCATAAAATATAAAATAATTTTCCAGAATTTTGTCTTTTTTCTATTTCTTCTCTTTATTACGGTCTTATATTTTTCTATGTTGATTTTTTGATTGGGCGAAGCGAAATTTAATGTCAAAATGAATTCGTCTCATTCAGCCGGGCGGTAGAATCATCCCCTTTCAGCACAAAAGCGAGTATCGTTTTTTGTATTACTTTATTGACTGAACACAATGGTCGCGCGTCTTTAATGCTGGCGTGAGACGCGATGCTTGCAAAATAAATTGAATACTCAATACTCAATAATTCAAGCAGCTGATTGAAATAAGAATAAAATAAAAAAATATGGAGAATTTATGTGGCTTGCTTTGAGCAGAATAGTCAGTTTGTTGACAAAAAATGTTTTTGTTTGTAACTACACGTTCCAATTCTTTGGGACAGATTAAAAAGAAAGATATGCAATATACATATTATGTACATAATAACTTTCTATGGGGTTAGTTTTTCAAATTTTAGTTGTTTTAAAATTAATTATTCAAAATTTTCAAACAGAAAAAAAACGGAAGTTTATATATTGTTATGTCGTTTTCAATTTGCAATCTGGAAGCAGAAAAAAGCATTCTAAACGCGTTCAATTGGGAAAAAGTGACAGTTCTGATTCTAAAAAAGAGAATTTCTCTTCTGGATTTGAAATCAGAAGCAAAAACAAAATCACTCACACATTCAAAGATTTAAATGTCACACTTGATAAATGTCATTTTTTTTTTTAATTTACAAATTGTGCGAACTGTGAAGTGATTGCTAAATACTAATACAGTCACATCACACTTCAAAATTTTCAGAATCGAACCAATTCCGAATTGCCAATTGAAAACGACATTAGTCTACGTTTGTAAATCTTTTGGAAGCAAATTAACACCCACCGTGTAATGTTATAAGCAATTTTAAATTTTAGGACATGTAGTTAGCTCTAAGAATAGATTGTGTGAAAGACACGCAAGATATTTTCTGTCCATTTCTTCTAAAAATATTTTTGTCTTCATAAAAATATTTTTATCAAGGCTATAAGTTCCAGTTCCACTTATGTTTTTTAATCTTTTGCACTTTTCATATTCCGAATTCAGTTAGTTTCTTTAAAATCAAGCTCGGCTTCAAGGTTTTCGTGCGTGATAACAGATAGGTATGCTTGGACCACCAGTAAAACAAATCCAGAACCATCATCATCATCATCCGCTCGACAACCGGGGTCCGGTCCTGGCCTCCTTCAACAAGTCTCTCCACCTATCCCGGTCTTGATCCGACGCCATCCAGTTGCGCACCCGAAGGCTTCGGGCGTCCTGGTCTACGCCATCTCTCCAGCCAGCGCAAGCATGGTCTACTACACTGCCGTCTACCATACCACAAAGGACTTTTCGAGCCGGTTCCTCTTCACAAATCCAGAACCACGGAACCAATATTCTATTACTGACTGGCCTATAATTTTTTTCAAAAATTATTTTTAAAATCAATCTGCAACTAACTGTATTTAAAAAATGTATTGTGCGTGCATTTGCATTTGAACTATTGGTCAGGGACAGGTTATGGTTTGCAAGCAATTCCAAATACATGTCTCTTAGTCCAAAACATGAACAAGCTTACAGCAAAAATTCGAGGCATTAGGTTTTATTTAAAATTTTAAGAAGGTACGGAGGTCTCTTTAGGTCTCGCAGATGTAAGATGTAACTTGTTAACTAGTAGCCAACATAGAGTATTAAATTATTATAGTTTATAGGTACTTTCCTTTAATCAATTCGTTAATGTCAAGTTAGAAAATAATCACAAACGTTCTGCGCAAAATCTTGAATCTCTTGTTTTATTTAAGAGAATCGAACCCTTTGTATATATTTTGCCGCTTCATGAATTTATGTACAAAAATAGAACAGAATAGCGGAAAGAAAGAAAGGTGAAACATTTGTTAAAAATCCATAGATACAAACGGATTTCAGTTGAGCGTAGTGCGAATGGAGTACCCGAAAAACTTTAGCCATTCAACTAATGAAAACTGTATTTTCTAGATTTTATACGTTAAATTCTCCTTTTTCTTTGTGATTTTATAGTATTTTTTATTTGAATAATAGATATGCAATTTCTTGTGATAAAGCAATAATTCCATACAAAGTGATGTTATTGTACATATTTCTTCCTGTTAATATAGGTATATGTTTAAAAATATTTTACTGAAAAGTACAACATAATTTCTTATAGTACAGGCCATGGTCATGGCAAAACAATTATTTTTTTATTGAAAATGTGTAGAATGGTTGAATAGAGAGTTGTGTGAAGAGTGCCAAATATTTTATTTAAAAAAGTGTGCTTTTCTATTATAAATCTTTTAAAATAGGTAAGTAACAAAAATTCAGAGATATTACCTATACTTACCTACTAGTTTTAAATGCGCTTATCTCTGTTACTAATTTTTTCTTTTTATTTTCCTAGTATAGTTTCGAAAAATTCATAAATACGAAAATTGGGTGTAAAGTCAAGAACTAAAAAAGTATTTGATAGTATAATTTAAGTTCAAATATGTATATATTATTTATATACAAAAATGCGTCCTTGTAGGTATATAATCATTTAAATTACTTATATGAAAACAAATTTCTACAAGCAAAATGGGCATAGATCAATTAAGACTGAATAGGTGTTATCCACACTCCAAACTGATTTAAGTATAGGTACCTATAAAGGGATAAATTATTCCTCTAGATAACAACCTTATTAAAAGCGAAAAACGGAGTAGGTATTTCGACACGATGGATGCTTATAAATTTTGCATGTATGCTTTGAAAACTTGAAAAAACAATATCCTTGATTTTCCTTTTAGATGTTTTTAGGTAAATTTAATTTTTTTTTGAATTAATGTACTAACTGGTTTTTTTTTAAAAATTGGAAACACTCTACGCCCACGTTGCGTTGTGAAATCAATCAAATTATTGTCTTTCTTAACACAAAAGCAATGTTAAAAGGTAATTAGATTGGGAGATAATAAAAGCACATACACAAAAGATACTAAAAGTAAGGGGCAAAAAGTAGATGTTAAAGTTATAGAAATAATATAGCCATACATATACCAATGCATACATATACATATACATAAACTCCTTTAAACACAATATCATGTTTCAGATAAGCACTTTTTTTTTATTATTCCTTATGGACCATCGATGACTCATCTTTGGGATGATGGCACCTAATAACATGACAATGTATGTTGTAAGTTTGAATATTGTAGATTAACAATTTATCTACATACACATTTTGCCATAAAAAGAATGATCAAGTTTTTTAATTAAATAAAAAAGAAAAACTTTTCTATCTAATTAAAATCTTTACAAACCTTACTTATTATTTGTACAGTTTAGCCACCTGACTATTAAGACAAAAGATATTGTTAAGAATTAAAACTGAATGTATCTTATTCCGAAATAATTTGGATTCGATTGTTAGCCTTGTTCACAATTTTTTTCACGTGATAAGAGATTATAAAACAAATCAGTGACATTAAAAAAGTATCAGTAGATATATAAGAGGAAGTGACAACAAATCGAATTGTAAACATTGGATAGCTGCCAAAAATATGAAAGGAATAATGATGAATAAAGTGATTGTATTTTTGAATTCGCATAACTATAATTGTATCAGAATTTTGGATTAATTTTTAGTTATTAAAGTATTAATATTGTATTTTGTTAGTACCTAATCTCTTTAATAAACAAAATCTAAATCATGTAATGTTAATATTATGTATTTTTAGCTAAAGAAAATGATTGGTTCCTATTTCTATTATATTTGTCAAGCAAATGGCTCTTATGTTCCTTTTTTCTAAATGTTCATCAAAGTTTATCGTCAATTAATATAAAAACAATGGCAAACACTTTTGTATCACGGGCAAATATAATTTTTAATAATAGATCTTAATAAACTTAAATTTTCATTTTCCATTTTTTCATTGCATTTAAGATTAATTCAAAAACTGATCTGAATGATATCCATGCTTTGGAATCATAATTAAAGGTAGTATTGCATAAGGGTGATTGTGAGTGAAATGATGTTAAGGAGTTGTGTATGTTTTCGTCGTGATAAGCGTCGAAGTTCAAGCTTCGAAGATTCATCCTCTTGTCGATCTTCGGAAATCGAAAGAGGAGGGGGAGATGACAGTGGAGGCCAACACACGAGCTCTAGTTTATTTAAAATACTACATTCAAAAGGATGGTACCGGAAGTGGCGTAAGCCTGGTAGAGGCATGAGCATGACAAAACTCGAAAGAAGTAAGTTGAAAATATTAACATTACATATGTACATAGATTTATTGAAAAATAAATAAATAATTAGATATAAAATTATTTTCTATATATAATTTTTTAAAAGTATTTTTATAAAAAAGTATGTATGTAGGTATGCAAGTTTTTAGTATTTTATAATATACACTTAAAACTTAAAATAAAAATAATATATGTAATATAAAAATACTTTTTGAAAAATTTTGTATACTACAATAATATTAGGTAACATCATAGGAAAATTTGTATCGCGATCCAATTCGGTTTTATGGCAAGTACCGTTAATTAGGTTTTTTTTTTTTTGAAAAAAAATTGTTAACCAATTAAATAAATTTAGATATACATATGTACTTACAAAATTTACAGACAGAATTACGAGACCCAATTTTTTCGGGTTCTCTAACATCGTAATGTCAGGTCTGATTTATATCTCGAGTTCGATATTTTTACGAATCCAAAACTTGTCACGTAGAACCTATATTCGGAAGCAAAAATCGACATGCAAAGTTTTGGCCAACTTTTCATACTTTTTTTCCATTATACTTACATATGTACATATGTACATAATGTGTTTTCACTGAACACCGCTTACTCAAGTTTTTCTTTTCATCAGAATATTGTAGTTGACATCTAGAGTCATATTTCTATAATAAATGATAATGTTTTTGGTTAGTTATTATTTCTTCTACAAAAACCTGCAAACTTTTCGAGACCAAATTTCGATTTTATAAGACCGCGAAGGGACTTTTAAAAAACTCTTATCGTTTCCTTTTCAGCTTTAAGGCGAAATCAAGCCCTCTAAAATTGAACAAAGTCAACAGGACCTGCTTCTTAAATTAATCTTTTTTGATAATCAAAGCATTGGGACAAATTCAGTTTTGAAATAAATACCTCCGAGTCTGGGTTTTGTCGGAATTGGCAACTCTGCCTCTCTCAAACCAACGAGCGACGCGATTGTGCCGCGCTGACAACGAAATCAATAACAACAAACTGTTGTTTTCATAGAAACCACCTGTTGTCATTATTGTACGCGGCAGAATCACGTCGTTAGACAACGTAACCTTAGACAAGGAACAAAGTGGCTACGCGTTTTAGTTTTGGTAGGGCTAGGTAATACCTAGGTATACCCTTGTATATGAACAACATAGTACTACTACTTCCACCATGAAGTCTAATGGGGCGACATCTAAAAAGTGGGTGCAACCCTTGCTCAAATTTTTTTGCGGAGAGCTGTAGAGGCTTTAATTTTGTTTGCAATAATCCAAATAATGGTCTCCTTTTGCTCCTACTACCAATTTTCGATGCTTTAATACTCCCCAAATCTAAGTCTACACCTAAATTATTGCAGCGACACCGCAAGGATCTGGGCAACATTAAAAAATACTCGTCATGATAGTACTATGTTTTTCATATACAAAGGGTATGAAGATACACCTTTATCTTTTTTTGTTCAATGAATCGTCGCGTAAAGCTTACACCCTTCTTTACGCATTTGAATACCACCACCACCGCCGCGCCGCGCCGTTAACGAAATTTATTAAAATTATTTCTGGTTCTTCAACTCTCTACTCTGTCTGATTAGGTTCATTATTTATGCACCAATTAAGTCTGATAATAAAAATAGCGTTGAAAGAATAAAAAATAAAACCAATGTTTTTGTTGATGGTTGTTTATTTTTTTTGCAAACTTTTTTGGCAACTACATTTTAATCCAAAATTACACATTCTACCTATGTATTTAATTTTAAAGTGCTGAAAGCGATGAACGATAAATCCTCATCAGAAAGTCAGGATTCATTTTTAACAGAAAATTAAATTTTTGAAGTTTGTAAAAATGTTTGTTTTAACTCTCTATGGAAAGATAATTGAAAAATTTAATAACAACAAAAAACCCATTGCAACAAAGGGGCTATAAAGATCTTTAAAGTCTATTTACATACATTCATACATAGTACAGGTATTGATGTATACCTTCCGAACAATACACAAAATATGACTGCACCATCATTGCTCACTCGTTTTACCCTCATAAGCAGTGAAAAAAAGTCTTATTAGACTTGGCAACATTTACAAAACAATTACTCACGCGCCAGTCCAGTTCGTCTCTAACATCCTTTCTATGACGTTATAAAACAAATTGACCATAATTTTGTTTTGTTTACATTGTTTAGCTCTTCTTCCTTTTGGCTTTTCTTTTCCCCTGTAAACTTCCACCCTCTTCACAGTGCGGAATACGGATACGGACATTCGATGAAATTAATTTATATATGAATGTACATGTACAGTACATACAAATTATCTTTAAGGGTAGATACAACTGAAAACATGGATAGATATTAGTTTGGTCGTGGTTCTCATTGTCTAAGCATACTATACTAAGAAAGTTGTCTTGTTTTGTACAGAATATTATTTTATTAATTAACTTACCATTTATTTATTTCTCCATTCTGATGTCAATTGAAATAAGTATGATATGAATGTTTGGATTTCTTTTCAAATAAACACTTTGTTTGATGGATCCCCAGTGTAGTATTTATTCAAAATTTAAAACAAATTTGAAAATGATGGGTTGTTTGCCAATAAAGCATGAAAAACCTGCCGCTGTAAAATGTAATTCTTTTTTCATTAAATAATTCTGACTTGATTACGTTTTTAAATTTTAGCAATGAAAGCGGCTTTGTTGATCCAGCGCTGGTATCGCCGATATTTAGCTCGTATGGAAGTTCGACGCCGATACACTTGGACTATTTTTCAAAGTATTGAATATGCTGGTGAACAGGATCAAGTAAAGGTGAGCATATTATTTTCTAAAGTTTCAGATTTGTACTAGCTTCTTCTTCATTACCCTTAAATAAGAAGTAGGTAGGTAGGTACTAATAATAAAATTAAATATTGATTTTAATCATTTTTATGGCTTCAAATTGTCTTTGTGTATATTTTTATTCCTAACCTTTAACAGCATTATATGCAAGTTATTTTCAAAATAAATGAAAGGAAATAACATTATTATTATTGAATAAATAATAGGTAGAACCAATACGAATGTATGTTCAATTGTACATGCATAATAGTAGGTAATAGCAGGACCCGTATTCGCAAAAATATATGTTGTTTCAATTTAATGTGCACACTTTACGGTGCCATGAAGTAAAGAAGAATGCAATAATGTCGAATCGAATTTATTTCCAAAACGTATTTGAAATAACGCCGAATTTTCAGACTTTTTTGTTCGACTTTATTTCCAATTATAGGTAGAAGTATAAAAGAGAAATAATTCCTATGGGTAGAAATTATTATTCTTGATAAACCTTTCTATCTAAAAACAAGAAGAAAAATTTCCATTTTGCATTACTAAAACTGAAATTCAACTTTATTTCCAAATGTTTTCAACTTTACTTCCAAAGTTTTCGCTTTTATTTCCATCTTCATTTCTACATTATTTCCACTTTTATTTGACCGATTAAAAAGTGGACATTGTTTTTCGATATTATTTCCCGTATATGTATGTATGTACAATTGTACATATGTATATCAGAAATATAGTCGATCGGAACTATAAGTACTTAAGTTTTTAGTACTTTACTTCAGCGCAAGTTCAGGTACAATTATCTTGTACCAATGCAAGTATCAGTAAGGTAGAACGGTCTATGTTCATCTTCTTTATTTCACGTCATCTATTCAACTTCAATATTTTTATCTTTTGTTTATTGATCCTTGCAACAACAAAAAAATCTGTTCCATGTTTCATTAGCAAAACATTATTTAGTTTTTTTTTTTCAATGTAGTTTTATCGCCTTGTCTTATGAGTATTTTGGATTGAATTGAAACATTTGTAAGATTGTGAAGCGAAGAATAAAAAAGTCATTCAAAACTAAGTGCAAAAAAATGTAATTATTTGTTTTATTATTGTCAAAGCGCTTTAAAAAAGAAAAGAAAAAATGGCTAATAGCTGAAGTTAAAGCATACATTTTTTTGAAAACTTAAAATTTAATCTTTTAATTTCAAAACTGTTCGAGGAAATTTTTAATTTTGCACTAAATAAAATGGTGCTAAATTTTGAAGACACATTTCAATTTTTAATACTCAACGGACAGTAACGGTATTTTTAGTGTATATGTGCGTATGTAAATTCAATTTATTGCCAACGTTTTTCATTTAATAATTTAATATTAAGTTTTTTCAGAAAATGTAAGCTTATAAAAACATATTTGCAAGTTTGTCTTTTTCTGTAATTGTTATTTGTAATTATATAAATTTCTTTTGTATCGAAGCTTTACAACTTCTTCAATGCGCTTCTAACTCATATACCAGACGCCTCTGGAAGAGCATCTGACTCGCAACCAACATCAAGAGCTTCGTCCACTGGTACGCCTTTCAATTTAAAATCTTAACATTCTATATTTTCAACCAATTTTTAAGATAACCTCGACGCCAAATATTCGGACGAGTCTGATGATAATGTAGAACATAATGATGGAAATTCCTCTGAAAAGACCTATCGGGGTCCTCATCTTAAATTTCCTCTGGAAAAAAAGGATGTCCATACTTTGATCGACTTGTTCCGCAAAAAAAAAGTATTAGTTCAATTGTTTAATAATATATATGATTTAACCCTTATTTTATTTAGTATAACCGTTTGCATGCTAAATATGTAGCTGGAATTTTACGAGAGGCATCGAATAAGCTTAAGCGTCTTCCAAATCTGAATCCTGCATCCACCGCTATTTCCAAACAAGTAACAATATGTGGTGATTTGCACGGCAAGTTAGATGACCTTTTGGTTGTCTTTCATAAGGTAAATGAGAAAAAAACTGTAATCTTAATGACTCAAATTAAGTAAAAATAAAATTGTTTATTTCAATTTACTAAGAACGGTCTTCCTTCAACTGAAAATCCCTACGTTTTCAATGGAGATTTTGTTGACCGTGGCAAAAAAGGTCTAGAGGTATTTCTTTTATTGCTTTCTTGTTTCCTTGTCTTCCCGGGCGGTGTATTTCTTAATCGAGGAAACCACGAGGATACAGTTATGAATGCTAGATATGGTTTTATTAAAGAAGTTCAACAGAAGTACAAGGTACAGTTATAGCACACATGAAAAAAGTATAAAAAAACTAAACATTCTTAAATTAATTTAGCATAACTCTGAAAAGCTTTTGAAATTAATTGAAGAAGTATATCGATGGCTACCTTTGGGGACGGTTGTTAATAATAGAGTTCTGATTGTACATGGTGGAATATCAGACACCACTAACTTAGATCTCATCAAAAGCTTAGACAGAGGAAAGGTAGTTGGTTATAATTGTTATCAGTAGCATTTACTATTTGATTTTATTATTTTGAAACTCCTTTCTATTAGTACGTATCCATACTTCGGCCACCAATTGCTGAAGGTGGTGCGGCCCCTGGAGAAGGTATTGACAAAGTTGAATGGAAGCAGGTGAGTTCATTTAATTTACATGTGTCAAAGATCTGGATATTTTTATTGTAATTTAATTTTCCAACGCTTTTTTATTGTATTTTTGATGATCTTTATGTGCGACTGTAAGACTGAACTTTTCAGAATCATTGGTAAAAGTTAGAAACGTTAAGTTTTTAATTATACTCCCAGTGCTTCTACCGCTATGTAGGTACTGGGTAAATTTCACTATTAAAAATAATTTCGGAAAAAAAATTAACACAACGACGCCTGCCTGGTGATTGAACATATACTAAACGTGAGCGGAGTAGTAAAGGTCATTGAAACCCACGTAGCGAACCAGGCAAGGTACTTCTAAAAAAAACTACTTTTAACAATATTGCTGAAAAATTCTAAGTCTCACAGTTATGATGTATATGAATAGCCACTCAGTAAACATTAATTTGTACCCACAAAAACAAGTAAAATAGTTACTTTATGTTGTTTGTAGGTATACTAAATAAAAACGTTTGAGTTCAAAAACTTTGTTGATTGGTAGTTTGCTAAAACGTTGCTAATATTTATTTTATAATTAAAATTTTAGTTTTAAAAGTTTTAATTTCCTAAAGGTTTTTGATATAATGTGGAGTGACCCACAGCATTTAGATGGTTGTGAACCCAATAGTCTTCGAGGTGCCGGAACATATTTTGGACCCGATGTTACACAAACTTTCCTGCAAAAGTATAAACTATCTTTCCTGGTCCGCTCACACGAATGCAAACCTGATGGACACGAACTCACCCACTCGGGCAAGGCGAGTAAACTTTCCCTAAATTTAATTGGAAACAACAAATAAATATTCTATCAAACAATAATTGCTTCAGGTCATAACAATTTTTTCGGCCTCAAACTACTATGCCATAGGATCAAATAAAGGTGCTTATCTAAAGCTTAATCCACAGTTGGACACACATTTTGTACAATACACAGCAGCTGCATCAAAAACTAGAAAACTTACGTTCCGTCAAAGAGTTGGTTTAATTGAAAGTTCTGCCTTGCAGGAGCTGGGAGCTAAATTGCTGGACAAACGCGAAGAGCTAGAAAGGGAATTTAAAAAAAGAGATACTAAAGGCACAGGTGATTTAATTTTTTTAAAGCATAAACAACAAACGTTATGAAAAAATTGGCTTCTTAACTTAACACACCTTTGAAGTAATGTAAATTCAGTCTAAAGGATTAAGTTTGTTTTCTCAAGTTGTTAATTTTTAAAAATGTTCAACAAATTGGCTTGTTATTCTTCTATTTTTTCCCAGCGTGGGTATTGCGCAGATCCTCCTGTATATAAGGCGCAGTAAACTTCGCGTCGGCAGGCCTCCCGGTTTTAAATTGTTCCATTTCTGAGGCCAACTGCTTATTTAAATTAAATAAATCCGATTAGTCACGTACATATGTCCCCATAAATTTTTTTCGTTTTTAATTTTTTAAATTTTGGTGAAAACAAATATTTAATAATTTTTAATGAACAAATTAATTAAAAATATTATAACACAAAAATACACCAATTAGAGTTAAAATGAATTTATTAGATAATCTTTTATAACGGCTTTTAAACATTTGGAATGCTAACCGTTAGCGATATTTCAAACATGAGAATTAAAATTTAGACTGCCTTATTGACGAATACAGTGTTTGGACAGACTTATATTGGTGATTGTAGTCAGACCACACTACTACCCGTACTATTACTACACAGAGAAAAAAATATTTTTTAAATCTACATTTTGGGCTCTTTTACTGTTAAATCCGTTTTAACAATACAAACCAGACCTATAGTATTTTCACATTACTTCTATAAGATTACAATTGACTTCATGAAGGAAAACTTTTTGAAAAGAGGTTCTTTTTTATTATTATTACGTAGCATATCGTATCAAAATTTTCAAATAACAAGAAGCCCATAAATTAAAAAAAAGTTAATCTTATTATAAAATACCTGCTGTTATAAACGTCGCGTCAGTCTAACGTTAGCGTCAGACTATAGACCCACATTATTTGGTTGTGGAAAAATAACGAAGAAAATCGTCAAGAATTCGAAAAGAAAAATGCAAATATTTTGTTATTGTTCTATGTGAAATGTTGCCTGTAATCTTTTGCACAGCATAAATTTTAATATATAATTAGATACTTAAAGTTGGACCTTTTGTGCAAACAGAAAGTAAAGCTTCTTTTGTATGATTTTCCCTACGAGAAGATGCCCGAAAAGTTATATGTACTTTTAAAAGTGCTTCATATTGAGTCAATACGATTTACACATAATTTCAATAAGAGTTTCGTATTATTTTGACTTGAATACCACATAGTTTTAATAAGGTTTTCGTATTGGTTTAAAAAGATTACCACATACTTTAAATAAGATTCCCTAAATGTTTTTAAGCGAATAACGGATAAAATACGTTTTTAATTTTGATTCGAAAAGAGTTGTACATGATTTCACTTATCATTTTTACATACTTTCGCTAAGTTTTAAGTGCTAGACGCACTTAGAGGTTGATTAGTGCTTACACAATTAAAAAAGTAAAAGATTTTTTTATATTATTTAAATATGGGTTTTTATGAATAAGGATTTACTTAACGTTGAATAACACCTTAGTAAATGATTATGCACTGCGTTGAGATGGGTTTTAGCTGCTTATTTATATATGCGACTTTAGTAAATGTTGTAGGTAACTTCGTATTTTCTTTTTTTTTTAAGGCAAGCTTAGCCTTTCAAAGTGGTGTGAAGCAATGGAAGAGGCTACTCATTTAGGTCTCCCATGGAGGTTGCTACGTGAAAAACTTGCACCCTCTACAGTGGACACAAATAACTCGGCTTATGTTTCAGGACAAACATCCAACGTTACTGAAATTTACTATAGAAATACTCTTGAACTCCTGGACACTGATATTATTGTAAGTATGATTTCATTATTTGCTGAACTTAAAATTCAGTAAGATTCTAATGTGCTAATAATTAAAGAAAACTGCCCAGGCTGGGAGTACATCAGTGGCAGATTCACTTTACAAGAACAAAAGTAGTCTCGAAGCTATTTTCAGAATTTTAGATAAGGATAACTCTGGTATTGTATTAGGGCTATTCTAATAAATGTTAATTACTAAATATTTTACTCCATTAAGGTTATATTTCGTTGGAAGAGTTTGGTGAAGCTTGTGATTTGCTCGAACATCATTTGCCTGGCACTGACACACGAGAACAATTACTAGAAATGTGCAAAATGATGGATATTAATAAAGACGGTTCAGTAGATTTAAATGAATTTCTAGAAGCATTTAGATTGTGTGAACAGGCACGAAGAGGAGAAGTACCAAGCTCTGTAAACTCGCCATCTGAAGGCAAAGCGATTAATATTGGAGATAAAAGTAAGAAAAGATAAGCCCCGTAAACGTATTAAAAAGTGTATTATTTATGTTTCATCGTTCATGTTTTTTTTTTTTTTTTGATTCTTATGAAATATGAAACAAATTGAACACTCTGGGAGTGCAAAAGCAGTGAGAAGGTGCACTAAGAGTGAGCAAAGGAAAACGAAAAAATTTTAATTTTTAGGTTTTTTTAAATATACATAATATGTACATTTCTAAATATTATTAAATAAGAATTTTAAGAGTTCAGACAAATGAACTCTCTAATAAATACATAATTTAATTGAATATTAAATTGCATTCGTCATTCAAGATTTGTATCAAACTCTTAAACAATAACTTTAACCCATAACATCTACTCATGTAATGAGCAGATGTTATAACTTATTTTTCTGTCGTAGCTCATATTTAAACATAAATCAAATTGAATATAAATTTAGCTATGAGGAGTTCACATATTTTTTAAAAAATTTTACACTAATGCTACACTGAATGATTACTCGTATTTTATAACTCTCACTTTTTACAGATGGGCGAACAGTCAAAGGCGCACGGATCGCTTCAGAAGATGATGATGGTGATATTGATCCATATGACCACGATTCGAAAATGCTCGTTCCAAAACATGTGCAAAAAGACGCACTGCCTAAAAAATAAAACTCGTGCAGATTAAAAAATAATGTATTATCAAAAATATTACAATCTATTTCACTAATATACTTAAGAAACTGTTATTATATTTTAAAAATACTTCTTTCTTAATTATTTTTTTTACAATTTGGTCTAGGAGCGTAAACATAATTATTTATTCATATATTAATTGACATTCTATTACTTTCATACTTATATTTATTTAAAATGATTAGAAAGACTGTTTTAATTAAAGATTGTTTTAGTTTTTACGTTGCCTATCCGTCCATGGGCATTACATTTACATTTATAAATAATACAATATCAAGCTCGAATGATTATAAAACTTTCTTGTCGTTAAATCTAAGTAAAATAAAATAATTTATAAGTTTTAACAGTCAACGATGCTTTAACAAAAAAAAAATATTGCAATTGCAAACCCAAGCTTTAATTATGAAATTTAAAAACAAATCTTAACTTAAATATATCGATGAAAACATATAAGACAATTTTTATGCGCCACCAGTGTACTTATCGAGTACCTGGTTTTTAATGCAATTATCAACATAAAAGGGATCAAATTATTTAATATTTAAATTAGTAGAAGTATACAACTATACCGTAGAATTGTATTTTGCTAAATCAAGCCATGGAGAAAGCAATCGTTGAAAAAAAAAACATTTTACAAACAAAATATCTTTAGCTTTTAAAGTTGTTTATATTCATGTTTATTATTATCTAATTGAACAACTTCTTTCTATTGAAAATACAGATATAAAACACTTTACCAGTTTTAATTATACCAATCTGAAACCTATTTATTGTAATTGATTAACAACAATTATTTTGGTACAAATTTATAACTGTTGTAAAATTAATGGGGCAATAATATAATATATTGCCAAATTAATTAAAAGGATATTAATAAAATCATGAAAAAATATAGTTTCTCAATTTTTTCTTAATTATTATGTAAAAACTCAATTTAAATGTAACATTCCTTCTTAAAAATAATTTTTAAATAAACGTTAGCACTGAAAGCTTATAATTAAATTGAATAATTTTGTTTTATTCAAATTTTACTTTCATATATGTTCGTAGGAGCCTAGGGGAGTCCCAGTAATCATGGTCCAAGCTGAAATTGTAATAAAAAACATGTAGGTACAACAATTTTTTTACATGAAATGAATAGTCAAACTGTTATAAGTGTACATATAGATAAAAAAATATTTAATTCAATTTGCTTCAATATTTTTATATCAATTCACTGTATAATGTATATGGAGATTAGTGCATTGCAGATTTATTAAATCACAGCGTTATTTGAAATACACGTATGTAATTGACAGTTTACTTCGTTTTGTTCAGTTTCGTTAGGTTTCGTTTACTTTTGCTAGTTTAAGCAAGTGCGACAGCAATGGTTCATTACTTAAGAAAATGTCAATTTAACAAGTCAATAGCTGTTTAGTTACGAGACGCAATTACTTCATTTTAACAGTTCTTTTGGTATAACCTAGGCGGAGCAGCGGAGTTTCATCAGTGGGAAGTTATCGTCCTTGAAACTCGTCCTTGAAAAAGAACCTGTTTTTTACTCCGGAAAGATGATTATAGGGCTTTGTCAAACTATAAACAGTTGAATTCCTTTGAATAATAAGTTAGTAAATTATTTTAATAATTATTTGAAGTTTATTGAAATATCGTAGTTAAATTGCCTAGTACATGCTATTGCCCGTCCTCGTGTGCTCTTGTCGAACACTGTATTACCGACCGACTATAACCATCTGAACACAGCCCGCTTACAAATCCGAAAGTCAAATTGAACCGATTTGTTTCGTCGGCCATTTTTGCCTTCCTTTATAATACAAAAACAACTATTAAGGAAGAAATAGCAAAGAAGTGTTTTTGTCAAATTGTTTGCAATCCACCCGTGAAGCTTACTTGAAAAATGTAAAATGGTGATATTTAGAACATATATTTAGCCCTAAAATAATGGTGAGTGTGTTTCTAACATTCCCATCTTCAAGAAAACTGAAAAGTTTTTTGAAAAGAAATAAGTTTAATGCCTGAAAATTAAAAACTATGTGATAGAGAAAATTGTGATTGCAAATGACAGCTGTGTGACACAGTTGCACAAAATTTACCGATGAATATAGGAATCTGTTGACAGTTCCTCTTGTTGAGTATTTTTAACCTTACTTTGGTTCTGCGAACTTTATTTTTTGTTGCAGTTTTCACGAAAATAAAAAAAAATAATAAACATCTTTTTAAGGTTCGCTTTATTAACTCGAAACGTGATATTATGCTTACCATTAAACGAAATTGCAATATTTATTTTGCCACTTTATGAATACAGTCTATACTTAAGCAACTTACTAGTTAAGAATATACAAAAAAAAAATTAATAATATTGTGTACATATTCTTAACACTTACTTTGCAATTTGAGTTCGAAAACATAATAAATATAAATTATAAAGATATTATTATTCTTACAAAACAAAGAAATAACTATGATAGGTACATAATGTAATGTATGTACTTACATGCTAAGTTTTATACAAATATAAACACCTCGATTGTTATAGTTTTCCTTTAACTGTACGAAGAAGGTATGTAGTAGGTCTCCATTGTTCACTATAACTTCGTTTCCTAAACTGAATGAGCTACCGCGGGAAGTTAGTTAGTCGCAGCTGTTTTATTTATTCTTAATTATAGCATTTCAATCGTCGTACTAAAAACAAAAACATTTTTGATCAAGTAAGTAAGACTCGATTTGTTCGCATTAGAAAAAACATACCTACCTGGTGTGAGCGACGAATGTTTTCATAAAGTACCTATATTGTTTTGTTCTACATCATTTTGATGCATTGTTAAATTGAGTCTTAAGATAAAAAAAATCAGGGATTTAATTCAAAAAAGTTAATTGTAAACCCAAAAAACATCCAATTTCTCGTATACCTATACCAAGAGGAAGATATTAACATGCATCTGGCTTTGACCAAAAAATTCAATGTGTGTTTTTTTTTAAATTGTTTCACAAATGAGGTTTCGTGTTGGCTACTGTTTTATTTTTTAAACTGTCGATTTCATTAAACGCATGTAAAAAATATTAAGTTCAAATCTTGTAAATTCAAGAACTGGCAAAACATTTTTTTGGCACCTCAGGTTAAGCACAATAATCTATAAAAAAAAACTGAGATGGCTTAAAAATATAATTTGCATTTGGGAATAACAAAAAAAATAAGTATTGACAAATATTGTTAATATAAAATATAACATTTATAAAAAGACTTGTATACTAATTTATTTAAAGGAAAAATAAAAAAATATTTGATTCCAGGTTGTGTAGCAGATAAAATGATTAAAACTTATAGTTGTGTTAGGTATGTATATGGATCAGGTATGCTGTTCAATTCTAGCACCAATTAAGAAGAAAAAGTGTCCGTAATGTTGAACTGCTCGGTATATTATACGCATATAATATAAAAGATCACACCAATTTTAAGATAAACTTGCAAATTTTAGTAATTTAGTGACAATACTAACATTAATGAAAAACCTTCTTAACGAAGCTTCATTTGATCTTAAATTATTGCTTCTGCCACCAATTTCTGCTCAATTTAAACCCTTTATAATTTAAATCGATTAGTTGCAATTTTTATTTATTGTAAAGAAATGTGTAGGTGCGAAATGTAGCTTAGATTTAAGTTCTATGCTTAGCTCTTAAAAAGCAATATGGAAGGGATCAAAGAGTCTAAAAATTACTTTCTTCAAGTTTAATTTTGTGGTTTTTCCAAAAAAAGAACTATCTGAAGGCACTTGGATGAACCTAAAACAACAACCTCGTCATTTCAAAAATGTATTATAGAGACTACATAAAGGCAAAATTTCTCCAAACCCGAAAATATTGTTTATAAAATCTTACACTGCCTTAATTTTGATCTTATACAAATTAAAATATCATTATCTTCACCAATAAAAAAAAAAACATTTTCAATAGGGAAACAATTTTCAGAAAAGTTGTATGCATAAAAAGAAAGAAAAAAGGAACCAATTACTCATCTTCTTTTTAACTGATCTACTCTATCTGAACAATATAGGATCCTTCTAGGCAAATGTTTATATCTAATTCTTATCAGTAAAGCTTCTTATCGATTTTATTTTGAACTTTCGATATTGCCTACCTACAATTTTGTCTACCTCTGTTTAACATTGTTCTTTTTGAAATTAAAATGTTTACTATGTGAAATCAATTTTAAAAACCTTACTATTTCTTAATTGTATACGTATGTATGTATATTTTTTAGATAATATATTATAGTCCTGGAAAGGAGTCACTTATTTAGCATACACAATCTCATCGTTTACAATTTTTTGTGGGAATATTTCAAACGTAAGTTCCTATTCAAAACTGAAAGGTATTACAGCATTAATTCTATATAATTTAGAATAGGATTTTGATACACAAATCTTAGTTAAGCAATGGCGGAAAAGGAAATGCAGGCTCACGACATGGTGCGTAGGCGTAATTGGTCGCGAGCCATCGCTCTATACGACCAAATACTTACCCAAATTTCCGGTTCGACTGCTGCCTTAACCAAATCACAGAAAGATAGACAAATAGCATGTCTTCTTGGGCGGTGTGAATGTTTGCTTGAACTAGCAAAATATGAAAACTGTCTATCAGATGCCCGCAGGGTGCTTACATTGTTGGCCGCTGATCAAAATGACTGTATAGCAAGTGTTTCGAGAACTCGGAGATGGTTAATTCATTCCCTATGCAAGCTTAGAAAATTTACGGTAAGAAGACTAACACATTCTTTTTCTCGATTTTTTTTTTTATATTTTACAATATACCAAAATTATAGGAAGCTGAGCAAATAGCAAAAGAATGGATAAGTGAAATATCAGGCCAGCCTAGCTTTGCAGATATTTCTAAAACTATAGAGAGATACCGCACTATAATACAGATGGTCAGTGGACAGAAGGCTAATCAAAAGATTCCATCATCGCGTCTTGACGATGAAATGTCCATGCTGGATACTAAACTCGATCATTGGGCAACTAACAACTTGCCATTAGACAAGTTTAGCAAGTTGTTGAGTAATAAAGGACTCAAAAAACGGGAAAACAGTACCCATAATGGAGTCGCCAACAACAGTAGCAGTAGCTGTAGTAGCAATAGCAGCAACAGTGCCGGAAGTACTTTGAATGCAAACGCCGGCATTATCCAAAAGACTTCGGAAATGCTTGATAACATTAAAATTGAAAACAGCGATGGAACAATTTCATGCTCGTATTGTGCGATATCATGCATGAGTAAGAATGAACTGCGACAACATTGTCAAACAGAAAACCATCAGAATGTCATCATGTCTGATCAAGGTATTTACTTTTAGACATTATATTTCTTTTTTTTTTCAATTTTTAAATTAATTTTAGGTCGCGATTGGAAGTGGCGACCACCTCCCCGTGGTTTTACATTGGACACGTACATTTTGTGTGAAAGTTTTTCAGAATCACAGTCATGTCATTACGGCAACCAGTGCGTCGAAGCTCACGGTTTGGAAGAGCTTAACGAATGGAAAGAGAGGTTCGAATATCGCAGAATGCGATTGCAAAGAGCCTGTGAAAAGGAGCTTTATGGAAAGAGCTACACAGAAGAAATACTCGAAAAATGGATACAAGCAACTAGTCCGGATCGTATTATGCGTGAAAAAATCGATGAGGTAGAGGATGTTTGCAACAATGAACTTGTAACAAGCATAAGTTCGAAATCATCGAAACGCGAATGGATTTTCGTATTAAAGTCGACGAAACCACTCAAAGCCGTAGCATTGTTGCAAGATGCACATCGGAACCACTTTGCCATAAAGTCAATCCTTTCAGCAGACAGAAAACCTTCTGAGCTTAAATCGGACCAGGAATGGGTGGCCTTGTCGTTTAGTGATAAAAACATAACAAGCTCTGCCGACATTACACATCGTTTGGAACAAAAAATAACAATAGAATTCAACACAGACATTTATGGAACGTTTCGACAGTCGGTATGCTTTGATTTTGGTGCAGAACCCCTTTTAGTAAAGCATTTATGTGTTGATGTAGTTCCAGTTGGGGATGCGGAAAAAATAGAAGAAATAAAAAAAGATATAATTAATTCATCTTCAGCTAGATGGGACGATTCAAATGCTAATTTAGTCAAATTCGAAACCACAATAGGAACGCATCTGAAGACTGAAGCATTTTTAAGTGATGTTAAACACGAAAAGGATATGCTCGAGCGTTATCCTTGTCCGCGAGCTGCTACATTTACTCTTACCCAATCGACAATCGTAGAGAGACGTCTTACTCAAAACAACTACAGTTCCCGCATACATGAATTGCTGTACGTAGAAGAAATTGCTCGCTATGAGCAGATTGCACGCTATAATCTCACTACAAAATTAAAAATAACTTCTAACTACATATTAACACCTGCTGGAATGGCTACGAGTACAGCTAAGTATTCGTTGTCTGGAGAGCTATTTGCTCTTATGACGTTAGGCAAAGATATTTCAGAGGATACATCTGCAGGACGGTTGATTCTGTCGAACTGCTCGAGTGTGCATATTTCGGCCTTACAAAGCAACGAAATAAAGGAAACAAACAAAAAACGTGATGTCTTCGAAGCAGTTATTGAGGACAAAGGAAAAAATGTTATCTACCTGAAGCTATCAGCTAAATGTGTAGAGAGCATGGCTCTCAAGGCGGATACTGATGCTGAGGTCGATATTCAGTTTCAACTAAATCGACTTCCCTACTGCGAATGGCACAATGCTGTCGATAAAATCACAGATTTCAAAATAATTTTCCCAGATACCGAGATTGAGCCGAATATTCCATGGACACCAAAAAAACAATGGTCAGAAACCAGTGATCTTAGGCTGAATGCAAAGCAAAGGGAGGCAGTGAATGCTATTACGACCCAATTGGGCGTAAAACTACCACCCATTCTTTTAATTGGACCATTTGGAACTGGAAAAACGTACACACTTGCACAGGCTATTAAGCAGTTGTTAACGCAACCAGAGGCAAAGATTTTAATATGTACCCACTCGAATTCAGCTGCTGATCTCTACATCAAGGAGTACCTGCATCCGTGGATAGAGAGTGGAATGGAGGAAGCAAAACCCCTAAGAGTATACTATCACAAGCGTTGGGTAGCCACGGTGAACAGTGTCGTTCAGAAGGTAAGAATTTATTGATTATATTGATTAGTCACTAATATGTACCTTTTATTATCATTAGTACTGTATAACGGATGGTGTAGGCAATTTTAGACGCCCGACAGTAGAAGATATAATGAAACATCGCATTGTTGTTGTCACTTTGAGTATATCGATGGAGCTTTCAACATTGGGCTTACCCAAAGGTTACTTTACACATATATTTCTTGATGAAGCAGCTCAAGCCATGGAGTGCGAAGCAATTATGCCTTTGGCATTGGCTAATGAAAGTACTCGCATTGTTCTAGCTGGAGATCATATGCAAATGAGTCCGGAACTCTTTTCAAATTTTGCGAAAGAACGTAAACTTCATATATCCTTACTAGAACGATTGTACGATCATTATCCGTCGAATTTTCCATGTAAAATTTTGCTTTGTGAAAATTATCGTGCTCACGAAGCTATTATTAAATTTACTTCAGAACTTTTTTACGAACAAAAACTTATAGCATCTGGCAAGCAACCTCGCCACGACCGCTTCTACCCATTGACATTCTTTACAACTAGAGGCGAAGACGTTCAAGATAAAAACTCAACAGCATTTTACAACAATTCCGAGGTGTACGAGGTAGTGGAGCGCGTATGCGAATTGCGGAAAAAATGGCCTATTTCTTGGGGTAAAATGAATGATGCGAGCATTGGCATTATGACTCCATATGCCGATCAAGTTTTTCGAATAAGGTCTGAGCTTCGTAAGCGACGAATGGGTGGAATTTCAGTAGAACGTGTACTAAATGTGCAGGGCAAACAATTTCGAGCAATATTTCTTTCAACAGTTCGGACTCGTCGCACTTGCATGCCCAATAACAATTCTTCTAGCACATCAGTCAGTGATGATGCAGATTATGGGTTTCTCAGCAATTCAAAACTGCTTAACACGGCAATTACTAGAGCACAAAGCCTTGTAGCCGTAGTAGGAGATCCAGTAGCTTTATGTTCGATTGGACGATGCCGTAAAGTGTGGGAACGATTCATAGAAATATGTAATGAAAATAAATCTCTCTTCGGAATAACGTGGTCATATTTACGTTCCCAGCTCGATGGAGTTGAATTAAAGCGTAGTTATGTACTTAATCCCTTAGCTCCTGAATTTATACCGCGTGCTTTGCAACCGGAAGCGTATTTACGTGACCAAACAGCAATGTATTTACTAAGTGGCAGTAATCAGCATAGCATAGCCGGCGCACATCATCAAGCAAATAATCAAATTCCTTCCATGTACGGTAATTTAGGTGGTCCCTATGCTATGTTGAATCAATCTCAGATGGCTCAAGTTGCAAAATCTGCACACCACACCCAGTTTCACCATGGCAACATTCCTATGCGACCAATAGGTCCACCGCAACACAATCCAGCTTTCAACATGCAAGCCCAGAATCGGCCACCAACGCACATACCACAGTCACAACAACAATTCCCCCCATACATGATTTGGCCCCAACAACAACAACAACAACCACCGCAGCAGCAGCAACAATCAAATGCCAATGTCCCTAACCAAATGATGCGACCAGCTTATCCGGGACAACAGCCGCCCATTCAGCCACCTCAAACACAGAATCCTAATGCTAGCTTGTGGGGACCACCTCCACAGAACAATCCATGGGGAGTGATTCCGAAGTCAGGTGTTCCGAACCCCAATCATCGCCCCCCAAATCAAATGCCAAATGCGGTATTACCCCAACAGAATACATCTCATAATATTACTATGTCTAGTGCACCACGCGGTCAAGCAGGTGTTCAATCGCTACAACAACATCAGCTGCCAAACCCTGTACCATTACCAGTGCAAAATCAATCGCAACCTCAGATTCGAGGACAAAATACTGAAATTGGCTTCATAAAAAAGTCGCTTTATCAGCACACTAATCCATCAGCTAATATTGGTTACAACAACCCAATTAACCAGCCGATTCTGCTAAATAATCGAATAAACAACTCATTTTCGAATGGACCCATCAGTCCTGCAACTGGGGGTCCTGGTCTAGAACCTTTCGTTAGACAAGCTCAGAATGTGGCTATGAATTTGCATCATCAGAATAGTCTGATCGCCGCTAATAACGGTGGCGGTCATAAAGATAAAGATTTTCAATTCTTAAACAACGTACATATTCCGGTAAATATTGGAGGATCTCTATTTCAAGCACCGCCCACAGCCTCGGCTGTGCAAAACCCTACAACCCATTTGCCAACGTTTCAGGAATACAGCTCCCTTCTGCCCCCCAATATGACTATATATGAAATGGCTTTTGAGCCTAAGGAATCCCAGTACAAGTGGTATTTAAAGCTTCTTGAAATTCATGGTCAGGAGTCGGCAAACAAATTTACAGAAATTTTGCGCCAAGCTATGGGGATAATGCATAACTCAAAACCCAACAATGTTTCTTCTCTCCAAAGCCAACAACAACAATTATCTATACAAATGTCCCAAAACCAACAGCATCAACATCATCATCAGCAGCATCAGCAACAACACGCAGTTCCAATGTCTAGATCTGCAAGTGGTTTTGTAGGACCACCAACAAATCTCATGGCATCCAACCGTGGCGGCTCACCGCCTTCATCCACTGAGCCTTCAATGAATTTCAATCAACAAATTGATATGGTATTTAATTCGTTAATGAATGGCAATGATATAAGTCAGCCGATTTTGCGAGAAATATTGGGGATGGTAGGTAGTGTTGGTGCTGTGAACCATGGTCCCAATACAAGTATTGCACCTAGTGGAAATATGAATCCTGTGAATATTCAACCCAGTGTTAATATGATTGCGAAAGAGTTTCCCATTGCTCTCCAGCAAAAGGCCGCTCCCTCACCACTTTTTCCAAATCAACAAAATGTCATGGCTGGAAATAATGGTAGGATATTTTTGTATTACTCTATAATATCTTAAATACATTTTTCGTACATTTAGATTTCTTATTAGGAAGTGATCTCCCAGGCACATCAACACCACGCGTTGAGTCAGTGCCTCTGTACCGGCGACAGGTAATAAACAATGGAAACACTAGCTATCACGGCTCCAATTCGTCCTCGTCGACTGCTCACTCCATTGCATCATCGACACCTGACAACCTTTTGGATAGCGGCATCGGCAGTAGTAATCAAATTCAATCGTCCGGAAACCTTATTGACACTATTTTTAACATCTCTGCATCTAATGACTTGTCAGCTGCTGCTGCTGCCGCTGCCTATCAAAATAGTTCATTTCAAAAGCTGTTTTACAATAATTTTCCGCTAAAATTAAACGATTTAGATATGAGAAATGAACGAGCGATACCCCAACAATCGAGGCAGCATCATATCTCCGTTATGCACCCACAGCAGCAACAGCAAGTCCAAATGCAAATGCATAATCATGGAGAGCCACGTAACACAACATATGCAGCTGTGTTGAGTCAGGGTAACGTTGTTCCAAATTCTCAGCTTCATCAACTCCATCATTCGTCCCAAGGACACGTAGTTAGCGACGAGAAAGATCCATTTGCTGCAATCAGAGAGCTTGGGCAAGGCACTAATGGCTTCTATAATTATTTTCAATAGAATTATTTTAACTAAAGAAAACTTATTATTATAATACTAGGCCTATAATTAGTTAAACTCTTAAGATAAAAAAAAAAACACCTCCTGGTAAAAAAAAAAATTAAAAAAATATTTTAAAAAAATACAAAAAAAAATATTGTGAATATTTTGAAACTAAAAATTAATATGAAATAGTTTATTTGCATTTCGCTTATGTTCTTTTCAAAAAAAAAACACTAAGAAGATAGTTCATAGAAAGAAAGTGATTGAAAATCATAAATTGGCATAACAACATATATTATGTACTTCAGATAAATGTAGTTATAATTTGATTAAATTAAAATAAAAATAGTTTGTAAAAACGAACATTAAAATATTTATATATTTGTTTGTAGAATTTTAAGTACAAGCAAGACCCTACTATATGAACATGCAAGAATATAATTATATAAAACATTAAAATATTTGTATTCACATAAAAATAAAAACAAAAAACCAGCAAGATCAACACAAGATACATCAACTATTATTATTGGATATGCGCACTTTAATTTGTTGACATTTTTGTAATTAATAGAACTGATTGATATGAAAATCTTTACCGATGAACACAATAAAAGTTACAGAATCATGTTTCAGTTCAAAGATTATTAAACAACAACAAAAAATTATAAGTAAAATCGTGAATAAATATTTTAGGTAAGATGATTCAAATAAAACATTTCTAAATGTAAAAAGATATATTTAAATATATTTAACCTACATAGCGAGTTGTAATGTCGTTTTCTTTTCTTTTTTCAAATAGTATTGACCTGCATTTGACGGCATTAATACTCCTCCGCACTCGCCCTAGCTTCATCTATAGCTAATAAATCGGATATATAAATATATTTTAATTGAATAAAAAACAGCCAAATACACAGATTTTTTGTTGAAAAATCAATTTCAAAAGAAGAACTCGTTATAACTGAACACAATAAACATACAAATATGTATAGGATATTTCATTATCAGTCCCCAATACTAAATTTAAAATTATCAAAAAGTTTTGAAAGTTGTTCCCATTTTTTTACTTGTTAAAATTCAAAATTAGGGGCAATTATATCTGACACTGGGAGGTGGATTTTCCTTAAAAAATTTTTGTTTATTCTGTCTATCACCTAACTGGTGCGGTGGTGGATTTCCGTTACTTGGTACATTCAACCCATCAATCTTAGCTATTTTTTTTAAATGTTTTTGGAAATTTTGGAGCTGCCATTAGCTTCTTTAGAACCATTTTTTTTTTTTTTTTTTTTTTTGATTTTCTCAAAAACAATTTTTACGTGCAAAAGCATTTAAAAATTATAATTTATATGATAAGAAATACCTTTGTATATGAAAACTATAGTACTATCATGGCGAGTTTTTTTAGGGTTGCAGAGGTCCTGGTGGTGGCGCTGCAAAATGTGAGGTGTAAAATTCGATTTGGGGAGTCTTTAAGCGTCAAAAATTGGTGGTAGGGGCAAGAGTAGACTATTTTTTGGATTATTGCATCCAAAAAATATCAATAAATATCATTTAAAACCTCCATAAGCTCTCCGCAAAAAAAAAAGAGTGAGGGTTGCATAGGTAAATTAGATGTCGCCCCATTCGACTTCCACCATGATAGTACTATAGTTTTCATATACAAAGGAAATACCTAGTAATACTAAACAAATTTTAGAATTTTCAAGAATTCAATTTTTTTTTTTTGAAAATATTTTGTTGATATTAATATTTCGAAGATAAATGTGAAAAAGCCGTTGAAACAAATTCTAGGTTTCTCTAAAAGAAATAATTCTAAAACGGGGAACCTTGTAACAATAAAAAATTTGAATTTAACATATTACATTTAGTTTTAGAAACGTTTTACGCCTAAGAAAAAAATGAGAAAAGTTTACCTCGCATAGATGTATTAACTGGGCTTCTTATATATAATGATATAAAATATACATATATAGGATATGATATTAAATAAAAACTAGCCACGTCGATTTTTTTTATTTGTTATGAAAAACGAACGATCGCTTTAGTTTTTTTTTTTCGTAGAAACTAGGCCCTATTTCGTACCTACGGTTACGGTAAAAAAAACTGAAATAATAATCTTTAAAAATATTTTAATTCACAGACAATTTTTAAAGACGAATATGAATTCTTTTTTGTGGTAATGCTTCAATGTTTCGTATGTAATAAGTACAGACTACCCGAATACCGTGCAATTTAATATTTTGAATAACCGTTTAGAATGATTGCTTAGTTAGTTTCAAAAAAAAACTATAATATTTTTTCATTTTAAGTACTTTTTTAACTTGGTTCTCTCGGTTAATGGGGGGTGATAGACCACCTGCCATTGTAAAAAAATGCTTGTAAATAACTTTTCTATACAAATCTGTCATTAAGCTTTGTCGACTGAGTTATCGTACTCTCCCCTAATAACGCACATGGTGTACTAATAAGAATAAGAACTGTTATTTTTTTTTCTATGCAATCTCTAATAATTGAAAAGTCGAGTGTAAGAGTAAAGAGAACGGGCAGTCGACAACGAGAAGCCACGGTGTTCGGACGGAAATAAAAAACAATTTTGAAACGCTTTCCTATCGTCTTTGTATATGTATTCTATTCCTATTAATTTACCTTGTAATTTCATATTTTGGTATATTTAAATAAAAGATATGTTTTTAAATAAGACAAGTAAAATTTTGTTGTCGGTTCAAGAACAGTTTTCAAAATTTTAAATTCGCGTCCGAATACGAAAAGTTGTATATAATATACGTGCATATGTATGTGTGCCGAAACCGAAAGATCTGTACTACATATTTCACTGCCCATGTAGTTGTAAAAACAAAATAAGTTAAAATAGAGATACAGTTTCTTATTTTTCAAATCCGTCTGTTGCTGCCAACACAGAAAAGAGAGAGAAAGATATCTCACCGCCACGCCGCCGCCTCCGTGTTCTGTTGCTGCCAACACAGAAAAGATAGAGAAAGATATCTCACGCTCACCGCTCCCGTGTTCTGTTGCCGCCAACACAGAAAATAAAACACGAAACAAATATATCGCCCAACCGCGGAAAAGAGCGAGAAAAAGAACATACTGTCGAAGTGCCGACTAGTGAAAAAACAAAATTTTGTGATCTGTTGCTGCCTACACAGATACATAGTCTTTCGCCAACATTCATTCGCTAAGGTTTTTTTTGGATTTTGGTCGTGAAATTATAATTTGTTCTTTTGATAAACTTCTTAAATTCTTGCCAATAATAAAAAAAAAAAAAAACAATGCCCAATAATCAAGAGCCAACACCTTTAGATCCAGCTTCAATTAATGGACTGGTTGAATGCATCAATGCCTTAAAAAGTTCTGTAGAAGAACTAAGAAAAAACACTGCCGAGAGCCAAAACCAAATAAAGGAGCTGAGCAACCAGTTCGGAGCACTACCGCTTCAACAACAAAATGAATATGAAACTACCGCTGCAAATGAACAACATGTAGCGCAGCGGCAGGTAAGTTCCACCACAATCTATCCTGCATATGACGCAACACGGCTCTATGATTTGCCGACATTCTCTGGAAGCGCCGAGGAATGGCCTTTGTTTTTTGCCAGTTTCGAAGACACAACCACAGCCTTTAAGTATAACAACAGACAAAATTTAATGCGCCTTCAAAAGTGCTTGGTAGGTGCGGCCAGAGAAGCAGTAGTTTCGATGCTCATATACCCAACTGAAGTTCCAAAAATCATCGATGAGCTACAGTTTACATTTGGAAGACCAGAACATATGGTTAGGTATCAGCTTAACAAAATAAAAGCCATTGCGATGATACCTGAGAATAAAATTGATTTAATTCTGACTTTTTCAACAAAAGTTAGAAATGTCCTTTCGTTTCTAAAGGCATCAAAGTGCGAGCGACAGCTTTCAGATCCAAATCTGTTAGATGAACTGATTGGAAAACTGCCGCCAAGCAAGCAATATGATTGGATCAAACATAGCCTGGATATAAAACCGTATCCATCGATTGAAGACTTCTCAAGTTGGCTTAGTACGCTGGCACGAATAATTGGGAAACTGCCACCACCACCAGCACCAACACACCAAACCGCTTCCAGAAACACTTCTCAGGCCACACAGCGAATAGTAATGCACACTAACGGAACTGCAACAAAAGAATTCAAATGCTCCCACTGTGGTGCGAATCACAAACTTGCCAATTGTGAGAAGTTCAAAAAAGAACTAAGCGTCGACGATCGTTGGAACAAAGTCAAAGCCAATCAACTTTGCTTTTCGTGTCTTAATAAAGGCCATAGCTCAATGGTTTGTCGAAGCAAAAAATTATGTGGTGTATCGGGGTGTAAACGATATCATCATACCAGCCTTCATGAAGAAAAAACAAACATCCAGCCAATTTTGAATTGCGACACACCAAATGACAACGGCCAGTTGTTTAAAATTTTACCTGTGGCACTGTATGGTCCAACAGGTAAATTGGATACCTTTGTAATGTTCGACGAAGGTTCTGCTATATCTCTGATTGAAGAAGAAGTCGCTGTCAAACTCGGACTTAAAGGTCAGCACGAGCCTTTGAAATTACAATGGTACGGAGAAAAGATTTCCACAGAGGATTCTAGAAAAGTATGTCTTGAGGTTGAAGGCCTAGAAAAGCAGCGCTTCAGCATAAAAAATATACGAACCATTAAAAATCTCAATTTGCCTGTTCAATCATTTAAAAAGTGCGACTATGATCATCTTATGTTTTTGCCACTTCAAGAATACACAGAAGCCAGACCAGTCATGCTTCTTGGACTGGATTATGTTCATTTGAGTGCTTCAGCTACGATTGTTGAATCTGGACAGTCAAAACCGATCGCCGCCAAAACCAAACTAGGATGGGTTGCATACGGACCAGCCACAAATACATCAAGTCCATTGTTCCTACACATCCGTCAAAAGAAAGGCAACGAGTTACATCAAATCGTAGCAGAATACATTTCAACAGAAAACTTTGGTTTAAATGAATCCTGTCCAATTCCAGAGTCAACAGAGAATATGAAAGCAAGGGAGATAATGGAAAAGACAACTCGAAAAATTGGAAACCACTATGAAATTGGTTTGCTTTGGAAGGAGTTTTTACCTAAACTCCCTGATAGCTTTTCGATGGCGTTGAAACGCTTAGTCAGCATAGAAAATAAAATGAGCCGAGAACCTGAGTTTGCCGACAGATATCATAAAGAAATTCAAAAATATGTTGACAGTGGATATGCCAGAAAACTTTCCAATGATGAAATTAGCAACACAGAACATCCAGTATGGTATTTGCCTCATTTTGCCGTAACTAGTCCACATAAACCAAACAAAGTTCGAATAGTGTTTGACGCCGCAGCCGCTGTAGATGGGACTTCACTAAACTCTGCTTTGTTAAAAGGACCAGAACAGGCAAAACCACTCATCCGCATATTATTCCAGTTTCGTCAAGATGCCATAGGAGTCGCAGCTGATATACGGGAAATGTTTTCCCAAGTTCATATTATCGCCGATGATCAACATGCGCAACGTTTTCTGTGGAGAAATGGAAATCCCAAAAAGCCACTTCAACAATACGCTATGGTTTCAATGATTTTTGGAGCAGTTTGTTCTCCATGTTGTGCCGAATGGATAAAGAACATCAATGCCAGTCAATTTGAAGACGTCTACCCTGAAGCCGCTGCCGCAATCATCAATAAGCATTATGTTGATGATTTCGTATGCAGTTTTCCAAATGAAGAACGAGCCGAGCTGATTTGTAAACAAGTCGTCAGCATTAATGCCGAAGCCGGGTTCCAGTTGAGAAACTTTGTTTCAAACTCATCAAAGCTACAATCAACATTGAATGGCCACAACAACATCGAACCTAAAAATATCAGCATGGAACGTCAAGCTGAATCGGAGAAAATTCTTGGAATGTTCTGGGACACAACAACAGATACATTCAATTTTGAAACCAAATTCCATCGCATTCCACCGAAGGTTTTACAATGTATCCGACCACCAACTAAACGAGAACTTCTGGGAATCGTCATGTCCATATTTGACCCATTCGGATTTTTGGCAGATTTTTTGATTCTTTCCAAAATTTTGGTACAAGACTGTTGGAAGATATGTCTAGACTGGGATGATCCCATTCCAATCGAGTTACACGCTAAATGGTCTGCATGGTGGAATGAGTTTCAACAGGTGAAAGTCTTCCACATACCAAGATGTTATTCGCCACATTTTCGCCTTTCAACAAATATAGAGCTGCACATATTTGTTGATGCAAGCCAAGCCGCCTTTGCAGCCGTTGGTTATTTTCGAATAGCCATGACAAACGAAACTACTGTAAGCTTTGTAGCTGGGAAAACAAGAACTGCTCCAAAGAAATTGATGTCTATTCCTAGATTGGAGCTACAAGCAGCCATACTTGGTTTACGTCTGACCAAAACCATTCTTCAAAGTCACGAAATAAAACCAATAAAAACAATATTCTGGAGTGATTCCCGAACAGTACTTTGTTGGATCCACTCACATGAGCGACAGTACAAGCCTTTTGTAGGCCACCGAATATCAGAAATAATAAGCAACACCGATCCGAGCCAATGGCGCTGGGTGCCATCATTAGAAAATGCAGCAGATAAAGCTACTCGACCTTCCTTTCCACCAAAATTTGACGCTGAGAGCCAATGGATAAGGGGCCCTGAATTCCTGAAAAATGATGAACATTACTGGCCAGCATTCCAACCGGAGAACCCGAAAACAACTATTGAAGAAGAAATTCAAGCCAAGACCTTTTTATGTTGCCAGGCAAGTAGACCCTTAATACCATTTAATAACTTTTCTTCTTATTTGAAGTTGAAACGAGTATGCGCATGGGTGGTACGATTTGCTAAAATGAAGGCAAAAATTTGCACTCAAAAAGGTCCTATAACAGCTGCCGAAATGATAGACGCGGAGTATTTTATATGCCGAACTATCCAGAGAGAAGAATATCATCTTGAAATCAACACCATGAAAGAGGGAAAAACTATCCCTAAATCTAGTTCAATTTACGCATTATCGCCGTATTTAGATGAGAGAGGTTTGCTGAGAGTTCAAGGCCGATTAGACGAAGCGCTTTGTTTACCATATAGCGCACGAAGACCCATCATACTTCCTCAAAATCATGCAGCGTCACGACTCATTGTAGATTATTTCCACCAGACATATCATCATCAAAATACGGGCGTTATCATAAATCGAATTCGTCAAACATTCTGGATGCCCCGTATAAAAACTATTTTAAAAAACGTACAAAAAAAGTGCCCGCAGTGTGAAATTGACAGAGCAGTTCCAAAACCACCTTTGATGGGACAACTGCCGACAGATCGAGTAACACCATATGTCCGACCATTCACTTATACAGGCGTAGATCTGTTTGGGCCATTAAACGTGGCTATAGGGCGACGCCGGGAGAAGAGATGGGTGGTTATATTCACCTGTCTTACCATACGAGCCGCACATTTTGAAATTGCCGAAAATCTATCAACAGACGCCTTTATAGTATGCCTGAGAAATTTCATCAATCGTCGTGGAACACCAGTATCAATTCGGTGTGACAATGGAACTAATTTCATTGGTGCACAGAAGGAGTTGAAGAAAAACGAATGCC
This sequence comes from Syrphus vitripennis, assembly GCA_958431115.1. NCBI lineage: Eukaryota > Metazoa > Arthropoda > Insecta > Diptera > Syrphidae > Syrphus > Syrphus vitripennis. The sequence goes on along the minus strand of OY288109.1, from coordinate 295,195 downwards.
TTTTAGACACGGACAGAATTATAGCTGAATCGACAAAACACAACATAGATTGGATTTTTAATTGCCCTGCAAATCCTAGTTCCGGTGGATGCTGGGAACGACTCATCAAAATTGTGAAATTGCTGTTCCTAAAAACCCTTAGAGAAGAGTCACCCAGGGTTGAGACGCTTCGATGTGCCCTTTTGGAAGCCGAAAATATAATTAATTCTCGGCCGCTGACTGAAATTCCTATGTCCAGCGACCAAGATGAGCCATTAACGCCAAACCACTTCTTGATTGGATGTGTCAACTCGACTCAAACACCACATCCTATCGATTCCAAAATATGCCTGCAAAAACAATGGAGAATTGCACAAAACTTAAAAGACCGTTTATGGAAGAGATGGGTGGTTGAATACTTACCACAACTTCTTCGCCGTTCCAAGTGGCATGACAAACCACCGCCGCTTAAAGTCAATGACCTTGTCATCATTTGTGATCCAGGCCAACCTCGTAGCGAATGGCAAAAGGGACGAATTACAAAGGTAATTCCCGCAAAGGATGGTCACATCAGAATAGCCGAAGTAAAAACAGCCACTACTCTTCTGAAACGTCCTGCCAATAAACTAGCCGTTTTGACGATAAATGGTGAATCCTAGAAGATCCACGGGGGGTGGAATGTAAGAGTAAAGAGAACGGGCAGTCGACAACGAGAAGCCACGGTGTTCGGACGGAAATAAAAAACAATTTTGAAACGCTTTCCTATCGTCTTTGTATATGTATTCTATTCCTATTAATTTACCTTGTAATTTCATATTTTGGTATATTTAAATAAAAGATATGTTTTTAAATAAGACAAGTAAAATTTTGTTGTCGGTTCAAGAACATCGAGTGTCCCAGTAAACAAAAAATTGAATTTTGGAAATATTCCTTTATTTTCTTTTTCTTTTATAAAATGTTTATTACGTGTGACATGTATTTTTATTACTACTTTATATTGCTATGTATTTATGCGGGAATTGGGAGCGCGGCAACGTCGGCTTTCAGATCATCGTACAAATCTTGATATTCAGGATTTTCCCGAACCAACAAAGCTACAGTTCCACGCTTTACACCCATAGCAGCACCTAAATCTGCTCGACTGGGAGTGTAAGTGTATGGAATTCCTTTTTCCTCGCACACTGCAGGCAAATGGCACATGATGTCAACGGGTGTAACATCTCCTGCAAATATTACAATCCTGAAATGGAAAAAAATATAATAAAAACCTGACCAACAAAAAATAATTCATGACTGTTACCCTGTTTCCCCTTTTCTTATTCTAGTCTGAACATCTTTGAGCCCATTTCGAATATATGTTTTGTGTACCATTGCTTTTTTAATTAACTTATAGCATTTCTTTGCTAACTTTTTCGACGCCATTGGCTGAGATATAGCATTCACATATTTTAATTTATCTTCATAAGTTCCTTCTTCTTTGATGGATATGTTTTTAACATCCTCAATATCTTCTGGTTCGGTCTTTATCTTACCCATTTTATTATTATTTTAATTCAGTATGTAAAATAATAAAAACAAATTAAATAAATGCACGATCAACTTTATTTTTTGAATTCCAATTTCCAAAACACTTCACTGCACTGGAGCACGTGTATGTAGTGACAGAAGACAGCAAGGGATGTTTGCTGTCAATGAGGAAATTCGCCCATCATAAACAGAAAACAAGTAATGCAGATATGCTTATTGTGTAACCTTATGACGCCATCTTGCCAGAGCCGTGACGTAGCAATTATCTCGGAAATTGAATTTTATATGGATATTCCTATTGGATTTTATTATTTTGTTGTTTTTCAATTTAAAGTAATTATTTAAATTTTGAAGGTGATTTTATTTGCTCGTTTAAAACACCAGTCCATTATGGAGATCATTTTTATCTCTATAGTATATTATAGAGATCAGTGGTTTGAAATATGCTAATTTTTCAAGGGTCAAAAAAAAAACTGAAAAATATAAAATCTCATTCATTAAAATTCGAAAGGCTCTAAATTCTAAATTGTGCAAACTATGGATTGGTGTTTGTGAAAATAAAATAAAGAATATAATTTATAAAAACTGTCCGATTTGCTGAAGCCATTTTGTTGGAGAGTGACTTTGTATATATAATATGGAGTGCTTTTTCCTATATCAAATACATTGTAACGCCAGAAGCACAGATAGGGGGCGGTAGTATCAACTTTCTTACAGTTTCAGGAAGCACCAGCGCGGATCTGTCAAACTTCAATCATAGTTTTTTTTTGTATTTTTTTGAAGAGGGATGGAAATTAAAAAAAATTAAATTAAATTAAATTAAATAAATTCTGGAGAGGGATAACCACTAATCAGTGGGGAAATTAGTGAAACTAGCGCCCCCTATAAAAGCTTCACGTTTGAAATTGAACAAGCACTCCATGTTATATATGCTCTAAGATATGATTTGAGTAAATTTATTAAGTAACAGGTAATTCATAAAATCAACAAGTCAAATTTTCAATGATATTTTTCAAAAAGCTGTTGCTTAAGCAATCAGAAATCATTTAATAAAATAGTTGAAAGAAAAATAATTGATTGATTATTTTTGTTAAGCTTATATGTATACTAATATCACTATGAAATTATTTCCTTCATTCTAACTTCCGAGGCAGATAATTGTGACGTCACAATGAACTGTCAAAACAAAATGAGAGGTTGCCCAAACTTTCAAATCAGGCTTTCTACCAATGCGTCAGATTAAAAAAAAAAGTGTTTGGCTTTTCATTGGGAAGAGGCATAAATTGATTGCAAAAAGTTCAGAACTCAAAATAATAAAATTAGAACATTTATTGCTGATACAAATAATAATAAATTTAAATTGTAAAATATCTATTCACTATAAAATAAATACGCACTTTAAATTTTTTTATTGTCAAATTGTGACTGAATAGTTCAAAAATATTTTCGTTTGTAAAATGTATCGTTTATAAGTATGTAAAACTATTTGTTATTTATTTCCACAGAAAAAATGTATTCGGCCGCTTTTATCGCATATGATTTTGATTATTGTGCATTTCCATTACCTATGTCAAATGAGGTAATTTCGATGATAATGATGATGCCGGTTTGTCAGAATATGGGGGTTAGTCTTCCAGTCTTATTCTTCTTTGTCTAACCTAATGTAAAGCCTAGTACGCAGATCATTTAGCGGAGCTAATATTTAACTGAGCGTTATAGCGAAGAGGTACGCAGCTCTATTTTTTTTTTCGTTTTCGTAGCTCTACATAAACATCTGTCAAAATTTAGCGAGTGAAATAAATGTCCGTTATAATTATAGTTATAATTTATAGTTTTTTGCTGAAATCTTAAATTTTGAGTATGAAGAGTATATGTAAAGTTTAAGAAATAAACACTCTTATTAACTAGATTTTTGTCTGCTTAATCTTTTTTTTTTTTAATTTCAGCAAAACCTTTAACCATTCTCCATAGTCTCCAAAATAATCTTATGTCAAAATTTAACCAAGAATTTAGCTGATGTTTAGAGAAAAAGCGTAAGTTAAAATTTAGCGCGATCTGTGTGCCAGTAAAAAAAAAACTGATTAGGTCATTTTTAAGTGCAAACCTTATTAGCAGTGAATGGGTTTTTTGGCTAAATTTTGTTTTTGCTTTCTATTTTTTCGCTTTATATTTATATTCCTCAGTTTAAATTTATTATTTTGTTTGATTTTGCAATAATTAATTAATTATTTTTAATTCTTTAATTTTTTTTTTCTATATTCCGATAAGAAAGCTATCAACATTTTTTTTTAGTCTGACATCTGGGAAAAAAATCCAAGCTGAATTTTACATTTTTGATAGCTGCTTTCTATTTTCCAACATGGAATGAGAGTACTCTAAAAGTACAAGTACGTTTCTCGCAGTCTCTGGTCTCAGCAGCGAGAGGTGCAGTGCAGGTAGACCTAGACTAGACTGCCGCTGCATAATAGTTCTTCGTGTGTTGTTTATTAATTATTTTATTTTGTTTTTGGATTTGGATAGAGGAAGTGGGTAACACCTCAACGTTTTATGTGAAAAAATATAATATAATATTTTTATTTCCTTTCAATTTAATAAATACAAAAAAAAACATTGTTAAGTGTATAATATACAATCTACTTTGCATTGTGCATTTCGGTGGGATCAATGAACGAAAACCAATTGAATAGTACTTTGTTTGCTCATAATTGAAAATCGGGGACAGCTACAATGGATGGCAATTTATTCAAAGTATTCTTATGGAAAAATTTCCTATTTCTGAAATTCAGTTGGTTATCAACAACGATAATAAATGTGGCTTGTTTCATTATCCTTTATGTCTATTTGAAAACCACCCATAGTATAGTTACCGCACCCAGTAGCGACTATGAGAAGCAAAATACAGTAAGTACACTAACAACTGGGTACATTTTGTTTCTTTAACTTGTCCCAAACAAATCTTGACGCCCTTAACATTGGATGGAACTTTAATATGATGGTTTCTTTTAGGAACTTCTTAAACAAAAGGTTCCAAGCAACATTGAAGATTTCATATTTTACAGCCCATCAGATATAAGTTATCTCTATGAATTGATGGAGAAAGTGCGGACGGACCTGTACATGCCAACAGAAAGTAAATAACCCCTAATAAAAAATTAATATAGTGCATAAATAATAACATGTCTCATTTGCAGGATTTAAGTCTCTCAGCAATGCCTCAATGGTGATTTCTGCTCTTGAAAACAATCAGAAAGCAAACTGTTTTGGAATTTTCTTCGAAAAATGGCCAGATTCTACCAATGAAGGCTCCTTGCAGTATTCAATTAGTTCTACAATGACAAAGGTTTCGCCAAAAAAACGTTTTATCAACGATGATGATGTAAATGGAATTATTCGTAAGTATTATCTTGACTTAAGTTGTCATTAGCTCTTAAGAAGTACTTCATTAAAAAACTTAAATTGATGTTCGATTTGATAAAAATCGAAGATGAAGTCATTTAAAAAAAAACAGAGAAATATAAATGTTGGTTTTTGTTTTGGTGAAGAATTCAAAAACTTAGTAGTGCCATACTTTACTTGCAACTTTATGTATGTACAATAACCAGTACCAGTGCCCGTGCTTGTGCCGTTCTCAAAACAAAACTTCACGCTTTGAACTTTTTTATTTCTAAAACACTTCTAAGCATAAGCATTGTAAATGTTGACTCTTTGTGCGAACATTAATTCGATTAAATATACATAAATACTTTTTTTCTTATGATAATGATAGAACTTTCAACATTACTACAAAACAAATTAAAATTAACTTTTTTCATTAGCTGAGGACGAATATATTCGCACCGGTTTTCTTTCACTGCAGCATATACTTGACTTAAATTTTATAAAGTCATCAACGGGAACAAATGCAGAACTCCAAGTAAAACTATACATACATTATTTTTAGAAACAAATGAATGATTTTGTTACTCACATTCAGATTGAAATTTCGCCTTTGCCTACTATTGGACACGAGTCTGCAGATGGACAACGTATAAATTCATTCGGCCTTTTATTTGCTGTTCTATTTAATGTTTTGCTGCTTAGTACAAACCTAATTCCACTTGTCGAAGAAAAACACGATGGCATTAAGGTAGTAATCTCAGATATGACCTTAACTTTTTGGTATTAATGATTGTTTTAGGAATTCCTTGTTTTGGCTACACCTCAAAACTTTCTCAATGGACTAACTTTTTTTTGTGTTCGTTTTATGGCGTGTATTCCATTTATATTAGGATGTGTTGCAGTAGCCTATACCTATCAAGCTCTGGGACTGATTCCAACAATGTATTATATCGTACTCTTTGTTTTCTATTGTTCGACTGCTATGTGTTACACGTTCTTGATATCAGTCTGCTTTAAAACAGGTAATTGTAGTCTAAGATCTGGTCAACAAAATTTATATATACAACAGGTATGAAATTTTATACTATTGTGCAAATTATTTATATAAGTGCAAATTATTTCTTTTAAAACTGCTACAAACATTTTAATTAAGTCAAACACATAATAAACTTTAAATTCTAGCTACTATAATATATTTTCCATTTTCAGTTTTTTATGCAAAAGTTGGCGGATTCCTTTTATTGGTAATACCATTTCTGTTTCATTTGATCGATGGAAAATTGTCAAGAATTGCAAGTTATTTATTTTGTACCACAACTCTTTTGAAAGGAATTAATATCTTCCAAGTATTTACAAACAAACGTAATTATTTTATTCACTGTTGAATTCAGCAAAGGGTTAAACATATTTCCTTTTTAGATCGTGTATTTTCAGGAGATGATTTGTTTTTCAGCATAACGGAGTCTAGCCCCCATGTTTTCTCTATCCTCACTATTTTACTTTTACAATTTATATTTTACACTGGACTATACAACTATTTGTCCAGAGTTTTTCCAGGAAAAGGTGGACTTAAACAATCGCCATTTTTTTTCTTAAACGTAAGTTTGGGTTTACTCTGTAAGGTGTTTTAACTAATTTAAAAAAATCGACAGCCTTCATTCTATAAAAAAAAACATCGCAATCAATTCGTAGCGGCTTCATCTACATACCATGAAACTGCTATTATCATCCAAGATCTTGTTAAGACTTTTAATTCAAAAAGTCGAGTTGTCAAAGTTGCGGATCGCCTAAATATGGAAATAAAAGAGCGTAGAATTACAGTCTTACTTGGACACAATGGCGCTGGAAAGACTACGACATTAAATATGATCATTGGTATGGTATAAAACATCGATTTATAGTTTTTATAACATAATGTGTATGAAAAAGGATGCGTACCCAAGGATTCTGGAAAAATTATTGTATGTAGTGAACGAGATGTAACATCCTACAGACATTTGATTGGTTTCTGTCCCCAACATAGTGTTTTTATGCAATACATGACGTGCTATCAACATTTAAGGTTTTTCGCTCAGGTAAAAAAAAAATTCTATTAAAAATTTAGACTAATATAAAACATTGTACAGCTAAGGGGAAAGTCAGTTGAGGAAGCTAACTCATTAGCTTCAGAATTGCTCACGCAATTGCGCTTGTTCGATAAGGCGAATGAATCAGGTAAAAACCTTTCTGGAGGAATGAAGCGTCGTTTGTCACTTGGAATAGCACTATCTGGCGAAACAAAGTATTTATAAAAATTTAATTCTTGATTTAATAACATAACGCTGGTTGCATTCAGAGTCGTGATATTGGATGAGCCATCATCTGGATTGGACGTAGAGTCAAGACGTGAACTATGGGATATACTTTTAGAATTGCGAAAATCTAAAGCGGTTCTTATAACAACGCACCATATGGAAGAGGCAGAAATCCTTGGTGATACAATTTCAATATTATTAAATGGTAAATTAGAGCAAAGTGGGTCTCCTTTGGAGCTGAAACGTAAATTAGGAAGCGGTTACATTTTAAAATTGCGAACTGATGGTAACTTCCATGAACAAAGTACTTTAGATATTATCAAAGCAAGCGTGCCCACCGCGAAGTTAATTGTAATATATTAAAATAGAAGTACGTTACATAAGATGATTTATTTGTTTTTTCTTAGAACTCCGTTCCTCCAACTGTGTTGATAAGCATGCCGTATTTTTACAAAGATAAGTATACAGAAGTTCTTGAAAAACTTGAATCAAATCGAGCCAATCTTGGAATCAATTCACTCGCTGTAACCGATACTTCACTTGAGGATGTTTTTCTTAAGTATTTCAGTGTGATTTTTGTTTGCATAAACATTTCGCTATAATTTAATTTTAAAGTTCCCAGGGTAATGACAGTGTTGATTCACCAAGTCGAAATAAAGAGGACGTTGTAAATATTCCTTACCAAAAATTATTGGCAGACAAAGTTCAGTGGACAAGACATGTGCAAGCAGTGTTTTACAAAAAAATGATTTTTATTAAAAGTCAGTTGGTGTATACTTTGATCATGGTGAGTATTAATTTTAAAACGAACTATTAATAGATTTAGAGCAAGTTATAGCTACCTTTAAATGCTGAATTACTTTTTTTTAGTATTTACAACAGAAATATCCGTTTTAACATACAATATTCAATTTGGGTCGATTAAGACTCAAATGACCTATTTTCACACATTTAAATTACTTCTTATTAAAAACAATTTCTTCTTAAATTTATAAAATAAACATAACTATCTTTCTAAAAAAAAAAAACCAACAACTGAAATAAATCATTTACTTTAAATATACCCAGTTTCGTATTTTTTTAAATCCCATTCTCCTGATAAAATAAATTCAAATAAATATTATAGAATCCATTAAAAAGTCACAATTGCTGTTACTATTTTTTTGTTTACAGTTCTCTTTGCCATTTTTGGCTATTGGAATTGCTGTTTTCATAATGAATGCATTAGCATCCAACGGCAGCGATGGGAGTATGCAGCTCGATCTAAAGCACTTAAAGAGTGGTTACATATTCTTGGGAGTTGCTACTGAGTTCGACAGTATAGAGAAGAACTTGAAACAGGAAATAGAAAGTAAAGGCATTCAGATTGAATATTTGTCCAATACTGATACCATCGAAGAAGGTAAATACATTTTTGATATACTTTTGAAAAATATTATTCTATTATTTGTTACAGAACTGAAATCTATACAATCAAAAAATTTATATGATTTTTATGAAAGAGCAATTGGAGCCATAATAGTTAAAAACAATGAAAACAATCCAGAATTCAGCGTACACTATTCAGCAAATATTATTCATAGCTCAATTATATTGGTTAATTTAATTGATAATGCTATTCTAAAATATCTGGGAACCTCGAAAGAAAATATTAAAACAATTTATTCACCAATAAAAAGGTAAATAAAAACCATTCAATGTTCAAAATAGTTTTTTTTTATAATTTATCTATATCCAGAACAATCGATATAAATCCAACGAGCCTCGAGTATTTTGCAGCTATTGTTCCAATTGGTAATATTTTTTTATTATTTAAAAAGTTATTTGTTAATCAATTCTTTTTTTGCAGGCTTTTTCTTCTACATGTTGTTCTATATCTCTTTGCCGTACATTGAAAACAAGAGCAATTTCAAAACTCTTCAAGCTATTCCTCGCGCCACTTACTGGACGTCTTTCATTATATTTGATATGCTTTCACATGCTTTCGTTTGTACAGGCTGCTTCTTCTTTCAACAAACTATAATGCCCATCACATTATACAATAATTCCGAGCAAATTCAACTCACTTTTTCTTATCTTTTCTACGGTTTTTCGTATCTTCCAATCATGTATTGTATGACGATTGGCTTCCGTTCAATATCCCCGATATCCACATATCTTTTATTCATGTTAATTATTTCATGTAAGCATCTGTTAATTCCAAAAATACATTTGTGTTATAAATCCATTATCATTTTCAGCAATTGTACCCTTCATTACTTCTGTCAATTTGAAATCAATGCAACATTTCGAAACAACAATTTCAATAATGTCGTTGTTGCCAGATTTTTCTTTAAATCACCAATTGCGTGTTATTAATGAAATTTTTTTTGCAAACCGTCGTAAAACGAAGAATCGAATGGAACTACCAAATTCATCAAGCTTTTTTATATATGCTATAGTTTTGTTTACCGTTGTAATGGTAAGTTAAAAATGTGCTTGTTAAATTTAATTGAACTCATTTTAATTGTTGTTGTGCAGCTATTTCTTATGTATGTGTGGGACAATTTACAAAGAAGACATTACTTAAAAGAACTTATCATGTGTTATCGTTGTAAGCGTACTGGACAGCTTAATCAGCCTTTCGAAGATGTTGACGAAGCACTTGTGCGGAAAGAAAAAGGAAATGTCGAAGAAATTTTCCGATGTAAATGCAAACAAATATAAGGAAAATATTCAAACTAATATTTAAATACCCACAGCTAATACAAAAGACTCGTATCCTCTCATTGTTCAAAATGTACACAAATTCTACGGTCGAATACATGCCGTGCGAGGCATTAATTTTGCTGTGAAGCGGCAAGAATGCTTTGGACTTTTGGGTGTGAATGGTGCAGGCAAAACTTCTACTTTTCAAATGATTAGTGCCAACTCTCTGATATCAGGTGGACAAATTATGATTGATGGAGTTGATTTAATAAAAAGTGAAACTTTGGTAAATGAACGCAGGACTAACTTTTATCATAATCAAACAAAAATGAAAACAATTTATTTTTCAACAGTATAAATACAGATTCGGATACTGTCCGCAAGGAGATTGTCTTAATAGTTTTATGACATCATATCAAATTCTCAAGTACATGGCTTTGTTAAGAAATGTAGATTCGAGAGATGTACACACTGAAGTTTTGTATTGGCTGGCCCACTTGGACTTATTGCGATATCAAAACGTTCCCATTCGTTATTATTCTGGGGGAACAAAAAGAAAACTTAACGCAGCTATTGCAATGGTAAAACGAAATAATAATATATTTCTTCCAAAACTAACTTCCAATTTACAAATTCATCTTTTTTAAATGTCGTCAGATTGGAAATCCAACATTGGTTCTCTTAGATGAACCCACAACTGGTGTAGATCCTATTTCCCGTCGGTTTCTATGGAAATGTATCCAAGATTTTCAAAAACGCGATAAGACTGTTGTGCTCACTTCTCATAGGTTAGTAATATTAAAAAAAAAATATTCAACTTGGGCTCGTCCGGGAATTGAACCCGGGACCTCTCGCACCCGAAGCGAGAATCATACCCCTAGACCAACGAGCCATATGAAATCTGCTGCTCTTTGTTCATGATATTTCTTTTGATTATTTCTTATCAACATGATTATAAACATTTTATTTTTTTTAGTATGGATGAATGCGAACATCTTTGCAACAGATTGGCTATAATGGCAAATGGGAAATTACAGTGCATAGGCTTCATACCAGATTTAAAGTCGAAATATGGCTCTGGATTTACAATTAATATTAAATTATTAAACAATTGGTCCGATAATAATATCAATATAATTACATCGTCTTTGCAAGGAGAATTCAGTTGTGAACTCCGAGAACAGCATGCTGTAGGTTAAGATTTATGAAAAAGTATTCATTTAATTTTTTTTTTAATTTTTCAGGGCATGCTCACGTATTTTATAAAAGAAAAAGCAATAGAATGGTCTGAGGTTTTTAGAAGAACAGAACGTTTTATGAGCTGCAACATTACTTTAGTGGAAGATTACTCTGTAAACGAAACTAAACTAGAAGATATATTCCTTAAATTTGACAAGAAATGCCGAAAGGCGGCCAATGGATCTAGTGATGATTAAAAGCTATACATTTAAAGCAGTTGATTTACTTAAATTAGGGTACCTTTTATAAAAATGTATTTTGTAAGAAAAAAATATTTTTTTTGTAACATACAATTTTAAAATTGTAGAAATAATTTAATCGCGAATCTCTTAGATTTTAAACAAATGTATTTATTATACCTACGTATTGTCATAAGAAATAAAATAAAAACGAGTAGGTACCTACCTATGCTTTATATATTTTGTTTTCTACCAGCATTTCTGATTTCGAAAAGAAAGAAATAGTTGGGCAGGTTTCGGGATTTTATTTGAAATTAAATGAAATTTCATTTTGAAAAATGAAAAAAAGAATTAATTTGTTTAGATCGAGTTGCACAAGTATTGTACCTGAGGATCAGCAATTTGTGTCTCTCAAATTCGAGTGTCCGTTGAGGGTTAAGCTCCAAATCAAGGTTGTGTTGGTAGTAGAGGTAGACTATTCCATGCTTGAACGGTAGCTAAAAAATCGTTTTTTTGTTATTATGGTCCCTATTATGGCTCGCAAGTCGAACGAATTAGCAAATAACTCTAGCCGAGGTACCTATTGCTAAAAGCGCACTTCAACATTCGCCTTTGAAAACATGCTACCAAAAACCAAAATGAAAAATTGAAGTGTTAATGTCAATTTCAAATAAAAATTTTTAAAATATCAAATTATTTCAGGAATTTCTGTTCTCTAAAAAATATTTAATAATATTATATTACATAGATACTAGATATTATAATTAATACACGCAAAAGGATAAGCAGTGTCGATTTGTTTTTTGAAGATGTATATGAAATCGAAAGACAAGAGAAAATCTTGATTTGCAGATTGACGAGGAGTTTAAGATATAACACAGTTATTAATTTTTTTTCAGTTTCCCTAATTGCTCTTGCTAAATTTATTTCATATTTTCGGTTGAATTAAAATGCGTTTGAATATATTTAAAAAAAAATTAGTCCAGGATTAAACACAACCCAAAGTTCTGCTGTTCACCACGAACTATTTCCAAAAAAGATTTTTGACAGGACTCCGCTACAGGCAAATGTTTGTTCTGTGTCTTCGCTTGCTGTTAGAGAAATTTAAACCAACCGTTCTCGACATTTGTGTGCACTCTTTCCTGTCGCGTGAAGGCGGTCCTAGTGAGTAGAGGTCAATGGCAAACGTATCCCAATAGGTAAATGTATGTAGTCCATTTGGTTTTTTTTTTGACGATCAAAATGAACCGACATCCTTGAATGACCCTTGGCCATGCCTGGGTTCGCTTCCATAAGTTCAACCAGTAACCATTTTCTGTAACTCAGGCGATAACTTTTCGCATCGTTAAAAAATGAAACAACTCATTCCTCAGTTATCGTTTCTGGAAAAAATCGGGATTCCCTAACCAAACGCGGAACAGGAAAAACTTTCAAATGGATTATTTACGATGTTTTCATTTGATTTGAAATTTGATGCTACACTAATTAATACGAATTTTTTTCTCCCATAAAATTTTTAATTGAACAATTATTTTTTGTTTAAAAATTAAAATGTATTTATGGATTTTTCAGTTTTTGTGCCAGCTGATTGTCAAATCAAACAAAATGGAACAAATCGTTCCTATGACAATAATCTTTTTTTGCAGCAAAAAATGAACAGCGAACAGACAATACAAAAAGCAGGAATCAAAGAATTTAAGGCAAAATTAATATTAGAAGTCAAAAGCAATACACATACATACATATGTTTATATTGAACCATTTTATATTAACAAAAACAATAAACAGGATGCATGGGAAGACATTGCATGTTTTTCCTGTTCGCTATAAACGACCCTCAGGAAAAAATGTTTAATTTACAAAATCAAAATACAAGAGATTTTTCAAATGTCAAAACAAGAATATACATACAAGCTTTGTTATTGTAAATTTTGAAATTTGGGTCTTGGAAACTTTATTTCGGACGAATGATTTTAAAAAAGGATTTGGAAAATACTACTTTTGATATGTAGTTGTGTGTGGAAGGGCCTTTCGACATCTCCCATTTGGCTATCTCACTTGAACTTACTAAATCAAACAAAATAATATATTTAAACTATGGAACATACTACATACAATACAATGTTTAATATTCAACAATATTTTCGTTTGTAAAATTTATCGTTTACAAGCGTCTAATACTATTATTTTTATTATTTTTTATGTTGGCAATTTTAGTGACATATTTTGTCACTCATGTAAGTGCGCCATAAATGTTGCATTTTGACAGCCGAATACAAAAATAAAGCTATGTTTGCTCATGTAGATCTTTTGTAAGTGTTGCATCTTGTTCTTGACATCTTAGCTATTTCTGGGCTAGAAGGGTACCGTTATTAGACCAAATTTCAATTAAATTTTTTGCTAACTTTTTATACTTACATAACAAATTAACAACTATTGAGATTTTCAATAGGGACCTGTGGGATAGGGAGTGCTGATTGCTGGTAGAGAGCTGAAAAAAGAATACTTCTTTTCGAAATTGTCGAGAAATTAATTTTTTTATTAATCAAAGTCAAGTTACATATATGTTCAAATAAATTAAACCATAAATTCTAATAAATATGGTATCAAAACAAAAAGAAAACTTAAATGATTGCATCTGCTTTCGTGAGCAGACAGCGTTATTTTGTACAAAGTGCGTTATGTTTTCCTTCGGTCGCATTGTGCGCCAATGCAACAAACATAAGAAGGTTATTTAAAAATATTATGTGTTGATAATCAAGTTTTTATATCTATATTTAAATTAAATATCCTTAGGTTAAATTTTTAATGGATCTGACAATTTGTCCGAATTGCAAGGTTTCAAAGGAATTCGTTAAGGAAATAAAAGTGGATCAGCTCAATGCAAGGGCATTGGGTTCTATGAAACTTTGAAAAACATCAACGGATGGATTCCGCTGCTGAGTGCTTCAGGTGCTACATTTAGGTTATGTTAACTTCTAAGTTAATGTGGATCTTGTCAGTAATATTTAATTCAATTTTAAGTCCTGTGTATTCATTTCCAAAACATCGTATATACTAATACGAAAATGACCAATTAAAAATAAATACATTAACAAACATTGGACTTTAATAAGACTCATTAAGTATTTTTTAAAAGCAAACATTAAACATTTTATTAAATACATACATATATATATGTAGGTACATTTTACATTTTTTTTTTATATTTAATAACAGAAGTTAAAAAAAAAAAACAAATTCAACAAAATATCCAAGATAGGTACCACTCTAAACTCTAAAAAAACTGAATACCGACGAAACTTTGGTAAACGATGAAAAAAAGTTTATTTTGCATCTATTATCAAATTGACTAAAAAAGCCGGAATTATCAAATATTGGTACATATATCTATAAATATACAACAAGTAATTGGTTGCATAATATATTTTTATTGTGACATTCACCCTTATTTTGAGCTGCAACTATACCTACCTATAATAAATATGATAAATATGAAAATTTGGCTCTATTTGTTGGAAAATATAAATTTTGTAATTCACAATGGATGGCATATTTTATAGTACGTATTTATTATATAGGTACGTATAAATGTATGCAAACATTTTTTGTATAAATCAATAGAACGTGGTACTACTTCTACGGGGTTTTCAATAATTGAAAAAAAAAAAACTAAAGACAAACTGATAATTACTAGATCGAGTTTTAAAATTAAAGCAATTAGCCGTTGATTCTTGGAGAAAAATGTTTAAATACCACAGTAAAAATTTAAATACTTTATATATGCTGCGCCTATATTTTGATCGAACGCGGTCTTATTTCATTTTGAAAATGAAATGAGTAATTGAATAATAGAAATATTTTTCTATCATTTATGATCCTCATAGATCATTAAAAAAATGCATTACAGCAACAAAAAGAAATCCTGGTCTTTATCGGTATTTTATTGATCGTTTCAAAAAAATAGTTTTGGTTTCTTTATGTAGGTATGTAGAAATTGAAAATGAAATACTTGTTTCGTTGAATATTAGCTGGCTGTTACATGTAACTTATATTATTAATTATAAATAATAAATAATTTATGTAATGCATGTCAATATTAAGTTACGAAAAGATGAGTGTCGGACAAATGATAAAGAAAAATATGAAATGTAGACATTTCCTTACCAAGAGCTCATTGGGAGTTTATTATTTGCAGCTCAGTTAACATTACCAGATATGCAATATAGCAGTTAATATGTTAAGCAGATTTAACGACATTCCTGGACATTAATACTGGTTAGCATCAAACAAATCTGAGATACCTGAAGTGAAGTATGCCGGGACGAAACATAAAAAAGAGTAAATTTTTTAAAAATTGTCATGTAATTTAAAAAGTAAGGAAAAAATGTTTTTTTTTCACGTAATACTTACTTAAATCATAATTGGCTAGAATATTGTTATTATTAAACTCTGATTTTATCTTTCTTTCCATGGGTTCTGACAGCGAATTGTAAAAATTTTGTAATTTAGAGTTACAAAAAAGATTTTTATCGCTAAAAATTCCCATAAGAAAATGTATTTGGTAAACATATTTTATTTGTATTTGATAAAATTTTTAAATTAATACCTCGACCACCAAAAAAATTAATAAAAAAACAAAACCAAAGCGCGATAAAATCTGGCATGTCGGTTCGTCGTACGATGTGCATATGTATGCCGCTACGCTAAGCTCGATATTGTATGCACACTCCGTACTCTTTGCATAAGAACAAGTATTCTTTTTAATTACATTGTCTGTTCCAACGAAAACAAGGGGTAATTTGGCCGAACCCATTAACCCATCCTTCAAATTAACTGGAAAAAAAAATAGAATGTCAGTCTAGTTGTATAGATTGTTTTATTATCTTGTGTTATAGTTAGATTTAGAATCATATACATACATACAATACATTTTATGACATTAACCTTTGTATATGAAAACTATAGTACTATCATGGTGGAAGTCGAATGGGGCGACATCTAATTTACCTATGCAACCCTTACTCTTTTTTTTTTGCGGAGAGCTTATGGAGGTTTTAAATGATATTTATTGATATTTTTTGAATGCAATAATCCAAAAAATAGTCTACTCTTGCCCCTACCACCAATTTTCGACGCTTAAAGACTCCCCAAATCGAATTTTACACCTCACATTTTGCAGCGCCACCACCAGGACCTCTGCAACCCTAAAAAAAACTCGCCATGATAGTACTATAGTTTTCATATACAAAGCATTAACTCAAGAACGCAGAATGTTTTACAAATTATTTCATTCAAAATATAATGGAGACTGAAAAATTACGATATTAAAATTTGAGTTAAAACTTATCTCTTTAGGAAATTTTTATGAAAGATAAATTTTTAGCGCGTTATAGAATATTTCAATCGAATTTTTATCACGGAAGTTTTAAAAAATAAAACACTTGCTGTCGAACAAGTCAGTGGTATGGAGTGTATGTGCACGAATATCTTATAGCATCGGTAAGTCAGTGTGTGGAAGCAACTAACAGATTACAGAAAGTTCTCTTTTGGCAATACAGTAATTCAAGACTCAAGTTCTTAGTTCAGTACAAAGAGAAATCCAATTACGTACGGACGTCTGTTTTTTTTCAGTATTTTTTATTTTGTCAGTCGTTTAAAACAATAAATTAAATTAAATGTCTGAGGTTCCAAATATTCTAAACCAATTATTTGGGTAAGAGATATCTATTACTTTTATTTTGGTCTGAGTAGATGTGTCAATTTTATAATATCAGAAAATGTTGTTTTGTTGTGCTACTTTCACATTTGTTATTGCAAGTACTCGTCTATATGCATAGCAAAGAGATACTCCGAAAGGAAAAAAGGAATGCTAGTAGCTATAAGGCATTGGGTTTATTAAAAGCGTAATCCTATGCAAACACAGTTTATTATGTGCTATATCTATAGTAAAGAGGTTACAAATTAATTTAATATGCAAGCCTAATTTTCGATGTGCTATTATTCATCTAATAAAAATGATGCCTACGTTGTTATTTGTAATCGAGTTTCTTTTATCGAGATAAGTACCTATGCATTAAAATTTTCGATTTTATTAATCTGAAAGCGGTATCAGCTGTCAACCCAAATAACCACAGTTAAGCATTGTTGCCGTAATTCATTTGAAAATCCAGAGATTATGGTGCTTAGTTACAGCACTATTCTTTTCCTAAAACAATCACGTGAGTCACTTTTATTAACTGACTAAAAGTGCACTCACGTTCAAAGTGTATGACATGTTATAGCTACTCGGTAGTTATTTTTGTATGTACATATTTTGCACGTAATTCGAAAGACAACAATGGTGCAGTATAGTAGGTATTTCTAATAATTATCACAATATAAAAATCCGAGATATTCTGCAAAACAGTTCAAAAATTGATAGGTACATTGGTAAAATTACTAAACTTTTTGTAGGTATACGTATACCAAAATTAGTAATTTCATATTTTAGACACGTATTTTTAAATAAAAATTCAATACGGATTTGGATGATAAATATAATTAATCTACTTAAATATATATGCCTAACTATCTACATCGCAGAGAAATCGAACAGAATAAGTCACGCTATATAGAAAATCTTAAAATAGCTTGCGCTATCAAATCAGTATCAGCATGGCCAGAAACTCGTTCAGAAATTCAAAAAATGGTATGCACTCTTTAGCATTTGTTACAATCTCATAAAATATAACATCCTGAAGGTGGAATGGACTGCTGATAAACTAAAAGGGTTAGGAACGGATATTAAACTTGTGGATGTTGGAAAACAAGTGCTGCAAAACGGAACCGAAATTCCCCTGCCAAATGTTATACTTGGAACTTTGGGAAAGGTAATAAAAAGATGTGATCCAAATGGAATATTTATTTTATCCATATTTGGTTTTAAAGGACCCAAAGAAAAAAACGGTAGTAGTTTATGGGCATCTTGATGTTCAGCCAGCTTTAAAAGATGACGGTTGGAACACTGAACCTTTTGAACTAACTGAAATTGATGGAAAGTTGTATGCTCGTGGAGCCACTGATGACAAGGGACCTGTCCTTTGTTGGATTCATGCTATTGAGGCATATCAAAAGTTAAAAATCGATTTGCCTGTCAATATAAAGTTCGTTTTCGAAGGCATGGAGGAAAGTGGCAGCGAAGGCTTGGATGAACTCCTTATTTCTCAAAAGGGTATTATTAATCAGATAATTCACTAGAACATTTCATATAAAATTTCAATTTAAGATGACTTTCTTGCAAATGTCGATTTTGTGTGCATTTCGGATAATTATTGGTTAGGTAAAAACCGGCCATGCCTGACCTATGGTCTTAGAGGAATAGCTTATTATAACATAGAAGTAGAGTGCGCAGTGAAAGATCTACATAGTGGGGTATTCGGTGGAACTGTGTAAGTTTAATAAGTCAGCATATTTATTAATCTTTAATCCTTCTATATATTATCAAGACATGAAGCTATGCCGGATTTGATATACCTAATGAGCACATTAACTGATAAAAATGGAAAAATTCTCATTCCTGGGATATATAAGGATGTATGTTAAAGGTTCTCAGTTCTTAAAATTTTTGATACAAACATTTATTTATAATAGGTAGCCCCATTATTGCCTAATGAAGATGAAATTTACCAAAACATTGATTACGATGTAAACGATTACAGGTAATTCAATAACAAATAGTATAAACTGAATTATATTTTTTTTTGTATTTTAAAGAAGCGACATTGGCGCTAACAAATTGCCTTATAATGAAGATAAAACACAATTACTTATGCACCGATGGCGTTATCCCAGTTTATCGGTACATGGAATAGAAGGTGCATTTTACGAGCATGGTCAGAAAACAGTAATTCCAGCGAAGGTTATAGGTAAATTTTCGATTCGTTTGGTGCCTCATCAAGAACCTGAGCAAATTACCCAGTGTGTTATTGATTACTTAAATGCAAAATGGGTTGAGCGTGGTTCTCCAAATAAATTTAAAGTAGAGCTCGTTGGAGCTGGAAAGCCATGGACGGAAAACCCCGCTCACCCTCATTACGAGGCTGCAAAGAAAGCTGTAAAGCATGTGTTCAATGTTGAACCCGATATGACCCGTGAAGGTGGTTCTATCCCAATCACTCTAACTCTGCAAGAAGCCACAGGGAAAAACGTTATTTTAATTCCAGTTGGAGCAAGTGATGATGGTGCACATTCACAGAACGAAAAAATAGACATCCGTAATTACATGGAAGGGGTTAGTACCAAAGCTCTATTCATTCGTATATTTTGTAACAATGTTTATTTTCAATAATTTCAGACTAAACTTTTGGGGGCATATCTCTATGAAATTGGATTTATAAACTAGGCATCATAAGACTAAGCCAAGTAGTTCAATATAAAAATACGCAAGCATCACAAAAAAAAAAAAAAAAAAATGTATACAATAATAAAAACATTAGTTTGTCCAAGTGTCTCCATATTTATTTCTTTCTCCTCCTGGTCGTTGAGCATCGGCACTGCCGGTGTTCTCACTTGATCGTCTTACAATTGGAGCCTCTGCTGGCAAAGGCCTTGAATAGGGATTTTGTGATTTTTTCATGTATTCTTCACGATTTTTCATGCGCAATTCATCATAGGTCAATCCTTGTTTTAGAGCAACTTCGGGAAGATCGGTATCAAACTGAGGCGATGGATCTAAAACCAAAACATTTTTGAAACAATAAGTTTATGAATAAGAATACCTATAAGATATTCGTTACCATCAACAGAAGGTCGATAAATATCGTCCAATCCCGATAGCGATGGGCGATTTTCGGTGTCCAACTCTAAAGAACTTGATTTTCCATATCTAAAGGACTCATCAGAAAAAATATCAGCATTGCTGGGTGTAAAAGGTGACAGTGCCATTCCAGCTCCTAGGTTTTGATCAGGAGTTAGCACACCGTAAATTCCATTATTTTTCTTCTGTCGTAGCATCTCTCCCAGTTTTGAGCCCGGTAATCTCATTATTTTTTCAGCGCATTTCTGTTGATAACTGAATTTTCCAAGAAAATATCCAACAACTATACCAGCCATAACTTTTGGTAAGGCACCGAATTTCACATTTGGCTGCAATTATTATAAAAAGTTCATAAAGTGTTGTAAAGTTATAATGTATGCTGACCTTTAAATAACCGTGTTTTACACCGAAATATGAAGCCAGTCCAAAACCAGTACCAAATGGAAGAGATCTTTGGAAAAATGATTCAACATCACACTCCTTAAGAGCCCTTAGCTCATCCGAAGAAAAATGGTAGTTCGCCTGTGAAATAAGAAGGTATTCAAATATAAGAAAAACACTAGAATTTTAACAAAACTTATATCGTTTTTTACTAAAGGATGTTGCGATCGTTGTGGACCATTCGGATCCAAAATGCCTTGTGGTGCATTCATTTATCTTATGCTTATAATTTTAACTTAAAGACGTTCTGGTACGGGTACCGAATTTTTGTGAATTTGAATTCAATTGGAAAATTACGAAATTTTAGTCTTGCCGAAGTCGATATAGAACCAAAACGTCAGAAACAGATGTTTATGACAAATTTGAATAAGTGACATCTGCTTGTGAAAATTTTCATTAGCAGCATCTTTTTAGATTCAGCCCGAGAGCCCGCGACAGTTTTTAAAATCAGGCGAAAACTTAAGCGATAGTGGCGGCGTGGCGGTATTAGTTGTTGTTGGATTTAACACGCAGATTGTTTACCGCCACACTGTGGTCCAAAATGACTATTTTCCTTGCAAATTCTTAATCATGGACTCAAAAATGATTTTCTTAGAAAGAGTGATTAACAGAGCAAGGAATTGATGCAGAATTTTAAAAACAGTTCAAATTTTGCGAATTCTGTGTATGTGGCTATTTGATTGTTCACAGGGTGTTACAAAAAATAATTGTTCATAACAGTTGATGCATAAGGAAAACGAACAATTTTTTTTTATATTTTCAGCAGTTAAACAGTACCTACTTTTTTTCATTTTGTTACTCATCGACATCGTATAAAATGTTTAGGTGACCAATTTTATGGAAACAGAGTATGAAAAAAGTTAACGGACCAAAATTTAAAAAGCTCTACAAACCAAACTATTAGCCAAAAAAATATTTTGTAAATATAATGTTTTTGAAGCTCTGTTTATATTCCTATTAGATATAAAAAACGAAACAATAAAAATAAAACATTGGATTTTGCATTTTTGCCACGACTTGGCTTTTCGGACATACCAAAGGTTTTAGAAAAAAAAAAATTGAGGTTTCCTTTCGAAACAGTCGTGGCAATAAATAAACAATAACAATAGAAACGTGCTGTAGTCTCCGAATGTTTCACATCGGTCTTTATTTGTTCTATTTTTTTCTAAACCCCAGACAATTTTTAAAAGTAATTGGCAATTTTTTTTAACTAATAACATATTTTTTTAATTATTAGGTCAAGCTGTTAGGCTAATTTGTTTGCTAATTAGTCATTTTTGTGATAAATAGTATCTAATAACTTTATGGCTAGTTACTGGTTGTAAAAATAACTAATTTTGTTTAGTTATTGTGTAAAAAAAAAATATTTCGAAGTACGAGTATGTAGATATCTCAAGTCATTCGAGTTGAAAATCATGTTGTAATTTTCTTGAAATAATTATAAGTTATCGACTAAGTATTCGAAATCAGTATTTGCTCTTGAAATATTTGTAGAGCAAATTTTTTTCAACAGTTTTTTTTTTTTAAAGGCGAACGAAAGAAGGTATCGCGAACATACGTACACACATATATACAGACATTTTTATGATTCTTGAGATCTCGAAATTTTTAGTTCGACAAATGGTACCAATTACATTAACTTCCCATGGAAAGTTAATAAGAAACCTAAATTGTGCCTAGTAACAAAAAAAACTTTAAATAGATTATGGTTAGATAACCTCATCCCTATTTAGCGTTCCATGAAATCATCAATTTTTCAAAACAATAATGAAAACCGATACTCGAAGCTATATGTTAAGGAACTCTATTTAGAAATTTCAAAATTTAGCGGTGTTTATTTTTTACGTATTTCTTTAACGTAGGTAATGCTTTAGTTAGCTATGTTGACTTCGGATTTTTATCTTATTTTTGATAAAAAAGTACAAACTATCGCATTTGATTTACTAGATTTCATTACAACTTAAATCTAAAATCAGCTTTGAAAAGAAGATCGATGGACGCACAATTATTCTCTTTATTTAATTCGGTAAATACTTATTCTTTTTTTTAACATTTCATCAAAAAATTTATTTTATATATGTACATATGTATATATGTATATATTTATAAGTAGATTTAAGTAGATTGAAGCTATGTAGGTTTCTTTTTTCAAATAAGTTGTTGACTTTAAATTGTTCCCTGGGTTCTGCATCCTTTGGGTCGATCGGCGTTTTAGAGGTAGGTGAAGACAGGGAAGGTAATATCACTGTATTTTTTGGTGGATCGCGGCTTAGACGCACTGACATTTGATTGATCACTTCAGTGGTGAAAACTTTTTTTTGGACTATTACCGTTACTTTTATAGCGAGATATATAATGTGCTACCATTCTTAGTACTTTTTTTTTAATAAAATGCTCCATATAATAAAATGAACCATAACCATAATCTTTCTTATGGCAAAGTTTCATTACTGTTGAACGAACATTAATTGTTTTAGAGTGGAAAAAGGGTCCATACAAAAGTTCCCATATATAATTTTTGTTTTCTTTATATATGATATACGACTGCGTTTCAATTAATAAACCTTTCGTTCCTATATTCTTTTCGGTGGTAAGTCCTTTAAACTTCACGATCTTTAATTTATAATGGTGACTTGAACACTGGTAGGCACTACTCGAACACTGAGATAGGAAATAAAGATAACTCTGCAATTTTATCAATCTAAACATTACTTTTACTGGGGAGAGTACGATAACTTGGGCGCCGAAAATTGATAACGGTTTTTTGTAGAGGGGTTTAAACCAGCAATTTTTTACTATGGGAGGGGGGGTCTATCTTGCCCCGTTTGGGCGGTAGGGGCAATTTTATGAAGAGTACTAAAAGTAAAAAAAAAATCATTAAAAAATAACGGTAACACTTACAGTTAAGTTTAATACTGTTTTTTACAGCCAGGATTTTATACTATAAGCCAATTTTTAAATCAGGCAAAATTTATGCATAGTTTTCGATAAAATGAGTTTCAAACACAAAATTCGGGAAAAAAAACCCAATTGCATTGTTTTCATGTAAAAAAGCTTACATAGATAAGAAATCTTATATATTGTAAACAACAGCAAAAATAAAAATCTCACAAAAAAGTAATTAGTAATTTTCAATTTTCTCAAAAACTAGAAGTCATAAAATGATCTAGTTTTCAGTTTTTGATTAGGAATCAATGAGAGCACCGAATTCTATGAAAAAAAAGTTATATTAAATCTTATGGTTTTGAAAAATTATACTTCAAACTATTTTTTTTGTGTTTTTTTTTCCCGAATTTTCTGTTTGATTCAAAAAGTGGCTCATAGTATAAAATACTGGCTGTAAAAAACAGTATTAAACTTAACTGTAAGTATTACCGTTATTTTTTAATGATTTATTTTTCACTTTTAGTTCTCTTTTCATAAAATTGCCCCTCCTGCCCAAACGGGGCAAGATAGACCCCCCCTCCCATAGTAAAAAATGCTTGTTTTGGACCCCTCTACAAAAAACCGTTATCAATTTTCGGCGCCCAAGTTATCGTACTCGTGCCCTTTTACTTTTTAAGATTGATATTTACGGTCCTTAGAAAAAGCTCATAAGTACTATACTTTGCTTTCAAGTCGGATATAGACCAAACAGGTCTAAAATATGTAAACAAAAATATTGGAATAGGAGTGAATACTTCTGCCTGCTAACCTTTAGAGTATATAAGAAACATCGCATATGGCCATTCAACCCCTAAACGAAACCAACTACAGTGTTCAGATTGAGTTTCAAATTAAGAACTTAATTGAAAGCTCATTTATGCACATACCTTTAAATAACATGGTTCTCCTAAATATTTGTTTGTAGTATCGATCATGCGCACATTTAGCATTTACTTTTGTTATCGTCGAAAATTAAAGTCGAAATAGTTTTTTTATACGAACACTTTAAAGAATTCAATGAAATAAAATTAACTCAAAATTATTATAAATAAAATTTAAATAAAAAAAACTTAAATTACTTATGAAAAATATACAGGATTGGCTATTCAAAAGATGATATCATCATAAATCGGCACTGTGAAGATTTTTTTTTGTCTGAACTGTTTTTGTGTTTCAGAAGGATTTTCAATTTCTGAATTCATAAGCGAAAAAATTATTGATATTTTAATTCAACAACAGTGGTACCAAAAGTGGTATGGTTGGACAGTATTTCAAACTGAAAACGAAAACTGTCAAAACTGGCACCTGTTCTACCGACAAGTACAATTTCTGGGACGGGGACAGCTCAAGTACCCCCACGTCTTCAGGAAACTGCACTAATTATTCTAAAGCATTACAATTCAAACGTTACAACGAAACAGAGTGCATCACCTCCGTCAACCTCTATTGCTTATCCCTCAGCGTCGTTGCCACCATCTTCTGTTGTTTTGTCGATACCTAGTGGTCTTTGCAAACCAGCTGTAACCGGAAATGGTTTCACCGTTGCATCGAACGAGCGAACCTCGATGGCTTACACACCAGCAACAGTTATGGTTAATCATCAATCATTACTCTACGGCTCCAATATGACATCTCCAGTTCTTTCACCAGCTGGTGGAAAGTCTCAAGGCTTAGCTGCGCTAAACAAAGTTAAAGCTATAAGTCCACTTCAGCATTCGTCAGTATCATGTCTATCAACATCTTCCGCACTCAGCTCAATTACTTCACCAACGTCAGGTGCGACCTTTTTGAGTGAGCTTAAAAGTGGAATGGATGCCGCTGCTCATCGACACTATATGAAAGGAATAGGATTTCGTCGAAGTTTCGATGATAAACTCACATCAATAAGTGCTAGTATATTAAGCCAATCACAGCCTAGGCAAACACCACCACTTTTCCCGCTTTCATATCGTGAAGATTTCTTGAAGCAAATTGGTTACTTGCCTACATCTCGAATATTTTCGGGAACAGCAAAAAGCATTGACGAAGAAAAAGCCCAACAAGATTTTTTATCACTGTCTTTATCACCTCCTTTAAATCGTCGACGTGATATGCCAGCCTTAAGAGGTCCATTTGTAAGCTTGTAAGTATTAATGAACCTACATCTGTTTTTAATTGATTTTTTGTACATATGTACATTGTATATCAATTTGCATAGTACTATCATCACGATGATTTTTGAGTTGTGCGCTGTGGTCGTCTGAGGGCGCACTTGTATATACACAGAAACAGCAACCAGAAAATTAGTATGCGCTGTGATCGCTTGGGGCCGACGTGGTGGAACGTGCTGATGATAGTACTATGCAAATTTATATACAATGCATATGTACATATACATGTACATAATGTTTTCAAAATGTATATGCATATGTACATACATAGGTAGGTAGCTCGTTTATTTTATAAAATTATTCTTTAAAATAAAAAAATATGAAAGCATACATACCATTAACGTAAAAACGGTCGTACATTTTGACAAGCTCTTTTTTTAAAGAACGGCTTGCTTTACAATTTACATAAATAAATACTTCGGTAAATTCCTAAACGCAAAACTTGAGTAAATAATGCCTAGCAAACAGTCCCAAAATGCAAACGTAAACATGCCTGCTAAGCACATTGTCCTTAAATTCAGTAGATTTTATTTTCATGCGCAAATGCAAATGTTTTTGTGCAAATCTCAAAAATATCTTGCTAACTTCACTTGCTCTTGACAAATGTTGCGTTTAGGAATTTGCCACTTGTTCATTGTATATAAAACTTATAGTACTATCATCACGATGGTTTTTGTGTTGTGGGGTGTGGTCGTCTGAGGGCGCACTTGTATATACACAGAAACAGCAATCAGAAAATTAGTAGGTATGTGCTGTGATTGCCGGGGGGCCGACGCGACGTGTGGAACGTGCTGATGATAGTACTATCTAAATTCATATATGTACAATGCCCTTGTTGAAATCAAGTTGAAAATAAACTAGAACCAATTATTTTAAAGTCAAAATACTTAAGAGGTAATTTTCTCGTTTTTACTTCGTTTTCGAGGTGCATATAAAGGTGTCTAGTATTTTTATTGGTTTTTTCCTTTTACTGCTTCTAACATTGCCTAACTTCAATTTATTCTTGAATTTTGTTTTAATCTACACAAAAACAATGAGCAATTTGCGGTAATCGTCGAACAAACTGTATTACACCAGCAAAGTTTTTTGTTTAATAAAAATCAATTGATTATAGGTTGGTGTTATAATGCATTTATAACAAAAGCATTTTTTTTTAAATTTAAAATCTATAAATTAATACGTAATCAGTTTTTTTAACCTTCTTTTTATACTGAAAGGTATGGCTAATCGATCTGGCAAAACCTAATTTTAATGTTTTTATATAGTATACGCTTACATTTAGAGGGGTAAATAAAGTTAAGTATACTATCTCGTTCAAACGCAAAATTTTTGGGCTATCTCTTACTCTCATCATTCTATAAAAGGATTAAATAATTTTGATTGCTTACACAACTCCACTTAAAAATATTAATCAAAATCGTTAGAGCCGTTATCGATAAATATGTTTTGTCTTAACGGTTATATGACAAAGTTGTTTAGGCTGTAGGTCGACGACGTAGAGAAAACTAGACCAACAGACAGAATGACATGAGCCTGTTTTTCGCGTTTTCTATACCTAATCATAAGCTTTTGGAGAATTTTTTTTTTGTTGAAAATTTTTTCTATTGATAGGATTATTAAATTAAAAACCTCGTTTTAATTTCAATTATCTATTTTTTCTCTTTGCACAAATTTTGACTATTTTTTAATTCAAGCTCGGTCAAGGGCTGCAGCTTTTTTAAATCCATCTTAGATACATGTGTCTAAGAAATAGACATTTGAGAAGTAAGATGTAACTCACATGGATCTCGAAATCTATGGAGAGATTTGAGCTGAAAGTAGTTTGAAAGTCGAATCAATGTTTAATTGTTCAAGATAATCGTCTTTTGCGAAATGATTTGTTGTAACGACAACAGAACCTTTAAACAACACTGATTGCTAATTGGTGTGGGCTGTTATTTTTTTTTTTAAGATCTGTGGCTTCGCTTGGTTGTAAAGATTTGATAAGAAACATTTTTATAAAAAAGGGAACATTTTTTCTTTAAATAAAGGCCATTAGTTTGATAAGTTCAGCCAGTTAAAGTTAGGTAACTTTTAGTAAATATAAACAAAAAATTGACTTTTTTTTTCGTTAACAAAGTACATCTATAATTATTGGTGTCTTTTCAACTTCTGTACGTTTTCTACCTTATCACTTTGACATTTGAACACAACAGAAAACTTGCAGAAAACAGTGCCAGATGTTATTGCAAGCAACAAAAATCGATTGAATTTGTTTAGTGTTTGATTGAATTGGAGTATGTTTAAAGGACAATGACAAAAGAGAGCAGTAAGTTCATGTTCAAAAATTACCATTCACTATCATACTCTTATAGCATCACTGCCAGTGGGCTCAAAAATAAAACATATTTACCAGAATAGAATATTTATTTTTGAGCTAAACGCTGATTTCACTCATGCTGAGTGCAGATATTTTTGTATTTTTTTTTTTTAATTTTTTTTTTTGTAAATACATATTTAAAATAGGCTCTCAGAACTCTGAGTTGGAACGTTAGAAGTGTAGGATGGTTCCCCACATTCGTTTTTTTGTTTCTCAATGACGAAAGATCTTGTCGTTGGGATTGAGAATAAAGAATTCGGCGATATTATTTGTATACCGCGAATATAGTACCTTATTACCTATTTTGTATTAATATACAAACAAATTGTAGCGTGTGAGAAACATCTGCATATATTTACCATAAACAGATATAGTAATTATATAAACAATCCGTATTTATAAATAATCAATAGTTATGCAATTTGGTTATAATTGCAGCTTACGCAGATAGACCCCTAAGAAAATATGAATCAAGCAACAAAGTAAAAAATTCGTATATACAATATGAGTTATCTTAGTGACGCGACTTGTGAAAATGTAAATTGGAAAACTTTTATTTTAAATAAATGGGATAATGTCTGCTTCTATAAAAATAATACATCTTTTACAGACCATACTTTCGTGTTGTTCGTTTATTCTTTTTTCGAAACATTGTTAAATAAGTTCTCTGAGTATTTGTTTCCATATATGTGTCAAAAAAGCACACAGTTTTTTGAAGTGATATATAACCTTTGTTTGGATCTCTTGACTTGGATGATATTAAAAGTAAAGTTGCTTGAGAGTGATTTATTGGTTCAATCTTCACTGAAAATATGCCTCATATTGTTGGTTATTTCTACTGTCCGCTCTGTTCGAAATATATTAAAAAGGATTCAAACCCAGACAACTCAGGCATCTGTGGTTTCAACTGAAATTTCTTCGACCATACCTGATTCGGTTGATAATGGCGGAATAATAAAGGAAAATTCAATCGTGGAAAAAAAAAACCAAACGTTGGAATTGGAAGAAAAAAAACGTAGAAAGCCGGCAATATCAAAAAGGAGAAAATGTAAATCAGCAGGACCAATACTCGTGTCAAGAACAAAAAAGAAAATTGCCGAATCCTTTATTTCAGAAATATTACCAGCTGAAGAAACTCTGTGCGTTAACATGTGGGTATAACATCTAAATATATCTACATATAGTTATTGAAAGATAAGATTTGTGAAAACAAAATATGAGTACCTACTAGTCTTAGAACAGACAATAAATAGAAAATGTTCAAATACACTCCAGATAGGGCCCTGATAAGAACGAGGAGATTTGCATCTTGAATAATATTTTTTTAATTTCAGTGGATAGGTACCTACTATGAGTTCTGTATCTACAAGATTTTACATAAATAATATTCTATATTTGAATTTAAAATTCCCCGCCTGAAAAAAAGGAAAAAATGGTTTTTAGCAAGCCTATTTAAGGGACTTGTTAGTTTTTGATAGATATACATACATAAATTATATAAAACGCTGATATTTAAAAAAATATATGTTTTTTAAATGATCAAAAATAGATACGTTTATAGACCCGATGTCTCCTATCTTTTTCCATAACCCAGAAAGTATCCCGTCTGGCACAATCGCTTTTCCCTTTATTTAATTTTTGGCGCGGAAGACGGTGTGTCCTGGGGCCATCGCTTTACCCAAAATCATTTTGCAATCTTTCACTTCTAGCTTATTCATGAAATTGGTTATCAGATAATCATCGATTTGAGTATTATTTACGTCTGTGAAAGTGATAACGTGCTCCTGTTGTTTAATGAACATGGTAATAAACATGATAAAACCATATAATCTGGAGACGTTTAAGATTTCTTCACCAGGAGATTTCCTAGTTCCGTATCCCAAACCACCATGAAAGTCCTCCTGGTGCTTCTACTTTCCAACAAAGATTATTTTTATTTTGAATGTTCTTGAGGTGGTTGCGGAACTTTTTCTGAATAAACAAATAAATAAATTTTGAAAACAAAAGTGCTGACAATATTCGACACGTTTTCTTACATCACCAATTTTAGAGGTATCAAACGGTCACTGGACTTCGAAATAGCCAAAATGGTCTTAACGTCTAAAAAACCAGCCCTGTTTTCAGTGTTCTTAAACACATAAGATATTCACCTTACTTTCATCATCGAATAGATGTGACCCGATCATTTCTGATAAGTCCAGGTTCAGTACCATGCATAGCAGTGAAACTACCTGCTTACTATCTCTTGTATTAGAAAATAAAATGTGCCCGCAAGTTTTCGAAAATGGCATGCTCCTGTTTTTGTTTTTTGATTTTCTTCTTTTACAACAACGGTGATTTCCAGTCGCATTAACCCAAGGTTTTGAAGAAATATCCAAAAGAAAAGTTCAATTGATTTCCACTTTTCTAACGAAGATGTTTTAAGTATTTTCGTAGTATTGTCTTCAAAAGCATACGTCCAAAAAGCTTTAGCAGGACATTTTATGTGTTGCTATTAATTTTAGTACTTCATTTTTCGGTTTTAAAGTGGGGGAAAAAGGGCTTTGCTTTTATACAGGTTTTTTCTTTTCTTGGTTCAACCTCAACCAATTCTTGCATAGAAAACGTTTAGCGCGCTAAAAGCCATTTCGTCCTATAATGCGTCACCGTGCTGGAAAAGTTTTCCTTATGGCTTTTCTAACGTAAAATTGTGTGCTTTGTGAGTTCCATGATTAGCATTATTAGGTACTTATTACTTTTTTTAATACCGTGGTAGTATAAGTATATTTTGGTGAGAATTACCTAACCTAGTAACTTTCGAGTAAAATATTTTTGATAACTAATTTCCGTTCAGTAATTACTATAAAAAGATAATCAATCAATAAATAGTATTAAAAACATTTCATTTTAGATCAGAACCAAGGGGAACTCTGAGCACGACAGATGAAATCTTTCCAGAATCACCAGACTCTAGTCTTTACGGATCAGACGAAGAACAGGAGGATGCTTCACAGTATTGCCGTGGGGGCTACCACCCTGTAGTTATTGGCGATGTTTTTGATGGTCGTTTTAGAGTGGTTAGAAAGCTAGGATGGGGCCACTTCTCTACCGTGTGGCTTTGTAGGGATATTAAGTATAATATTGTACTAGTAAATAAAATTAAAATCACAACATCATTTTTATATTTGAACGTTATTAGAGAAGAAAAATACGTTGCTCTTAAAGTTGTAAAAAGCGCTCCTCATTACATTGAGACAGCAGCTGATGAAATTCGACTTTTGGAAGCAATTCGAGATGCTGACCCTACAGATCCAAAGGGCGATCGCATCGTAAGACTACTGAATCACTTCACAGTTCGTGGGGTTAATGGAGTGCATACGTGTTTAGTATTTGAAGCACTTGGTTGTAGCTTATACAAACTTATTGTGAAAAACAACTATCAGGGATTGGCGTTATCACAAGTAAAGAATATAATTAGGCAAGTACTAGAAGGACTCGATTATTTACATACGAAATGCAGCATCATTCATACTGATATTAAACCAGAAAATATTTTACTGGTAATCGATAATGCGGCAGCAATGAATCAACAAATCGATGATGAAATTAACAATTTAAGGGTTAAAGGCATTGAATTTCCAGATTCTTACAGTAAGTTAAAACTCTATATATACATACGTTTACACATATTACTCATTATATAAAATTGTAATTACTTCTAATATTTTTTTGTTCGATAGTTAGTTCCATTGAAAAACAAACAAAAACCAGAGAAAAATGGCCACTAATAGACAACTCTCCAACATCTATCATTTCATCAACTCATATTCAAAAGAACAGCGAATTAGAGTGTGGACTTCATAAGGATGATTCATCTACTTTAGACACATCTCTAATTTCATCAATTTCAAAATTCTCTGGAGTGCTCGATAGTGACCACAATGAAAGCTCGTTAGTTTCCTCCTTAGGAGCTACGGCAACAATAAGTAGTCGCTATCGCACTGAGAAGAAAATCACTGCCAAGGTAAGATGAACTTTACCTTTTTTACACCAATATGTTCCCCTGTTACACAAATTCAGTACCGGCACACATTTTTTTACGCTTGCACTCCAGTCAGGTGATGACAACGACCGAATTGAATCTAATGACTTAATAGCACAAGAGGAGGTAAATCTATCTACTCAATAAATTGGCCAGTTTATAATTCTAAGATATCTGCATATACGAATCATTTTCACTAAACTTCTTTATTTTCATAGCATTAATATTTTCATTATATTTTATGAGTTTGAACCTGACGCAGAGAAAAGATTTATATTTGCCAGTTTCAGTTTATCAATTTTAATATTAAGTTTTTAGTCGTGTTTTTGAAGGGATCGTGCAATAAAGCCAATTGAAATAAGGCCAACTTTCAAAAATTGGCCTTATTGCACTTTGCGAAAGTGAAACAAGGCCAATTTGTGGCAGTTGGTCTTATTTCACTTAGACAAAGTGAAATAAGGCCAAATTGGTTTTATTTCACTTTCAACAGTAAGTTTTATTGCACTTTGACAAAGCTCCGAGCCCACCCAAGGCACTTTTGAACAAAAAAACTGTTGACATTGGCGACTTAACATACCCTAAGCGGAGCGACGAAGTCGCGTGAGCGGGTGTGTCCCCGAAAAAGGGAGTTAAAATCCAGAGGACCCGCGAAGCGGTACACCCAAGTTACTTTTAAACAAAAAAAACTTGATATTGGCGCCTGTCTGGCGTTTTGATAATGTAAGGTCGATTTGGTCTTATTTCTCAAAATATTTTGGTCTTATTTCACTTTGTCAAAGTGTAATAAGAGCAACCACTGATAATTGAAAGTTGGCCTTATTTCACTTGGCTTTATTTCACGGCACCGTTTTTGAAACATATGTACATAACATAAACATGGAAACAATCACCTTTAGTCGGCTGAACTTTCACGCAAATATTTGTTGTTTTGCAGAAAGTTAAAACTCAATCCGTGAGATGACCATAAGGTTACCCATTTAATCGTTGGGGGTTCTCTCAGTAAATATTTAAATCTTAGTGGGACCAGTGAGTTTATAAAAAGGGCAAATGTACGTTTGGTACTCTTTTTATCCATTTTCACAATGAATGTAGGCAGAAACACAGTGTTTTTTTGCTTCATTTTTTGTAATCAGACGAGGGGTTATTCTCTATCAATATTTGTCCGATCAGTATGTTTACAAGAGGAAAAATAAACCTTTCGATTGTTTAACTTTTTAAAAATATTCTTAAATTTTCTCCCGATTGGATAGTCAATCTTATGTTCGCCTTCCTAACTAAATAAGGCAGTCCTGACTGGGGTCATACCTCCAATAAAAAAAAACTAGAATAGCATAATTTTTGCTTCTTCTTCTTTAAAGAATACCTACAAGTATGTATATAACATTTTTTTAAGCAACTCTCTATAGTTCACACCCAAAGATACAGAAGGCAACATAGTTCAAAACATAAAAAGATATTTAATGGGAACCTTATCGCCTTCTATCTTCTCATGCACAAACTACAAGGGTCGGGCATAACGTAAAATGGGGTAAAAGGGGATTAATAGAAGAGTTACTATTTTTTTCTTAGATCTACAATATTGCATTTAAACTAGTTTGATTCGATTATCTTTTTCATGTCAAAAAATGAAAAAGAAATGTTTGGGAACCTTGTGTACCTCTTTATACTTGAAATGTTCAAAACTTCAAGCCTTTTGTTGGTTCCACCTGTTTTTTTTCTGATCAATTGAAATAAACTTATTTAAAAAATAAAGTGACTAAATGGGGAGAAGCGCTGGGAGAGGGAATACTCCAATTTTGTTTTAATATTCTATAGACTTCCAGAAACAATAAAATGCAAAGTCCAGCCTGTAACAATTTTTTGTGATGTACCCCTAATTTTCGACCAGGTTGATTGTTATATTTAAATTATTTGCTAAAGGAATGGTACTACATAATATTATATAGGATATTAAAAGAAAGTCAAAAAAATTAATTCCCAGAAGAAAAATTTACCAGTTTAACATTGAAGCTAATTTTGTGGGCACAATGCGTTGACTTGAAGAAGTGAGTTTTGAATTGCGGATCTCGTGGCTTTGGTGCTGTAATGCATATTTTTTTAAGGATATAGATTTTTTTAAAACAAAATCCTGCTTCTATTAAAAAACAGGTGTACGTAATAATATGGCGTAAAATATGTAAATATTACATGTGCAATGTGCATATATGTATTACAGTAATTTTTAATGAAGATATTTTCATACATCTTACTGTACTCGTCAGTAGAAAGTTCTAACTTTCTTTGTTTTGTGAGTACCTACTCTATTGCAAATTAGAAATCAAATTTCCAAATAAAGAAATTTGGATTTGCGAGATTTCGAGTTGACTTAACTATGTTCATTACATTTTAACCTCATTTAATAGTAACGGATCCTAGTAAAACCTATTTCAATGAAATAGGAATTTTCGGGAGATGTGCAGAATATGAATTAAACATTGTCTCGTGCAAGCCTACTAGGTATCTGTGGCGATCATGACAGTAAAAATGGAGGACAGTAGATAAACTCCCTCATTAAACCTAGTACGCAAAGATAAATTCTAACGAGGATTTTTAGCTCGGGCGTAGGCAGTTAACGACATAAACTGAAATTGTAATCTATTAATTTCAGTAAAGAGTAAAGTTCTAAGAAAATCTAAACAGCAGAGATTAAAAATTATCAAAAATAAAACAACACATGTATATAAATTTCTAAAAAATGGTTCTCCAACTTCAAAATTTATCGAAACTCTTAGCAAACGATTGTAGAGGAAAAAAATGCAGAGATAAAATTTAGTTTAGCTTAGGTTTGCGATCACTTAGGTTTGCTCCCGACTTTGAGTGTCGAATTGGTGTTAGTAGCTACATATAAACTTTTTGCTAGTGATTTGTCTAATGCACTTTAAAAACATTGCATCGATTGCTCAATTTTTGATGGAAGAGAATCAATTACAATTATTGCTCAGAAATATAAACTGGCCTTTGTTTTTTTTTTTGTTTTTAACTAACATTATAGTAAAATTTTTTTGAAAATAATTCCTTTGACATTGTTTAGATAGTTTACTAACTCAATAATTTTTATTTATGTACATCTTTACAATTTATATTACGTTAAATTTAAAAATGCGTCTAGCCATATAAGTACATATGTTGTAGGTACACACTATCATATTTACATTAAAAATTTATAACTTAAATTTCATCGAGTCATTGTTGCCCCTTTAGAATAATACAGTACACATTACCAATTCCGATTAATGGCTGATTGAAATTTTGGAAAATTTTGCTTATTTTATACGAAATAGAGAATAATGATAGAAAACGATTTTAGCTACACATACATAGATGTAACTATGTAAGTAGTCAGATTTTTTAAAGTTTTGTTCTGTACACTCATGATAAAAGTGGTGAATTGAATTTTTTTTAAATATTTTTCCATGTTCTTATCATTTTAAAGTCATTTACGAAAACAGGATTGTTTTAGGTCTTATACGAGTATCATTTCAGCTGCCCGTAGAGTGTGTCAGTTTTCAATTTTAAAATTAAAATTATAATTAAAAAAAATCTTATTGGTGGGGGTCTATTTCGCCCATGGAAGGTGGAAGGGTCAATTTTCTAAAGAATTAACAAAAATAAAATTTAAAAAATGCAACATTTGCAATGTTTATAGCTTTTTGTTAAGCCAAAATCCCATTCTTTAATCGGCTTTAAAAATCAAGTTGTTTCAGTGCATAGTTTAACAAAATTAATTTTCAAATACAAAATTTTGAAAAAAAAAAACGTAATTTTTTTGTTAATTGATTTTTTTTTAAATTGTATTATTAGGTAAGTAAGTAATACTAATAACAAATTAAAGTCATATACTGAACTAGAACTTATAATTTCAAAGATATAGATAATTAAAAAAAACTTGGTTAGTAAAAGAATAATTCAGTCTAAAACTTCCATTTTTATCAATCAGGCAAGTACCTATCTTTAAAATTGAAGTTAAGTTGCTATACAACTATGTTTCTTTCATCGACTCGTACCAACCTTGAAAATATAATAAATTCTAAAATATGTACGTTTGAAATTTGTTTTTAATTACTTAAAGAAGCTTTAAGTCCAAGTACAGCTATGTTAAATATATCAAAACAATGCTTAAAAGATAAAATAGATCAATTTTAATTTTAGTAAGGAAAATCGACTAAGATATTGCGCCAATGTTGTTAAGTTTACTTCTGCTTGAAAATTGGTTTAAAAAATTAATAACAATAATCGTACTACCTAGATATGTAGGTACGTACACCTTTTTAAAACTTTTTGCCACTTACATATATACAACAAAATTTGATTAAAATAACTTTTAATGTGAATTTTTTTGATTTCACTCAATTGTGGATACTAGAAAACATTTTTTGCTATCTACGAGTACATTTATGACTTACTAATAATTGTATTAAGAAACAAATAATGCTCTTATTTTTAAATATGTACATACAACGGTAGTTTGATTTTAATTTTTCCATTAACAAGAATTGCGTTTCGATTGTAAGTAGAAACAAATATTTTAAAGCAATATTTGAATGTTTTCTAGCAAAACGATATTGCAGCCGAAAAGGAACAACCCAACAAACCTCAAATAGTTCTTCAGACGCAATCATACACAAATTCTATTCAGACTCTGATCAACAACAGCAATGTTCGCGTGAAGATTGCAGATTTGGGAAATGCTTGTTATGATGTAAGCTAACTCTGTTTCTTTAATTATTAAATGGAAAAAATTGGTGGTGTTTAATTTTTCAGTATCATCACTTTACTGAAGACATCCAAACGCGACAATATCGCTCAATAGAAGTTCTTTTAGGAGCACCTTACAATTTTAGTGCAGATGTTTGGAGTACTGCATGTTTGGCCTTTGAATTGGCAACTGGTGACTATTTATTCGACCCGCATGCAGGAGAAAATTATTCCCGCGATGAGGATCATTTAGCACATATTATAGAACTTTTGGGCACAATACCACCTTCTGTCATATTCAGGGGGAAACATGGCTTAAGGTACTTCACTAGTTATGGTAAATACTATATCATCTTTTCTTTGCAAGAATACATTTTTAATATTTATTCACTTAAGGTGGTTTGCGGAACATCACCAAACTCAAGCCCTGGAGTCTTTTAAATGTTTTAATCGAAAAATACGACTGGGACCCAATAGAAGCGAAAAAATTTGCCGACTTTTTAATGCCAATGCTGGAGTATAATCCAATAATCAGAGCATCGGCTTCTGAATGTCTAAAGCATCCTTGGTTAGAGGAATTTATTTAAATATTTATACATACATAAAAAAAGCATCACGAGAAATTAATTTATTCATTTTGAAGTTTACTAAAAAACATCTGACTGAATCTATTAACTATTCTATAACATATTTAAATTTTTGCTATGTATGTAGTTTTAGAAGTTTAAAAATTTGAACTGGCTCATAATGTAGATTAGTCTTTAAAAAAGTGGAACATAATATCTATAATCATATAAGATCAATCATGTTGAACATACAAATTTTATTCGGACCTACATAATTATGTATAATATGTTACGTATAATTATAGAGAATATCGCAATAAAATTATTACATAACACATACATACATATTAAATATAAAAAAATGATTCAGATATCTTTAAAAGACAGAAAATTAATCCGAAATAAGTAATAGTTATTTGATAATTGGTTTGATTGTTCAATATTTTTTACAAGGAAATTTAGGAATGTGAATCTAGGATAAACAACAATAAAAATTTCAAACGACTTATACCTAATTCTTTCATTGTTTTTGTGATTTCTTACCTCCAATTAAGCCATTTTACGAATAACAACTATACTTTCTGTTGACACCTGTTTATGATGTAGTTGACCATCTATGTAGGTGCACTGTACATAATATGTATGTACATTATTATACACTCAATCACGAAAGTAAGTATACTCTAGATATAAAGAAAAATAAGTTTATGATACACTACTATCGCGAAATACTTCATCTACACCGATTTTTGTAGATGTGCCCAACTGAACCAAAATGAAAACGCTAATGATAGATATTTAAAATGTGTACTGTGAATATGTGTGACTTTCGTTTTTCTTGAGTATCGTTTCTTCTGCCGTTCTATTCGTAATTCATACATATAATAAGTGGCCAGTATATAGTCATAGAATTTTCAGATTGCCATTCTTAGATTCAAGTAATAAATTGGCATTGTTAAACTTCAAGGTTTTATATTGATTTGATTCACGATATCGTTTTGGCTATTTCTGGCTCTATCATGTTAATGAAGTTATATATTTGTAAACAGCAACTATAAAACGATATAGTTTCATCGTCTTTGTTTTGCGTAATAAAGTCTCCAGTTAAAAGCAGAGGTTTGTCCGAATTTCAAAAAAAAAAAAAATGCAGTTACTCGAAAACCGTTATGTTTCTGTGTGAACAAGAGAGGTCATGACCTAGAC
The DNA here is from genome assembly GCA_958431115.1 of Syrphus vitripennis. NCBI lineage: Eukaryota > Metazoa > Arthropoda > Insecta > Diptera > Syrphidae > Syrphus > Syrphus vitripennis. The sequence goes on along the minus strand of OY288109.1, from coordinate 256,715 downwards.
TCACTATATTTGTTTGGACCATGATTACTGGAACATCCTGTATATATAATCGATCGAGACGACAAAGAATTTTTAGTATACATACTAATTTTAAACAAATTTAACATTTTAATATGAAAATAAATTAAACAGCAAATTTTAATTTTTTTTATTTTTTTTTTATTTTATATAGATTTTAATTTTAAATTATACTACACATACATAATTTATTCTTGTTTTTACAATTTCAAATGGGGTATTTGATTGTTCAAATACAGCAATTTGCTGCCATTGGGCTTAGTGATGATTTCAATGACAACAATTTTTTCGATTTTGTTTATAACACGAGTGATTAACGTATACATAAACATATATAATGTTTTTATTTTAATAAAGATTTTAATTAATATGTAATTAAAGAAAGATAAAATATTTTTGGTTCCACCTATGGAATTTGAATTGCAGTGGAATAATTATTTCTTCAATTTGTTTGCTAAAAATATTAACAGGTTAAATTTATCAATTGTAAAAAGATATATTCATAATTATGCAAGATGTGATAATTATTCTGTTAATTTTTACAAATTTTAAAATAAAAGCGAACGGTGAACGAAGTACCTATGTATTTGTAATATAATATTATATTAATTTTATTATTAAGAGGACAAACATTGGTTGCGCACAAGAAAATAGTTTTTGAAACATTTAATAGATTTTTTTTATCAACAACACATAATTTATTTAATAATCGTATTTAAAAATATTGTAACCTTCTTTCCAGATAACTTTTCTGGACATATAGGCCAATTAAACGACTCGTATTTAGACTGTCACTTAATAAATAAATAAAAACATTCAAAGGTTGAAAATACGCTAGTATTATATATTTAATGAATCTTGGAATTACATTTTAAATATATTTATGTATATTCTGATAAAAACGTATGTTTTTAAGGATTTACAGTTCAGTACTATCTAAGCATGTATGTAATTAATAACAACAGTGGTGTCAAAATTAGGCATGTAGTCTTTGATGAATGAATATGTTTGTTAAACTTATTGTTTATAATTTATTTAAATCGTTCAATTATTATCGCAACGCCTGTTTTTCTGCAGTTTTCCATTTACTCGTGCATCGAGTTATGGAAAATTATCTAGATGCATGCGTTGATCCGCTCGTGTTTGATTAATTTATAGGCATTGCATTTCATCTATTTTGTTTGCATTTATTACTTTTTCTTTTATAATTTTGTATTGTATTGTTCTTTATTCGGTAAATCATATTTGGTATGATTTTAGTATTTTTGGTTAAATATATCTAGAAAAAAAGGTTTTGGGAAATTTAATTCGTATTCATCTTAACAATAATTATAGTTTCATATTAATTTTTTAAGTGTATAAACAAATGTAAATTAATTTAACTTTATTCCTTTAGAGGTGCATATTTAAATACCGGGAAGGGTAAATTCTCTTTATTAGATACATACATATAATATAAACCAATTAAATATGTTTAGTAAAATTAATGTATACCTGGCGTGTATGTTGGCTGTTCGGATGAATTGAGCGAAGTATTTTCAGTTGCCCCTCCTGTAAAAGGATTTGTAGGATTTGGTTGCTGTGATGATGGTGGAGGCATAGCAAAAACTGGCATACCAGCACCTGATGCTTGACCCGCTGTTGGTTGTGATGTAACCGGTGCTGATCCTGCTGGTGTATTAAGATCCTCGAAGTCGTTGCCATCCTCCTTAAAATAAACCAAATAAAAGAGTTTTCTCAAATATTGTCTGCAACTAATACACTCAAATTGTTAAGCACATATTCTATATTTTATTAGATACTTTAATGCCAAATACATGCATAACAAGATTTAACATTAATTATACCAGGTGTATGATAGTGTCGACACATGTTAGTAATTTAACACTGATGAATGGATATATTTTACAAGACAATGAAATTGAAAACTGTTTTTGAATAGAAACAGTTTTGCTTTAGATTTAATCAACTTTTTGACACAAACACACCAAAATATTATTTCATTGACTTACCAATCTTCCTTGCATTCGAGGCCGTTGCTCTGGTTGACCATCTCTACTAGAATTGCCACCGTCCCGCTAATGTATGTACGAATAACACAATTATATTCGCATTCGAATGATGATGAATATTAAATCAACAAAGAAAGAAATTACAAAAAAAAAATAAAACTTAAGCTTAAAAAGGTCATGGAATGATTATATATTGATGATTTTCGTGAAGGATATAGAAAGTATGTACAGTATATATAATTACATATACATACAAAAAAATTAAAACAAAAAAAGTGGTTAAAAAAAACTAACAAGAAATGGAAAATTCAAACTACGAAAAGTAGAATTACTCAACAAAAAAAAATGTAAATTATTAAAAGTGGTTTAAAATTAAAGTGGCTTATAGGAATGATTTTGTAAAATATTTTATTAGTTATGAAGATCTTAGCTCAATTAATTATGTATAACATTTAGACATAATTGAATGTTTGAACCCTTTAAAAAGACAAAGCGTTAACTCGAATTGGTACAGCTGGTGGTCGTTCCACGGTAGACACATTTTCAAGGAAGGAAAATATATCATCGACTCAGAGTGCAAATCTACTAACTCCACTTTTATTTTTACCATTTTTAATTATTTAAAATTGCTCAAAAATACCAATTTTTTACATTTTTGGATTTATTCAGATATTGAGAACCCTTTATTTTTTTGAGTTTATTTGTTAAATATCCAAAGTGTGTTAGCATGTTTTCACTCTAAACCGACGATGTGGTACATTTCATCAAAACCATTTAAAATTTATAAACATATCTCAACGCGAAAAAATATGATAAAATTTGTGCAAATTTTAATTTATAAACAAAAATAAACCATTTACGTAACAGATTGATTACTTATTTAGAAAATCATTAGTGTATATGTAAAATGTTCTTGACTTTTGTTCTAAAGATTATTATAGTTATTATTTTTCTATGCTGTGAATGTGCTTGTAAGTGTACATAAACAAAATTTACAGCAAAATATTTTACATTTGTTACCTCAACACAACTAAATGATTTTAGTATTATTTTTATAATAATTATACATATTCATTTAAACACTTACCTTGCTTAGTATTTTGGTTTTAGGTTAGTAAAATCTTAAAAACCAACACAAGATTAATATACTACATAAGTTCCATGCAAAATAAATATTAATGTGTATGTTTTCGCATAAATTGAAATGGCTTCAAAAAAATCATCAGTATTATAAACTGTGCTTTTTTGAATTTTTTGCAATTCTTTTTTGTAAGGAATTTCTCACGATTAGGTGTAAAATAAAGGCTCTATTTTTATAACCAACCAAGTTTGATCGGATTTTAGTGAGCAATTTTTTAGTAACGCGAAAGCTGATTTGCAAAAATACAATAATTTGCGGTATAATATTTTCGTAAAATATGCATTAGAAGTTACACCTCTTCGTGAATCTTCATTTTGGCTCTGAATATACTCACGTTTAAATGCTGATAATCACCAGTTGCTTCGTTTGCTGGAGGCTTGTATTTGCCGCAGCAGAAATTACAGCAAAAGCAGCAGCAACAGCAACAACAGCAACAGCATCCGGACAAAATAGCGCAGCATATGACGATTGTCTATAAAAGAAAGTACACAAAGATTTTAAATATTACGTTTGAATTTTTTGATAATGCATTAGTACCTTCACTGCTGGTGATGTTACAACAAAATATGCATTAACATTTTCTTCACCAAATTGTTCGGCAATGTATAATCCCAATGATCCATAGTTGTCATAAATATTTCTTTTAGTCAAATCACTTAAAATCGAATGCGCCCTGTTAACTTCCTTAAACTGAAAACACAACAGTTTGAATTAGTATTTGAAATAGAAACGTATGCAAACGGACCTTATCTGAAGCATCTACATTATCTGGGTTCTTGTCCGGATGGTACTTAAGGGCAAGTTTTCTGTAAGTCTTCTTGATTTCGTCAGCTGTAGCTGTCTTAGGAAGTCCTAATATTTCATAAAGTGAATCCCCAGAAGTGCTAAAAAAACATATTTTAAAAATAATTTATTAATCTTCGGTTGTGTGAAAACGTCGAGAGTTCAAAGAACCGTTACAGCCTACCAAGAGAAATCAAAAATCAAAATCAAAAAAAAAATGTGCTATAGTTTTAAAACCCGTTGTATATGTAGACCCCGGATCTGTGGAATGTGTAGTTAAAATTCAATTTTTAAAGCATTAAGTTTAAGATCATTCATTCACGCAAATTTATTCACATCGGGTTGAAAAAAAAATTAAACGTCAAAAAACTTTTTGGGGAAAAATCACTTCCATAAGAAATACATGTATTTTTTTCTTTTAGGAACTGTATGCTAGGCTTAAATCGATTTCCTATGCAAAGTGAATCATCTTACTCAATCTAATTACCTTAATTTTGGTACTTGGTTTAAATTTAATTACTTTCATATTTTTTGTTTAATGAGAAGTGGCAAACTATAAATAGATATCGACCAAACGTAATTTTTAAAAGGATTTTAGAAACTTTTGCAACATTGACTAATCGATTTCATATCCCTTTAATTTACCTGGCCTATAAACCTCGATTTAAAATCGGTGTGCAAGTTGTACTAATGCGAAAACTGGATTGTGTAACAGTACTCTCTTACTAATAAAACACCTTGGTCACAAAATAGTATGAGATATAGTAAAAACCTACCGAGTTAGCAGAAGAAAACGTAATAATTCTACGAATTCCTCGTTTTCGATTTAATTTAATAGCATGCAGTTTTCACTTGCACTTTAAGTCCAACATGTTTTATTAAAGGAACAAACAAAAACGTTACCCAAAAGTTATTGAGTACAGTGTAGTATGTACTTTAATAAAAAAAATTAAAGTGAGACAAAAACCAATGAAAAATTTCATAATTTGTGGAAAAAAAATAACCAAACCTCCCCGTTCTTGATTTCAACAGGTGAGGCGCTAAAATTTGTAACTAAGAATTTTTTAAATTCTATATTAAAAAGCAATAAAATTCTTATAAACCCAAAATTCAGGGAAAAAAATTATTTTATAATTACCTACATATATGAAATTAAAACAGCCTAAATTAGGTAGGTAGATCTACGAATGGTCATTAGAACATTGACCAGTTGGAGTACCTATGCAAAAAATTAATATTCTATCGATTGGCCTTAAAATATTTCGTAATGTACCTACATATATTTAAAAAATTAGAGTCAAACGATTACCTTAGTTAGGGTATTTAGAGCAAAAATATACCTATATAAATTGTACTTATTCAAAATCAGATGAATATACTATAACCTTCGATTCTTTGCTCCTTACTTGCATTAATAACTATTCTAGGACCCATATTATATACATCCATTTAGTCATGATTTTTATTTATTTCAATGAGAGCCTGGCTCCGATCCAAATCATGATATCAGCACAAAACTGTAAAATCGTAAGGCCATAATTAGACTACTCGCGTGGGAACATGATTAGATCAACACGATATACTTTTAAATTTGAAGGAAATTTCTGATAAAAAGTTTAAGACCGTCCTTGACCTCAGAGCAATTTCTCAAATGAGTCATGTTGTAAAAAACATAAATTAAAAACAAACAAATTTAATTCCCACACCTTTGATAAAAATGTATACTAGACCAGGCAAAATCAAAATATAATCTGGAAGAAATGCTCAGTATACGATCAACTCTTTTCCAAAATATACAAAACCTTATTCCTGAGGCACATTTCATAATTATAAAGAGAGAAAAACTTTGTTGGACTATCAACTAATAAACTTCGCACCCTCTTCTTTTTAATGAACAAATACTTCATTATTCTTTTCGGAAATTTACGTGATTAAAAAAATTTTCCAGTTTTTTTTTATTAAAAAAATAATCTCAGGTTTCATTTAAATCTTGGATTTTACTTTGCATCATTTATAGAAAAATCAATAGCCACAAAATATCTGCCATATTTTCTTAGGAATAATTTTTCTTTTTGCACTTTTTCATTCACAAGAAGGGAGTTTTCCAAAATGGTTATAAAGCTGTTGCAAAAAAAATCAAGAAGCAGCTGCTTTGTCGTAAATTCTTGAATTTAGGTACACCAACACCAGCTACGACAGCATTTACGGACTTTCCGGAAAATCAATTCGTTAAGCAGCAGTTTCTTTGCTATAATTTTCTTTTCGGGATTGTAAATACTTACGACAATTTTCTCTTGTCCATTTTTTAAAGTGTTTTGTTAACTATTAAGTTTAAATTGCAGAAAATTAATTATCTATAAAAATCAAGCTTGATACTTTTCTTGTAAGTTTTTAATATTTTATTGAGTGAAAAATATGATGAAGCACCGCGAGTCAATTCGACAACCTTTTCCTTTTTCGCCCTTTTTGCTTTTTCTTTTTGCAAAACGAGAAAAGATTTAGTTCAATAATTTAGTTCTAAGTGTCAACGGCGTTTGAAATTCAAGCGCTCAGTGCGACAGAAAGAAATTATTTCCTTTTTAATCAGGGGTGTCCGCAGCGATGCCAACCTAGGCTTTTTTATGCCTTTTAGGAATTATTTCATTAGCTAAGGCTTTAAGGCTTATTTTTTCTTCAAAAGGCATCTTTTTTTATCAGTTATTTTTATTTTTTTTTTAATCCAACATCCTGACTTTTATTTTACGCAAGGTGAAAAAGAATTTTAAATGTAACCTAGGTCTTAAAGAATTTGTTTCCACCTTCAAATTCTGTTAATTTTTGGAACCCTTTTTCTGGTTGTAAAATGTTTCCTTTTCTGGAAAAATTAGTTAACCATATTTTATGCTTGCCGCATTCTTCGGCAACTGTAGAAAGGACTTTTTCATCCATCAATTTAAACAACACAAAGCTCAGAAATAGGCTTAATACAGATACCTTAAGTGGAATTCTGCATGCAAAGTCGCTGTTGAAAGAAAAAAAATGCTATATTTGGAATTTAAACAAACGCACATGTCATTATTTCAAAAAACAGTGTATGATTTTAATGACGAAGACGATCTAATGGGCTAAGAATATGGTTGTTTTGAAATTAACACTTTTGTACCTACTTATGAAACAAAAATTCAATAATGTTGTTCCTATGAAGAATCCTTTTCTGTGATTTATAAATTTATAATTTTATACTTAATTATTTTTTAAAATGAAATAAAAATGTTTTGTTATTTTTTTATATTTGTGTTTAATTTTTTATCTATTGTCAGTTTTTTACCAAAAAAAATATTTTAGGCATTATTTTATTGAAAAAGGCATCTTTTTTTTCAAAGAAGGCACTTTTTTGTCAAAAGTGGTTGGCAACGCTGGGTGTCCGCACTGAGTTGTTATATGTACAAACAACTCCCATACCCATTGTATATAAAACTTACGTGTTTTCGTTTGACATTTCAATTTTTTGACAACACTACTGTCAAATTTTGTATTGAAAAATTAAAAACTTATTTGTGTTTACATATTTGCAACAATAAATGAATGCTAAACAAATTAAACTAATTTATATACACAAAAAGAAAATTGAAGAAAACATGAATATTTTGTTAAACTTCTTTTTCTTATCTGTAAACTCTTACATGAGAATCAGAAGAAAGAAATTACTTATCACAAAAAGTTTATCAACAAAACAAATCAAAAACTCAAATAATATTTATAGTCAGCTGTTTTTAATTTCTTTTGAAAGCATTCCATCAATTTCTTTCTTGTCGATTTTTGGGCGCTGAACATTCCATAGGTGTGTTTGATTTAGTTCATCTATGTGTTTCCACAAGTTTTCGACCGGTTTTATATAAAACTTGTAGTTTATGAAAACCTGAAGCTACAAAAAATGTATGCGAAAACTTGTGTTTTCGATTAGGTTTTCATCGAAAACCGATGTTTTGTCGAAAACCGTGTTTTCGGCTTGGTGTGAATACCGTATTATAGTACTATCATGGTGGAAGTCGAATGGGGCGACATCTAATTTACCTATGCAACCCTTATAGCCTTTTCACACCAAACTCAAAACGCGGTTTTCAGCTAAAAGTTTTCGAAAACACGAAATGCGTTCACACTGCATATTACGTGTTTTCGTTTGACATTTCAATTTTTTGACAACACTACTGTCAAATTTTGAATTGAAAAATTAAAAACTTATTTGTGTTTACATATTTGCAACAATAAATGAATGCTAAACAAATTAAACTAATTTATATACACAAAAAGAAAATTGAAGAAAACATGAATATTTTGTTAAACTTCTTTTTCTTATCTGAAAACTTTTACATGAGAATCAGAAGAAAGAAATTACTTATCACAAAAAGTTTATCAACAAAACAAATCAAAAACTCAAATAATATTTACAGTCAGCTGTTTTTAATTTCTTTTGAAAGCATTCCATCAATTTCTTTCTTGTCAATTTTTGGGCGCTGAATATTCCATAGGTGTGTTTGATTTAGTTCATCTATGAGTTTCCACAAGTTTTCGACCGGTTTTATATAAAACTTGTAGTTTATGAAAACCTGAAGCTACAAAAAATGTATGCGAAAACTTGTGTTTTCGATAAGGTTTTCATCGAAAACCGATGTTTTGGCGAAAACCGTGTTTTCGGCTTGGTGTGAATACCGTATTACTCTTTTTTTTTTGCGGAGAGCTTATGGGGGTTTTAAATGATATTTATTATTATTTTTTGGATGCAATAATCCAAAAAATAGTCTACTCTTGCCCCTACCACCAATTTTCGACGCTTAAAGACTCCCCAAATCGAATGTTACACCTCACATTTTGCAGCGCCACCACCAGGACCTCTGCAACCCTAAAAAAAACTCGCCATGATAGTACTATAGTTTTCATATACAAAGCCCATACCCATTGTATAGTATATAAAACTTATAGTTTTATATACTTTGTAGTTATATATAAATTATAGTACTATCATGGCGAGTTTTTTTTTAGGGTTTGCGCGGACCCTTGTGGTGGCGCTGCAAAATTTGAGGTGTAAAATTCGATTTGGGGAGTCTTTAAGCGTCGAAAATTGGTGGTAGGGGCAAGAGGAGACTATTTTTTGGATTGTTGTATCCAAAAAATATCAATACATATCATTTAAAACCTCCATAAGCTCTCCGCAAAAAACAAAAGAGTAAGGGTTGTAGGCATACTTTAGATGTCGCCCCATTCGACTTCCACCATGATAGTACTATAGTTTTCATATACAAAGGTACTATCATCACGATGATTTTTGGGTTGTGTGATGTGGTCGTCTGAGGGCGCACTTGTATATAAAATGCCATACCTCTTTTCAATAAAAAAAAAAATAAAAAAAAATTGATTAGTTCAGAAATAATTCAAATTTGGAACTTTTCTTACAAATCGGATGTTTCGCTTATAGCAAAATCGAAACTGAGTTGACATGCTGTAAGGATTTCACATTTTGGTTTAGTTAGATTCACTATGATTGAATTCAGGATTTATTAAGTTCGTCCAGAAAAAAATGTCAATTTGGTGGAAAAGAAGTGTTAAGGCCAACCCAAACCGATGCGAAACTGGTGCAAAACTGTCGTGACTACAAAAAACAATAACAACTACGTATTATGGTCAATCATAGCAACGTATTGTTGTTTCATCGTCATATCCGAATTTTTTGCATTGTTTTGGGCAAGCTTTTAATAGGAGGATTTATATGGTTCAAATGTAAAATATTGGTGTTGGACAACTTGATGGAAAAAAATAAATTTAAATTTAATTAAATGAACCCATTCGGCTGAACATAAATTTTTATTCGATTGTGCACCAGTCTCATAAATTTGAAATTGCTCTACGAAACAATGATAAAACAACAATGAGCTGTCAAAAAATAACCTCATTTGTAATGTGAACGCTTCACCTTTATTTTCGAAAATAGTTAGTTTTTACAGACAATTTTATTTTGACTTTTGGTGACCTAATTAAAATGAAACAACTCTTCTTTTATTTTAATTATCAGTTTTGCTTTTGATTGAAATGCCTATTTAAATAAACCTAGCTTCAAAGGCCTTGTCAAACAGAGCGCTTTCCAGCAATGTTTGTGTAGTTTTATAAATAACGCGGCGGTCAAAAGTCGATAATTTCCATACAAATTATCGACCAGCCCGCGGGATCGCGCTGTGCTTAACAAGGTATTAAGGGTAAACTTGGCATCACCAATGTGTGAATTCTTTTATGAGTTTTTCCATGAGTAAAATAAATCAATTTATTTTTGATCCAGACCAGTCAAAAAAAAGATTTCCCTTGTATTCCATGGGGCAAAATAAATTGATTTATTTTTGATTTAAAATCTAATCTGCAGATCTGGATTTTTCAGCAGATTTACCCCTCTTTGCACTAATACTAATACAATTTTCAGCTGTCAGCTTGACAGATACAAGTTTTTCTTTTTATTTTTAATTTGTTTTGGTCGGAACGAGAGTTCATCTATTAAACAAATACATAAATTGAACAAAAAATGAAAGCAATTTTAAATGAAATGATTCATTGACTTCATTTTCTTCTTCTGAAAAAGAATCAAGTGGTGAAGATTTTTTTTTTATGTGATGAAAATTCTATTTCAAAAGGAAAACAAAAAATCTTTAGGTAGAAATTTGACAGCTTCACCGAACTCGTTTACACGTACACGAAGTTACACCAATACAATGACAAAAAAAAAATCAACTCTAATTCTAATGCATGGGCCACGAAAAAAAAATCAATTTTTTGATAGAAATCTGGATTACCCATGGAAAACCCCATTAGTCGTCACTGTTAAAATGATCGTTATTTTATTCAAATAAATTCTTTTCAATTTAATCTTTCACCGAGTTGGCTATGTTTTATTATTTATTATTATCTCCGAAGAAACTTTAACTTTTTAGATTAATTTCATCAGTTTTATTTTGATAACTTCTCTAATTCCGAATCTCCGTCGTCCTTTCAAGCGGCGGTTGGTTATTAGAAGTTTGAATCTTATCGTTGAAGATATAGTTGATTTTGCTGTGTCGTTAATATGAAGGCGTTGTTGGTTAGACTCATGCATTGTATATAAAACAATTATAATATACAATATAGCTCATGTTAAATTTATATTATTTAGGAACAGATCATATTAATACATAACAGATTAGAACAGAACAGATTATATTAATGACACAATAAATTAAATTACAGACTTGCAAAAAAACGCAACTAATGATCTTTCTATAAGCTTCCTTGGGTGCACAGTACACAAATAGAAAGTATTATATTGCGCAGGTTTTCAAAAACGAGACCTGTCAAAAGGGTAATAAAGATGGCCGGAATGGTGATATGACAGAGTATTAACACATAAACACAACAACAAAATTCCAATATGGCCGAATAGGTGATAATGTAAACAACAATATCCAACAACAACAAGTATGGCACAACAACGATTTTGCCAGATGCGCAGTAGAGAACAAAAATGAAAACTCTAATGATATTACCTTCTTTATGTGTACTGTGCCTTGGGTGTATGTTAAATTAAAAGTGGGAAAACATTCCATAAGATTGTCAAATTTGTGTGTTTGAAAATGATTTTAATATTTTGATTGATTGAAATTAGTTTGTCTCCTATTACCTTAGAGTATATATAATATGGAGTGCTTGTTCAATTTCAAACGTGAAGCTTTTATAGGGGTCGCTAGTTTCATTAATTTCGCTAATTTCGGGAAGCAGCGCGGACTGACAGATGATTAAAAAACAGGTCCGCGCTGCTTCCCGAAACTGTAAGAAAGTAGATACTAGCGCCCACTATCTGTGCTTCAGGCGTTACAATGTATTTGATATAGGAACAAGCACTCCATATTATACATACTCTAAGCCTATTACACAACGACTTATGATTAGCTGTGCGGGATGAAATTTCATATTTGATTTACTTTCCCCTTTTTTGACATGTGTTAAAATATGATGGGATAGTTCAGAAGGCCTTTGACTACCTGTACGATGTCAATTTTATTTTGTAAAATACAGTAAAAAAAAGGATTTTTTTCACAAATTCTTTTCAACCGAAAAAAAAACCGAATTGAAATGGTTGAAAGGAAGTCGACATTAGTTCTTATTTCTGTGCCAAAAGGCCAAACTAGCCAGTACGAGCTACTTGAATACAAGAGAAGTAGTTCGTAGCGAAGAAAAATGTCAAAATGCGAATGTTAGCGACTACTTCTGTTAATACTGTAACTTCCCATTTTATCGATGTATAATATTTTCCCGTATATCTACGATGCTGTAGCGACATCTACTGTTCAGCCAGCCACATTTGCAAACTTTTGAAGCCAATTGTTTAGCCAGAATAGCAGCTAGTGTTTTGATAAGCAAAAAACATACATAAGTAGCCAATTATCTAGTTGTAGAGGTCTTTTTTTTAAATAGGCCTGCTAAAAAAAACGACATCTGAAATGAAAAAAATATATAAATATCTGGGCTGTCCCGGGTAAAACACGAGCTAGTACTACAGAGCTAGTTACTCACACATATTTGGAAACATTGCTCATCCCTTCGTAAATTTGTGAAAATTGTAGAAATATGAAAGAGGCATATCATGTTTTACTAGTTGGCAAATAATCCTTGATTAAATAATTTAACAATATTTTTAATTTATTGAAAGTTTGCTTCAGAAAAGTTCTTCAAAGATTCGTTTCATGTAACTGAGCGCTATTTTTAAGTATCTATACGAATTCTCTCAGTTGGTTCCTCCAAAAAGGGTATCTACAATTTCAGCATCATTCAGTAGTTCTGTGCAAATGTACTCTTCCTTTTTTTAACAATCATATAGGACTACCCAGAAAATGAAACACGTTCTCTCTTTTTTTCCCTCGTGCGCATTGCATTTTCTCTTAAAATTTTATTCTTGGGTATATAATATCGTTTTTTCGTGATATTTAATAAAAAGTTAACTTCTTACAAGTAAAGATATGTTCATTATTATAAGAAAATATAAGAATTACATCATAGATCATAAATTCATTACACAAAATAAATATTGAAAGTAAGGAAGTTAATAAAGATAATTATATTGTACGAACACAATTTTGTTTTCTTAGGGCTAGTTATACAAATATTTAAACTCCGGTTCAGAAATATTTATCTTCCGAATTCAGCGAAATAGCTTAATGTTTACTTTAGTTTAAGATTCCGATTTACGATGATAGCCATTTACAGGCTTGGACCAGCCTTGAGCCACAGTTAATCCGCTGACATCGGTGGGTTGAGATTTTGAACCAATGCTTCACCATTTTTGTACAACTGGCCCTTATAGATGTATTAGTGTCAAACCCTGAAGACCGCCAATGTTACAAAGAAAAACATAAGACTTTTGTCAAATTTTTAAAAGGACCAAAACTGATAGTGTTGTTTCTTATTTCAAAGTTTGTGAAACTGCACTAGCATTGTGTTGATCGATTTGGTAAATCATTTGCCGTTTTTAGGGCTTACGCTTGCCGCATACATATGCTAACAGAATTTATATAAAACTTATCATCATACTTAAAACTAAGTTATAGAATGAACTTTGGCAGACAGGCAGTTGTGTAGAACAAAAACAACCGGCTTAGGGCAACACTCCATATCTAGTTCCTGTAAGATAAAATTCAATTAATTACAATGTTAAAGACTTTCATGAGATATTTTTGTATCTATCTCTGTGGTGTTTTGTTTTGTTTATTATCGAATATACCAACAAGGGTAAAAATTCAAGGAATATATGAAATAGGAATATATGAAATAGCATGGATTGGTGGTCACCGTAAAACGGACTCAAAACCAAAATACATAGATAGTAGACTAAAATTGGTGGTCACCGTAAAACGGATTCAAAACCAAAATAGATAGTAGACTAAGTAAAAACACATCTTAAGTTAATTTTATTTGGTTCAAAATGTTCAATATTAAATTGTTACTGAATAAATGAACTTACTATTTCACCATCATCCCCAAAATCTAGGTAGAGCAATCTATTTCCGTCGTCTGCAGATCCCTTCAATTTATCGAACGGAAACTGCCACATCTGAGACTTGGTTGTAGCTGGAGAGTTCATACCGCATTCGTGAAGCGAAAATCCTCGATTTAAATGAACTATTAATTGACTCTGCCTTCCTTGGTATAAACAACGAAAAGAAAACTCCCGCTGGTAGTTGACTGCGTTGTGACTTCCTTGAACTAAAGAACGGGCCCAAGCTGCCATATCACGGTGTGTTTCTGATCTTAACCAATACACAAGAACACCACGAGTAGTTCCACAACGTACACAAAAAACTGTAGTCTGTTGTCCCTAAAGAGTTAATGATAAATGTTGGTACATCTTTGCCGCTTCACAAAATTTAACCTACATTAAGTGACGAATTATTACCAGCCCCTGCTAGACGAGTCGAGGCAAGTGTGCAGGCTTCCAGCGGTCGACTCCATGCTTCCACAGACCACGGTGCACCCTCGTAAATTCTGTTAGGATACAAATCATAGTTCACGGATAAAACAAAATTTTATTTAGTTTTGTTGAAGAGTTAGAAATTTGGCTTAAGTACAAGCTAACAGTGGGATTCATCATTGAAAATCTTACTGTTTTTTTTTAACATTTGAAACACGAAATCAGTAATTTATTATTTTACTGAAGAATATTACTTTAATAATTCTGGCAAAAAAAATGTTGACCATGCTTTTTTTTACCATTGATCATTTAGCAGAATTATACTATTTGAACTAATCCGTAAAAAAAAAACAATGGCAAAATCCGTTCGTAATAGTTATTTGTACCACATTTTCCAGTTCCTAACTAACGCTAATAGTGACATGATAAAGGAATCATTAAAATCTGAAGAAAAGAAATGCAAATCAATTTAAGTGCAATGTTGGCAATTCTCAAGTGGAATACATCAAAAGAAAAATTTTCACGAAGGAAATATTTGGTATGTTTTTACGCAAAAGTGTTGCTGCGAAGACAGATATTGACGATGCGATACAAAGACGGAAAAGGCCTATGCATCAATCGATAATTTATATGGAAATTATCAACTTTTGATCACAGCGGTCTTTTTAAAACTACAAATACAACGATTGCTGGACCGCACTCTGTTTGAATAAATATTTGCTTCAATTTGATTCTATTGTGCGTAAGCTGAATTCGATTGGTGCAGCATAAGAAGAGCTGGATATTTGTATGTAGTATGTTATC
This sequence comes from Syrphus vitripennis, assembly GCA_958431115.1. NCBI lineage: Eukaryota > Metazoa > Arthropoda > Insecta > Diptera > Syrphidae > Syrphus > Syrphus vitripennis. Next base: position 241,501 of record OY288109.1, on the reverse strand, counting down.
AAAATTTAATGTTACCAACAAGTTTTAATGGCTTAGTTACAGCTGGAAAAAAATGGATACATCCAAATTAATATTAACGAATTTGTTAAAAGTAGCAAGAGGCAGTAGAACGTGAATAAAAATCTGTTTTTAGATGGACGAGGCATTTCACAGGCTACTACTTTTCTATGTTGCCTCATGAACTGTTTTTGGTAAATAGTATCAATATAAAATACAATTTAACTAGACTTATTCAATACAAAAGGTTTAACACAATAAGTAGACACGCAGCTCAGAGCGCTGTATGACTGCCGCGGTGTGCATTTCTTCTTTTTTCCATATACCAAAGAAAACGAATGTGAAAAGTTAACCAAAACGTAGCGTTGTAGCTTCAGAATATTCATATGAGTTTCCATATAATATTCAGTCCATTGTGTTTATCCAATTTATTTTAAATGAGCGATTCTTATATCTTACCTAAACTCCCGTTCGGTTACAGCAACAAATACTGGCTGCCATTTATCGTTCTCATCAGAACTCTCAGAACTGGATCTGCCACTCTTTGGAAAACTATATTGTAAGAAATCATTCCTTTAAATAATATATTACATTTTTTACCTGTTCACAGTTACTGCCTATTCTCCGACTTAACCATCCAATGTGTTTTAATTCACCAATGACATTTAGCAAAGCTCGGTTGGCGTCACTTAAGGCTCTTTGGGTACTACACGCCATTGCTGAATGTAGGGCATTGAACCACATAAGTGCCTCCTGTGAGTCGGAAGCCCGAAGAATACATGAGTGAATACTATCAGGAGAGTGTAGTTCTATGCAGCGATTTTCTATAAATTAATTAAATTAAATAAAAAGATATATTTTTTTTAATAAAAGTTTTAATATAAAACTAATAAAAATACCCTAGTATTCACCTGCTAGCGCTAGAAAATTCTCCCCGATCGATCCTTTAAGACAGTTAAATAAAGTTAGCTGTTTTCTTATACAGCGATAACCAAAAAATAATTTTGACTCAGTATATTTTTAAGAAAGAATCAACCCCGTATTCACCTGCTAGCGCTAGAAAATTCTCCTTTATTAGATCATACAAATTTCTTTTTCATGATCTAATAAGGGCGGAAATACATACATATGTGAAAATAAGTTAACACAAGGTAAAAAGAGATAAGCTGTCATTAGCAATGATAAAATACGGTTAATGTACCGTTATTAAAAGTATATAAATTTCCATACGATTATTAAAAACAAAACCATTAGAACGCCCGTTACTTTAATTTAAAGTGAAGAGTTTTTAGTCTTCAAAATAACTACATGACAAAATTTGCGATGCAAACATAGTTTTAAGCTTAGCTTACCTGGGTCGACATATTTTAAATTTCGTGCCAAATGTGTCAGTTGTAAAGGAATGTATCGAGTGTCAGCTCTCGGTGGACTTTTTGGGGCTGGTGGTGAAGTAGGCATGCCAGAGCCCAAGGGACACAGGAAAGCCCTTTGCAGTTCCCAACCAACCTCAGATATAATACTAGCTTTCCTAAAATACGGTGTCACTTCTCGAAGAAATTTTACTAACAAAGAAATAAGTTAAACAATTTTTATTTGTAATCAAACATAGAATTTATCGGAGTTTTTGAAAATATCCAATATTCATTCTTCAATTGATCCATGTGAATAGAAAAAAATGTATTTTGACAAAATCTTTAACAATAAATTCGTAAGGAAGGATGGCTATGGCTACGAGCTACAAAACAATAACTCAAGGAAGACAAAAAAAAAAAACAATATTTAAGTTTAAATAAAAAAAAATTAAAACTTACTGCTTAAAATAACTTTCTCAGTTATTTTAAGTTATTTTAAGTCTTAGTTTCAATTTAATTAGTTCATAGATTAAAAACTTCTTGAACTTTACTGGAGAAGAAAGCATTTTTCTTGAGGTTGAGTCCAAAAATTTTTTAATCCATCGGTTAGTTACTAGAAAACAAGGCTTAAAATTACAGTTTAGTTTTATTAACACACGCAGTTAAAGATTTTGAACATACAAAACAAAAACTGACTCACCTTCTAGGTCTACAACACGTCCTGCTCGCTTCAGTGCACGAACAGCTTCATCGTGAGTCGCATCTCTTAGCTCCTCTCCATTAACTGTTAGTATCGCATCACCTACATAAAGACCTTTTGCTTGATCAGCAGCCATACCCCGAAATATTTTTGAAATCAATATTGGCATACGATTCTCTCGGCCACCTTTAATTGATATGCCTAGGCCATTGTTGTCAGATTTTATGATACGTACCTGTAAGAATCAAGTAAAAAAATAAACTACTTACTGGCTCACTTTGGGTCCATTCAAAACCAATCCAAACATTCGCTGACATCATCGTTAGCGAATGTTTTGATATACATAGGTACTCAATAGGGTCATAGTTGGCCATTTGATGGAAATTAATTAATAGTCCTAAACATTCAAATAAATAGTATTTTATATTTTGAACAAAAACACCTTATTTTTCCACTTATAATAATGTTTATTTTAAATAAGAAAAGTCTACGCCTTTCGTCTATTATAGGATATATTTAGGGCACTTAAATAAGGTAAGTATGAAAAAATAGATTTTCTTATTATTATAAACAGTAACAGTTATTATAAAAGTATATGATGTAAATATTTTTTACATACTGTCTAATGTAATTAGTGCCGTTAAGGTATCCTAAGAAAACGAAACGCATAGCCTTTCTTTCTATTTAAAATAAAAATTATATACAGAAGTATAAACTGTGGAAACAATCAAGAGATAAAAAATAAAATTTATTAAAATGTAGAATGTTTCGCTTTGGTTTGGGAAATCCTTAAGACTGCCCAAAACCAACGTGAAACTATGATTGACAACAACGTGTTGTTAGTATTGTTTCGCTTTGGTTTCGGATTAATATGAAAAAGTTATTTTAAAAATAATGCAGTAAATTTGAAAAAAAAAACTGAAACTGAAACTGAAACTGACTAGAATGTTAGCAATAAATTTTAATGAAGTATGTCCATGTTAATCCATTAAAAAAACTCGTAACTTTATACGTACATGTCTCTTTTGATTGGCTACATGGTCGGGTACATCGCATATTTCATTCATTCCATTATCCGCAGTGTTATTGTTGTATACTTGATCCCCGTTGTCAATATTGTTTTCTTCTGATGAGCAACCTGTTGTTGATTTTGGTAAAGTGCCGTTGTGACTGCTGTGGTTGCTCCTAATTATTTATACAAATTAATAGGTATTTATAGACTAAGATCAAAGGGGCGGCAGACATACGTTGTTTTATCACATCTGATTTTTTGCCTGTGAATAGATACCATAGTAGGTATGAACGAATGGGTATAATGGGACCAATCATCTTTGCAGCTTTAGGTGTCTGGATGATTTTAGGCCCCACCATAGGTGTCTGCCAAGTAATAGAAAAATTGGAGACATTGTTCCCTTGGACATATCAAACAATCAACTTTGATAAAACAAAGTAAATTTGAATCATTTTGATGCCACTTTAACACTTATTATTTATGAAACGCCCCCGGATTCAAGATTGCAATACCCATTCCTTCATGTCTACTATGGTTCCTATTGACAATCAAAAATTCATCTGTGATAAAATAAATTATATCTGTCTTAGTTATTAGCCTTTTAAAAAAATAAGATTTCTGAAAATTACCCCAATGTTCCGTTTAATGTTGTTGAATGATCCCCCATAGCTGACTCACATGACTCATCTAAGCTTATAGATAGAAAATCAGTTTGAAGTGTTACTAAAACACGATACCACAATCCTCTAACTCGGGTTTCGAGGACACCACAGCGTAAGCCCGATGGTGAGTGATGGGGTACAGAGTATTGTTGATTTGTCGCCGGTCGGGCGAGGCTTGAAGACTCCACCATTTTTATTTAAATTTTTTTTTATTTTGATTCTTTTTAAAAAATTGCCTGCAATGATGAAAGTAAATTTCTATTATTATTTTGAAAAAAAAGTACTTCATTAACGTCAGAATCGTCTGTAAAGCTATCTATCATAATTATATTTACGATCATAAGGGATCAGATATAGCTAATGCGGTTTTGATGCAAAAGTGTTCAGGTAAAGTAAAAATACTTCAAAATAAGACTTTTCCTGCAAGTTCTCGACGTAGTCCTTCTGTCCTTGGCCTATTTGTAACCAACGTCTCTGGTCTTATTTCCCCATTATTTCTTTTAATGCTCTTAGTTCAGATCATAATCCGGTTTTTTCTGATCTTTTATGGTCGGGTGTAAGGCAAGTGCAATATTTTCAAGATTTGAAGAACACAAATTGGAAATTATTTAAATCAAAAATAAATTTGAAATTACATAACGTTTCAACAGACCTAAAAACTATTTCTTGTAAGAATGATGTAGATTCTATAGTTGACAATTTTACAGAAATCATTATTAATTCTATAGATGAAACCACCCCCAGACGAGTTAAGAAAACAATATGCAGGCAGCTTCCACTTCATATTTTGGAATTAATTAAAGTGATAAATCTACATACATAGAAAATTAGCAAAGATATTGTCAAAATTTTTCTCGTAATATGATATTACACTTTAATAGACTTATCTCAAATTAGCTACTTAATAACCGTTACGAAGAATGGAATAAAAAACTGAGCACTCTCGAAAAGAATGGGAAACCATTTTGAAACATCGTAAAGATAATTAAAAATAAAAATAGGAAAATACCATTTTTAAAAGACTCTGAAACAACTTTTTTTACTGATACCGAAAAAGCAAATGAACTCGCAAGAAATTTCGCGAATAATCATTTAATATCACAACATTTAGGTGAAAATGAAACTAATGGTATAGTTGAAAATACAATTTAATACTTTAATGCTTCAGTTGAACGGACACCAATAAATGCCTTCGTCGACGAAGACCACATTAAAATTATTATTAAAAACCTTCAAAATCGAAAGGTAGGGGGACTCGATCAAATAAAAAATTTATATTTAAAACAACTGCCGAAAGTTGGAATTAAGTTCTTGACGTTTATTATTAATGCATGATGTCTTAAATTCCAATATTTTCCAAATTCTTCGAAAAAAGTAAAGGTTGTTCCCATATTAAAGGCAGGTAAAGCACCAAAAATATCTTCGAGTTACAGACCTATAAGCTTGCTCAGTGGCATAAGTAAAATTTATGAAAAAAATAAAAATTTATGAAAAAAATAAAAAAGTGCAAACGCTTATATTCAACAGGTATGGTATTATTTGATATAGAGAAAGCTTTCGATTCCGTTTGGCACAATGGATTAGTATATAAAATGATACAATTTAAATTTCCTTTTTATCTTTGTTAAACAGTCCAAAGTTTCTGGTGTTCCCCGGGGTTCAGTACTCGGCCCATCTTTGTACAATGTATTCAGATCAGATTTTCCAAATCTTCCACAGTGTGAATCAGCTATTTTTGCTGACGACACGGCAGTATTTTCTTCGCATGAGTTCGCTCTCAACATTGAGACGAATTTAAAACATGCTATTTCAATATTAGAACAATATTACAACACAAAATTTATTTCTGAAGAATGCTTTTAAAAATATTCGCAAAATATTATATACATATATATTGTAGCTAGTTGGCTACTAAGGGCCTGAATGAATGAACATATTTAAAACCAGTTATAAGTCATCATTCTACTCACTTTTAAATTCTAAAAATATATCACTGCAGTACATCGGAACACACCAATACAAATAAACTATTTTGTGAGGTTTTATCTGTCGTGGAAAATGCTTGAAAAACCCATTTTGTAAAATGGAAATCTGAGGTAGTGTGTGTGTTAATTTCGTAAGCCTGCGTTTTCAGATAGCATTGGAATGAAAAAACATTAGAACTTTTCTAAAATCCAATTGAAAACGACATAACTCTAGATTTTTGCATGTACATATGTATGTATGTATGTACATAAGTATGTTAAGCCTTTATGAATCGATTAAATAATAATTCGATAACTCCAGTTCTACTGGATCAATAAAAGCCTTAAAATAAAGAAGAATTCTAACCATTTTGAATTCAAAAAGCATGGGGATAGGAAGACGTCTTCTTTATGAAAATGTTTCATGGAGCCATTATAAATTCGATTCTCATTTTTGGAAATTTAAAAAATACTGAAAAATTTGAAGTTTTTAAAAAGGCCCATCTAACACAGGAATAACAGGAGAAGCAGATGGAGCAGGCTATAATAACTTAAGTAAATGTTATCAAATCTTTATGAGTGGCGTCAATAAAGAAAGATGAAATATTTATCTGTATTTCTATAAAATCATTTAAATAAAGTACACATCTGCGTCGCACGTACTTGCTTCTTTTGCTAATAATTTGAAATAACTTAAAAATTTGAACCTTTATTTCGTTTCAACATGCTTAGTTGAGGTTTGAGGGTATAACTCTTTTAAGCTAGGTATTTTGTGTGGATCTTTCAGTTTATTTTGAATTTAACAAATATAAATTCTATATACATTTATGTGCCTTATTATTGTTATTATTATACTACTGGTTTGTGTTAACATTTGCATGGGAGGTACCATTAATAATGTCTTAGTTTCAATTTGTTTCTTGTTTTATAATATGTCGTTTTACAATATATCGGTGCCGTTTACGAGATTTTTAAAATGATTTTCTAACATTTGTATGTACATATGTACATTCAAAATAATTTTTTTTGTTTTAATTATCAAAGATAGTATTAAAAACCGTATTTAGCGTTGAGCTATTATATATGGACTTCTACGAGCTAACTTCACGCTGCGCTGGTACCTCCTATGGCTAAACGTCAGCACATCGCTAACTGTGCAAAGGCGGAAAATACCTGTGTGTTTTTTATTTGCGTTTTCTGAATAAAGAAAAATTTTTTCTTGAGTCTTAAGAGCAGCCACGATTGACATCCTTTTTTACACAAAATTGCACGAATAAAAGGAAATTTTTTTGTAATTATCAAAAAAAAAAATAAATTATAAACTGAAAACTAATTTTACAAATGTCCCCATATAATTAAAGTTAAGACAGATGACAGTATTTAAAAAAAAAAACAATAAAAGATATCGTTATAGTTTCTATAAAAAAACAAAGGTTATTTTAATATTTTATTTATTTGCACAACTAGCTTTGTATATGAAAAACATTCATACTATCATGGCGAGTATTTTTTATTGTTGCCCCGAACCTTTTGGTGACACTTCAAAATTGAAGGTTCCTTTAGGCATCGGAAATTGGGAGTAGGAGCAAGGAGAGACCATTATTTCGATTGCCATAACCATAAAATATAAATAAATATCAATTAAAGCCTCCACAAGCTCTCCACAAAAAAATTTAAGAAAGAAAAGAAAGAAAGAAAGGGTTGCCCCTACTTTTTAAATGTCGCCCCATTCGACTTCCACCATGATAGTACATAGTATGTTTTTCATATACAAACCAATTAGGACTCATATCGCTTAGAAGAAGAGAAACCATATTTATTTGATTTTTTTAATTATATTTATCGATTGATCGATTTTTTTTTCAAAACTCAAACATTTTTTTGAAATTTAAGTATTGAATACTTTTTTAAAGCTTTGAATAAAATTTTTATTATAATCAGATGGACATTCTTTGAGAAAATTAAAAAAAGATTTTATGGGAGGTTACGTTACCTCCCATATTTTGGAATTTTTTTTAAAGACGAATTCCGTCTTAAAGAAAAATCTGATTTTCCAAAAAGGCAAATAAAAAATGTGTGGCAGGTACCGTTACGAGATACGACAAAATAACACTAAGTTTCAAGAAAATCTTCTCATCCATTTTTTGTTCAATCAAAATCTCGTGTTCAAATTATAAATATTATATACTCGTAGCAAATAAAAATCAAAGTGAGGCAAACATCGATTCAATTTATGTTTTATTTAATTGACTGAAATTAGCTAAAACGATTTGTTACAAAAAAATGCATTCTATTAAATGTTTCTCAAATTAATTTGTAATTTTCAAAATACTTTATAAGTCTTCCCGATTATAGTTTTTAAATAATTTCATTGAAACAAACACTACATTTTATTAAAAATAATTCTTTTTTACTTGACTACTATACTTCCGACTATTACGTACTTGTCTAAAGACTTAAAATTGGTATAAGAAGTAACCTCCGTATCTAATAGGTTTTTATAAAATGCCTGTTAGAGCTTATTTTGTTTAGATTCCTAAAATCTTTAAACTACTTTTAAAAATGCTATTTAAACTGTAATCTATAATCACTTTCTCATTTGTATTTAACTAAACAATATGAAAATTAGTAAAATAAACAATTTTTCACTATATTTTGGCAGTTTGCAAACAAAAAAAGAGCCCTATGAGACATGAAATTAATATGAAAAAACGAATACATATTTTGACATTCAAATTCAATTTCATTTATCAAAAGTAAATTCAAATTCAAATGGATTTTAAAGAAGAGACACGTTTTGGCTAGTGAATGGATTGAGAAACCGCAGAAGATTGTTTGTGTTCAACGTGTATACATATGTATGTGTGTATGTAGGTATTGCACAAAAAAAAATTATTCTCATACGAGGGTTTTGAACAATCTTTAGATGCTATTAACAACAATCAAATTAAGAGGTCTTTAAGTAACGTTGCTTAAATGTAAATTTATGTACATATATGTATGTGTATGTATATGTATGTATGTACATATGTATGTATGTGTGTATATATGTACATACATACATACATATATGTACATACACATACAATGTAGATATGTACAACTGTAAAAGTGTACAAAAATTATTATATTTACATTATTAGCATTGCATATTTATAATAAAAATAGAGGTGAAACCATTATATGAAGTAAGAAAAACAAAAAAAAAGATGTTGGATTTCTTTTAACACAAGCCATCGAAAAGGATTATTTATTTATTGAAATTTGTTTATATAGTACATTTGAAAGTTCAAGTATTGAATAAATGCTTTGAAAAAGTATAATTTCTAATATATGCCCGTGGCATAATGGTTATAGTGCGTAGGATTTTTATTGGTGAGGTCTTGGCACGATTCCCAGTCTCGTCCATATGGAAACAAAAATGTTTTTTTTTTCACGGCTGCTATACCTCTTGCGATAAATCAAAATAAAATTGTATATCTTTTCCATTTCAGCAATCGCATTCAGAAATGGTTGATAGTTGGGCCGTGGTTCTTCATGAACTGTCGGTCGCACTATCAAATTTATCTATTTTATACTATTAGTTAATGTATTTTATGTACACAGGTACAAATAAATACAATGGATTGCAATTGCATTAAAAATGTGAGTGCAACAGGATTAAACATTTTTTAAGCTTACATAGGTTTTTTCCACACTACAACTACCCCATTCAATTTTTCATTGCTTTTTACATAGCAATTGATTTTAATAAAATATTCTAAAATCTATTGAACAATTAAACGTTTATTTTGGTATGTATATAAAATATACTCCTATAAAAAAAACGAGAAAATAATTATTATTATTTTTAGAAAAATGTTCCACATACGCGACAGTGACCCATATAAATACGGATACGGGTATTCAACTTTAAGAGCCTCTTAAATCAACAAATCCGGCCGCATAAGGCCATACAAATTTCTCTTTATTGAAATAATGAGGGAGGATATTTTGAGTTAAGAGGCTATGTAACTAAAACTAAGAACGCTCTGTGAATACCAGCCTAAGTTTTTATTTTTTTTGAACATTGACAAAAAATAATTCTGCTTTTCCTTACTACAGATTTAAAAAAAAACTCATTAAGTATTACGTCTGATATTTCAATAACCTTTTAAATGAGGAATCATCAAAATTCTCAGCTCGATTTATATGACCTGTAATAAATGTGTCACTTGATTGAGGTAATTTACAAAATGTAACTTTTTATGTTTTTTGTATAGCACCGTGATAGAGAGCTTTTGTCTAATAGTTATGAGTATGGCCGCTATTGTGTGACATAAGCCCAATTAGAGGAACCAAATGAATCATATATGGCATTTTGAAATAACCAAGCAAAATCTGGTTTTAACCTTCATAACTTACATTCGATTTACACAAAACCGCAAGTATTGCTTACTTGTCGTGTATAGGAATTTCTTACCTATAGTCGATTTCTCATTCGTACTTAATTACATAAATAATTTTATTGTAACGAAACGTAAGCAAATAAACAACGTGTTTCGGCAGTTTGCGAAAAAATAAAACAAATGTAAATTTTATACAAAATGTTAGCCACATAATACATACTATGTATGTACATAATTATATGAAATTCAAATTTAATTTAATATTATTTGTCAAATTTCATTTGAATTTTAAATGAATTCTGAGGAAAAGGCAATATCTTTTTTTTGAAAGGATTACAGCTCGCAGCAAGTTATTGGTGTGAGGCATTTTAGAGTACAGCACTCCTCGACTTTCTGTTTAAGGATAAATGTTTTGGATTGAAATAGATATCGTATTAGTGCGTGTTTTCTGATCTATACAGGCCTATTCCAAGCTGCTGCTCAAATGGAACAGTGCTTCCCAAGTGCGATATCTTGAATTCTGTGATCAATAGCGAAGGACCTTGTGATGACAACATTGAACACCGCAGAATTTTAAAATGTCTGGTAAATTGAGTAAACTCAAGCGGAGTACCCATTACTGATCTATGTTATAGTTTTTTTTTTCAGAGGCATACATAGAACCTTGTAATGAAATAAAACAAATATGAATTTTTAAAATTGATATGAAATTGACTTCAAATCAAAGATAATCTATTGGCAATTTAATTTAAAAATAATTTCTGGCATATATGTGGCGCGCACGTCCAACTTTATATCACTTTTATGGCTGTACATCGGCAATAACACTGCGAATGGTAAACTCAAAGTGGTCGATCGTTTTAGACTTATCGGCGAAGACTACATAGCTACTTCACATATCTCCACGGAAAATAATCTAACGGCGTTAAATCGCACGTTCAATTCACGGGTCAGAAACTTGAGACTATGCGGTTACCAAACTTTCTTTCAATAAATCAACTGTAGCACGAGCTGTGTGACATGTTGCGCCATCAATTAAGTAACGAAAAAAAGTCAGTTTTATGACACCTTGACTGTAACGTCAGCATCGTGATTCCACCAGCGCTAATATACCACCAAACAATCAGCTTTTCTGGATGTACCGGTGTCTCAACATATACTTGAGGATTATCTTCACTCCAAATACGGCAGTTTTGTTTATTGGTTTTTTAACGTAGCCATTCAACCAAAAGTGTGCTTCATCGCTAGACAAAATTCTATTATGAAGATCGGGATAAATTTTGCACAATTTATAAGTGTTGTTCGGGCTTCAGTCTATTCAAGTTGAAACGCCAAATAAAACTAAGCACAAATCACTTAACAATAGTTTAAAAAGTGTTGCCAACTTCGGTTTCATACCTCTGAAAAAAACAGCCTGTATAACAAGTTATGTAAAATGTTCCAATCTATTTCGTACTGCAATCATTTGATTAAAAAGTCTTAGATATGTAGATAGATACGTAGATGTATTTATTTCGTGAAGATTTTTATAAAAGCCTGTGATTGCACGTTTTACATTCAGAGATTTGATATTATTTATCTTTCAATTGAAACATTATCTTAAAGTTAAATAAAGAAGTTTATAAAAAGATAATAAGTTTTACTGAAGGAAATACGAAAAAAAACCTTCATATGAAAAAGGAAAACAAAATTGAACAATGCTAATTATTTTGACACAAATAGATTTTAATTTTTATTTAAATAAAAATTTGTATTACACAAGGAATAATTTCTGAATGATTTTACATACTAGAATAAAAATAAATATAAATAATTAAAGCTAATTATTATATGATAAATAAATATATAAATAAACAAATTAATAAAAAATATGTAAATAAGTTTTTAATAACAAACAACAAAGCAAAAAAAAATAAAATAAAATAAATAAATAAATAATTTAAATAAATCTATAAATAAATAAGTAGAAAAAATAATAAGTAAATAAATTATTGAAGTTTAATAAATAATAAATAAATAAATTAAATACATAAATATCACAGCGAATAAATAAGTGTTAGTAACCTTTTGACTAGTAGTTAATAATTTATAAATAATTGTTTGAGTAAATAAATATTCCACATAAATAGTAAATGAAGTACATACATAGATACAAATAAGTGATAATTTAATAATTTAATAGGAAAGCAAACGAAGTAATTTTAATGAAGTTGTTGGCATATTAAGTAATACCAGATATACAAAGTTCGCTTATGAGGAAATTCTCAGAAATATCACAGCTATTTATAAAATTATTCTGAAGTTTTCGAACTCTATCGGAAATCAATTCAACATCCGCTTTTCTGTGCAAATCTAACGTTGAATGATGCCAAGGGAGGTTGAGCGTAATTTTTAAAACTTTATTTTGCGAAATTTGTAGCTTTTCGTCGGCTCTTCGCAGTGTTTCCCCATACTGGACATCCATACAATAAAATAGATTAAAATATGACTTTATGTATTATAATCTTGTTAGCATTGGTAAGTGAAGATTTCCTGTTAATAAACTGGTAAAGCATCTTAATAGCGACACTCATTTTTTTTAAAGTAGAATTTATATGTTGACTAAAAGTCAGTTTGGTGTCGAGTTGAACTCCTAAATATTTAATTGATTGTTCCCAAGGTATTATGTTCCCATTAGAAGCTGACTACTTGGAAGGTTTTCTTTTTCGCGAGAAAAAGATGGCTTGCGTTTTTCCAGTATTCAGCTTAATCTTCCATTTGAATTTTGAACATTTACAAAATGTGTTATTTTAGATTGTTGATGTTAAATATTGAAGTTTTAGTGATTAAAAAAAAAACATGCACAAGCCGAATGAAAATAAAATATCGGAAGATACCTATAACCGATTTATTGGGACCTTTTTAGGTTCCCAAAAAAATTGTATATTTAAAAATTATTTATTAAATGTGAACGAAAAAAGGGCAAAATTCCCAAAAAAATTTATGAAACACGGGCTAATATTTTCGTATGACAAAAACTTTTCTATTATAGAAGTTTGTACTAATGGATTTTATAGCACATACAGGATATTATACTTACATACTTATATGGCAGCCGCCATTGTTTAGGAATTAGGACCAATATATTAGAATCGACCGTAACCAGCACCGTAAAAAGAGCCTTTTGGACAGAATCCTAAATTTCCTATTGCTGTTATTCCTTGAGTTCGAGAAAATGACGGATAGGTAACTAAATTCCAAAAAAAATCTCGGATGCCTTAAAATTGTTGCTTCATCTGCTAATTTTTGAAAATTATTACGAAAAAAATGTCAAGAAGTGCAGGTGGCAGGCGTGCTGTTGAAGAGGCTGATGATGTTGCTGCGTTTATCTGTTGCTAGATTCTGGTTGCTCTTGTTAGCATGGTAGTCGAAACATATTACAGAAACTTAATTTAAATCGAATTGTAGGTATTTAAAGTATCCAATTTCAATCAAGACCTTCGCCATATATTAGCGCAGACATAGTCATGCACTAACTCATTTAAACAACGATGTTGAAATTTGAATCACTTTTGTAGAACCGAGAGCTGACCTGACCCTTAGTTAAAAAAAAAAACAATCGACTTAAAAAGAACTTACCTGCAAGATAATTCCAAACATATTCAAATATAATCCGTTTTGGCTTGATTTTCCGTTTTTTTTTTAAAGTGGACAAGATTAACAGCAATGTAAATGCCAAAAATTGACTTTATAATTATTTTAAATTAATTGCATAAGCCTGCGTGAAGTTTTAAACTACAGTTTAAAGAATGTATTGTATTGTAATGTATTTTAAGCAACACATTATTTACACACTTGTCTGTTTCCAAAATTATGATACTATGCCCGAGAATATTCCTTTTATAACCAAATGATAAGAGCACTGAATAAATGAATGAACCTCTTCATAAAGCCTTATGTGATACTTGAATATATGGAATGCTCACGCGCCGCCGTCGCCGCCCGTCGCCGTCATACCGCAATGAGAACTTGCACACAATAGAATTGGTATATACCGCTCTTTTTTATATATCTTATGTTTGGAAGATAGGTAACAATTATATTGTGTCATTTAAATTAATATTCTAATTTTATACGGCGAAAGTTTAAATTTTTTCTCTCATATTTCACATACATAGGTAGTTACTATTTTTATTTATTCTACAAAATTTACGCAATGTTACTACTAACATTTTATATTGATAAATTTTAGCTGTAAAATATCACGCATGCTCCAGACCACCAGTGTATCTCGAAAAAAAACTCGACTCTAATAATTCATTTTTTTTTTTTTTCAATTTCAAAATGAAAAGATTCGCTCTATATATTTTACCTAAAATGTTGTTCTTAAATATTTTGTATTTTCTTTTATACTATTTTCACTTTTCGGTTTTTAGTTTTTCACAAAAAAACTGTAGATATTTTTCCAAAAACTTCAAAATTACTTCGCTCTGCCAAATTCGGAACATTCTGTTCTGGTTTCCAATACAATACTGAGTACTGACTAAGGTTATTGAATGACTAGCCATAAGGGTGGAGAAAATAGACACAAAATTCATTCCTGATTCCTGCAAAAGATTTGTGTATAGATATATGTATGTACATAGTGTACAGATTGAATAATCCTGGAGAAATTTGTGATAGGATAGACATGGAGCTTTCTGCAAAATTAGATTTTCCAGAGCAAAGGGCGCATGAAAAAAACAAAACTATTTAGTAATCGCATAAGAGCGCTCAAAAGAATGTGGACTTTTTATATGAAAAGATGTTTCATATACAAAGGTGGAACTAGAAATTGAATACAACAACCATTACGAAAGAAAAAAATTGGGAAATTTATATAACATTTTTGCTCAAAATATTGGAATAGAAAATGTTGGATTTAGATATTAGGGGTATTTATGCAACGGTGGAAAACTCGGATAAACCTCGGAAACCCTTAGAGTATACTTTGTATATGAAAACTATAGTACATAGTACTACTTTGTATATGTATACATTAGATGTCGCCCCATTCGACTTCCACCATGAGAGTACTCTTTGTATATGAAAACTATAGTACTCTCATGGTGGATGTCGAATGGGGCGACATCTAATGTATGCCGGCAACCCTTACTCTTTTTTTTTTGCGGAGAGCTTATGGAGGTTTTAAATGATATTTATTGATATTTTTTGGATGCAATTATCCAAAAAATAGTCTCCTCTTGCCCCTACCACCAATTTTCGACGCTTAAAGACTCCCCAAATCGAATTTTACACCTCAAATTTTGCAGCGCCACCACCAGGATCCGGGCAACCCTAAAAAAAACTCGCCATGAGAGTACTATAGTTTTCATATACAAAGGAGTACTATAGTTTTCATATACAAAGAGTACTATCATGGTGGAAGTCGAATGGGGCGACATCTAGTGTATGCCTGCAACCCTTACTCTTTTTTTTGTGGAGAGCTTATGGAGGTTTTAAATGATATTTATTGATATTTTTTGGATGCAATAATCCAAAAAATAGTCTCCTCTTGCTCCTACCACCAATTTTCGACGCTTAAAGACTCCCCAAATCGGATTTTACACTTCAAGTTTTGCAGCTCCAAAAGACATGCAATTACCGAAAAATAGATTCCTTTGTATATGAAAACTATAGTACTATCATGGCGAGTTTTTTTTAGGGTTGCAGAGGTCCTGGTGGTGGCGCTGCAAAATGTGAGGTGTAAAATTCGATTTAGGGAGTCTTTAAGCGTCGAAAATTGGTGGTAGGGGCAAGAGTAGACTATTTTTTGGATTATTGCATCCAAAAAATATCAATAAATATCATTTAAAACCTCCATAAGCTCTCCGCAAAAAAAAAGAGTAAGGGTTGCATAGGTAAATTAGATGTCGCCCCATTCGACTTCCACCATGATAGTACTATAGTTTTCATATACAAAGTAGATTCGCAGTAAGACTGAAACCAAAAAGCTTTAATCTACAAATTTTTTTGTCATCCCCGCCCTTTTTATTATGGTACCTATATTATGTACCTATATTAATATTTATTTATTTGGCTTGAAAAATCCAAAACCGGAAGACCTGTCGACGTTTTCGGAAATCAACGCCGCGAACACCACAAGTGGACCCTTACGATGAAGCAGTAGAGTCTTTCTATATGAAAAACATAGTATACTATCATATGGTGGCAGTCGTATGCGGGCGACATCTAGAAGCATTGGCAACCCTTCCTCAATTTTTTTTTTACGGAGAGCTTATGGAGGTTTTAATTGATATTTATTAATATTGTTTGGTTATGGTAATCGATATAATAGCCTCCTCTTGCTCCTACTACCAATTTCAGATGCTTAAAGACTCCCCAAATCAAATTCTACACCTAAAATTTTGCAGCACCACCACAAGGGTCGGGGCAACATTAAAAATACTTGCCATGATAGTACTATGTTTTTCATATACAAAGCTACTATGTACATTGTATCATTGTATATAAATTTGCATAGTACTATCCTCAGCACGTTCCACCACGTCGGCCCCAAGCGATCACAGCGCATACTAATTTTCTGGTTGCTGTTTCTGTGTATATACAAGTGCGCCTCAGACGACCACAGCGCACAACTCAAAAATCATCGTGATGATAGTACTATAAGTTTTATATACAATGAAGAGGGGTAAATCTGCCGAAAAATCCAGATCTGTAGATTTGATCTTAGATCAAAAATAAATCAATTTATTTTGCCCCATGGAATGCAAAAACAGGGGAAATTTGATTTTTGACTGATCTGGATCAAAAATAAATTGATTTATTTTGCCCATGGACATTGTATATGAATTTGCATAGTACTCTCATGAACACGTTCCACACGTCGGCCACCTAGCGATCACACCCCTAACTAATTTTCTGGTTGCTGTTTCTGTGTATATACAAGTGCGCCCTCAGACGACCACACCCCACAACACAAAAACCATCGTGATGATAGTACTATAAGTTTTATATACAATGCCCATGGAAAACCCCATTAGACATTTGGAATGTAAGCGAGCACTCCATAAATACTCAAAGAGAAAATCTCACGTTGCCAAACACACCTATAATTAGAAAATTTCCTGTCTGTAGGAAATTTTTTCTACACAACACAACATGCTCAGATGTTCTATTTACCTACCACCACTGATCTGAAATTTTTGCCCCGGTTCTGAGTCTCAATGGTTAAATCTTAAATGTTTAATCACCACACTAGTAAACATTAAACAAAGACAAACAGCTAACAAAACTTCAACTTCTGAAATGTCGATATTTTGATAAACAAACAAACTTTGCAACGAAACAGCATTATAAAAGATTGTTTTATTAGTAGTTGGTAAAAAATTTTAAGGGTCACATCAAAGATAATATAAATCTAGTTATAAAAAATGATTGCCGGAGGACATGGAGATCCTAACCCTAATAGTTCTTGGTTAGGCGCCAGAGGGATGTGGCTGGCATACCTGCTCGGTGTTTTATCTTTTCATTTAGTGTTTCTTTCAGTGCCATTATTAAGCATTTCAATGGCATGGACATTTACTAATATTCTCCACAATGCCGTAAGTAATTTTTGTATTTATCTGACTCACTTCTACTACAGTGAAAAGTGGTTATCATCATTCAAAAGGCACACCTTTATTTTTTGCACATGATAAAGGGCACCCCATGGATAAGTACAGAAGACGGCGTTTCTCAGCTAACCCATTGGGAACAAATTGATAATGGTGAGCAATTCACTGCAACTCGAAAATTTCTTACAGCTGTTCCCATAATTTTGTAAGTAGTAAAAAAAAAAACAGTTACGATATAATGAAATAAGCACATTTCTTATCATTTTAGGTTTCTACTTACGTGTCTTTATACAAGAAACAACACTGAACATTTTATTGCCAATTTCATATCCTTAATTGTCATAGTTCTGCCTAAGCTTCCACAATTTCATGGAGTGAGGTTGTTTAACATCAACAAATATTGATCACAACTTACCTATTATTGTTCGTTAATGATTTACTAACGTGATTACTTTTATAAATGTACCTATAATGAAAAAAATATTAAATTGAAGTCTAGATATTGTCGGCTGCAATATTTTATGAGTTCCCCTAAGGTTCTATATATTTATTTCTCAATGTCCAACTATAAAGCCAAGTCTGATCATACCTGGCATTAGGCAGTACACTGTACAGGCTAAGTAATCTTTTGCTGGTACTCTTACTAACAGAAAAAAATTAGCTCTGGTGTTATATTTCTATCCATAAATTTTTTTAATAAGGAAAACAAGAGCTTTCCTTGCAATTCCTTCACAGGTTCTACGGACTGTTTAAGATAATATACGACTTTGAATTAGAACTCAAGGTATTAAATAATAATTTAAAAAAAACTCATATTAATTTACAAAAAAAACTCAATATCCGAACTAAGTCATTCAAGTAAAATTGAGATCAGTGTTTAATACAATACAATAAATTGATACAAATGATAGATTGTTCTGCTTTCTTTTTAGATGTTTAACAAATGTTTTTTTTACATAAAAAACAATCTTTAATGTATAATTTACTTTCATTGTTGATAAACACTTCGCAAAAGAAACAGCATAATATGACTGGAAATCACACATAAAAACCCGTAACCATAGGGATAGTAAGTTCAACTAAAGCCTCTTAGTGCCGAATATTACAATTTTGTTGCTAACATTTATTCGTACGTAAGATCATCTCTATAAAATTAGTAATTTAAATTCAAAAAAATTATTTCTGTTGTTTTCTTTTTTGTCTGAGAAGCTAAATCATTTATAGTTTTTATCATCACATTTTATTTTGTTGTTAATTACATTATGTGTTTATTGTTGTGAAAAAGCTGCTAGTTCTAATTTAGAATATTTTGTATATAAACTCATAAACTTAAGTTTTCCCAATGTCTGAATCATATCAAATTTAAAGGAAATTGTTTTTATTAATTGCTTTTAAAAATACTAAAATTCAAAGAGGAGTTAGGAGGTTTTCACTCTAAGCCGAGAATATGCCACTACAAAAAATCATTGTGCATAGGTATTTTTTATTTTTCGTTAAAAAAACATGTATTCATTTATGACTTCATTATACCCAAACGAGAACAAAATAATAAATTCATTAAAAGTTTCCAATTGTTAATACTCTTTGTCAAATATATATTATATTAGTTTTTAGAACCTAAATACGTTGTTTCTTTTCCAGTCTTTTTTAAAACCTCAAGTAGTTCACTGCCAGATAGATTCGATGTTATCTGTACTGTTTTTCCTTCCAAGTCGATCGACATATCTTCAACTTTATCTAAAAAAGATATAAAAGTTACATAAAACAATTAATTTTTATCATTTAATTTATGTACACATAACTTAAAATTATTCAATAATCGAGATTTTCTATACATATTATGAATGCATGTTTTTTCTAATGATTTAATAATTATCCAAACATACCACCCAACTTTTTGACCACACGTTCGACTGCTCCCGAGCAACCGGTGCAAGTCATTTCCACTTTGAATTCGTGAACCTGCAGAAAGTGCTTTATAAAAAATGTATGTAATTTTAATAATAAACTCACTGGCATTTTATAAAAAAAAAATTGTTTCAATAAATGTAATCAGAAACAATACACAAAAATATTAGCAAGTATATTTAGCAGAAAATAATCATTTAATGCTGTCAATTGTCAAACTTGAGACTTGACAGATAAGTGAGTGCCCCATGGTAAACAGAATAAGGTATAGCATGTTAGGTTTTGGCAGTTTGCTGTGACGTCAGTATCACCAGACATAAAGAAAAAATTTAATTTCAGTGGATATCAAATCACTGAAATGTAATTTGTTTAAATGCATTTCTCACCAAGATAGTAGGGATATTCATGATAACATAACAAAGAAATGATCCTCAATTCGACGAGATAACAAGGCGTGAACGTGACGGGCAATACCTTCACCTTTTTTCTGGTTATAATCAACAATACCTACACATAATTACTAGTGTCGTTTTAAATTGGCAATCCGGAATTGGTTTTAGATTCGGAATCCCAATTGAACAGTTTTTTTTGATTCTGAAAAATTTGAAGTTTGGCATATACAAAGGTTCATCGGAGTACTATGCAAATTTATATACAATGCGCATGTGTCAAAATCGAAAAAAAAAATATTAAGACCTAAATTTATTTTAATTTAGCTACCAGCTATATAATGTATGTTTTCTGATACAATTTTGAAAAAAAAAACAATTTGTTGAAATTTCAATAAAACATTTGACATCTAAAATAAAATGAAAAATTTTGACAAAAATGTTAATTTCTCAAAATTATTTTTTATTTAACATAAGCTACTCTGTCATATTGCCATAGTGCCTGGCTACACGGTGATTTTTCAATCGATTGAAAAATCACGTGCGGTGACTACACAGTGTTGTGCCCAATCACGTTCCACTTTTCCATTTCGTAAATAAATGAAAAGTAATAAACATAAAAAACTTTTGAAAACATTAATCTACACCTTTGAAATTACAATGAATGACAAATTGACATTCTCATTGAGAAGAAGCCAGAAAAAAAATAAATAAACGTCAAAAAGAGGAACAATATTGAAAAATCACCGTGTAGCCAGGCCCATAGGTATGTGTACTGTGATTGTGAATAACTTTTTCAGAAATTATCGATTAAAAAAATTAAGAATCATGTCGATTACAGAATCCGAAAAACTAGATCCGCAATGATTCAAAGTGTACTGTTCTCTTTTCTTCTCATGATAAATGAATAGGTGGGAAACAGAGCTCTAACTGCGGATCGAGTTTTGCGGATTCTGTCTTTCCCCTTGAACGGGGAAATGTGGGCACCCATCAATATTTTTCTTCTTTTGGTCCAATGTACACGTTCTAGCACGAAAATGTCGCGTTTTTTTAATCATTGGCTTAACATCAAATATAACTAAGCCAAACATAAGAATTACCGGATATGCCGACCAAGCAATTTTTTATATTTTGTTTGAGATATGCTTGAAATATAATACTTATATGAATTTTTATATTAGTTTTTGTGCAAATAAATTGAGACTGTCATATGTGATGTATACTTAATTATATTAATTATTAGCGACGCAGTCTTCAACATGAAAATTTTCATCTTGTGATCCATATACATCCTTGCTTCTTGGGTCAATCAAAACTTCGGTAAAGCTGCTGTTAGCCGTGCCACTTATTTTCATCTCCTCCTTTGACGATTCCACGTTAATTAAATTTGATTTCCATACCAAAAGCTTTAAATATAATAAATCATATCACAAATCATAATAAAAGATAAAGAGTTAGTTGAGTTAACCTGTTTATCTGATCCTGCAGATGCAAAGTGCAGTCCATCTGTTGAAAAAGCGACTGCTGTAACTTTTTGTGTGTGTCCGGTTAGCGTGAATAGAGGTCTTCCTTCCAGCAAATCTAAAATTTTCATAGTTTCATCATCGCTGCCAGATAAGATGTAGTTACCGGACGGATGAAATGATAAACTATTAACCGGTCCTGAATGCACTTGATAAAGCTGAATTAGGCTTTCGGTTCTTATATCGTATATTTTGATTCTGTTACTGGTCAGTCCAACAGCTACTAGGTTTCCATCAGGATGCCATGATATTTGTCTTCCAGAACCTTTTTCTTCAGTATACGAAGAGATACACGCACATTTTTCAACATCGAATATTTTCAGATGCTTATCATCTCCAGTGGATCCGATTAAATTACCCAAAGGATCGAACTTAGAGCTTCGAACCCAATTTGTATGTCCAGTGTATGATGCCACAAACTTTTTTTGCGAAACTCTCCACAGCTTCATAGATTTGTCATCGCTGCCAGTTAAGAGCTTAGATTAAAATGTTTCATGAGTGATATGGACATGTGAACTACTAAAAACATACATACCAATGTTCCTTTAGGGTCAAAATCAACAGTTCGCACTGGCTGATTATGAGCAATAAAGTCTTTAGAAACTCCCCGAATTTTTGGTTCCCATATTTTAATTAAGCCACATTCAGACGAAGATGCGACTAAATTACAATTTTTAGCCCATGCAATGGAGTGAACTTTTTCTGTATGGGCATTAAATCGAATGCAACGAGTGGCCTGTTGCAAATCCCAAATCATTACAGAAGCATCCAAGGAACTTGAAGCTATATAATTTGATGTGGAGTTGAAGCAAATTTGCGTTATAACGTCGCTATGTCCTGTGAAATGACGTTCTAAAGATGGTTCATTATTCGTTTCCATAATTATTTGAAAGTAAAAGTTAAAATGCTTAACAAAACTATGATTAAAAAAATAAAATCAAAAATAAATAAATGCACACAGCCAACGAAAAAGATGCAACAATTTTTTTTCAAATTTAAACTTGTTTAAAGCCTGTTGAACTAATCTGACATTGGGTTAGGTATGTTTGATTAAGGCCCTTCTACACTATCTCATCGCGTATTAAGCTTTTACTCCATGATTCAGATTTAAAAAAAATGTTGGCAGATTTCTTATTCGAAGAGTAAACAAAATCAAATATTGATCTTACAGTCTTATTTAAAAACGCAACATAGAGCCTACATAAAGTTATGTACTCCTTATAATGCCTCTAAACGCGGAAATGTTATTTATAAAACTTATGCAACGTTACATAGTGCCATAATAAGCTAAACGCGTTTAGGGGTTGAATAGAGCCAACATAAGGAAATTATAGTGACGAAATGTCATTTTGATTAATATCCATAATTTGTTTTGAATAATTGAAATTTAAAAAATAATAGAAATGCCCTTCCAATTTACCTCTTTTTCAAATGATTTAGATGCTTTTAATCGAGTTATTCCAACTCCGAGAAGAAGCAAAGTTTACAAAAAAAGGTTTAATCCATTAAGCCTAAGAAATGAAGAATTCAAAAAAAAATATAGATTTTCGAAGGAAAATATAAAAAAAATTGTGGAAATTGTCCGTTCGGACTTCAGCAGCGATAACAGAGGAGGCCACATCCCCTTAGATCTTCAAGTTATGGCTGCAATAAGATATTGGGGGCGGAATGAGGTATGTTTATACTATTGATCTCACCAATTCGAACTCCGAGATTTCAGCTTAAAAATTTCGAGATATCAAAGTGCAAGAAAAATAATTTTGTAAAGTACAAAATACAGAAACTAAAGTGTTTTGTTTATAGATTCAAGACGATGGAGGAGACATCCATGGATTCAGCCAACCTACGCTTTGCCAAATTTGTATGCGAGTGGCAAGAGCATTGGCTTCCAAAAGGTCCTTGCATGTAAAAATGCCAAATTCTTTTTCGGACCAACTCAGAACTATGAACAAATTCTTTGAAATATGTAGATTTCCAAAGGTTGTTGGGGCCATTGACTGTACCCATATAAGGATCCCTAAAGTTAGTGGTCCATCAGGGCAATACTATATCAATAGAAAAGGGTACTATTCGCTGAATACCCAAGTAGTGTGCGACGCATCCCTAAAAATCAATGACATTGTTTGCCGCTGGAGGGGCAGCACCCACGACTCCCGAATATTTAGGGAAAGCAGGATTAAACAAAGATTTGAGGATATGGAGTTCAATGGTCATCTGCTTGGGGATGGTGGGTACCCTTGTTCTAAAATCATATTTACCCCCCTTTTGAATCCGCGAACGGATGCTGAAAAAAGGTACAATATTGCTCAAATAGCAACCCGAAACACGGTGGAAAGATGCTTTGGCGTTTGGAAGCAAAGATTCCGAATTCTGTTGACAGGTATGAGGTGCTCATTGGAAAACGTGAAAACAACAATAATAGCGTTAGCAGTTCTGCATAACTTGGCAATTGATTTCAAGGATGCTCTCCCACCCACAGGTTTAAAACTAAACAAAATTAAAAACCTTAATAATTTTTTTTCCCTGCAGATGATGATGTTAACGACAACAATCAACCAGATTCTGTAGTTGCTTTGCAACCGCAAAACACCCAAAATCTTACACGACGTGTATTTATTGAACAATTTTTTTCAACGCGTAATTAATAAATAAAATACAATCGTACGTATCAATTGTATAAAAACAAGGATGAAAATTAAAAAAGAAAAAAAAAATCGTTAAAGTCGTTACAAATTGCTATTTCACTATTTTTTGTAATTAATCTATAGGTGACACGTCGTGTATTTATAGACCAGTTCTTTTCATCTCGCAACTAACCATGACCTACTGAATACAAAAGAATGTAGCTATAGTTAAAAATCCAAAACTTGCCCTATATACAATAGTACCTATAGTCACAAATAAAAAAACAAAATAACGAAACAAACAAATTAATTGTATTAGGTACAAGGTAATCAAATAGGTACGTACAATCACATAACATAAACAGTATACAAAAAAAAAGCAATTCTTTAACATGAACATTGAACAGTATACAAAAAGAAAACAAACAATGACATAACATGAACAGTATAAAAAAAAACAAGGTACATAGGTACATCTTTTAAATGTATAAATATTAGAAGTCAGTGTCTTCTAATTGAAAGTTGATGTTTTGTTGCTCCATAATTTTCATTTTCTGTTGATGTATTTCCTCCATCTGCTTTCTCTCCATTTCGAAAGTTTTGAGCTTTTCGGTCCGCTCCATTAAAATATTTTTTAATTTTTCGTCGTGCTCTATCTTCATATATTTTTTTTCTGTTCTGCGATTCTCCATTGCCATTTCAAACAATTCCTGTTTGAGCAATTCGTCGTCTTTTCCTTTTATCTGAGATAAGAAGAAAAAAATCATTATGATTGAAAAAAAGAAAAGATGACTAATTAGTTACCTTCCGTTTGGAGGATTTTGGTTTGTTTTTGAGATCCGCACGCAAAGGTGGAGGCAAAACTGGTGGTAGTGGTGAAGCTGCTTGTGTTGGCGAAGGTAGTGGTGAAATCATATATTTTTCTGGCGATTCCTCCAAAAACTCAACGTCTTCATCATAGAGAAAAGACTTTTAAGATAGTACTATGCAAATTTATATACAATGCCCATCTGTACTTTTATGTTGTATAACATTTTTGTCCATGTAAACGCAAATTTTCGCTTGCAGTATTTTGTCCATCGAGTTGTACAACATCAATTTGTACAACTGGTTGGATCATATAAACCCCTAATAAGCATACCTTGTTTATCTGTTGTCATATGTCATGGTTGGTAAACCGAAGTGACAGCCGAGGGCTCAGGGCTCCCATCCTTCTTATTGATAACCTCTGAATTTTTGTTCAGTTTAATTTGGATTTTGTATTGGAATTTGGAAACGAGCAATAAGTATAATAATTAAAGGTTGAACAATGGCTCTTTTATGTTCTCGTTTGCTGCAATCGATAAAAACACCAGTTTTAGGAAATTTGATGAGTAAGTTCTTTATTATTTTTCCAAATCAGTCCAATATATATTTCTCAACCCTCTAGCATCATTAAATTCTTTGCATTTGGTCACGAAGTCGCACCAACTAACAAAAGGCGCTGCGGTAGAACCCAATCTTAATAAAACTGGTCACAATTACCATCATGTATTCGAAAATGTAAACAGTAATATTAAGTTATCCGAAAGCCAAGGACGTCTGTTTGCCGTCGTTCACTTGTGCGGAAAGCAGTTCAAAGTCACAACTGGTGACATAATAGTTGTTGAGGGATATTGGCCGCCAACCATTTCCGATCGCATTCACCTCGAGAAGGTTTTAGCTGTTGGAGGCAACAATTTTACTTTATTCGGAAGACCAATTCTTGAGACAGGGCTAGTTGATGTTCAAGCAACTATTATTGAAAAAACATTGTCCCATACCAAAACGCATTTCAAAAAAAAGCGTAGGAAGCAATACGTAAGGATTAACTTCCAGCGGTCTCCTCATACGATGATGCGCATCAACTCGATAGATATCCTGGGAAAAGTAAACGAAACTTTAAAAGATGTGAATCCTATTAAAATCTTCTAATTATGCTTATCAACCTTAAACAAATTGTTAATTTGAGATAATAGAGTCCTGATTCACAAATGTTTCAACTTATTTATTTAAGTATTTTGGTTGGTTGTATTAGTCAAGTAAATATTGATTCGCATTTCAATCCCTAAAGCCGATATTCACCGAGCGCTCATAGGTTTATGAGACTTAACATAACAATGATCCCTCAACTCATAAATATTTCGTTTTCAATAGCAAAAAAGGAAGGATTTTTAAAGTTATGAGTTGCATTAACTTGCGAGCGCTTAAAGAACAACAGTCTAAATGTTAAACTATTCGATACTATAAGAAGTATTTTATTTATTTATTTTGCTATTGTTAAGAACTTTGCCGCACTCCTATTACCAACATTATGTTAATTAGGAATCGTATGTTTGAGTAGAGGTTTAGACGGATATCTAATACAGCCCGAACCGAATGAAAACGATTAACTGTGAAATAAGCCTAAATCGAGGATATTCAACATAATTGCATGTTTTTTAACAGAATTCGATGGTGCCGCAGATAAATTGATGCCAAATGTCGAAGATGCAGCCGGATGCGTGAAAGTTAATGAAAATTTGTTGTTACAATTACTTAAGTATTGAAATAAGTAATTTCTAAAAATAGCTTTTGAGAAAAAATAGTTTCAAAAAACTTTCTGTTGATTTCACCGAAAGAAATCAATGTTTTCGTACTTTTATAAGGATTTGTCAATTGTCAAAAAAGAAAATGACCAAATAAATAAGGACAAAGAACGGAAGCTTAACACAAATCTTGGAACTATACAAATATGAAAGGAAATCAAAACTTAACATAAAATATAATCATTATTATTATGTATTACTTTTATTACATACTGAATACTTTGTGATATGCGTCTTGGATTTGGACTGCCAGAAGCTATGCGTCAGTACATTTTTATATTTCATCCAGTTTTTGTTCGAATTTGAAAACATTGATGGATTAATGGAATCACTAATTAGTTTCACGCTTTGTATATAAAAACTATAGTACTATCATGGCGAGTTTTTTTTTCATGTTGACGGTTCCTGTGTGGTGGTGCTTCAAAATTTTAGGTTTAAATTTTGATTTGGGGACTGGGGAGTCTTTAAGCATCGTAGGAGCAAGAGGAGACTATTATTTGGATTATTGCATCCGAAAAATATCAATAAATATGGATTAAAGCCTCCACAAGCAAAAAAAATTGAATAAGGGTTGCCGGCACACTTTAGAATTTTAGATGTCGCCCCAAAGGTTACACGTCTTCTCGTCATGCCATGAATTCTTAGAGTATAATATGTAATATGGAGTGCTTGTTCCTATATCAAATACATTGTAACGCCAGAAGCACAGATAGGGGGCGCTAGTATCTACTTTCTTACAGTTTCGGGAAGCACCAGCGCGGACCTGTCAAACTTCAATCATAGTTTTTTTTTGTATTTTTTTGAAGAGGGACGGAAATTAAATTAAATTTCATTTAATTCTGGAGAGGGATAACCACTAATCAGTGGGGATAACGCACTCTTATTCGAGGTCCGCGCTTTTGCTTCCCGAAATTAGTGAAACTAGCGCCCCCTATAAAAGCTTCACGTTTGAAATTGAACAAGCACTCCATGTTACATATGCTCTAAGCATGAATTAGAAAAATTGAATAAAAGACGCATTTATAATTAGAAAATATGAAAGTGTTTCTTGTCATTTTTTCAAACAAGCGACTCCGTTTTGGGTCCGCTAACGAATCATAAACAGAGGAAAAAATAAGCTTTTCAGAACTAGAGGTGTTGTAAATTCGGAGTAACGTTATACTACGTTTTCACCAAAAGCATTGTATATAAATTTGCATAGTACTATCATCAGCACGTTCCACACGTCGTCCCCCAAGCGATCACACAACTAACTAATTTTTTGGTTGCTGTTTCTGTGTAAAAACAAGTGCGCCCTCAAACGACCACACAACAAAGCTGTGCGGAATCATAAACAGAGCAAAAAATAAGCTTTTCAGAACTAGAGGTGTTGTAAATTCGGAGTAACGTTTAACTACGTTTTCACCAAGAGCTAAATCACGATTTAAGTAGATTATCAATAAATCTTGTACAAATCTCGAAGATTTACCATATTCATTGTATATAAATTTGCATAGTACTCTCATGAACACGTTCCACACGTCGGCCACCTAGCGATCACATCACTTACTAATTTTTTGGTTGCTGTTTCTGTGTATATACAAGTGCGCCCTCAAACGACCACACCACACAACACAAAAACCATCTTGATCATAGTATTATAGGTTCTATATACAATGACCATATTAATAAATCTTGAGATTTCAAGGAGATTTCAAATAAATCTTGTATAAATCCTTTGTATATGAAAACTATAGTACTCTCATGGCTAGTTTTTTTTAGGGTTGCCTGGATCCTGGTGGTGGCGCTGCAAAATGTGAGGTGTAAAATTCGATTTGGTGAGTCTTTAAGCGTAGAAAATTGGTGGTAGGAGCAAGAGGAGACTATTTTTTGGATAATTGCATCCAAAAAATATCAATAAATATCATTTAAAACCTCCATAAGCTCTCCGCAAAAAAAAAAGAGTAAGGGTTGCCGGCATACATTAGATGTCGCCCCATTCGACTTCCACCATGAGAGTACTATAGTTTTCATATACAAAGAAACACTTCAGAAGATTTACTAATCCCCAACGAGATTAACTTTTGGTGAAAACGTAGTATAATACTATAATACACAAATCTCCTTGTTCGTGGGACTGGCCTATTCTCGAAGAACGATGTTTCTGCAGTTGACTTTTCACAGAAGTATTTCTTATTCTATGACTTTTCATGATTGTTGACAGCTGGAAATACAAAAAATTTCTTCCTGACGTCTGAATCTACTTCTTGCTTTCAAAACAAATAGTTTTTCAATCGATCTGGTAAAATTTTGGGATAAAGAATAACTCTCTGTAAGAAAAAAAAGAAAACATTCTGGTGTAAAATAGGTCTTAAATAATGGCAACCTTAATGTTGGTGAAAAACTCCATTGCTGCAAGTAAGAAATTTTTTTTTTAATTTTTTTTGCATTGCGTAATTGAGATAAATGTGAGGTTACAGCCTTTCTTTCCCAATAATATACAATCATGTATTTGCAGAAAGCCATATACGACCCTTGGGAGTTTTGGTCTTTCGTTCTTCTTATTCTACCGACGGACCGCGACCATTGAAATCAACCAATCTTTCGTCCATTAAAAGAGGAACGGGAGGTCGCAGCAGTTTCAATGGCATTGTTGCCACCGTGTTCGGATGCACTGGCTTTGTCGGGCGGTATGTGTGCAACAAACTTGGCAAAGTTGGTTCGCAGATGATTCTTCCTTATCGAGCTGATCATGGCGAAGCTATTCGCCTTAAAGTCTCTGGTGATTTAGGACAAGTTCTTTTCCATTTTTACAATTTAAAAGATGAAAAGTCTATTCGCGAGGCCGTGAAGTATTCTAATGTGGTAATTAATTTAGTTGGCCGCGATTTCGAAACAAAAAACTATAAGTTCGACGATGTACACGTAACTGGAGCCAGAAATATTGCGAGGTAGAATCATTCGCACATCATTATACACTTGATTTCAGTTTCATTTTAGGATTTGCAAGGAAATGGGCGTAGAACGTCTTATTCATCTATCTGCACTCAATGCTGAAGAAAATCCGAAAGGCCATATTTTGAAAAACGGAAGCAATTTTTTGAGAAGCAAATATTTTGGAGAGCTTGCTGTACGGGACGAATTTCCAGATGCAACAATTATTCGTCCGTCCGATATTTACGGCTCGGAAGATAGGTTCTTGCGATACTACGCCCACATTTGGCGACGCCAATTTCGTGCATTTCCACTTTGGTACAAAGGAGAACGCACTGTAAAACAGCCCGTTTATGTAAGTGATATTGCACAGGCCATCGTCAATTGTGCTAGAGATCCTGATACTGCAGGAAAAATTTATCAAGCTGTAGGGTATGTTGGAAACTAATAATGTGTATGATTCTCTAGCTAATTTTATAAATATGTAGACCTAAACGCTATCTTCTCAGCGATTTGGTTGACTGGTTCCACCGCGTTATGCGGAAAGATGAAAAATGGTGGGGTTACTTACGATATGATATGCGTTTTGACCCCACTTTTATCTTGAAAGCCAAATTGACGGAACTCATTTGTCCCGGAAACCCTATCGGAGAACTTCATATGGAACGCATTGAGCGAGAGTGTGTGACTGACAATGTTTTAAGCGGTGTCCCCACCCTCGAGGATTTAGGCGTGCAGCTAACCGCAATGGAAAGTCAAGTCCCATGGGAACTTAGACCATATAGAGCTGCTCTATATTATGATGCTGAATTAGGCGAATTCGAAACTCCCGCCCCACCAAAAACACTAAACTTACGTGAGGAAATGAGACTTTTTGGCTAAACGAAGTTGAAAAATGTTTATTTAAAAATGCAGTTTAAAGCGTTAATAAAATAATTCACAACACTATTTCTGATTTTTTGTTAGAAAAAAAGAATGGACATAAGTATGAGCCGACAACTTTGGGAATTTTGGAATTGTATAATTAAATGTTGTTGCTCATCAAGTTTAAAGAAATGAGTTGTTTCTAAGCACATACATTTTGATGTCGATACCTTCGAAGGTGACTATGTTTTTACTCGATTTGAAAGAATTCAAAAATAATAATTCCAGATTCGGAAAAAATATAAACACAAATTCCCTTTAGTTCAAATCGAGTCGACTTCAAATAATTTCTACATTCAGTTTCGAACAATTAAAAAATTCAAATCGATCGTTGGCTGCAATAACGTCATTCGGCAGTTAATATTTTTTGCTCGTATGTTAAAATATATGTACAGAGTTCTTTCGGATGAATAGAACTGTTCTATCGAAAAAGCTATTCTATTATTAGAAGTTTTTTGACAATTCGATATCATTTCAAAGTTTTTAAGATTTGTCTTATTCGGTTTTTTTGTCTCAATAATTTATTAATGAGAGACTTTCAATAGCTTCCCCGACGTTTCGACTGAGGTTTCAGTATTCTTCAGGGGCAATTTATTTAACATGAACATATAAAACAGGTTAGAAAATATATATACATAAAAAAAACCAAAACAACTCTTAAAACAACGAATCAAAGTTCTCAAAATACAGCGCTTGCCAGTCACAGCATAGAAAACAACCATGTTCCGGATTTCGAAAACACGGAGATACTTCAAATCGAGAAACACACATCTAAAATATACACTTTAGAAAAGCTACACATTCTGAACAACATGAACAGGATACACAAAGCATATCGTCAGTGTATTGCTCCCTAGTCTCTACATAAGTAATTCTACATATATACTTTTCTTTCATACCCAGGTTTCTTTTATCTTTTTTTTTTCCTTTACATACATATGTACATATATCTTTTCAACAGTTGACATAACTTTTAGTAACGAAATGTTTATAATGCTAATTTATAGTTAAATTGTTTTTTTTTTTTTAACTTTTAATATTCTTTTCTCATGCAAAATTGTGTTTCATCACAAAAAATTTGATTGTGTTTTTATGTACATATATACATATTTTCTACCCTGTTTTATATTTTCATGTTTAATAAAGTACCCCTGAAGAAGACTGAAACCTCAGTCGAAACGTCGGGAAAACTAATGAAATTATTTCATTAATAAATTATTGATATCAAAAAAGCCGAATAAGAGAAATCTTAAAAACTTTGAAAAGAAAAAGATCTAAGTTAGAATTTCAAAATAAGTATGAGTATAAGGTGGCACTTCAATCTGGGACGTAAAGGGGCCTCAGTTAATATGCTTCTCCAGCTAGCACGGTCCCTAACTGAAAAGTGGTAGGTCGTAGGACCTTTAAAGTATAGCCATATATACATTAATATAAAAACAATTCGTTATACAAAAAAAAACTAAATAGTCAGTTCAGTTTTTTCTTCTATGCAAAACGAAATTGCTTTTATATCCATATACATAAAATAAAATAATAAAATAAAATATACATACATATAAACATAATATATATATATATATATATATGTATAAATATAAGAAAGATATATATGTATATATAAAAATATGTATATACATGTATACATAGAAATATATGTATTATGTATATGTAAATATATAAAAATAAAAAATATATATTTTTTTGCTCGATTCATTTCAACATATGTACATACATGGTGTGGCCATAATTAGACATTTGTATTTATATTTTTACATATTTGAATTAAGAATTTTTTACATACAATAGGGATAAAGAAAATGAAAGTTTTAAGATTTGAAGTTAAAAATGAGTCGTTTTAATTTAATTTATTTAAAAATATGTGCAATTAACATCTAAAACAAGTTTCAATAATAACCTTTTAAAAAAACCATTAAATTGAAAAATTTTCGAGGTTAGCAGAGGTGAAACATGACATCAGAGCTGAAATCAAACGAAGAATAACTCTTTCCAATCGCTGTTTCTTTGGGGTAAGAAGGCAATTGAGCTGGGTCATGTAGAGCTAATATGGACCGCAGCGCTCCGTACCGGATAGTCGACGAATCCAATCCCGAGGGATGCCAACCAACTTGGCGTGCTAAACTGGATACACCTAGGTCCATAAAGATGATTCTCAAAAAGTTTGAAAAAAAAAATAGATTTTGACTCCGTAGTAATTTATCCCACTCTTCTTTCACTGATTTACTTAATATTAGTCATTGCAATGTTTGCGTTTACAGTTAAGTTGATAAACAAAACAAGAAAATATGCGTGATCTTTAGGTACAAGAGGTAAACTTTTGAATTTTCAAACCTATTCTGTAAAAGCAATACAAAAATCGAGAGTTCCTTATTATTTCCGATCATCAGCAATTTATTTAAAAAAAGTTTTGCGTTGTCCTATACCTATACAATTTTATTACAGTAGTTAATGTGTATATGAGGAATGTGGTGAAGCATTAAGAGAGTTTGTATGATCAGAAAAACTTTCATTTTCATCTTCGCATACTGAAGTGTTTAAATCGTGTTCGAATTCCTCTATCTGTTCATCACTTATTTCCCGTGCAACTTTGCAAACATCCGCACTGCCCGTCACGTCCAACAAACGAACTCTTAACCTTTCTGATATTTCCTCAAGCTCAGTAAATTTTCTTTTGATAGCTCGGCAGAGGCTCATGTTATTTATATCCAAGCTTGTTTCAAAAGTATGAAGCAAGTTCTCAACTTGGTTATTTCGCATTAATTCCTTGAGTTTCTTGGTATCGTCAGAAGGTTTGAAAACCACATGTATTTGACCATTATTGTGGCCACTAAAGTCAACTATATCAAACCAACCATTTATTACAGGAATATTTTCCATTAAATCCCATAAACCAATTGATGCAAAACCAATAATTGCATCTTCCAAGGGACATGGTAAATTTTGAACATGAGCATCACTTTTGCCAGCCCTTTTCCAAATCTTAAGAATAAATCGTTCGTTTTTCTGTAACAGCAAATATTTAAATAATTATATAAAAGACAGGTTTTTAAAACCTGATTATGATTACGAACTTACATTTATAAGATAGTTTACAGTTCCCGTTATACAAAACATCTTGTTCCAAACTGGATTCGAGTTTTTTACCACTACAGCAGTAGAATATACCATTCCTTCGTGAGATTTCACCATAGGCCCATCACCTTCTTTAGCTTGGAATGTTACGTACGTACTTGGCTCCTCACCTGTTTGATCTTTTATATTTTGACTTCCCTTTGTACTCACAAATCGATTGTGTTTTTTCTTAAGTTTAAGAGATAGGTTAAGTGGAAGATTCCTGGCGCTTTTAATCTCCAAAATTATTCTAAATGAGTTGCTTTCTGCCAATCGTATAACTGGTTGTGCATGAGTTATATTAGATGTGGTCGATGTTAGTGATTTATGAAGGATATCTAAAAGGTCAGATGTTTTGGTGGTTTTTGAATTTAAAGGTAAGGATAGTTCATGTTCAAGAGATTTTTTAGTTGGAATATAAATGGATTCCCGCTGTAGATTGTCGTATTCAATGTTTTCCGCTTTTTTTGTGTGGATCCTTAAGTTTTCCATATTTGAGATTTGTTTCTCGGTGCCCATTGCTAGAAGACATTCTATTTCACCAATTTGTTCTTTAGATGTTGAGCTAAAAACTGGAACCCATTTGTTTGTTGATATAACTGGGAACTAGATATTTGTATTTAAAAAAAAAAACTAGATTACCTGTCTTTTAGAACACAAAAAACGTACCTGGCCATCGTTTAGGCGGTTCGTCAAAGATGCATCGCGATAAGCAATGAAAAATTGATGTAGTGGTAATCGCAACAATCCGAGTACTTCAGGGTTGAAGTTATTTTTAATTTTTGAGATCTCAATATTTAGCCAATTGTGTTTTACCTTCTCCAAGAACTGGTTACTGTTTAAAACAGTAAATGCCTTAAAATATGTACGGTTAGTAGGGGTATGATAAAAATTTAATAAATACTTCTGTGAAGTTTGTCTCGTTTTTCGAATAAGGTGCCAACAAGGCTTCCTCTTTCCAAAATGTTCTGCAAACCAAGAAAATATCTTCGTTCTCCAAAGAAAGCGTAAAATTTCGATGGCCACCAATTCGAAAAATTCCATTTAAAAGGCAATTTTTCGCAGATGCTGTTGTAGTTACCATTTTTTATACCAAAATTTAATCGAACACCAAATGGGAAACTCAATGACCAAAATTTTGTGCTATAAAAAAAATAAATTTGAAACGCATCATACTTTACTATATTTTACCGAAAGATTCATTTAAAAATATAATTGAAACAAAGATTTCAAAAACTTGAAGACATATTTTTGTTTGTTACATTTGAGACAACACAATATACGGATATCCAAGCCACCCGAATATCAAATGCAATTGACTACAAACAATAATTAAATCTATGTACCTTTAAAACTTTGTCATGCAGATTTCTTAAAATTATAAGCTTTAAATCAATAACTTTGTATATTAAAAGAGAACTAATGTGAGAATATTTCTGTTTTAGAAGATTCTGGCTTTCTTTTCTAAATATTTGCAAAATAAAAAGGACTGAACAACGATTAACGAACAACCATTAACCAACAACCCAAATCAAAATCATAAACCATAAACAGAGAACACACAATAAACATACCCCGTTTAGACTATAGACTATCAATTAGGCTTTTTCTTCAAGCGTCAGAATACAAAAAATGCTAACAGCTTTCTTCTTGGAAAAGTAATCAAAATCAAGAGGCGTAAATTGATTGAAAAAATCTGCATTCAAAATAATAAAATTAGAACATTTATTGCTTAATCAATAAAAATAATAGGGGTATTCATGCAACGGTGGAAAACTCGGATAAACCTTGGAAACCAGATAATTTTATCTCCGCAGAAACGAGCTGTCAAAATTTGTATGGATATGGATAACCACTTATCAGTGGGGATAACGCACTCTTATTCGAGGTCCGCGCTTTTGCTTCCCGAAATTAGTGAAATTAGCGATCCCTATAAAAGCTTCACGTTTGAAATTGAACAAGCACTCCATGTTATATATGCTCTAAGATTTTCTCTCTAATGAGAAAGTAGTATTAAATAGTTTCCCCACTGATTAGTGGTTATCCATCTCCAGAATTTAATTAAATTTAATTTTTTTTAATTTCCATCCCTCTTCAAAAAAATACAAAAAAAAACTATGATTGAAGTTTGACAGGTCCGCGCTGGTGCTTCCCGAAACTGTAAGAAAGTAGATACTAGCGCCCCCTATCTGTGCTTCATATTATATATACTCTAAAGGAGAAAATGGGCGCATTCACAAAGGTAGTGTTAGGTAGTCAAGCGATTCTGATTGGCTAAATCTAACTACAAAAGTAGATGAAATTTCCCCTCCGACGTAGTGTAAAAATTTCGGCTAAAAAGTTAGTTGGCACTGATTTTGACGTTACACAATCAGCTGTTGAAAAAATTTACAAAAGATTCAAACATTCAAAATAAAACTTATAGTTCAGTACTTAGAAATAAACTCATTTTCTTCCGAATCGCTCACATAATATATATAATTTTTTAAATTTGTTTTTATTTAATTTAAAAACATTGTTTAAAATTCCTTTGTATATGAAAACTATAGTACTATCATGGTGGAAGTCGAATGGGGCGACATCTAATTTACCTATGCAACCCTTACTCTTTTTTTTTGCGGAGAGCTTATGGATATTTTAAATGATATTTATTGATATTTTTTGGATGCAATAATCCAAAAAATTGTCTACTCTTGCACCTACCACCAATTTTCGCCGCTTAAAGACTCCCCAAATCGAATTTTACACCTCACATTTTGCATTGCCACCACCAGGACCTCTGCAACCCTAAAAAAAAACTCGCCATGATAGTACTATAGTTTTCATATACAAAGAAAATTCTCAAATGTTTCCGGTTTTGCGTTTGTTTGCTTTTGCATCTGTCATTAATATGACAGCTTAGGATTGACTAACTTTGTAGTGAAGTTTTGCATTCACAAATCTAGTTGAATTTCGACTACGTAGCCACTAGCTTTGTGAATGCGCCCAATGATGTAATTTCGCAAATCACAGAAAAAGTGTTATCATTACAAATTAACTTATTTCGTTTGACACCCATAGAATGAGAAATAGTACTTCCTTTGTATATGAAAACTATAGTACTATCATGGCGAGTTTTTTTTAGGGTTGCAGAGGTCCTGGTGGTGGCGCTGCAAAATGTGAGGTGTAAAATTCTATTTGGGGAGTCTTTAAGCGTCGAAAATTGGTGGTAGGAGCAAGAGGAGACTATTTTTTGGATAATTGCATCCAAAAAATATCAATAAATATCATTTAAAACCTCCATAAGCTCTCCACAAAAAAAAAAGAGTAAGGGTTGCATAGGTAAATTAGATGTCGCCCCATTCGACTTCCACCATGATAGTACTATAGTTTTCATATACAAAGGTACTTCTTATTCAATGGTTGACACCTGTCCGAATTTCGTTTTGACAGTTGACATTTAAAATTTTTTCAAATAAAACATTCTGCATAACTTATTCAAAATATAAAAATTATCAAAATGGACATGGACACTGGACACACAACTTTTAATTATTGGGCTCTTGGCTTACAAGTTACAACCTACAAGCAACTCTAACCAGCACGATTCAAGGCATGATATTCAACTTTCTGAGAAGAGCCCAATTTACTCGACGACTGCAACAGAAGACACGGGCTATGGAATTAAACGAACTAAAAATCTGTACGCTCTCTAAAATTATTTCAGGATGAACTAAGTTAAACAAGTTCTGGATGAAGGTATTTAAGTGAACAACATTTCCAAAATAGAATTTTCACATTTACATACTGTTTGTTTCTACTCATTAGGATCATCCGCCGAGTATAGGATAATTTCAAAGATTTTTACAAGTTTTATAGCTAAAATACTTAAACAAATGAATTGGTGGGAGGTTTCAAACTATTGGTGTGAAAAACAAATGACATTGGTACATTTTTTGATGGCAAGTCAAGTTCTTAAGTTTTATCTTTATAAGTTTAAAATTGTTGTTATATAGAAGTTCGGCCTCGAAAGGAGGATAAAATTCATGTTAACCAAATTTTGTATATTCATATCCATTAACAGTTGGCTAACGTTTCTCTATACAACACGAAATGCCAATTTTTAAAGATATGTCGGTAGACATTGCTAGAGGGTCTGTGTCAATTGACATGATTAGAGATTCGGCATTCCGCTTTTCAAACATGATCATGATCGTTGACCCTAACCCTTCAGCGTTTCATCAAGTGCACGCCAAAAAAAAATTAACTCCTGCTTTTCAAAGTGTCGAAGTATGGTGGAAAATGCGTTTGACCATCAGAAGATCAGATTTCGAGTTGGCTAATGTCTGGAAAACCACACTGACGATGTCAATAGAATTGTGAAATGAGCATGTGTTTTGCATAATTTTCTTAGATAACATCATGATCACATTAAAAATCACGAGTTGTGAGATTCCACAAGAATAGTGGAAGAGTCCAACCAAAAGGCATATCAACCCTGTTGACCCAACTCACTAAAAAATAAGGACGAGTTCATTTAGGTATATAAACGCCCTTATTATCTTCTTGTGTTTTTAAGTTAGATAGGTCCACTTTTAACTTTTTTTAATTTTAAAGTCAAATTTTGATTGATGGTTTTGTTATTATTTTACTGATTAAGAATAAACTTACCTTATTTTTAAATAAATATCATTAACAAAATGTTTGTTTTATTAGTATTGATGGTCCATATTCCTCGAATTTACTCTTCTGTAATTTTAAAAATACAAAAAGTTGGTTCCCGCTTGCAGAAATACCTATCCACAAGTATTTAACAAAAAAATTATTTACATCGGAGATTCTATTTCAAAATTCGAAGTAAAAAATGTCATCATAATTATTTTGAATGATCACAAAAATAATCGACAACCGAAATAATACCATATAAGTTATTTTTACATAGTGTATTTATTTATATACATTTGTATGTATGTACCTACACATACAATGTACATAATATATGCATATACCTATAATTATTATGCGCCAAATAGCTAGACAGAGAGATTGAGTTTTTATCGGAGGTCTACGCACATGATTATTCATACTCAGTGCCTTATCCCCTTATCATTTAATACATTTAATTTCAAAAACAAATGACGACAACGATCAATCGCTTTCATTTTCAGTTCGCGTGTTTGTTTATCCAAAATAACACATACGGTGTAGGTGGTGCGTGCAATAAAATTATACGAATCAATGAACAAACAGATACAGATTTCGTGGGTTAAATCAAATGAATATTAGAGACACACCTAAATGTTTTTAGTACCTTACTTTAAAACAACACTACCTACCTGTGAATATTGAATGCTTACCTAAGAATAAAAAAGTTTTTAAAAGCTATTGTTGTTTAAAAAAGTAAATTTATCTTACTTTAGTTAAGCTGTTTAGCACAACAACTAATTGAATAATAATACCTACTTACATTTTAAATGAATTCAATTTATTTTATAACTTGCTACTACTTGTTGCTGTCATAAATTGAAAGAGAAATAAAGAGAAGCGCGAAAAAATATTGTATTTTTACAATTATTATTTAACTCTAGCATAAAGTTGATTTTATACTAATATGTATGTAAATCCATCATAACGCATCATTATGAAAAATTTAAATATTATTGTATAAAATGTAACATACAGTTTTTAAATAAAAATAAAAAAAGAAGCGAAAACAAAAACCGAACTAATAAGTGCCTTAGCTATACAGATTACGTATGCGTCAATAGAAGCGAACGAAAATAGATGAAAAGTGGTGATTTTAAGGGTGAGTTGTATTTTTTAATTCAAAATTTAGAAAACAAAGCGCGTGATTTGAATTTTCATTCTTTATTTTTCAATTTATTTTGCGATTGGTTGATAGGTATGTATGTATGTATATACATATATAAATTCACTTAACGTAAAAAAGTTCAAAAGTAAAAATATGAGTAGCATCAACTATTTAACTAATATTATTATGCAAGAAAACGCTAAACTTACTAAAGTAATATTGTAATGCAGTATTCACCATCGTCTTAATTTTTGAAATTTCGAAACATTATTTGATTAAACATTTCCGAAATAAAGTAACTACGACTTTGTCGCACGTATACTTCTTCTTAATGCTCAAGTCGATTGGAAAAGGTTGCACTGATAATGTGAAATAGCTATACCTGATACATACCTCCTACACGTTTTATAACTAAAATGATGAACCTACAGTACAATGTTTTTTGTGGGCTAGAGGTCTGCATGAATATTTTTCATCTATTGAAATAAGTACAATACTTCAGTGCACTCAATTTACAAAACATTTTTAAACTCACAAAATGGAACTTACACGAAAAAAAAAACAAAAACCATACAATATTCCTCGAAAATAAATTGTCTCTTTTCTTTAGAGAATGAAATAAGTGGACTTCATTCGCTTAATAATATAATGAATATTCAACCTCTATTATGAATAAAAATTGGTTGAATTCCAAGTGCTTGAAAGATATCTTATTGGTTTTATTTTTTCAAATGAGAGGTGTAATATAATAATATATGTATGTAGAAACCAATGTTATTTTCAAGTGGAATGTGAAAACATTTACTAGTAATAATAAAATCAAGCACAAGAATATTATATTTAAATAAAAACCGCGGCCTCTGTCATTTCAGACTGATTTGACGGATCGAATACAATTTTCGGATGTTTTTTCACACAAGGTAGTTCAATCCATAAAGGTTTTTACTTCGGTCTTTTGGGTGCTTCGGTTTTTATAATTGCTTTTTTGATATTATACATACATATATATATATATATTTAGTTGATTTCCGAAACGTTCAGTAACCAATTATTTATATTTTTAAAACTAAAATGCATATTTTGATGAGCAAACATTTGTTGAAATTTTAAGTAATTATTGGTACTTATAGCCTTGTTTTAGGCAACATGGCGCAAAGAGGGTACTAATTTCGCTTTCACAATTTAATGCTCTTATCAATTTAATATATGTATTTCATACATGTATGTATATATATATTTTTTACAGGAAAACATTTTTATTTAAAGGTAAGTATAATCTTTAACAAAAAGGATCTGTTTCTTTGCGTCGGATTGAGAATTGATAAGAGCATTTAATTTTTAAAGCAAAATTACTAGCTTCTTAATATAGTAACACTTATCGTTGTTTTCTAATAATTTTTTTTTCCTCTTTGAAAGAAGAATGAAGCGAAATAGACTAATTTTTTATTTTTATTTAATCTACACTTCCAAAATTTTTGTTTCCGTGCATGCCCCGTGTTGTGCCATGTTGCCCCAAATTACCCTATACATTTTTTTAATACTTAAGTGAAGACAGGACAATAATCACTTAAAGTTTTAACTAGTATTTGGGCATATTTATTTAGCAAAAATTAAATCATCAAAATCAAAGCTGTTCCTCAAAATGTTCAATAAGTTATTGCGTATTTTCGGCTTCATTGACTCCACTAAAGTCTCATGCGAAGAATTTCACTTTATGATGCTTTTTTGAAAAAGTTGTTGAACGCAGTTAAGCCTACGCATTACAGTTTATGACATAATGTTGGGTAGTTTAAAATTAAAAAATTGAAAATAACTGTTAGAAAATCCCGTATCCATTGACTGATTATACATACCTATATGGACTGCTAGGAGCCAAACCTTGGCTTAATGTTTTATTTTTATGCATGTACATATCGGTACATATGTATGTATGTTATATTCGCGAAAGTGCTGGGTCGATTCAACTGCTAGTCTAATGAAATTGGTGAATAGCCAAAGATGATATGAAAACTAAAATAAGTAATTGATATAAGCTGTAACTGTAGTGTAGGTATGCTGAAACTTGAAATGTTAAACTTTGTTTTCAAGACAGACTTTATGCAGGGTTAGGAATTGGTTATTTTAAAGTTTTTAAACTTGAACCGTTTAGTCAATTAAGGCAAGCAAGAATGCGAGCGCATGAGTTCAAAAATCAAAATTAGCTGTTTGCTTGGATTATATGCTCGGGTTATTTTAAAAATTTTTAGACTTGAACCGTTTAGTCAATGAGGGCAAGCACGAATGCAAGCGCATAAGTTCAAAAACCAAAATTAGCTGTTTGCTTGGATTATATGCTTGGGTTATATCATCTCATGAAGTTCCTTAGCGCAGAAGTCTCATTCAACAAGCTTCGCAAATGACAGCAAATGAAATGTATTAACTTATGGGATATACGACAAAGTTTACCAGAATTTCAGTAAACTAATGTTGTATGTGCAACGTAAAGTAAAAAATGTAGTGCAGTATAAAAGAATCGTCGCATGTATTAAGTTTGTCGTGAGTGTAGGTTTTTTGTACTCATACGATAGATGACTATACCGATTAATTAAGAGACCCTCAATATTAAAAATGCAATGAAACCAGATGTATCGATAAACCGATTTCACAGATTGTAAGAGAAACAATCAAATATCAACACTGGTTTGAAATCTCTTTTTTGAACAAGACAATTTTTTTAATTACGTGCAAATTTGAGACAGCGTGAGTTTAAATAATCATGAACTAAAGATGATCAGAGTATGTAAACAAATTATCAATAAATCAATTTTACAGAATATGAACCGTACCTCTAAAGTGGGTAAAATAGATTCGAACCTTATACGACTTTTGTCACTTTTTGACCCATCATACATGGTCAACTTTATCATATTTTATGCCAAATACTGTGTATAAAAATAAGTATGTTTGTATTTTTGTGCAATAAACCTTTTTTTTTATTTTTCAGGATAAAAATTCTTATTTTTATTTTTCCAATAAGCGGATTGAAGAAAAGAGGAAATCGAATTCTTATCTCTAGAAAACGAAAAACACTTATATATTCAAAAATGGCAATTAAAGATTTATTACACCATATGCGTCCGTTTCAATTATATGCTATTTTAGTTTTATCAATTTGTTACTTCAGTCTCCAGATGGTACTAAGTCATATGACACATGGTCTGACTTTACTCATGTCGTCGTATCATATGTTGTGCAATATATTTGCATTAACTGGATGCCTAATAACGATGAAGGTAAGTCGCACATACATAATGCTATTTCGTTTTAGTTTTTTTTTATCAGTATTTTTTTGTGGGTTCATTTTATAAAACTATAAGACTAATAAATATTCGTGAAACACTTGAAGCTCGGATTTTTTTTGGCGAATTTCTGTGTCATATAATGAATTCATTATATATGACACAGAAATTCGCTTATTGACTTATAATTACAAGTGGGTGATTGTTAGCCAATTCCAATTATGCATATCACAATTCGAGCTGGAAGTAATTATTAGTTTTTTTTTTTTAATAAAAAAGCTGTTTTGACTGCCCTTGAAATGTTTAGACACAGTGCGATCGTTAGGAAAATAGGAAAGGTTTCGAAAGCCAATACAGATGCACAATGGTTTAAGAGTTTTGAATCTGAAGATCGGAGGAAGAGACAGAATCGTGTACAGCATTTCACATTCTCGTAGTGCGGCTAAAGAATGAATCCCTGTACCTTAAAGTACGTCCGAAGTTGGGCTCAATGGTAAACTGATGTGCATTCCTAGCAGTGCGAGTATTACGGCTGAAATTTTTTGGGCAGGAATGCATCTGGCTATTTCACTAGAGCATTTTTAGT
Source organism: Syrphus vitripennis (assembly GCA_958431115.1). Lineage (NCBI taxonomy): Eukaryota > Metazoa > Arthropoda > Insecta > Diptera > Syrphidae > Syrphus > Syrphus vitripennis. The sequence continues at coordinate 198,160 of OY288109.1, read as the reverse complement.
AAAAATACCGATAAAACTATGAAAGGCAAGAAACGGCGTTCAAGGGACGTGAATGTTTCAGTTATATTTCCATCACCTATCATTTTAATGCTCTTTTTTGAATTCTATCCAAAAGACACAGGTAGGTTATAGGAGCACATGCCCATATATGGGAGTTGTCTTGTAGTTATATGAAATTGGGCCCTGACTGACAAACAATTAATCAGCTTTAGTGTCAAGCAGTGGAGTGGGAGCGCGTTGTAGTAAGTTGTGACAAAGTTGTGTACCTACTACTAGTACCTTATGTTTTCTGCTGTTTAGCCTTACAAAGATTTTATTTTATTATTTATAATTCAACCACCAATAATAAAATGTTTTAATTAGATAAATTATAAAAAAAACCGAATTAAATCAACCACCCACAAAATCTTAAAGCTTTTTTTTTGAATACTGCTACAGTATTTTTTTAAATAATGGTATTTTTCCTAGAAATTTTCTGAGTGTAAAAACAAATTTATTTAAAAAGAATCGTACTATATATTATTATCACAAGTAAAAATATGAAAATGCATGAAATTCAGTATTTGGATTGATAAAATAAGCCAAACAAGAAGTTTAATCTTAAAACTGAAGATACCATCATATGTATAAAAAAAAAATATTTATTAGTTTTCAAAATGTTGAGTTTAAAAAAAATTGACTTTTTTTTTAAATACAAAAAATATTTTTTTTTTAAATTTTGATATGCAATATTATTAAGATTATATAGGACCTCCTTTAGAAAAATTTTCATCGAAATCCGTCCAATAGTTTACGAGAAAACCGAAAACCCAGTTCTGTGGCAAGTACTGTTAATAACGGTTTTTTCAAATATATTTTTTGACTAAATTATTAAGGTTACTTGACAAACCCGATTTAAACAATTGCATCAAAATCGTTAGAGCCGTTTTCGAGAAAATTTTTTTGTCTAAACGGTACTATGACAGGTACCGTTTTTTTTGGAGCTAAAAAAAATCGATTTCCCATGTATGCAATCTCCCCAAAACCTTAGGTCCAAAGTTTGAAGAAAATCGCTTCAGTAGTTTAGGCCTTAGGTCGAGGTACATACAGATAGACAGATTTGCATGACCCACTTTTTTCGCGTTCTCTATCATTTTAATGTTAAGTCTGATTAATATCTCGAGTTCGATTTTTTGCACGAATCCAAAACTTGCCCTATAGTATCCATAGTCTCAAATAAAAATCTAATATGGGAATTTTGGATATATTTATGAGGGATTGCGTCAATGCCAATCATACAATTTCATGAATTTATTATTTTCAGGCTGCGGGGTAATTTTTGTTATTTAATGCCAAAAATGCTGCTAGTTGTTTAGGTTTTCTACAACGATGGAAGACATTTTTCTAACCTTCCAAACTGGATTTAATATACAATGAAGCATTCATTCGTCAAAACCTTGAGTATATAGCTCGCATTTTTGGGCAGGTGCTCATGTAGTTTACTAAAACCTTTAGATATAATTAAAAATATGGGTTTAAAAATGATAGGCGTCGAACTGCCAAATACAGGGATTATTTCTTTAGCCGCATCACAAGAAGGTGGGACTTCATTTTTGCCTACCATTTTTATATCCAGCGCTTCAAAACAAATGTGTACCGATATCTCATTGTAATAAAAACGCAATAATAACTAAATATTTATATCAGGTTAGCCTCATTTTTTGGAATTTTTTTATTTTTTTGAATAAATTTTTTTTTTATTTTAATTTTAGCATAATCACTATTCAGCTTTTGATGACAACATGGACTATGCTAATGCTAAAAAATCATATTCAACTGCCAAAAACGAGGAAGCCAAATTTACTTGTGTAAATCTTAGTGTTGAAGAAGAGTCTTTACGTAATATTGAATATCGAGAAAGAAAGCTAAGAAATACATTTGGCTGGGCTAGAATAGATGTTCTAACAATGTTGATAGTGTGCATCTTTTTGGCTTCTCTTTCATTTTCATTATTAGTAGAAGCTCTTCAAACTTTAATTCACATCGATCATCAAGATACGATGCACCTCCCAGTACCCGTTATGATTTTGGGGTTTATTGGCCTAATATTGAATGGTATTTGTTACTTATTTATTGGAGGTTATACTACGCACCAAGGTAGTTTCATACATATGACCTCAAATGGAGATGTCATCCTGGACAGTGAAAAAGGAACAAACGGAGATCTAACTGAATGTGGTAATCCTACTTCATCTGTAGCAAACAACATAGAAGAGAATAACCCAAGATTTAAAAAAGAAAAACAAAGCTTAGCTGAAATGTTTCGGGATATATCTAGCACAATATTTGTTATAGTTTGTGCTGCAATCATATATATGTCGAAAGATGAGCAGCACACTGCTAAATTCATAGATCCTGTAATATCCATATTTTCATGTGTGGTACTTGTTACACTCAGCTATCCTTATAGTAAGTAGTAATTAATAAATTAACAGATTACCCAAAGCAGCATATTATGAAAGTATATATTTACAAGGAGTATACATGGTGTCCAACAACCAACGCCACAATAAAGACGAATACAAATTTAAGAGTTAGTTTTCTTGTTTTCGAGTTTTTTGCTTTGACTGGCTCTTTCTTTGCCAAACTTCAACCAATTCTTATTTCTTTTTGTTTCATGTAAAAATCAAGAATCTCAAAGAATCATCCTTCGGATTTTCAATTTTCTCAAAAATGGTTCATCTGATTGGGATCAAAATTGTATGCAAAAGCATCTAAAATTTTTTTGAGTTTTGGAAAAACATTTTTGAAGATATATTTTATTTGAACAAAAATTAGTTTTATTTTCGAAAATCATGCTACCTCCCATACAAATGTTACCCTTAAGCCTCAACTAAACATGTTTGGTCCGTGCCATATGATTATAAAGGTTCACATTGGTATTTTAAGTCAATTTATTGTTTTAAACTTAACAAATTAAAACAAAATTATTGCGAAGTGCGACCCAGTTATGCATTATTTTTTCTGTTTGGGTTACGGTTTTCCCCTCAATTTATTATGAAACAAATTTGTTTACTATTTTTAGGTTATGGTGGCTTATTTTTTTTTTTTTATTAGGAAAGCCGTAGCATTTAAAATTATTTTTAAAAAACGAAACAAATAAATGAATAAAAGCAAATATAAAAATACCTTCTTTTTTGATTCTATATTTTTAAATAATTTTAGATTTATTTTTTCTTAAAAAAGTGTTTTTTCTTATTTTTAAGAGAACAAATTGTACTTTCTTAAAATTACTAAACAAATTTGTTTCATAATAAATTGAGGTAATCCAAAAAAAACCGGTTTTACTGGTTTTCATCGTTTATGCAATTTTTTCGAGTCGTCTATTTTTAAAATGGCCTAAGTGAATGTTAACTTTTATTAAAAAAATACAATTTTGCAGAAATACAATTAAAATATGAATGGAAATAATACTTTAAATACGAAATTAGAGTTATTGGAGATAGAATAGGTTTTATAGTAAAAAAAAAAACAATTTTTTAAATGCAAAATACTTTAAAAATAGGGTCCTATTTCACAAAACTACAAATCTAATAACTATTTATGAATTATGAAAATATGAATGGAAAAAATACTTTAAATACAAAATTAGAGTTATTGGAGATAGAATAGGTTTTATAGTAAAAAAAACTATTTTTTAAATGCAAAATACTTTAAAAATAGGGTTGTATTTCACAAAACTACAAATCTAATAACTATTCATAGAATTAAATAAATAAATTTATTATTTATTCAAAGCTTGTTACTTGAAAGCTAATTTCTGTTCCATAAAGAATTCCAATTGACAATAGCTACTAGAATCCTAGAAATTAAGGCTATCTGCTCACGAATGTACGAAGTCTGAAACGAATAATGCTATTGTTTGAGGCTTTTGTGTACATCACGTTTGTTGAAATATAATTTAAATATTTCCAGGGGCGATGGGAGGTGTACAAACGAAAATATATTTTGATCAAAATAGGAAATCGAATATAATTAACCAATTACCTACTATTTACTTCAAGGAACACACATTATAATTACATTATATAAAATAATTTGAAACAGACCGTTCTAAATCTAAAAAAATTAAAACTTTAACGAGTCTAGATGGTTTATTTACTTCATTGTTTTCACGTCGCCGTCGCTGAAAAAATACGTATGTATGATAGATAGCACGACGTGATTTTACAAGTTTATTCGGAGTTACTAGAAATGTCTCACTGTTGGGTTTGTTCCCCCACTTATTGTTTCATACAAACATAATAGAATAATATTGTAATTTTACCATAACAAAATCTGATTTAATTATTTTATTAATTTATAATTATTTGTTTATTTTAGTGAAAGAATCGTGCCTTATTTTGCTGCAGACAATACCAGCTTCCATTAATATTGACATCTTTGAAAAAAACTTGGAAACAAAATTTCCAGAAATCATCAGCTATCATGACCTTCACATATGGCAACTGACTTCAAACAAATATGTATCAACAGTTCACATAAAATTTAAAAGTCAACAACTTTATACAAAAATAATTGATGACGTGAAGAATTTTTTTACAGACCAGGGCATAACAATTGTAACAATACAACCTGAATTTCAAGATATAATACTACCAGGTTCGATAGAATGCTTAGTACAGTGCAACGCCATTGATTGTGTTGAAAAAGTTTGTTGTCAGCAGTCAAGAAACGATCTCCATGAAATGACGTCACTAAATAATACACCAAATGAACTAGGAAATAAGGTCTCTAATCCTTTAAATACACTGAATGTTATTAAAAGATCGCAGTCGGAAAATTACATTACTTGCTTAAGTTCAATTGATGTTCAACCTAATTCAATTTGTAAACATAATAATACAACGATATCTTCTACAAATATTGATTTTACTCAACTCAAGGCTTAACCTTAACTATGTAATACATATTTTAAATACAAATAGAATACTAGAATATTATGTTAATAAAATTATTATTAATTTAATATTTTATTTTGTAAGAAGTTCAGTAGATTGATAAATAATATAAATTTTAATATGTAGGTGTGTACATACAAATTTTAAAAGAAGAACGTATGTTTTATATGCATTTAATATTACATTATGTACATTTAGTTTTTTCTATGACCATTTTGTATGGTTAAAAACGTAACGTTTTGTCGATGAATACTTGAACCTATATAATTATTTTTTTTCATGTATAATATATGAATTAATTAAATTACAAAAAAGCTGGAGTTCCACATAATATGAACCTGTGTAATTTTTTTTTTATAAATAAAATATGAATTTATTAAATTAGAAAAAAACTGGATAAAAAATTGTACACAAAACCTGTAAGTAAATAATTTTTTTATCCAGAGTACCTCAATGCATTTTATATTTATGATGTAATCTGTTATCAACGCAGTACTTCCGCCCATGAAAATCGCTTTCGCTTAATAGACTTGTAAAAACGTTCTTTTCCTTTTACAACTTTTATCTGGATCTATCTGTTCTCCATATATCCTAAGTAAACTTAATACAAATTACATTGTAATTTGCATCCCAAAAAACTAAGATCCAGGTATTTCTGATTTTTTGCCTTTTTTTGTTAAGTCAATGTTTAATTCAAGTTTTCGACCTCCAGCGCCAAACAATGTTAAAAAACGCAATACGTTTTACGCTTTTTTCAGCTACTACAACTTGATCCTAATGCCATTTGCACAAAACTCAATAGTTTTTAAGATACAACTTCTTAAAATGTAGTTAAAATTGGCTTAACAGACAACCCAACACACATTTAGCAATATAGTTTTTTATGATTTTTATTAAGCAATAAATGACTCCAACTAATATGCGAGGATTTGGGCTTAGCGATCAGTGAAAGTTTGTAATTAATTAAAAACCAATTCACTACTTTCCCGACATTTGTAGTTTGCGGGTTCTTGATGGGTTAAACTAAAATAAATGACCCCAACTAATATGCGAGGATTTGGACTTAGCGATCAGTGATAGTTATGCAATTAATTAAAAACCAATTCATTGCTTTTCCGACATTTGTAGTTTGCGGCTTCTTGGTGGGTTAAATTTATTAATTCAAATTCAGTTCTTTCAACGAGATACTCACCAAATAGGATCAAATTTTAAATAATTTAATTGATAGATAAAGCATGCTATAGAACAAGAATTTGTATTTAGAATTAAACATTTATTTTTGCGAAAAGAAAAATACTTAATTAACATTTCTGGAATACGGATTAGAAGTTAATTCTCCTAAACTACTAGTCATCTTTTTCAGAATCTGTAGTCACAAAATATGCTCTATAAATATATAAACCTAGACCTATATGTAGTGCAACAACAGCCCCAACCGCCGAATATATATTGCTTTTTACTTCCTCCATAACAAATAAATTATCAAGGAGCAAAGATTTCATAAAGAAGAAAGTTAAAATAGGAAAAATAACTATAAACGAGCAATAGAGCAATACTGTTTTGAATGAGCTGTAGTCCTTTATGTCCTAGAGGAAAGGAATGATATTATTTTCCACTTTGGATAATTTCTTTTACTTACAGCTGATTGGCCTTTAGTTTTGGATTTTGCCATATTGCGTTTTGAATACGATTTATTTAATTAAAAATCCCTTAATAAATTATTTTATTATCAATACGAAAACTCACGAATACTGCACATGATATACTTTAGAAAAAATTGACATTAAATGATAACCACAACGTGACAGCTGAAATTTTGATAAGTCATGTTTAGATTGTGGTGTGTTTGGTAAAATGATATTTTAATAAAAGCGTAATTTTTTCTGTGGAAATAAATAATAAATATAATATGGGGCATATTCATTGTCAAATTTAAGAACCGAGTCCAACTGGCCTCGAGTCTAAAGTTAACACACAGGTTAGAAACAGCTGCTATTCATAGAGAATTTTGCAGCTCTGTTTAGTAAAAAACAGAAATCTACTACAATTTTAGTAGTATTGCATGTCAATCCATTGAAATTCAATACATTTTTTGACAGATAGAAAAAAACAACTTAGTCAAAGAGTCAGCCGTTTTTAAAGTTGAGCTCCAGTTTATCTTTTGGACCGGGGTCCAAATTGTCTATGAATAACATAAACTCCAGGTTAGCTTAGAAGAGACAAAGAAACAACTTGTCAGACGACTATGAATATGCCCCATTGAATTTCCCGCCAAGTTTTCTTATTTTTTGCGATAATGCTTCCCTCTTTTCGAGTTATCCATATCCAAACATTTTCAATAATATTGAAGTCAGGTGAATATAGCATCAATTCTACTTGCCAGCTTACAAAACCCAACTTTATTGCACGCGCACAATAGGATCCTTGTGGAAACAAGACCGCGACCGAATAACGATATAAGACCGCGATTAAATTGAAATTAGGCAATGCGGTTTTATCTTTTGGAAAGGAAAAAGGCCGCGCCGCGAACAAAAAATGAAATGAAACAGCAAGAAAAAATGAAATGAAACAGCAAGATTTTATTTCATTTTCAAAAAAATAAATTATGACGCTCTTCATTATTATCACTCACACTCACTTATTTTACCCAACCATTCGTTCACACACAGATAAGAGAAATGTTTCTCTGTGCTTTAAGATGATTAACTTTGAACACCAACATTACCTGTATTGCGAGTTGTGCTTTTACATTTCAGAACATAAAGAAAGATGCTGAGCCCTTGAAAAAAATAAAACAAATTGTACTCGAAAACTTATAAAACAAATTGTTAATTTTTTAAGTAAATATATACATATTTTTACATTTAATAATTTTCTATGGCCATTTTTAATGTTGCCCCACCCCATGTGGTTGAGGTGCAAAATTTTAGGTGTAGAATTTGATTTGAGGAGTCTTTAAGCATCGGAAATTGATAGTAGGAGCAAGAGGAGACTATTATTTGGATTATGGCAACCAAAAAAATATCAATAAATATCAATAAATATCAATTAAAACCTCCATAAGCTCTGTAGCCGCATTCGACTTCCACCATAATAAAAGGTGTTCCAACAAGAACGCAGAAATAAAACGCAGATATTTAAAAAAAAAATCGCTAATTCTTTATTTTATCATAAAGTAGACAGGATGAGGTTATGTATGGAACAACACATCGGGCAGATGGCCGCCGCGGCTTTGCTGGAGCATACACGATCTTTTATTGAAATTTTAAATGACCATTTTGCATAAATGCTGCTGTAATTCATTTTTTTTTAAGGCTTGAGTCGTCGTCGGCTTATTCGCATAAACAATCGATGAAACTACATCCCCTCCACATTCATTTCTTCAATTCTAGGCTGCATAGTGGATTGGGAAACACCAATTTGCTGAGCTCGGTGTCGAATTGAGGTGGATGTAGTTTGAGCGACATCATCACGTACTGCTGCGATATTTTCGGCCGATCGACATGGTCGAAGGCGCGTTGTTGTCTTTACATCGGTGACAGACCCAGTTTCAGCAAATTTTTCCATTAATCGCTTTACAGTTGACTCTTTTGGAGAATTATTGTAACCTCAAATTGATCGCAATTTGCGAACTGTAGCCGCAAAACTTTCACTATTTTGGTAAAACAATTTCACAATGAGAATGCGGTGTTCATTCGTGTAGCGCTCCATTTTTATTAACCTTATACCTTCTACTAACAAACAATAATAATTTTTCAAATGTCAAACAATGACACTTCGAATGGCGCCAAATTTAAATCTTACGTTCTTGTTGGGACACCCTTTAGTACTATGTTTTTCATATACGAAGGTATACCTAAGTAGTAAATAAGATTTTCTTTATTGAAAAAAATACGTCTTTTTAGGTCAAAAACAACCCTTTCATTTAAAACCTTTTTTTAGTTCAAAATTCACTTTGCAGTGCACTGTAAGCATATACGGTTAAAAATTTACTTAATTGTAATAAATAAATTTGTAGCTGGCTTTATTTTTTTTTTTCAATCACATTATATCCTTTATAAAGCAAAATGTCTAGTAGTAGGACTATCAAAACTTAAAATGTTGGGAACCACTGGCGTCGGAGGAACCAAATTCCAAAACAAATTTAAACGATTGCCATGGAATTTAAATTATAAATAAAGTTTTATGTACCTCTGCCGCATAAGAAATATAATATTGTTTCACGATTCTTTATAAACAAATAAAAAACAAATAATCTACAAACATATAAATTTGCAACTACCTATGTTACAAGTTTTTATTATTGATACAATATTTAATTTTTTAAATGAGTCACGTCACTTGTTTTTTCAACAATAATTATTTGCCGAGAAATGATGATCTAGAAGCGATGGGCCCAAAATTGTTTCCGCTGCCATTTCGATGCGCCTCAATCGCTTGGTAGTTAATAAACCAAAAGGGCTGGTTATCAATTGGGACCCGACTAAGATGGTCGATAAGCTGTTGATCACCATGCGCGTCAAACGGGAGCCTACTAGGGATAACAGTGGGTGCAGGCGACCTTTCAATTGCACTTACACCACCATTTCTATTTGATATATCAGTGGGAGATTGTGCTTGATTAATTTTATTGTTGTTAGTAGTTGACAGTGATGATTGCGCTTGATTATTTGCTATCGGAGAAAACACAGGTTCCGCGTTTACAACAAAAACTCCTTGGGGCGGTCGCTGAGTGGCACCATTTTCTAAAGCATTTTCACCAAACCTATTTGCTAGCTCTATGGTTTCCGGGCTTTGAGTTGGACGGTATTTATCCTTATTACCGTTTGGTGGTCTACTCCCAGCGTAGGAAGGTCGTTGACTATGCACAATAGGTAAACATAACAGTGCACAGATTGCTAATGTTTTCGTATTAATAACCATCTCCGAACTTTAGTTCGAAACGTTTGTATGCTACAGAATTATTTACTGAAATAGGTAATTAATTTTAATTTGTTGATATATTCTTCCAACTCTAGAGACCGATGTTAACTGAGTGCCATCAATTAAGCATCAATTCATTTAAATAAACTCGAAATGTATTTTTATCTCTGCACAAAAAACAATTCAGAATTCAGGTTCGAAATACTCAAAAAAAAAACAAAAATAAAAAAAAAAAAAAAATGATAAAACCTGAAATTGTTGCTTTTTGTCTGCGAAAGATCAAACGTACTGTTCGATCTTATGAGTCAGTACCTATATTCATGTCGGTTGGGATTTTCCTACCCGCATAAACAGAAATATACATACACTTCATGTCTTTTGATTGATGTTTATTTTTTAATCTGTTCGACAATTTTTTTTAAATAAAAATTAAAAAATTGTTAGTCGTATCAATCTAGCATTATTAGAATTAGTCTTATAACGTTTCAATATATTATCTGAATGATATATGATATGTCATATTTCATGTCATGTTTACTCGAACATATGTAATTTTAGTTGATTTAAAAAGAACTTTTGAATATTTAAAATGCTTTAAACCTTAAAATAGTTTGGTATCAGCAAAATGTGCTGTGTTAGCCACCTGATAAAATAATAAAAGGTAACTGCAGTTTGTTTCACTAAAAAAAAACCGCACTGATCAATGTACATAATGTAATAGGTCAGTGGAAAAAATTCTCAATGTATAACACGTTTAATAAATATACTAAACACCAAACTTATTAAGCTAAAGCTTGAGAGTTTTTGGTTAAGTATTATGTTGTGTTCAATATATAACACGTTTAATAAATGTACTAAAAACTAAACTTATTAAGCTAAAGCTTGAGAGTTTTTGGTTAAGTATTATGTTGTGTGGATAAGAAATAAGTTAGTTAAGATTATCTGTGGTATTTTCAAATTCTACAGTGCTAATTATTAAAACATTTTTTTTTGCAATTAATATAGTCTCTTACCGTGATAATATTTTTTTATTTATATAGGTATTTAGCGCGCACTAAAGGGGATTTTATGTATGTACCCTTTATATGTCAGAGTGTCTTGGATTAAAATTAACTTATATTAAACTGACATTAGATCAAAAAATTGGAATAATGTTTTGATTGAATAATATGGAATCGATTTAAATACAACTGGATTAACGAATTAATCGGGTTCAAAACTGAATAACACTAGCTTACAAATTTAAGGGTTATCTGCGCAACCCAAAAAGCATGATTTTTATAGACTAATTTTGTGTCACTGAAATCAAAAATGATGATTCATAATTATTTCAAAGAACAGTTTTCGAGATGTGTGCAAAAAGCAATTTGTTGTGGTTATTTCATAAATATAAATAATATTATTAAACTATTTATTCAATATACATACACTGTTTATTTTAGAAAAGATACAATTTTTATAATTCTCCATAATCATATTAAGACTCATTTCGCTTCGGTCTTATATATGAACTGCTGGGAGCCAACTTCAAGTTGGTTCTTCCTCTTCCTATGAGTTTTGTGAATTTTACTTCAATGTCAAATAATTTTCTGAAAAAACTCGTCCTTGAGTCTTGAAAGCAGTTTTTTGGGTATTAAACCTGATGTCCTCGCCTCTCCCAAATCGACACAATGATGCCCCGGTGACAACGAAATACAAAAACCATCGTGATGATAGTACTATAGGTTTTATATACAATGGACATGTTCATTTTATATAAAACTTATAGTACTATCATCACGATGATTTTTGAGTTGTGTGCTGTGGTCGTCTGAGGGCGCACTTGTATATACACAAAAACAGCAACCAAAAAATTAGTAAGTGATGTGATCGCTTGGGGGCCGACGTGTGGAACGTGCTGATGATAGTACTATGCAAATTTATATACAATGGACATGTTCATTCATGTTCAAAACAGTCTGGAACAGATTAGAACACAATTTCTTGCACTTGCTTTTTAGTCAGAGTAGACTTGAACAGATTCATGAAAACTGTCAGAATCAGCTGTAGGTAATATTTTATTTCATCTGTCACGTGACTGACTGTTCCAACTTGTCTACCTTTCACATGTAAACTGTCCTCTTCTGCTCTGTTCTGAACTTTTCTTCATTGAACAAACCTATTGTATTCGTCGTCATCACGACAAAATCGCGTAGGTCTGGGAGAGCTTTAAAAGGAAATTTTAAAATTAACAAAAAAAGTTTTGGCATCACTTGAACAAAATTTGATGGAGAGAGATTATCAACACTTTTCATAACTTTTGTTTTTCGTTGGCGTACACAAAAACAAAATTCGCTTTTAATTTAATAATTGGTCAAATATATTATTGGAATAATTTAAAATTAGACTAAACTAAAAAGTAATAATGGCAGGCAATTTTTGGCAGAGTTCTCACGCTCAGCAGTGGATACTGGATAGACAAGACCTGGCCCGGGAACGTCAACACGACTTGCAAGCTCTTTCGGAAGATGAATACCAAAAAGTATTTATTTTTTTTGCTAATGTTATTCAAGTGTTAGGAGAACAGCTTAAGCTTCGCCAGCAAGTAATAGCCACTGCCACTGTTTACTTCAAAAGATTTTACGCAAGAAATTCCTTAAAAAATATTGATCCATTGCTTCTTGCGCCAACTTGTATACTGCTTGCTTCAAAAGTTGAAGAGTTTGGAGTCATTTCCAATTCAAGATTGATCTCGATATGCCAATCCGTAATAAAGACAAAATTCAATTATGCATATACACAAGAATTTCCCTATAGAATAAATCACATTCTGGAGTGCGAATTTTACCTGTTAGAGAATTTAGACTGCTGCTTAATAGTGTATCAGCCGTATAGACCACTTTTACAACTAGTTCAAGATATTGGTGGACAAGAAGACAATTTCTTGACCCTGGCTTGGCGAATAATAAATGACTCTCTCAGGACAGATGTTTGTCTACTATACCCTCCATACCAGGTAATAACAAACGTTAAGTTGCGATTAATTAAAATATATACATATTTGTTTAAAGATTGCTATTGGATGTTTGCAAATAGCGTGCGTTATTTTGCAAAAAGACTTAAAATCATGGTTTGCGGAGCTCAATGTTGATTTAGACAAAGTACAGGAGATTGTTCGGTCCATTGTTAACTTGTTTGAGCTATGGAAGGATTGGAAAGAAAAAGACGAAATACAAGCCTTATTAGCCAAAATTCCCAAACCGAAACCGGCCCCTCAACGATAAGCGAATACTTTTGTATCATAATAATAAAGAATAAGCTAAATTTCAATGCTTTAAAGTTCCAAATCTGTTATAAATTGTTTATATTATTAGAAGGAGGAGGGCTCAATTCACTCTGCTTTTGAAAACCCCAGCCTAACTTTGAAAGATAAACAGGCCTGAAGCTAATGCAAAACACTCAGAAACAACACTGCTATGATTGACAACTGCACGTTGTTACAAAGAAACTAAATGCCTTTGTATTGGTCGTTCAAATAACTAATGCAATATTAATGGAAAATAAATAATTAATCAACAAATTGGCTGGTGAAATCAGGAAAAGACCAAGCACCTAAATGCTGTCTTCATAAACGCCCACATAGACAGCAATCAGCGACAATCTTAAATTATAAGAATTTTAAATAACCTAAATTTATTTTATAAATTTAATTGTAGTGGATGAAGGAACATATTCTCAATTGAATTAATTGGAACATAGTTTTTATTGAAGACATTAAGATTGAGAGGACTGCGAGCCCCGCAGTTAGATCTTCTAAAAATATTATAAAGGAGCAATTGCCTTCTTATGGTTGAACGGTTTACACTTAAATTCAATCTACAGAAAACCGATGGCGCCATAATTGTTGCATTTATAATTCCTTTAATAAAAAGGAAAACCAAAAGAAAAGACAATGTTTTAATAGATATAAAAGATTTATTTGTTGGAGTCTTTGTGTATCAAAACAAACTTAGTAGATCAAGGAAGAAAACGTGAACGAAATCTCAAATCTTCTGTACACACTTCACTCTAAAAACATGAACCGTGTACTATGGGCCCCATACAATTTAAAGGTATTCCAAAATTGATCTAAGAAAAGAAACACACAGAATTTTAAGGTCATAAGGATCACGAAAGTCACGAGTTAACTTTTTAATAGAACCAAGAGTCTAATTAGTTAAGCATGTAAGCACAATGTTACAAATTGTAGCAAATTAAGGACCGTGGATTATCTTCTAACCATGCTGCTTTCAACATATAACATAGGTGTAATAAAAACAAAGAACATCATAGATAATAGATCCGGACATTCTAGGAATGACAGAATGCTTAGCAATGGGCCGATAGTTTCACTAGTTTGTCTGGAACTTTATTGTACATTTTATGACATTCAAACATTCGTCTAACTTTTCGACATAGTCAAGAAAATTTGCCACAGATGTTGCAAAATTAATCGAGTTTAGGTGAACATGAATAGGCCACATGAATATAACATGTGGAGAATGGCAATACAGTTAAAGAAATAACGTAGACTAGATTTTAGCACTTTTTCTTACTATTCCCGTTTAATTGATCAACTCCAAAAGAAGATATTCTGTCGATAACGAGAAATTTTGTGAGATTTGTCCCATTTGAGGTTAGAAGAGAAAGATTCATAATGTATCATCAAATTTTTCACTTTTTCAAGTTTCTAAGCAGTCAAGAAGTTCATTTTTATTATAAACGTCATTGTTCGAAGGTGATGGGATGTAACAGGCAGCAAAATATATGTGACCAATATTTTGCTGCTCGGATTAAGGTTGAATTGTTAAGGATTGATCGATTTTGTTGGGATTTATTTTATTAAATCCAGTTCTTCCGTTTATTAGATTTTATAGAGCAGTTGACTCCATCAATCATCTTTGCTTTTGAAGGTTGTTCACTTTCAAAATTTAAACAATTTGGGAATTTACAGCAATAAGCATAGCATATTAGATTTATTATAATATATTTATGTGTTTTTATATTAAAAATGAGGCAAGCATACTTTACCAGCAAATAGCTCTGAAACAACTGTGATCCAGAGTGCCAATACAAACATGATGTATGAGATTCCGATCTTGTAAGTATTTGGAAGCTGATAAGCTTGCCCACCGATTTCATCAACATGAAAACCAAGTGGGAAAATCACTGCAGCTAAGCAAAACAATACCATTGCTGTGAATCCTACCCATCTAGCGTACGGAATAACATTGCGGTCCCATGTACTCGAAGCCAATAGAATTACTGTAGTGGTGACGCAAATGCATCCAACAAATATGCAAACCAATGCCAAGAGCCATTCAATCTGCAACTCAGGAGTGAAGCATACTTGCGGTCTGTTGTACAAGGTCATGCAAGTCCACATAAGACCTAGTCGAATATCACCTTATAACAAGCAAATGAAGTTTTCATTAATAAGAGGTATTTCAAATTGCATTACATAGGTATGTTTCTTCTTCAAAGGTAATACCTGCTTCTTCTGTGACAATCCAATCAGGCATAGCTAAACTGACAATTGCAAAAACATCTGCAGCCATAAATAAAGTTGCACTTATTGTGGTAAGTTTATCCATGTTTGTATTAAAGTCTTGAATTTAATTTGTTTTTGTTAAATCCTAATTGCAAGACCCAAAACACAAAACAAAATATGATATGATGCTTAATTGATTAGACAGTAAACATAAAATAAAAGGTAGTGATGGGCTTCCTATCTATACCATAGTTTATTTATCGATAACACAAAATGGTGTGTTTTTTTAAAAGAAACTAGGAATGCTGGATTGGCTTTAAAAAAACGTAAACACAACTAAACAATTAACGTGTTAAATGCAAACAAAAACTTATGGGGTTTTCCATGGGCAAAATAAATCAATTTATTTTTGATCCAGATCAGTCAAAAATCAAATTTCCCCTGTTTTTGCATTCCATGGGGCAAAATAAATTGATTTATTTTTGATCTAAGATCAAATCTGCAGATCTGGATTTTTCGGCAGATTTACCCCTCTTTGTACTAATACTAATACAACTTTCAGCTGTTAGCTTGACAGATACAAGTTTTTCTTTTTGTTTTGGTTTTGTTTTGTTTAGTTTTGGTTTGAGTTTTCGTCTATTAAATAAATAATTTTTTAAAATATGAAAGCAATTTTTAATGAATTGGTAGATTCATCAACTTCATCTACTTCTTCTGTAAACGAATCCAGCGGTGGAGATTTATTTGATGTGATTAAAGTTATATTTCAGAAAGAAAACAAAAATCGGGTTCCAGATTTTGTAAAGGATGTTGTAAATAAATATTCGTTTACACGTACATAAAGTTACACCAATACAATAACAAAAAAAAAATCAATTCCAATTGTATTCCATGGGACACGAAAAAAAATCAATTTTTTGATCGAAATCTGGATTACCCATGGAAAACACCATTAGACTATTGGTTCGTCGCTATGCCCAGATATTTTTCGGGGCTTAATTTTTTCCATAGTTTTAATAGCTGTATTTTTCTATAAGTCTCATCTTGAATCAGTTCTACTATCTTTTGATTCCAATCGAATATGAAAACATCGACTTTAAGTACGCACACATTACATTATGGTTTCTCTTTGTATATGAAAACTATAGTACTATCATGGTGGAAGTCGAATGGGGCGACATCTAATTTACCTATGCAACCCTTACTCTTTTTTTTTTGCGGAGAACTTATGGAGGTTTTAAATGATATTTATTGATATTTTTTGGATGCAATAATCCAAAAAATAGTCTACTCTTGCCCCTCCCACCAATTTTCGACGCTTAATGACTCCCCAAATCGTATTTTACACCTCACATTTTGCAGCGCCACCACCAGGACCTCTGCAACCCTAAAAAAAACTCGCCATGATAGTACTATAGTTTTCATATACAAAGGGTTTCTTCAGTAACTGCGAAACCCCAAGATAACGACATAAAAATCCACCGCTGGGCTGAGAGAAAAATGGAGTTTCCTGGACAACCCGATGCCCCAAAAAGTCTTTACAGTTCGTTTTCATTAGGGCAAATAAGGTAATTTACACCTCATTTTCCATGCAAATTAACATTTGCAAATCGTAATTTCAACCAAATTTGCACCAAATGGCCAATTTCATGAACATTTTTAACAAGCTTTTAAATTTTTAATTGTGCGAGAACTTAAACCAAGACGAAGATTATTTATTGAATTATAACTAATTTTTTCTTTATATTTCACAATATACATAAATATTCCAATTTTAAACTCACAATCAATTGCGCGTCATGATATTGATATCTCTTTCAACAAGATAACTGTCAACATTTTTTTTATTAATCTGACGTCTGGAGAAGTAGTAGTAGTGTAGTAGTAGTAGTAGTACTTTATTGAGATTTTCTTTACTTTCAGTTTACATGTCTTAATTAAAACTAAATTTAATACACAATTTGCCGATTTAGAATTGGCCAGGCCATTGTATATGAATTTGCATAGTACTCTCACGAACACGTTCCACACGTCGGCCACCTAGCGATCACATCACTTACTAATTTTTTGGTTGCTGTTTCTGTGTATATACAAGTGCGCCCTCAAACGACCACATCACCCAACGTTTGGAACGTGTTCATGAGAGTACTATGCAAATTTATATACAATGGCCAGGCTACAAGGTTTATAAGTTTTTGTTAAGCTATTTTACAAAAGAGAGAGCAAATTTATGAGATAAATTTCAAAAAAGACCATATCATTTTGTGAATTAAAGTGATTTTTTTACATCTGACAACCTATTATATACAAAATATAATTTAAACATATTGAAAACACGTAGTTTATTTCCAAAACTAAAACGTTGAAAAATAACTTTGCACTACGGGTGGTCGATTTTTTTTTAGCGCCTTGCCATCACCATAAAAAACTTATCCGTCCTTGTACTAGAATTTCTAATTTGACATTAAAGCTTTGGATAAATGACATGATTAAAGTATATTTTTTTTTGAAAAATATTGCCTTTTTTTATCGTAAAGTACTATGAAATAACAATTAAAAAGTATTCTACGATAACGCATTTACCTAAATAACATCACTTTAAGTTACTTTTTGTGGAATATGAGCCGACTTACTTTTGAAATGAAAACTTTTTGTTTTTTCCATTATAGTAGTTTTTACACGTTTTCACGCAGCACCTCATGTTGATTTATATTTTATTAATAATATGCTTCGATTTTTAACTCAAATTAGTTTTTATTTCACTTTTTCATTTAGTTTTATAGTATGTTTTTCGCTTTTTTTAAATCTTAAAATTTCACAACATTTATCTCAGCAAGGCAAAATGACAGATGAGCTACGAATTTTTTTTTTAATTTTAATGCTTCACTCACGTACACTGTATATTTGTCAAAAGCCCCTTCCTCTATTTCTTATTCTATTTTATTCATTTTAATTTTAAGTTTACAAATGTCATTCAAGATTCAACGATTTGACTCCCGTACCCGTTACGAAATAGAGTACGATATTATAGCCTATAGCTCGAGTTGTTCTAAAAACATTTATTTTCGCATTTATTTATTAGAAATCCCATCATCAACTATGGCAACTTCAACATACATTAAACAATATAAGATTGAAGAGAAAATTGCAAGTGAACCTTGGCCTGATGATGCTGTCCTCTATCAACCATATGAAGTGGAACAAATTCTCTTAGCAGAAAATGCAAGTTGCCTTGCAGTAAAAGCTTACCTAAGGATGTGTAATTTGCTTTTTTCTGTTCGTTCGAGCGCTAATGCAGAATTTATGTCACCTGGTGGTCGAATGACAAAGTTACCATTCATCAAGGTCGGAGCATTTATTGTGGCTGAATTCGAACCTATTGTTAACTTTGTCGAACAAAAAGAATGTGCAATTGGACAGTGGCTGAATGAAGATGAAAAATACGATTTGCGTTCATATGTATCGCTGGTGGAAAACATTTTTACCAATGCCGAATTATATATTTCGTTTTTGGATAATGAGGTTTACAAAACTGTAACCGAGCCACGCAATGGATGCGTCTTTCCTTGGCCATTGAACACAATTCAGAATTTTAAAAAACGCAGGCATGTTTTGAAACAGCTTAAAGTATACCAATGGAGCGATATGAATACGGAAGATGTTGTGGAAAAAGTTCTTAAATGTTGTGAAACTCTGACAAGCAAACTGGAAGAAAGTGGCGGACCGTTCTTTTTTGGTGATGAGCCCACTGAATTAGACGCAGTGGTCTTTGGTCATCTTTTCACCATACTAACAACAACACTCCCAAATAATCAGTTAGCACAATGTATTCAAGGCTTTAAAAAGTTAATAGAATTTTGTCAAAACATAGATAGCAAGTACTTTAATCTAAAATGAGGAACATGTATTTCAAGGAAACACATTTAGGGAGGCAAACGTTGGAATGGATTTTTTTTCCTCTTAACATTTTAAACCGAAAATGCCACAATTTGTTTGAAAACAGAAAATTTCCGTTCCGACAGATATCTCATGAGGGACGAATATAAAATTTGAAAATGATAATAAAAATACAAATACGAATATTAAACGCTATTTTATTGTATTTATTAAATAAATCTAATTGGATTAAAATTCATTTGTAAGGACATTGTTTAAACAGTAAAAAATTACCTTAAAAACTTCAACAAACACAAAAACAACATTAAGATATTATCCCTACTTTGATCGAAACGAAATACAATGCGACTCGGAATATAAAACAAGAACGTTGGGAGTTTAATATGCTGATTAATTACGAACCTAAAGCATAAAAAACAGAAACTCGGTTAATTTTCGCAGTTTTAAAACACAGTCCAGTCCAGAATTGTTTTAAAAAATAATGATTTGTTTGTAATTGCACAAGCGTAAGATAGGTTGGTCTCTAAAAGTGATAAAAGAATGTACTGGAAAAATGAATGGTTCGAGAATTTTAATAGACCTTTAAATTTAACCGATAGATAATTATATTGAAAACATCGAATAATGATATTGACAAAATATTTCAATATTATTCATAAAAACGTGTTTTTATGTGTGTGCACGTTGCAGAACAATTGTTCACATACAAAAATCCATACACAAGTAATTTCCAAAAATATATCTTGAGAGAACTTAACGTTACAGCAATCCTTAGAAACTTTTCTGCTAATGACTTTTTATCTTCCTGTTTGGTATTTAATTTTACAATTTGACATATCTTTGTTTTCTCCATCTTGATGCCATGTTTTATCCTTAAATTATTTTTCGATTGGAATTAAAGACAATATTCAATATTTTTCTTTATCTGCTTTTGCTAGGGGAATAGATAACCTTGTCCGTAAAGAATGAGTTTGCTGGTGACTTAAAGCTGAAATCGATTGTCGCCGTGTTATTATTTGATGGACTGGTGACTGCTTTTCCGTCGAAGGTAGTGCAGTTGTTTTTTGTGGATTACTTTTTGGTTTCGCCGGTGGTGGATCTAATTTGGAATAGAGTTTTATTATTTTCAAAATAAAAGTTTTGTGTAACATATAATATTTGTGAATGCTTTTCTAAATATACAATAACAAAAGCTGGCCCAAGGCATAGCTTTGGTTGATGCCCATTCATATTGCAAAACGTAAACCATTTGATATCAAACACTTTTATTATACATAAAGGGTAGTTTTAAAACAGCCAATTCATTCTATTTTTTCTTGTCTCATCCTAAATATTAATATTGTGCTCCATTCTAATAAAAATGTTATGAAAAAGGAACCTTGTACATATTTATCGATATAATGGGACCTTTTTATGGTCGTTAGAATTGTCTCTTCAACACTTGAAGTTATTGGTTTTGTTTTTGTACATAATGTCCAGTCAAATTATTTAAAATAATCAAAAATGTTTACAAAAATATGTACATATGTACACGTACATGTACTACTAAAAAAAAAAAAATATAAAAGAATCTTATTTATAATCGTGATAAACTTATCTACATACATAAATGTATTCTTTCATTATGAAACCTGCAATACAAACAAATCAAAATTGTATTCCTATGTATATATAGGTATATAAAATTATATTAACCTCTAGTGGGCTTTAGTTCTATTTTTTTTAATTCTCCAGTTATGGGGTTTCTTGAGACCTATTTATTAGAAAAAAAAAATAAATAATATTAAAAAAAAATAAATAATAATAAAAAATGATAAATAAATATTAGTTTATTGTATTGAAATACTTACAGCTGATTATATTTTTAATTAAAATGTCTGTTGTTGAATTTGTTTTTATTTGTGATATTATGCTAATCTTGAAAATGACGTTTGAAACAAAATTGTATTGATGACTCAGATAGAAATATTCGAGCATATGTACTTGTTTTATGACTACCTATGTATGTCAAATATTTTGCATGTATACAAATATATGTATGTAAGTAGTAAATTGTATAGTATATAGTATGTAGCATGAAACCATTAACGTCTAAATGTCTGCAACTGTCTATGAATATCACTAATCCTACTAGAGGTTAATATAATTTTCAAGTATAAAGGTCACGTAGAAGGATATCATATACCTACATATATATTATATATTATTATACATACATAATTATTGTTCTCTACGAAGTGGAAATAAGCCATTTTTTAAACTTCTAAATGTATACGATCTACTCAACTTATCTTTTTCTTACATTGTTACACTAAAACTAACAAAAAAAAAACATTTTGTTGTTTGTCCTTCGATACCGCACAGGTTGGTAATCCTCATCAGTTTTTTGCATAGAGATATGTATATAGGGTTTTCAATTTAAAAATTTTAAATTGATTTTTTTTTAAATGGCAGCACACACACAAAATAGAGTTTCTTTGTCTATTGTAGGTATATTTACTGAGCGCTCAAAGTTTAAGAGGCTCTTAACTCAAAAAACACTCCCTCATAAGCACATGAACAGGAAAATTGTTATGGTAATAAGGGAGGGTTTTTGAGATAAAAATCTTTTAAAGTTAAAAGCATTACTGTTAAGGCTGGTATTAACCGAGTGCTTTTAAGTTTAAGCGGCCCTTTACTTAAAATATCCTCTCTCATTAGTTGTTCATGAAAAGGAAAGTTGTATGACCTAGTAAGGGAAGAATTTTACTTTTACTGGCATTTTTCTACGAATTTGTACAAATTCTTACGATTTCCTGTTTGTAGTAGCTCAAAATTTGTAACGAGAGATCAAAATGCAGGGGACAAAAATTCCTTTCCATCGATGATTAACGAATTTTTGGTTAAACCTGTCAAAGCACCTTACAGTTCGTATGTGAAAATAAATTATACGAATATTTGAAAAGCTTGCAGAAATATTAAATTTTTTTAATTTTTTTTTTCTGTACATATTGTAATAGTGGTTTAATGCCTTTGGTAACTTTTTTTTCAAATTTCTCCATTTTTGAGAAATTCTCTCTCATTTGACTAACAACAAATTGATCTGTTTTTCATAATAAGACATATGAAAAGAAATAACAAGCGCAATACTGTATTTACGCTGACAAAACAATTCATTATTTCTACAACTTTGCACCTATTTTTATTTGTGTTTTATTATCTCACTCACTTGAATTAGCTAAATCTCGTTACTGGATTAACTTTTAACACGTAAAACAAACATTTGGGAATATTTTCCAGATTCATTTTTTTTCAAATGTTGTTTTCTCATTTGTGACAGAACAAAAAAAATTTCAAGGAAAATATCATACTTCATAAGCTCATGAAAAGGAAATTTTCATGACCTTATGAGTGAGGGAGAGAGCACTGTTAGATTTTGCTGTTTAAAATTAACAAATATTTGCAAATACTTATCTTATAGAACGAAACTCAGTTTTTACATAATACTCCTGATAAATAAATTTCACTTCAAAAACCCTTTGCATTTCCCTACACAAAAAAAGCTGTTTAAAGGCTCAATTTTAGGAAATCCGACCTACTACCCTAAGGCAAAAATCAAAAGAATTTCGGATATGGAAGCATTCAGTTTTACTAATCAAAAACAGCGGATTTCTCAACTGAACATCAATGAAATATTCAAATTTTAAAAAGATGATAATATATTTAGATGAGGATTTATAAAAGGCAAATGAAAAGATTAAACATGGTTTGAAAAATACTTTTTTCATGATCTCAAACAGGGGATAATGCCATGTGAAATAAAAATAATAAACTCGCAATTGAAAAAAAAATAAACCCGCGGTTGAAAAACGAAAAAGTTCACAAACGGTCTTTTCCGAGCGAAAATTGATTATGGATTGAATTATAGTAGTTAGAATATTATGCATCTTTTTGATGGTAGGTGAAAAAATGAAAAGGCCGCAATCGAAAAATTAAAAAGATGCGCTCGAGCTTATTAGTTTTTCAATAGCGGCCTTATTTAATTTTCTGAGAGCGCAATTTTGCACAATACCAAATCAAACGCAACCTATTTCAAAACAGACTTATTTCACTAAGTCTCCTCAAACATGGTTTAAGAGCGGTGATTTCGCACTTTTAAATTCGAATATTTCAAAAACTCAATAAACTCGACGAATAAATCATAACTTAATGTTTTGTATCCGACTGTTTGATGATTTCCTACATAATACGAGAATTAAATAACAAAATATGTACATAAAAATTTACCAAATGCACATAGCCATCCGTATAATAAATAGCTTAAATTTTATGTGGCTTAAACTGACATTGATCTTTCATTTCTTACATTTATCGTTATGGAGAACTTCAGTTGATCTTTTTAATTATTTTAAAGGCACCTTTTACACAGGTTTATTATAAATCGATGATTTGAATATAGAGGCAGTATACCACGAAAAGAGAAAACTATAAATTAAAGTCAGTTTATACAAGTAGTCAATTAGGAATCGTCTGGAATTGAAAAAAAATTGAAATTGCATTGCGATTATACAGATATTTCAATTCAAATAAAATTTGGTGAAAATGAACTAGTGAATGAAGGCGCCAAATGATTCAATGTCACATAAATTAAAAAACAATAAAACCCAACACAAAAAAATGAAATGATTATATGCCTAACATGACGCAAATGATTGGCAGATATACTAACCTTTTATCAATGAGAGTCTCCTCTTGATCAAGGGTTTAGGTACTGGTATTTCGGTATTATGCTTTAAAGAGTTATCACTCGGTAACCGTTTTTCCGTCTTGTTAGAATTATGTTTTGCTATTGTGATCTCGTTTCCCAATGCCTGATTGGAGTTGTTTTTTAATGCATTTTGTCCAAAAGAACTTTTACTGGTGGATGTAGTTTTGGGCTTTGGAGGCCTCATTGTCTTCGAAGATTGGCTATTTAATGAAGCGACAGAGCAACTATCTGTTAAATCCCTGTTTTCAATTTGTTTTTGAGGTGATTTCAGTTTCTGTTCGACTTGTTTATGAATTCCCACTTTTAACCAAAAATCCAGCTGGCTGGCCCGAGAATCTGATATAAGTTTTTGACCTTCTGGATATTTGCTTAAAATTCCTTGGAGTTTCTGAATGGTCTTATATAACGTTTCCGGTGAAACTAGTCCGTAATCAAATAATGAACACATATGCAAAATAAAGTTGCGGTATAGATTTTTCTGAATAACTTCTCTTCCATTCGCATCCAAAAACATATCACAGGCCAAAGAAAGCTGACAGTCGCCAACATAGCCATTCTTCATAACGTGTAGGTTCCATAGTTTCATTAATTCTTTTTCACCCTCATTGACATCGGAAAATTCATCGATCATTTGAACCGTTTTCTGACGTAGCCAAAGGGGATCACTTTCTCCCTCGGAATCGATATCCAATTCCTTCGGATGAACCGGCAAGCATGTTTCAGTATGGTGGTAGAGCCTTTAAAATGGCATACAAAATAAGGTTGCGAAAAAAAAACTTCAGAATATTTACCTATTATGACCTGTTATATAGGGTCTCTGATTTGTTAAATCATCCTCGTCTAGCACAAGAAACTCGTCAAGACAAGTTTTTTGACGACGAGGACGACATACCAGTAAATTGGTAACAGATGTGCGTCTAACTGGTCCACATGTCCTCGCGAAAGAACATCCAGATGGACCCACTAAATCGTAGGGTGACCCAGCATACGAACCATCATACGAATCGTTGATTGTGACATCTATTCGGGCACCGTTACCAGCTGGATGATATGTAAAATTGAAACGTGCATGACACAATTTCAAGTGTTTCAATAAGGCATATAAACGCAAACAGTCTAGCCCACACCAAGGACAAACCACCTCCTGGGTGTATTCCGTTTGCTGTCGTGTGTTATTACTATAGATAAAGTTGTATACTATTTGAAGCTTTTCCTCAATAACAATTTTGGGTTTGAAGCCATTTGACTGTGTATTTATGGAATTGTTGTTAAAATGTGTAGATATATTATTGCTTTCAATGTTTTTTATGTCGACCACCATATTTTCACATATATCTTTGGCATTGACAAAGCTTGACATAGATGCATTTGACCAATTTAGGCGGAATTTGAGCATTGGACATTGATTAAAGACTTCAAATTTTAGTGTTACTGGAATGTAGCTGTCTGGTAGTGTTTCCCAAGTTCTTTTCTTTGGTGAAAAGCACTTGACACTGGTCGAAGAAAATTCTTGAAGTGCCGCTTCGTACTCTCCTTCGCCAATACTTCCACAATTTTTCTCAAAAACCACAAGTTCGCACCCAAAGTTTGTTGAACACAACTTGGGTCGCTTTGATGGCATTTCTATGGTTTTAACAAAAACAAAATTTAACAGATATATTTTTCTTTGTTAATTAATGTATATGCAACCTTAATGCGTATAAAATAACTCACCATCATCGTTTTCCAGACCGGAATTGTTTTTAAACATAGGCAAAACTTCAACTCTAAACAACACCTTATAAATAGTATGCTGATCGCTAAGCGGACGTAAAGCTTGCATAGGAATGCAGACGGCTGAATACTTTTCCACATCGGTCGGGGGGTTTATGGTGACGCTTGAAAGATGAGTCTGAAATAAGGCTATTCTTATTCTATTCTTAATCCTTAATTTAACTATTTACTTACTAAAATCTCCTGAAAATCGGCATTGCTTTCTTTGCGTTTATTTTTTGTAATTTTGTACATTGTCGTATGGACGTTTACCATGTCTCCAGTTTTCCACTCCTCAGTTTCTTCGTTTTTATCAAATAGACCCATAAACACAATGTTCAAATAGTTACCCACAGTATCAGTTTTATGGGAAATGGTATCGAGCAGTGTGTTAACTTTAAATGTCGACCGCTTTTTATTACTTCTCGACATTCGGTCTTTCATATAGCTTAGCGTACGGTTCAAAAATATTGGCTGGGAAAATGTAACAATATGTACTATAAAATATTTAGGTATCATGAATGAGAAAACAAGAACCTTACACTTGTGCCATGGCGATTCCTAAGAAAACGATATATTTGAGTGGGCTCTAAAAAAATAAAAAATTATTATTTTCATTGAATTTTTTTTTTTCAACTTCTAATCTAATCTAAAAATCAAATTCACTTACTTTCGAACGCTTGCAAAAACAATTCTTGATCGGCCTGTATGCCGCTCAATTTATACATATCGGAATCTTTTTCTCTTTTTTTTTGAGGGGGCATTTCTGGAAGTATTATTAATAACAAATTTAAACTCAAACTAAGTTTTAATTAATGCAATTTAATTTAGTTTAAAATTTTAGTTGTTCTTGTGAAGATGAGCGGCGCGAAAATTTGTGGCAGGGTGATTTTGGTGAACACTTATTGACAGATTCTACAATTCAAAATTTTTACGTTTTGGCATTACTGACTAGAGGCGTTGGAGTGATTAGGAGCGTTCACATTTTCAAATACATTTGACAAACGCCGTTTGTTCACATTTGTTTTAATTGCAGCTCTCAAATTTTTGAAGATGAAGAGCAAGAAGAAAAAGAAAGGCAAAGAAATAAGAGGAAACGAATTTGGATTAAAGAATTGCTAAAAAGCGCCCACACAACACAGCTGTGTGGAACGTGCTCATGCTCATGAGAGTACTACAGATTTCATATGCAAACTAATGGAGTTAGTTACACAAACGCAAATCTATTAACACAAATCTATTCTCAAAAGTAATTAGCCAAATATAAAGGAGCATAGCTGTTGCCGTAAGCCTTATAGGAGCAGAATTTATAAAGTCACATTCATGGAAGTGACTTAAACAGACAAAGTATGAATTTTTGATTTCATCCAGCTCAAGGATTTTTTGGGCTTTCCATTCATCGTTCGGAAATCTTGAAAATTATTAAAGTAATTCTTTGAGCTTTTTTTACTGTAGCTTTTTTTACTGTAGACATAAACACGTCTTCTTGACGAAGATACAAAGCCAACATGATAGACAGGGACAACCCAGAAATAACTTAAAAATATTTTCTATTGAAATTACGTAGTTTATATCTAAAACTAAAACGTAGAAAAATAACTTTGCACTACGGGCGCTCATCGTTTCTTAGCTCCTTGCCTTCACCAACAAAAACTTATCCGTCGCTGTAGTAGAATTTCTAATTTGTCAGCAGTGCCTATGAGGCAAAACTTATCTGTGCAATGAAAAATTGAAAACTTTTTGTTTTTACACGTTTTCACGCAGACCTCATGCTGATTTTTATTTCATTAATAAAATGTTTCAATTTTAAACTGTAATTAATATTATTATTTTACTTTTTTTTATTAAGTTTTATAGTATGTTTTTCACTTTTTCAAAATCTTGAAATTTCACAACACAAAAGGCAAAATGACAGATCTGTTTCGGATTTTTTTTAAATTTTAATGTGCGTCCTTTGTATATAAAACTATAGTACTCGAATGGGGTGACATCTAAATTGTGCCGGCAACCCTAACTCTTTTTTTTTGCGGAGAGCTTATGGAGGTTTTAATTGATATTTTTTGGATGCAATAATCCAAAAAATAGTCTCCTCTTGCCCCTACCACCAATTTCCGACGCTTAAAGACTCCCAAAATCAAATTTTACACCTCACATTTTGCAGCGCTACCACAAGGGTCTGGGCAACATTAAAAAAAAACTCGCCATGATAGTACTTTAGTTTTCATATACAAAGGTGCGTCTAAAGCCTCTTCCTCTATTTCTTATTTTATGATCGGCCATATACATATACTATGAACGCCGCCATTAATTTTTGTATGAAAATAATTGAGACATAGAAAAACGCCTATGTATAACTTTTGTAATATCTGCTGTCAAATGGAAAAAATATAATAAACTATTTCTTTGAAAATTGAAATTCTGCGTCATCCTTTCGTGTGAAATAATTTATTAAGAACTAAGAAGTAAACTATAAAAATTTTAATTAGCAGGTTTGTTAGCTTCTGATCTAATGACAAATACTTTTTCATATTTCTACATTCAAGTAGCCAATATTTGTTTATAGGTTTCCTTTCTTGATCATACGCCCTTTTTTATTACAAAACGCCCAATAATGGATTTTGGTGATGATTTTGAGCCCAAGGATGTTGATCCAGCAGCAGAGTTTCTGGCTCGCGAACAAAGTGCCTTAGCTGGGTTGGAAGATGAAGTTCTGCCACCTGCACAGGACACTTTATTACAGGACAACGTTAGTGCAGTAATCGGTCTCGAGTCATCAACAGGAAGTTTTGAAATTATTCAAAATGTTGGGGAATCTCTGGAGTCAGGTGCCCAGCCAAGTATTGCTCGTGTTGAACCTGAAAAGATTCGGAAATGGCGCGAAGAACAAAAGACTCGTCTTGAAGAAAAAGATCGTGAGGAAGAACAAAAAAAAGAAGAACTCCGTCTTCAGGCAAAAGTAGAGCTAGAAGATTGGCTTAAGCAAACTGAAGAATCAATTGCCAAAACGAAGGCCGCAAGCCGTGGCACTGAAAAGCAAGACTCTTTTGAAAATGGTGACATAGAACCTGGTACGGAATGGGAGCGTATTGCAAAATTGTGCGACTTCAATCCAAAGTCAAATAAATCTGGTAAAGACGTCTCCCGAATGCGTTCCATTTATCTTCATCTTAAGCAAAATCCGATTCAGACGCAAAAAAATATTTAAAAATAGAAAATCTGCTTAAATTAACGGGCTGGTTTTATATCTATATATAAATATCGTTAATCAAAATAAAATTGAAGTGAATCCATTCCTAATAGCATTCAAGATCTTGAATAAAATAAATATATGCATGGATAACGGCGCATTTTTTTTTGTACTATTCTGTTTACAGATAAAATTGTCATTTATATTTCCTTGCATTGGTTTTTGGGAACTTTAATCTAAATGTTTACTATCTCCAAAAATTGGAATCGCCAATATTTTTTCTCTGCGCCTTGTAGCTCAAGTTTGACTTATTTCATTGAAATACTTTCACAATTTTCGTACAGGGCAAACATTCCGAGGGAAATGTTATTGAAAGTCCTGAATTTTACTTAAAAACAATCGTCTACCCCATAGCTCTATTCTTTGATACTGACAATTCCATTCCATACTAAAGTCAAGTAACTCGAACATTTTCGATGTTGTTAAAGGTTGCAGTAATACATCCTTTCTAAAACATCTTCCCGATGCCAGTTAGTTTATTTATTACAAAAGAAACTGATCAAAATGTGACATAAGAGATATAATCGATTAAATCCCAGTGGATTTTATTGATAGCATAAATACCTAATACATTTTTAACAGACTAGACTTAAATATACAAAATTATATTGAAATGAAATTGGTTCCACGTTCCGATTTAATATTCTATTTTAATTTTATTTTGCACGGGAAATATTTACGTTGGTAGGTACCTACATATTTTCAAAAAGTTCCATTTACATATGTACATGTTATTTCAGTATCCACATCCAAGTTTATTAGACAACGCTGGATGGATGTATGTGTATTAGCAAAATACAATAGAGTACGTAGTACGTATGTTCTTGTTCTAGGTATGTAGTGTCAAAAACAGCGTGGCACATTTTAGTGAAGCAAACAGCTGAGTCTGAAAACTCTAGTTATATTTTTATTTAACTTAATAGATAGGTACCTTTACCTTTTCTATATTTTAAATTCTATTAAAATTTATATAATTTTTGAAAGAAAAGTGATGTGTGAGAGAACTGATCATTTATCATGGGAAGATTACTTTATGGCGACATCAATTCTCACATCACAACGAAGCAAGGATCCAGTCACCCAGGTTGGAGCATGTATTGTTGACAAAGAGAACCTCATATTAGCTGTGGGATATAATGGTTTTCCACGGAATTGCAAAGATGATGAATTTCCTTGGTGTAAGGACAAACAAAATCCTTATAATGATAAAAATTTGTATGTAGTACACGCTGAAGCTAATGCAATATTGAATAAGAACAACGCAAATTTATATGGAACTCGGCTGTATACTACGCTGTTCCCTTGTAACGAATGTACAAAAATTATTATTCAATCTGGCATCAGGGAAGTAATATATATTTCGGACAAACATGGTGAAAAACCTAGTTATCATGCTTCTAAAAGGATGCTTGACGCGGTGGGTATAAAATATAGACGCTATATACCAACGAAGAAAAAAATTATTTTGGATTTTGACCAATTTATCGGAGAAAATGAAAACATTGATTTAAGGTAATATCCTGAATGCACTTTTCAACAGTTCTTGACAATACCTATTTGTTTTGTAGCAAGCTGGAAATCATCCAATAACTGTATAGAACGGACAAATTTTTAAAGAAAGAAAAAACCGGAAAAATACTCAACATAGTTCATAATAACTAGCTTATTTATAAACAAAATATTTTATTTGAGCTCTAGTGTTTATGGCAACTACACCTTGGAACAAAAATTTTCTGGGCTCAAACTAAAGGCAATTGCTTACTGCTCCATTTGTTTCCGGATTCCATTGTGTTATGTCCCTAAAGACGAGAGCGGGAGTGAGTACATTTTCTTTATTAATAAGGCAGTAAATATATAACTGGAATGTCATGACATGAGCTATATTTTTGTGTATTATTTTTTTTTTTCAATTCTGTATCAGCATAGTTAGTATAAGTTTGGACTATGAGTCTCCTAAAATAAAACAAAGGTTAAATTTCAGAGAAACGAGGCTAATTTGAAATGTTCTGCAATGCCTTTGATTTGAATGCGAGGGCTTTTATATAAATGCAATAGATTCATATTAGGGGTATTCATGCAACGGTGGAAAACTCGGAAAAACCTCGGAAACCAGATAATTTTAGCTCCGCAGAAACGAGCTGTCAAAATTTGTATGGGAAAAATATTCTGCAAACCAGATAAATTTATCTCACAGATTTGATGCAGAAAGCGAAGAAATAAACCTCATAAAGTTTTGAGCAGTAATTTGTGACGTTTAGCGTTTAGTTGTGAAAGCTGATTATTTCTCACATTTATGCAAGAATTAATTAAACTAAATTCTAAATTTTGTATAAAAATAAAAAGAAGTAAACCCAGTTTTTATTTTTTTTTAAAATGTCAATAGCAAAATGAAAATACTGTTGATATTATCATTTACATTAAGAAACACTGCACGAATTAATACTTAGAATTTTAAGTTGTTTATTTTATTTAGTAGGGTTTTTCTTATTGAGTCAAAATAATTATTTTTTTTCTTTTCACTTCTTAAAAATAAATTGTTCCTTTGAATAAGTTCCTCGAAATAATAAATTATTATTCTGATTGGAAGAAAAATTTCTTTTTTTTATCTTTTGGTTATACCTACGTCGAACCACACTTCGCAAAATATTTAATTGCAACAAATACAGCCTAAGGATTCCGTCTTTGCTTTAGTTAATAATCAAATTAAAATTGCAGAATAAACTATGTATGAAGTAGAGCTCTTGATACCCGGGTATAATGGGCAGAGTTTTAAAGACTGCAGTCTTTTGGGTAATGCATTTAATTTAGTCGCAGTTAATTCACTAAGATTTTGAATGTTATTTAGTACTGCGACTGGAAACTTTGACTACAAAAAAACCAGTCAGCAGTTTATGTACTTACTTTTTAACTTGGCAGTTAAAGAAAGCAATTAATTGTCTAAAAGTTAATTAACTGCAGTATTTTAACTGCGTTTAGTCTTTCAGTCAGTAAAAATTATTTTGTACTGGGGGTATTAGAATTTTTAGTCAGTAAGTCTTTTTGAAAGTTAAAATTTACTTTAAGTTGTATAAAAAATATATTATATGAAGCGTACATGTTAGAACAATTGTTAAGAAAAGAAATATTTGAAAATTTTTGCAAATTTATATACAATGGCTTGTGTAATGTTACACTTTTAATTTACATTGAAAACGATTGAGATGATTTTTGCACCACCCTAAGATAATGTATTTTTTTTTGGAAACATGCTCTTTTTTTTTAATTCTACTTGTAAATATAGAGAGTTTTTCATGTTTTTCTTTGTATATGAAAAGCATATTACTATCATGGCCATTGTATATGAATTTAGATAGTACTATCATCAGCACGTTCCACACGTCGGCCCCCTGGCGATCACAGCACATACTAATTTTCTGGTCGCTGTTTCTGTGTACATATATACAAGTGCGCCCTCAGACGACCACAGCACACAACTCAAAAATCATCGTGATGATAGTACTATAAGTTTTATATACAATGCTCATGGCGAGTATTTTTTAATCTTGCCCCGATCCTTGTGTTGGCGCTGCAAAATTTGAGGTGTAAAATTTGATTTGGGGAGTCTACCTTTGTATATGAAAACTATAGTACTCACATGGCGAGTTTTTTTTAGGGTTGCCCGGATCCTGGTGGTGGCGCTGCAAAATGTGAGGTGCAAAATTCGATTTGGTGAGTCTTTAAGCGTCGAAAATTGGTGGTAGGAGCAAGAGGAGACTATTTTTTGTATAATTGCATCCAAAAAATATCAATAAATATCATTTAAAACCTACATAAGTTCTCCGCAAAAAAAAAAGAGTAAGGGTTGCCGGCATACATTAGATGTCGCCCCATTCGACATCCACCATGAGAGTACTATAGTTTTCATATACAAAGAGTCTACCATCGGAAATTGGTAGTAGGAGCTAGAGGAGACTATTATTTGAATTATTGCATCCAAAAAATATCAATAAATATCATTTAAAACCTCCATAAGCTCTCCGCAAAAAAAAGAGTAAGGGTTGCGCAGACACACTAGATGTCGCCCCATTCGACTTCCACCATGATAGTACTATAGTTTATATTATATACAAAGGTTTTCATATACAGAGCAAAGTTTTTTTTTATATACAAAGAAAAAATTGAGAAGCAAATACTAGAACCTTTCAGCGACATCTGGAAGTCAGAAAATAACTGCAAAAGACAACTGCGCTACCGACCTGGACTGAAAAAGTAAAGTTCGTGTAGATTGTTGCATATTGTTGTGCTGATGATTATTAAAAGTGATTTTATTTGTGCGTTTTATTTGTAAATGAAAAACGTGGATTGTAAATGAAACAAATTAGTTTTACTATAGGGAAATTTTTTGTAGAATATTAAAATACTTTTCCTGTTGGAACGCTTCTGTTAATTTCATAAAATTATTTAGTAGGCCTGTAAGAAGAAAAAACATTACATTAAACATTGTGTTTTATTTTTTGCATTGCTTTTTTCATCATCATCAAATTAAACAGTTGGATTAATATGTGGATTAAATGCGTGAACAAAGGCTTCCCACCCCAATGCGAGAGTAATAATAACAACAAGTTGTTATGACACAATACACAAACAATAGGATATTGTTATTGTTTTTTCGTTGTCACGACAGCTTCGCACCGGTTTAGAATTGGTTTGGGAAAGCCTTGGAGTGAAAGTGGATTAATCCAATTGAATTAATCTGACATCTATATCAACAGCATTAGATTAATACTTGGATTAAATGAGCGCATAATATGAGTTGGATTAAATACATCTAGATTAATGCTTTAATCTAAATTAAACGACTGAATAATATGGTTTTAGCCTTTAAAATTTGTTTTATGACGAAAACGCTCGCCGATTTACGGGTATTATTAATTTACTCGATGAAGTCATAAATAGTGAACAGAAATGAAACAAAATTAGGGCAATTTAAATTTTGCCATTTGAATCTGACAGAAATTTGAAGTAGAAACTACTATTTTTACCTTTTATACAGCTAATATATTATTAATATGTTGATTGTTTGTGAATTGTAACGATGTACATACGTACATATATGTATGTATGTATGTACATATACCTACGAGTATGAGATATTTTGGTTTTATTTCTAAAATAAACATGCGTGCTGAGAGAGGTGTCAAATCCAACATCCCTTGTACTCATCTCTATACTATGTAATTTACTGAATAACAAACGCGCAACACAATAACTTCGAAAATAAAAGAAAGCTTTTCTATCAGAAAAATAGACTTTAGAGGTGCAAATCTCAATTCTTACTACTTAGTTTGCATCATGCCGCCCGCTGTTGTCTAAATCATTCAGAAATTTGTCGCACATCACGAACAAAATTCTTACGTATCATATACTTAATTTAATTAAATAGCGTGTATAGGTATTTGAAATATAATAATCGTCGATTAAAAATTAAATTATTCAAAGATTATTTACTTAATAGAAAGAAAATGTTCGTCGAATTTAAAGTTACAAGACCAGAACTGGCAAATTTTTTGTGCTACTCTTGATTATTTTCAATAATAAATAATGATTTCTATTCAGTGATTTATCCAAATGTGTATTTTTAGATGAGTGTCCAAGAACTCATGCAAAAGTATTGCCAACGAAAAAGTGATTTAATATGAATAAAGTTTAACAGAATTATTCATATTCGTGAGGTTGTTATTAAACGACACAATCTATAAGTTTCTATACAGTAGAATATTATAACAACGGCATTAAATAAAAATAATCTAATTTTACTTTTCCTTTAGTCGCCCGGCTCTATCTTAATTTTCAAAATAAAAGCTTTATAAAATTAACTCAATTTAATAAATAGAGGAGTAATGTCCTTATAAGTACTCAAATTAAAAGTAATTGAAAGTAAACAAACGTACCTAGTCTTAATTTTACTCGTTGAGAAATTTATAAACCAAATTATTTTGAGTGGAATAAAATTCATAGTGCAAAAGTCTACTGATAAAATATTAACAAATTTTTTTTATGAAAGAAAATTATTTGTATTTTGCAATGCTTAAGGTAAAAAGGAAGTGATTATTCCTCAAAAATTGAAAAAAAAGGGTTTCTTAGATTGACAAAAGGCCTAAAAAAAAGAAAAAATTAAAATACATAAGTAGAGGTCACTCAAAAATCATAGAAAACTATTTATAAAAATAAACCGTCACAGAAAACTGATTCGATGCGATACGTTTTCAGAAGCAGAAAACTGATTTATTTAGTCGTAACATTACACCATAAAAAATTATCACTCAATAAGGTATTATTTGTTATAACTTATAATTTATAAGTCACAAGCAATCTGTACCATTTTCAAAGGGAATTGTGCTGCGCTATTTTTCACCGTTCTTAAATTAATGTTAATTTTCAAACAAGGTAGCATTTTAATATGAATTGTACTAAGAAATGAATGTGCCTATTAGCATTACAACAAAATTGTCTGGTTATGTACATATATATACATACATACATATGTCTTAAACGAAAAACTGAATGCAAGGTACATAATGATCATTATCATTATTAACAGTGACACAAGCGTAAGAGCATATTTTTATGAAAATTCAACAATAATTAAAAAAATTGACGTTATTAATTTTAGTAGCCAGGGAAACCTTATGTGCAGTTACACTTTGATTGGGTCTTTCGTCTCCAAGTTGCGTGTAATTAATAATAATATACGATAATTTAAATTATACAAAACTAATTCGAAAAACAGTTATTATTTATTATGATTACTGGGACACCCTGTATGTAAGTGTGAAGATTTCTTTTCATAAAAATTCTTGCAAACCGTTTTTAATTCACCACCTTACAACCCTATAATGATATTTTATTGTATTGTATTGTATGTAGGTATAATATATTATGTTTAAATATATAAAAGTGGATGTTTGTTTTTACGAACCCTATAGACTCCAAAACCGCTTGAACGATCAACATGAAATTTAACAAATAATTGTATTATTTTTACATAGAAAGAAAAAAGAATCATATTCACAATGTGTTTTGATTTATGTAGTATCAAAAAAGAAAATCAACAAAGGTGGAGTTGATGTGTAGTGGAGTCATTAACAAAGTTCTTAAACAAGTGCAAGCATTTCAGCACTCATTAATCTATAGAGCTCGTTGATATGTCATTTTGTAGACAATTATATCTTCTAAATGTTATTGTCAGGTTATTTTGTATTCAAACAAACTAATAAGGAGTTGTTGAACAAAATCAAAGTTTCATCATTTTTCTAGATGGTGGATGTTTTTTGACTAAATGGGCTATCAATACTTACATATCTACTCAAAAACTCAATCTTTTTTGTGTAAAATAAAAAAGTGTCTGTAACTCTTTCCAAAAAAAAACTTATTATGTTCTAACTAATGCAAAAAAAAAATAAATGAATTTTACTCCCTTTCACCAACCCAAAAAGTTAAGCTGCAGTCCAAAATTGAGGTACCTACTTAGTAGGACTTGCTAAGAACGTCAAAATAAAGCATTAAACCAAAGTTCAGCTTTGTCTGAATTTTTTTAAGTGAAAGTCTAATTTTCCCTTAGTATTATGTTACTATCAATAACTTAATAATAAATTTTCCTTTTTTAATATCACCAAAAAATTTAAACATAGGTGTCGTGCTCGGTGAAAATTGACTAATAAGAAATACACATATGTACATATATAGAAACAATAACAAAAAACAAGAGCTCAATGCTGTATTTACTCTGGAGAAAATACACATTTTTTGTATTTTATTATACCACTCACTCGAAATCTCGGTCTAAATTAACTTTAAACAAGTAGAACAAAAACAATTTTATGAACATTTTCAGATAAGGATATGGGGACAATTAAACAGAAACACATCTATTTTTTGTTGTTATTTCCAATAACGGAAAAATGGATAAAATTGTGAGTACCTATATGAGATTTGGTGAATAAAAAGTAGTCAACGACGTTATTTAGACTCCTGAAAAGCTGTCATACTTCTTCAATTTGTAAGCATTTAATGTTTTCATATACTATCGATGCATAGCTAATGTCATTTTACTTTAGTTTGTGTGCATGTATGTGTGATTGTGCCAAAAAACTCAGAAAGTTGACTTGAATGATATCTGATAATAGTAAACTTTTTTGGTTAGATCGAAGGTGAAGGTGATATCTAAAATTACGTTTTGATATAATATTTAAAACATTAATAACAAAATTACAAAAATATGTGCTATTTACATATGCAAGTGACCTCTACTGTATACATCAATTATATATATTTATATTTTCATTTTTTAAAGCAGTTAAAACTATTTTTTTTTC
This sequence comes from Syrphus vitripennis, assembly GCA_958431115.1. NCBI lineage: Eukaryota > Metazoa > Arthropoda > Insecta > Diptera > Syrphidae > Syrphus > Syrphus vitripennis. The sequence goes on along the minus strand of OY288109.1, from coordinate 160,791 downwards.
AAATATCATTATTATTCAGCAATAAATTCCTTTCTAAGAAATTCAAATACTTATTTCAGAACAAATATCTTTTATTTTGAAGAAAAAAGATTGGTTGACAGAGAGAGCATTTTTTCGAAAGTAAAACTTTTAGATTTGCAACTTTTGGAAATAGATAGGTAGCGGAAACATTAAAAATAAAATAATTTCAGTAAACTTAATAGTGGTTATAATAAAATACATCATAGTAAAACTAGCGTCGTTAATATAGATAATTAATATTTTGTTGTTCGTGAAAATATCAATGGAAATGTATTAATCATTATAAAATGTCTTATAAAAATGCTGACAAACCAACAATTGATAACTTAAATAATAACTTAAGGAGAGTGCTCAAAAATGGCGGTATCGAAAATGAATCTTCAGGTAAATATGTACATAAAACGAAATAAATAAATTTAAAAAAACCGTTGGTGCCTACATTATGTATCATAGATTAGTACTTACATTTGTTTTTTTTTTTATTCCGTTGTTGTTTGGATTGCAAATCAGCTCCAAATAGATACAGAATAATAATAATTGTTATTTGCATCAAAAAATTTTAGGCGTAGAATCAGACAAGAAAAAAAAATCATCGTTAAGGCGGCAGGATAAATAAATTTTTTTTAAAACCGAAAAAAATATTTAACAAGAACGGCAATGTTATTCTATAGTTTTTTTTAAAGCTTAACTTTTAAAATCGATTTATTTTGCCAACAGTTTAAGAGAAAATAAAAAAAAATTACATATTCAGATTCTTATTTTCACTCTAAATGATTGAACTTTCTTATAGCAATTACATGGGGTATCTTGTTTTTTGAAGTTTTATTTATACTTATGCTAAGTATATTCGAAAAAAATTGAAAATTGGAAGGAACTGACTGTAAAATATATATCTTTTTTTGATAATGAATTTTATAGATTTTATGTAAAAGAGCCAAAATTGTCAGATTATAATTGTTTAAATATTGTAAACATCGCGTTTTTAGATTTGTTATTGATTCAACAGTGAAATTATTAAATTTTTTTAAAATAAATAATTTTTAAAATAATTAAAAGAGCAATTTATCAGCGACATTGTTGTTTATTTTTCAGTAATGTGTTAATGAAACATGAAAAAATTGGACAAATGCAAATCTTGTCATCGACGTCATGCGCAAATGTGTAGTATTTTTTGTGAAAAATTCCTTGTCCGTCACACTTTTCGATCGGTAAAGCCTAGTATTCCTTAACGAAAAAAAAAATTACAGGTATATCTTATAGGAATGATTTGTGAATGATGTTGAATCAGAATAACTTATATTCCTGAAAAGACAGTTGTTAAATTTGAGAAATGTTATTTTAGGTCAACAATAACGTATTTGCAGTAGAATATTTTTGAAGTAATTCAAAAAAATTACTGAAAATTAAAACTTTTTTAAATGTATGTGTCCACTTTCCTGATAAACGATATTTTATTTGCATTAATATCCGATATTTTTACAAAAGTAAACAGTAATAAAAATATAACAATGGGTCCTATAAAATGTATTGGAATTCCAGACCGAAGAGTTCTTTCAGATTGCCAATCGCTAAACGCCCTGGACTCAGTGGTTTCACTTATAAATTTTATCTTTAGTGTCATGCCTAAGGATGAAACGATACCTCCAAGGTATCGAGTACTTGTATTCGATACCGGTATCGAATGAAAGCATCGATACCTACTTGGGTATCGGATGAAAAGTATCGAGTATGTACTTGTATCGAATCAAAATTTCTAAGTTCAAGAATCAAAATATAAACAAATATTTATTTTTCAAATTTTTATTTATATTAATTAAGAAGAATCGAAAAATTCTGTTTGTTTAATATTTGATAAAAAAAGAAGTTTTTCTAGATGTTTTCCGCTTAAGCAGTTTCTTGATTTGCTGATTGTTGCACCCGCTTTTGAGAAAAAACAATTTTGATAGCTTCGCCGCTGGAAGAGTAACCAGTTTTTCACCTAGACGTCAGACAAAAAAACACTTTTCACGAGAAGCCATAAACTTTAGTTCAAACGATACTTCCATTCGATCCAAGTACTTTCATTCGATACCTACTTTGGTATCGCAACCAAAAGTATCGATTCCAAAAGTACTTGGTATCGAATGAAAAGTATCGAGTATGTACTTGAAGTTACTTGTATCGTTTCATCCCTAGTCATGCCACATTCAGCATTTTGTGTTGTTATTGTTGGTACCACGTCATCTCCGAATGTCTCAAATTTAAATACAACTGCAAAACTCGTATTTGCCATTTTATTTTTGATCATTATTCTGTTATTATGTTTTTCGGGCAGAGAAGAATCCAATTAATAAGAGATCATTTAAATTGATCCATTCGTTCTTGATTTATAAATGGTGTAAATAACCCGTTTTTGTTTTATACTGACGTTTAAAGAATTTTTGTATAAAACATTTTTTCTTTAAATATCTGTTTAATTAAAAAATACTATTATCTAAATGTAACTATTTATTGTGAGTGAATGTTGTTATTGTAAAAATGCAAAATTTGTTAATTTATATTTATCAATGCAAATATAGATTTCCTTTTTGGTTTTTACCTGATGATGTCCATAGAGATGGACGAAACGTCGTGAACAAAAAATCAAATTGTTTTATTTCTGACCTGAAGCCCACAAATCAACAAACAAATATTAAATGTAACTTTTGCAACTATGCGAACAAAATTGTCAACGTTTCTGATAGAGTGATTGGAAGTTCTTGGCACTTCCAATCACTCTATCAGAAACGCTTGACAACGTTTTCAATAACGATTACAAAACTTAACAACAGTTAGCCTTAACTCACTTTGACGTGAATAATAGCAAACGAGAACGTTTGGATTGACCGCTTTCGATAGTTAATGCCCACGGTTAAGTGGTGAATTTATTGTTTTAAAAACTCAAAGCAATCTATGTATATCGTTAAAGCAGGCCTTTGTCTTTATATAGAGGCTATGACTACCGCAAGAATTTATTTTCTTGGCATGTGCACTACTTCTTTCAATAAACATTTAATTTGTAAAATGATCATGTCACGCTTTTTTTTATCTTCTTATCTCGCCATAATTTAAAATGGTTGCACATGCATCAATCAAATTTCCAAAAAAATATTGAAGATAATACTTTGTTACTATTTTTTTTTACCAACTTGTGATGTTTTATATTAAATTACATTTTTAGTTATTAATATTGGATTGCTGTTACCTGTTTCTGTCTTTCCCTCGAAAACACATTATATAAAAAAAAATTCACAAAGTTCATTCCTTATTCCTGCAGTAATATTAAACACTATAATAATAATATTATAATATAATATTTATAATATATAATATAATATAATGTAATATTTTTTTTTATTTTTATAAAGATCTAAAAGATGTTTAAAAGGATTTTATTTCTATAAGACCGAAGGGTAAATGCCCGCTCAACCTAAACAAGCTATTGTTATTTTAATATTGTATTTGTATCGTACATTTCAAATTTTCTAAACATCCCGTTAACTTAATAGAAAACGATTTCACCTGGTTACAGTTTTTACCTGATTAAATAAATTATGTCTTGCTAACTAGCTGGTGCTCTTCTAAACTTAAATTACCAATGTAGGTAAGAGTAAAACTACAAATTCAAAATAGAAACCAATTCAGTTTAAAATTTAATAAAATAAAAGGATAAACTGTGATCGTTGTGTCAGACATTAAATTTTTTGTAAACTTTTTGTTTGTGAACTTTTAATAAAAGGTCTAAAATCCCTATATAGAGAAACAAAGGGAGCGTATCGGAATCCCGGTTTTTATAATCCCGTTTTTCAAAAATCCCGAAAAAAAAGTTTTAAAATCCCGTCTTTTAAGATCCCGATTTCTTGAAATCCCGTCTTCTAAAATCCCGCTTATTCATCCCGATCTATTATAATCCCGCTTTTTAAAATCCAAATAACTTGTTTTGCTCATTTTCTCATTTTCACTTTTTATTAAAAGTTCACAAACAATACGATTTTTTAAAAAATAAAACAACTCGTTTTGATTGCAAAAGCGGGATAATAAAAAACAGGATTATAAAAAACCGGGATACCGTACCCAACCCAGAAACAAAATATTAAAGAATGCTTGAGAAAAAACTTATTCCAAAATATTGAGATATGAACTAATACTTAAAAAAAACCTTTAGCCGAAAAAGTGTACCTTTTCTTATTTTTTCACTGTGACACTTGTCGATCTCACAAAAAATCAAAAAAAAATGGATTTTGAGGGGAAGAATTAAGTTGTTTACAAAACTGCATACAAGGACATGCTCTAATACATTCATTCGGACTTTGATTATTACACAATTATTATTTTTTATAGCTAAAGAGAAATAAAAATACAAAGTTACAGGAAAACATTTCTAACTTTACATTTTAACATTAAAAGGTTTTCAGGCGTTTGGAACTAACGAGGGGGTCATAATTACAACCAAAGTTTTAAAATGATATTAAAATAAATACCTCACTTATTATTTATTTATATATTTACAACGTTCCGTATATTATAGCGGAAAATGCTCATTTGGACGACTTATACACAAGATATCGGCAAAGGCTAAGAAAATCGCTTTTCATATCAGGTCTGTCCATTTCACTGGCAACTTGTATGCTATCCATATTGCTCGGATTACTTGAAGACTATGTAATTGCATGTGAAATCCACGAAATTTAGAAAATAATTTAATTATTTTTTGTTTCAGAATGTTATCCATATAGCACTACTATTAACTGCGGGTTTTGTATCGGGTTGCATACTCACAGCTCTTCAGTTTCCTGCAGTTTTAAGTTCACCAGTGGCAGCACTATTATTCGCTGTAATAACTACATTTTCCTTGGGTATTATAGCAGCCATTACAGGAGATGAACTGTCAACCTTGCCAATTTTTGCAGTATTTCTGGTAAATAGATAAATGGAACAAATACAAACCAATATTTTTGCAACGAGATAAAAGAATTGATAACGCCTCAAACTTAGGGAATTCATACTATGCTTCCTATATCGTGGCCAGTTTCATTGGTATTGGCATTGTTTATGACGATATTTCATGTGGTTCATAAGATCGGCACGAGCTCTCGTTTTTCTCCTGATATCGATATGGTAAGTACAATTTTCATAATTTAATTGATATAATTTTTTCACAAACACTTTTGCAGCTTATTGCCGAAGTTATTACGCTAGCTACTGCATCGGTTTCTGGCTTGTACTATAGAATAATGTCCGACGCAGCTCACAATCGGACTGTAGACGGTACACGTACTGGAATAGAACAAAGGGTAAAATTGGAGTGCGAACGTGAACAGCAGGAACAACTGCTTTTAAGCGTTATACCTGCTTATATAGCAGCTGAGGTATTGCTTACGAGAAATAGTTTGATATCAAATAAATGTAACGTCTATAATTAATTAAAAGGTAAAAAGAAGTATTATGTTAAAAATGGCTGACGCATGCCAGCGGGCTGGAGGTCAAGCTCATTCAACTCGGTTCCATGAGCTACACGTTCAACGCCATAATAATGTTTCAATTTTATATGCCGATATTGTTAACTTTACACCTCTCTCAGAGAGACTTACGGCCAGTGATTTAGTTAAAACTCTTAATGATCTTTTCGGTCGCTTTGATCAAATCGCACAAGTAAGTAAATCTCTTTAAAGTTAATTTAAAATATTTTTTGTATTAGTTGTCCATTCCATGAATTATAAATCTTCATTTATTACTGCTTAACGTACAATATGAAAATTTACAGGAAAATCAATGTTTGCGAATCAAAATTTTGGGTGATTGTTATTATTGTGTATCTGGATTACCAATTTCAAGACCACAACACGCTGCTAATTGTGTTAATATGGGCTTGCAGATGATTGACGCCATTAAGTATTTAATTCAAAATAAATATCATCCTTTATATTGTATTTTGTATACATGGTAGGCATGTCCGAGAAGCTACTGCCATAAATGTTGATATGCGAATTGGAATTCACACTGGCAATGTGCTGTGCGGGGTCCTTGGCTTAAGGAAATGGCAGTTTGATGTATGGAGTGATGATGTTACAACGGCTAATCATATGGAAAGCGGTGGTGTGGCTGGGTATGTTTATTGATATGGAAATTTACATGTGTGTCGTGGGATGAAAACCTGTTGCTGTTGGCCTTGCTTTTTCATTTACAAGTCTTGTTGATTTCTGAGTTTGAGTTTTGGCACCCAATTAACTTTTAAAGTAAATAATACAACAATTCTTCTTATGTTTTTTCTTGTATAGCAGATATATGTATGTATTGCTTGAGTAGATAGTTTTCGGATGTATCGAATCCCAAATATTCTTGTGTTGATTGTTCTTATTTGTGTGCTCAAGCATTAACTTCCAAAATACCTTATTGACTATCTACGTACATGTATGGTACATAGATAATAGTAAGTATTTATATCTGATGAATAGGGTGTTTCTGTTTATAAGACCGAGCATGCTGTACAACATTCCTTGATGTCATCGGAACAAGTTTTGCAAATAATGTAAAAACTAACAAAGTTTGTCATAAAAGATGTTTGCGTTTAAATAGTACCCCATCGAAAATTATCAAGAAATGTTGTGCAGTACATGCCATACACCTATACATATATTACTGCTATCCGTGGTGCTGAACATGCTTCTCCTCCTGTTGGAGAATGTTGGAGAATTTTGGATGGTTTTTAGAAATTTTAAAACTTGCTTGCTTGTCAAACCATCCAACCTATAAAAACAAATTTTGTTTAAAAATGAACTTTTTTTTCTTATTCCGCAAAAAAAAAAAAAACAATTTTAGTGATAACGAAATACAAGTAAGTAGGACTTATAGCTAAATCAGGAACGTTCAAAAAAGTAAATGAATTGTGTGAAAATATTTGTTTTCTTTTTTCCGTTCCCATGTGACTTCTTTCCCACAAAGTGAGGTTGTACAGTATATGAAGTCATGTAAACCTTTGTATATGAAAACTATAGTACTATCATGGCGAGTTTTTTTTTTGGGTTGCCCTGACCCTTGTGGTGGCGCTGCAAAATGTGAGGTGTAAAATTCGATTTCAAGAGGAGACTATTTTTTGGATTATTGCATCCAAAAAATATCAATAAATATCGATTAAAACCTCCATAAGCTCTCCGCAAAAAAAAAGAGTAAGGGTTGCCGGCATACATTAGATGTCGCCCCATTCGACTTCCATCATGAGAGTACTATTATAGTTTTCATATACAAAGTGTAAACTCAAATTTGCGTTTACAATTATTTTTCCATAAGTTATACAACATCAACGTTGTACAAATGGTTTTACCATATATACCTTACACAACAGTTTACATAATTTGCAGTATTACAAGGTTTATAGCGCGTGAATAGGTAAACTGTTCATACTTAAGTATACAAATTATTTACTGTATGGATCCCACTTTTTGCTTTTTAAATGTATAGGGCTGTATACCAATGCAGATAGATTTTTTTCAAATTTAATTTATAATAATAATCCTAAGAAAGTTCGTAGTATGTACATATGTATGTAAGTTTTTATATAATAAAATTGCCATTATAATAGAAAAGGAAACTATTTTCCAATATACTTTAGGAGAGTTCACATTACAAAACAAACTCTTTCGTATCTTGATGATAAGTTTGAAGTTGAACCGGGCAATGGAGGCTCACGTGACTCCTATCTGTCTGACCATAAAGTAGATACTTATTTAATTATTCCACCGAAGGTAAACGTCCATAACGTACATAGATTGTTCACAATTTTCTTTAAATTTTTAGAAATTCTTTCATTCACAGAGAACTTATGACCTTCCACGAGTCGTGGCACCCAATACTCCTTCTCCAAAAGAAACACCAACTCATGTGCCATTGAATCAAATTTCAATTATAGAAACAGAAGACCCAGAAGATTTAGGTGGCGATAATCCCCGTATATCACCAAAAATAGAGGATAATACAAAAAGTGTAGCCTCCACCTCGAAAAACATAAAAAGCAACAGCAACGATGAGTTTAAAACAATGTATATAGATGAAGACATGACTAACGGACGCGAGAATCAAGCAATGAAATCATCTCTTTTGAATGAATGCAAAAGGACGAAAAGTGATGTGGGCAGTAATACATTCGAAGAGAGTTTATCAGTGGGTGAAACTCCTGAAAAAGGAAAAAGAAAGCTTTCAGTTCAAGGTAAATTTAAATACCTAAGACACATTTAGGGCGACAAGAACAAAAGTTAGGCATGTGAACTTAGGTGTTAATATGAATAAATATAGGTAAATTAATACATCACCCCTACAAAAAGCGTACTAATTAACATTTTGGTAGCTTGTTTAGGTTCAAAGACTGAAAATATGTTCAAAATATTCTTTTTATGAGTAGAAACATAAACATCACAAAAATTGTTAAGATAAAATTAGTAAAGACTACAAAGAAACGCATGGCAAGCTACATATTCTTTGTAAATGAAACGCAAAAATAATTTCCCGCATTTTTTGCATAAGACCTATTCCCATATTTAATATCAACAAAACTCCAATAAATAAACACGGTGGTTCTGTTGAACCAACGAACGAAAACCCGATAAATTAATACGGTGATCATGTTGAATCAACAATATATCTAGTTAAAATAACAGAATTGATCATGTTAAGTATCAACGAAAATCCGATAAATTAAAAAATTGGTGTCAAACACGAAAAACAGAGCATCTTAAAATACAATCGACTCCCTCTAAGCTCTGGTTAATGTAAGTGTAATGGTCATGCGATTTGTTGGAGTGATTTACCGCCAAATCGCATTCTGTTTGACCATTATCCTGCAAAAAAACGTGATGTATGTATAATACCGTGACTCAGGGATGAATCGAGCTCCCTTTAAAATCGATTTTTGTCACCATATTTTGCATTCCTTTTCAATTTTACATACAGAAACTGTCCTTTCAGTCGAGCTCTCTCTGAGTTGAAATTCACTTGAATAGATTTTCTCGAACGCTACCTTATTTTCAATCCCTTTTTGTCGAATTGTATTTTGAGGAAAAAGTCATCTTCTCCACATGTAAAATCGTTATTTTTAAATATATTATTACATATTATTATTATTATGGGTCTCTCTCCGTCGCGTCGTTTTCTGTGCACCACCCCATTAATTGCTTGGCTTTTATACCTTTACGAGTAGTGCATATACCCAAATAGATATTCATACGAAAAATTTAAAGGTAACTAAAAATCATTTGTAATATTATTGAAATATTGCAATTTATGTATGTAAGTATATGTTTTAACATTGCCTGTGATATACATACATACATACATACATATATACAAATATTTTTAAGTAATTTTGGATTAAAACAAATTATAAATAGCCATAAAAGCAAAAAGGTTCTCTTTATTTATTTAATTTGTTAAAACTCGATTTTAAATTCAATAAATGATTTTAAACAAAAAACATATTGATTACTCTAACCATTGAATATTAGACTCAGACATCCATAAGAACAAGACGGTGTATTAAATTTTGTAGAACAAGGTTTCTTGTTAAATCAACTTACAAACGTTTAGTTTAAAAAGCATAGAAAATATAATTATGTTAATATAATTACGTATACGCCCGAGTGAGCCATTATTTTCCAATTTTTTAAAATGAAGGTTTTTACTCTTCTTTTTCACTAAGATTCAGGAGTAATGCAATATATGTATATTACTGTAAATTGCTGTTTATATTACTGTAAGTAACAAAATTCTAACCGATAGAATATTTCAACAACATTGCCAATTTTTCTCTACCTTGGCCAGTCTTTCGCTTTTTGATGAGACTGCACCACCAACTCCATTTAGGGTTTGTAAAAATAACTCACAAGCATGGTGTTAAAAAGAAGGAATTTGTAATGAAAACAAAACATTTCTAAACCATAGCAATGTTACTGAAAATTACGAATCTTTTTCGGGTTTTTACAATTTGATTGTTTTTTTTTTATTTTATTCCCCAAAATAATTCATAAATTCTCTATATGATAATAACACAACATACATCACTTTATGTCTATGCTAAATTCATAGAACTTCAAAATTTGAAAAAGTTTTTTTTTTTTAATGTTTTCAGGACCGGTTTTAGCTCGACTAAGTTTAGACTTTGTTTAGAATTTCGAAAAAAAGAATGTCGGTGGTTTTTAAAAATGTAAACTTTTTTCTTCCTACTACCGAATTACATATGTGTAGATTTTTTAGATTGATTTTAAGAAAACACGCACTTAAATTTTTTTTCTTAACTTTTATTACCTCCATTTATTTATTGTTATTTTTATGTTGAATTGAATGAGTTATCATTATCATTATTAAAATCAGTTAACACTTTAGTGTTAATTTTCAATGAGAAAAGACCCATTTCACTCACTCGTATTATCTACAAAGATGTCGTAACTTTAATTATAATAATTTTCATAGAAACCTTATGTGACTAAATAATAATTATGTAGTACCTATCCATTCATAATTGGCCTTGATTTACCAAACTAGAAATATGTATGTATATTTGGTGACTAAAACAATATATTTTTTTATGTTTTCATGTTAATGTTTGATTCTCAACCTCCTCGTTCCATGCAGGAATTATATCTTTTGCTGATAGACGTCGGTCATCAGGAGCTTTCGTGGATAGTAGAAAGCACTCAATCACAAATGGAGAAAGTTTTCGCTCTATTGGTAGCACTGGTGAGCTCCAGGAATCAATTTTTAGAACTTTAAAGGACATTTTAGTATTTAATTTTGTGTGTTGATATTGAGTTATGAATTAATATGACATACATATGTACATAACTGTTATTTATAGATTTCATGTTCAAGTTGGATTTTTTGCTAGTTAAATAACTTTTATAAATGCTTCTTTATTTTTTTAACAGCCACACCCGGAGGCCCACCCACACGACACAGACCATCATCAAAAATGACAAAGTATGTAGAATGTTGGGGAGCAGATAAACCTTTTGCGAATATAGCGGAATCAAAGTTAGTTAAAAATATCGGACTTGCGGTAAATAGCCAATAGATTCAACAAAAAGTGAAGCAACTAAATTGGTTTTTCATTAAATAGAGTATTGCTATGATAGAGTCTAACCTCTTGCCTCCAGAAAGAAGATGTTCAAATTTTAACTGTTTAGGACCACCAACAGAGTTAAAACCAATAACCATGTGGTATCGGAACTCTTCTCTTGAAACACTATACCGAGCTCAACCAGATCCCCACTTTCGATATGATTTGCTATGTGCTTTTAGTATATTTTTGTTGCTAGCAACAATACAATTAAAAGTACTTGAATTGTAAGTAATATTTAAAGCACATATTTTAAACCCTTATGACATCTTATTTCAAATTAGAAATGTAGCTTTGCTGGGATCCATTGGAGCAAGTACGATATGTATTGGCTTGTTTTTATATCTTTGCAATGTCAAAGTGGTAGAAAACTCTTCTACTCTCTTTTATAGCCCGGGTCAAGTTGTAGCCAGTAGCCGTGCAATAAGATTATCTATGTTTTTAGTAGTTAATGCCCTAGTTTCATCTTGTTCTGTTTTTAATGTGGTAAGTTATAATTTGAATTTAATGGACATTAAAGACACTAATTGAACTGTCTATTTAATTTAGAAAGTGGTCTCAAGTCCGTTTTAATTATTTTTAATGAATACAATTAAAATTTAAAGGTATTTTTTTGAAAGTCAGACTTCTATTGGCTGAATTTGAATGAACTGATTTTTCCCCTGCTAGTACAGGTATCGTTGAGATACTATTAGTTTTTTTTTTAATCAAAAAATCAATTTTTTTAGTGGACTTAGGCTACTTTCAAAATAGAGACGATTCTATTGCTTTACTGCATGAAAATATTTTATATTGGTATACATCATAATCATTAGTTGTTATACATAGTTAACTAGAATTATAATTATGAATTATAAAGAAAATTTTAGCATTATATTAAAGATATGCTCATGCAATAAACTTACTTCTAGCACACTCAACTCAGAAAAATACTTAAAGTACATTTTATATCCAATTTGTGTCCAATCAAATAAAATATGACTGAGATTTCAGTTTGATGGAATAAGAATACTTTGGTTTAAGTTAAAGCAGATCGCGCTTAGTTTTAGCTTGATTCCTAATTAAATTTTAACATTATGACCTGACCATGTTGGAGACCTTTTAACAGAACAGAACAGTGTCATTTTAATTTTTTTTTGATATCACACCCCGTCAATTAAAATATTATGTCGTAAGGTCATATTTTTCCCATACAAATTTGGAATTTCACCTTTTTCACATTTTATTTCACAAACTATATGTATAAGTTGTTCTTTTTTTTTTCAAAAACTTCTGCTTTAAAAAACTGCTTTTAAGAATTTATTAAAAAAAATATAATTTAATTCGACTTTTAAAGTTATTAAATATGTACATAAATATCACTAGTTTACAAAATTTTGGGTCACCGATGCTACCTAAAAAAAAACAACTTTTTTTTTTTACTAATTTGGGGTCGCTGAAAACGAAAATGACATAAATTTTTTAATTTAAATTTTTAATTTCATGCCTTAAACAGAAAATTTACAACAAAAAAAAATATCGTTTTGATAAAGTAAATAAGTGCACGCGCACTTTTATACATTATCAAAACATAATGACATATTTATAAACCTTATTTCTTTATCTTTAACACAAATTTGATTTGTTATATCTTAGGATGTACTTACTTTCTAACATAATTATAATGTTATGACTTGATTGACAATAAACACAACACAATACAACTGTATCCAAAACTGGTAATATGTATTTCATTTTTTTAGGAAATCTTTAAAAAAAAAAATACAGTATTGAAAATAAAGTATTTTGCTGTACAGAATTTTATTTGTTCATACAATATTTTGACGTATAGAATTTTGCATCTACAGTATAATGACATACAGCATTATGGTCTTACAGTATTTTAACCAAACAGAATTTTGAAAAGCAGTATTATGACCTGCTTTCGTATTTAACATTTGAATAACTTGATTACATAATTTACATTTGACTTATGGATGCCAAATGTGACGTAGCTTTTCTTGGCAATCAAATTCAAATCTTAAAGATTGGGATATTCCTTCTTTAAGCAATTTTTAAGTTTATTTTTCATCCAAAACGGTTTCGAAAAGATCAGATTTTAAAGAATTTTTACGCGGAAGATAAATTCTACTCCGAAAAAAATGATGAACTAAAAAAAAAATAGGCAAATATGTACATACATAGCCATTTTTTTTCTTTTTTTTTAAATATCGGATGATTTTAGAAAAGTAAAATCAAGGAGCCACACCCGAAATAAAGTCCAAAAGTAGGTCTTTAGAGCCATAAAGGTAGACCTGTATGACGTAGGTAGGTACGATCATTTCAAATGATTCGAAGTGAATTTACTCAAATATAAGCCTTTTTAATATCAGATTTGATTCATGCAGATAGATTACTCCTGACTTTAATTATTTTTTAACTCGAGTTGCGTACCTCTCCGCTAAAATGATTGGCTAATTTTGAGCCGTGCTAAATTTTGGAGACAATTTTGTATGGAAGGTAAAATTTAGCTCGATCTGCATTCTAGGCTTAACACCCAAAACTTATACAATAGAAATTGATGGAAAAGAATATTGAGTTTCATTTCATTTAGTTTGTATTCACATGACATCTGTATTTTGCATTTATTTATCGCTTTTGTATTTTCAAACCTCAGAAATGAAATATGCTTTGTTTGTTAAACGAACGGATGCGCTCTGAGAGCTCAAAGATTTTTGTTGAGACTCGCCTTTTATATTATCTGTAGATATGCATTTATAAGTTTTTTTGCTTGAGAGAGTAGAATTTACTATAAGTTTATTTATCTAAACAAACCTGAAATAAACGTAAGTGCAGGCAAAACTTACAATTGTATTCCTTGGGTTAAACATTTTAACCGCCAAGCAATTTACATTTTTAGATCAACTTCTCTGATGGAAACACCACTATTGACGTTCAAATGAGTTCAAATAACGAGACTGCATCTGCATACCTTCCACCTTTCCCAACAGCAAATAACCCACCAGCTCCAGCATATCTTCTTTGCTGTGCTCTAAGTCTCGCATGTAGTTCGGCTTTTCTTAGAGCTGGATTTATTTTGAAATTAGTTGTAATGGTGATGGCTGCATTGGCTGAAGTTATTGTGCTGGGATATAGTGATTTGTTTTCAAGCTATAATAAGTCGCATTCTGAAACCAGCCTGTAAGAATGTGTTAACATGTCTCGTATTTGCCAACTAAATAATAACTTTTGTTGCATAGATTGCACCTTGAAGTGAAAGGGTTCATGTTTCTTTGTCTTATAATTGCTGTTTTGCATACGCTAGACCGACAAGGAGAGTATGTTGCTCGAACGGATTTTTTATGGAAAGCTAAATTGAAAGTTGAACAAGAAGAAGTTGAGACTATGCGTGGTATCAATAAGGTAAATATTTACACCAATCTTAAAGTATTTTACATTAATGCTTTTATGTATCAATTGCAAATCAAATGCATGTAACACCATTTATTTTATATTGTTGACTCTCATTAAAAATCAGAAAGTAATTTTGTTTTATAATTTCATACAATTTTATTTGATTTCAGATCTTACTTGAAAATATTCTTCCAGCTCACGTTGCCACACATTTCCTTCATCAGGACCGATCTACTGAATTATATCATGAAAGCTATTCTAGTGTTGCGGTAATGTTTGCTTCAATTCCAAATTACAAAGAGTTTTACGATGAAACTGATGTAAACAAACAGGGATTGGAGTGCCTGCGGCTTCTGAATGAAATAATATGTGATTTTGACAAGGTACGTAACAAAGTTGTAATTGAATTTAAATGTCGAAATTTGCCCCTGATCATCTTAAAATTAAAGCCAATAGCTTTTAGTTCCCGAAAATGTTAATTGAAATAATGATAGAAAACACAATATATCACTTAATAAATAAAATAACCATTGTCATGGATTCAAATGCTTCTAAATTGTTCTTCCCGCATTGAATGACAATTTCTGAATGTCTAGATTTGAAGAAAGAATCAAAACCAAAAGCAAACATGCGAACACTTTAAACGTCAATATCATTAATGGCCTTTTCGATTGGCATTGCAGAAGAACTTTTTGAATTTAACCAATAAAACAAACAAACGCATTAATTTCAATTCTGAAGAATTCGTATATAGGTATATACATATGCATTTGTGTTTGTGAAATTTAATATGTACAGTACATTAGGTCTAGGTAGGTACCAATTGTTTTTATTTTTCACTTTTTTAAAAATATTGGAAGTAAACGCAAATATAATAATGTTTATCAAGAGAGTGGATATAGGTATACATTAAAAACACTTTTAAAATTATAAAACCCTATAAAAACGGAGCAACATTCTGAAATTCAACTGATAGTATTTTTGCTTGAATTGTACTAGCGTGGTTTGTTTTGTAAGTAGTTTTTGCTTTTGTTGCTGGATAAATCCCGAAAATTGTTTAGGCTATTTTGATCTCTATATTTTTTAAATGAAATATGTACACTGGTACCTAGATATTTATATAAAATTCCTGCAGGTATATACAATTATACATACATATGTATGTATGTAATATAAAATAAAAATCGACGGAATAGGTATTCCTATTTTTGTTACTTTCAATGGAGGTTTATTGCAAGGCATTTTCCGAGAGTCCTATCAACAATCTTCGTTGATAACGCTATCGAAAAAATCAAAGTCTTTAAATCATTTAATCTTGAATGCTAATTTTGTAAGTACTGTATCATTAAATTACTCTTTTCAGCTCCTTCTAAAACCGAAATTCAGCGGGATAGAAAAAATTAAAACTATTGCGAGTACATATATGTGTGCATCAGGCCTAAGACCTGGAAAGGAAGATGGATCTACTGTGAGTTTTTATTTATATTATTATTCTTAGATTCTAAATAATTACACGACTACGTATTTGCGTTTAGTCTTCGACGATGCTTTTGACTAGATTTCTTTGCAATTCTTGTACTGGTCTATGAATAAAGATCTCAAAAATCATCTTGGAGAGTAGTACCAAGTTCTCATTTGAAAGTACCCCAAGTTCTCAAATTCCTCAAAGGAACGAATCTGGAGGATGAACTGTACTATAATAACCTCATCCAGTTCAAAATTGAGACATAATAGATCTTAGCATAAATTTAAGACATAGAGTTTCGTAGAACGAAAGGAATAAAACAAACTTGAATGTACTATGAACCATTTAGAAGTTCATTTTTAAAAACAACACTATATAATCTATTCCTGAGATACGATAATATTTCATGATTTAATTTGTCAAAAGCTTTACTGAAATCAGTAAAAATACAACCAACCTGCTTTTAAGGAAAAGGTTGGTTGTTAAGGATCTAAGTGGGACACTCAGAATTTACGGTAAGAATTCTACTGTGAAAATAACAATCACAACGAACAGCAGACTCGAAGCGAATAGCCCCCTTGCATCAAATCTTATCAAATCTTTTTTTATTTTGTTATTTATAACCACTATTTAAATAAAAGTAATTAAATCCAATTTATGAACAAAATAAATGGATTAATTCAAATTGCATTCAATTTTAATCGCTCTGCGCTTGTTTTTATAACTCACGATGTTCTAATAAAGAGATTTAACAAAAAATTAAATAATGAAACCAAACGTTACCTACGTAAGTTATGCAGTGCAGTGACTGCATAACATCCCGTTTAGATTTCTACAAGCTGTTCAAAAACGTTATCAACCTAAGAACCGATCGATGGTAGCAGTTTATACCAAAGATGACTCCACTATGGATATTGGTATCTCAATGACGGCAATCCCACAAGCTGAAATTATTTCTTTATACTCGTAGATAACCAATTTCTGCCATGGAAATTAAAACGAAGGTTATAACTTGCTATTGCGAAGATTTTAGGCAAGAGTTGTTGGTACACTACTAAAAAAAACAATTTACATATTTTTAAATAATAGAAAAGAAATAGAATTTAAGTGTCATATATGCCAAATTTTGATTTTACAACGATTTTGAGTGCAGAAATATTTGGAAGTAGTAGATTAGATTAGATTAGATTCACTTAATCCAAAATTTAAATTAAATTGTAATTATAAATTGTACATCAATCATAAGTGCCTAGCAATGTACTTTTCTTCCAAATGATTTTTTTCTTGTACGGGTCAAACATACTTTCTGTAGCCTTAAGTCATAATATCAAAACCATATGTTTTTCCACGCGACGGACGCCGAGCTTAAGCTTTGAAGTTATAAATATATTTCGTTTATCCGGAAGATAAAAATTAAGCAATTAATAGGAAACTGCCTATTAACATATAGTACAATGTAATATAATATGTATATATTGATAATATATACATATAAATACTAGCTGACACGGCAAACGTTGTTTTGCCTTATAAATTATTTCTAGTTTCTAGATAAATTCTAGTGTAGACATAAAGTAACTTACTTATTATATGTAAGTGTGTAAGTATGTGGTATATACGTGAAATGGGCATGGAGCGCTATGAACGATAAGGGAATATAAAAATAACAAACGCCAAACAATATTATGTTCAAATTATTATAGTTTATTTCTTAAAATTACATATTACATATTAATTACGACAGTAACACTAACAAACAACATTAATCTTTTAATGCTATAGCGTGAACAATATTTTTTGCTAGCCCATCTTTAGCGAGTACAAACAAACTGGATGGTTTAACCACTCGAGAGCATGCTACGTAAAATTGCCCGTGTGAAAAACATGGTGTACTAAAATCTAAGACATTGTTTGGCCTTGGTATTTGTTGATTGTCATTGCAAATGCCAATCTAATCGGAAACTGAATTCGTTTGAATTGAATTGGCACATCTGTTTAGGTATGATAGAAATCCGTGGTGTTAATATATGTATTTTTATTTTCACCTTTGAACTTGCCATTTAAAATGCTGGCTTCGATAACGTTACAACACAAAAGCCGTTGTTGGTTGGAGCTCGTGACACGTGTTGAGTACTTTTAAACTTTAATAATAAAAATAAATGTCTATTTTCTTAAAAAAATTTTAGATTTTTAATCGAAGTACAGTTAAAAACACTATAGTTGATAAGTTATTGAGCGGGATGAAAAATTATTAAATTACTAAGTTGGCCATAAAAAAATAGGGGTTGGTGATAAAAAATTAAAAATTTAGGGTTGTATGTATGTATTTTTTAATGCCACATTATAAAAAATTAGAAACAAAAAATAGCGTCAAAAAAATAAAAAAAAAATTAAGGGTGAACAACCCTTATCACTTTGGGGTATGGAAAATAGATAGTAGCCGATGCTCAGACCTACTTAATACGCATATATAACTTGGTAAAAATCGGTCGAGCCGTTTCGGTAACTAACATTGTGACATGGAAATTTTATATATAGAAGAAGAAGATGTACATGAATAAACTATTGAACATATAAAGCTAAAACAAATATAAATAATTTTATTTGTTTTATAATAAAAAAGAAATTAATTTTTACTTATTTTTAAAATTTACCATTTAAGGATGAAAGACGAACTGAAGAGCACAATGTTGTTATTCTAGTGGAATTTGCCATAGCTTTGATGTCTATTCTGGATTCAATAAATCGGGAATCATTTCAGAGATTCCGAATGAGAATAGGGTTGAACCATGGATCAGTGATTGCTGGTGTAATCGGTGCTCAAAAGCCGCAGTATGACATTTGGAGCAATACTGTCAATGTTGCATCTAGAATGGATTCATGTGGAGTCATGGGACGATTGCAGGTAAATTAAGCACAGTAAATATAATTACAATTATATTTTATTATTATAAGAATTATTCGAATCGAAAAGAATTTTCAATTGGAATTGAAACATGTATTTCTATTAGAGTAATGATTATCATAATAATATGACGCAATTGTAGTTATAGAAAAGATAAAATAATATAAGGTACCGTATATTTTAGAAAATATACTTAATGAAAATATACAAATGACATACGTAAAGTAGTAAAATTAATACAAATATTTGTATGTGAATGTTATTCGATGACTTTCGGTAGCTGTAACTATGAAAAGGTTTACTGTTAAAAATGTCGAGACTATTTTTATAGAGCATCAAATTTACTATTCAAGAAAGTTATGTAGGAAGTTTGGATTGATTAATTTTTAAGATGTACAAATTACAATTATTATATTATACAATTGTTAAGATACACAAGTTCAAGTAAGTACATGTATTTTTCCCATGGGCTGAAATCATATGGAAAAATGAAGTTCGTTGGGGAAGGTCCAAACGTTAATATTATAGGTTAAACTTTTTACAGATGTAGTTTTTTAACTGAAACATTAATATTTATATTAAATATGGATACTTACATACATATGTGGAAAGTTGAGAGGAAATTATAATTGCGTTATATTTTGATGAGTAAACATAAGAATATTATAATAAATTAATTAAAAAAATAACAAAGAAATAGTGATCTTTAGTATGATATGATGTTGCCATACAAAACCCTTTTCAAATTAAATTAATTCTGACTCGTGTCAACTCTTTCAAATCTCCTTTTATATTAGACCAACGGAGTGTTGGCTTGGGAAACGAGTACGAAGAAAAAGAAAGAAACCGATATTACCTAAAAAAAACCTGGAGAGCTAGTAAAAATGCATATTCTGCCATTGCAATTGATAAGCACAGAAACTTGAACTAGGCTGGCCAGACGATGTGTGCTAGCATAGCATGCGGCATAGTATGTCGCTTGGTCTCGTATCGAATCATGGTGAAGACAAAAAGTTTTTCAGTTAATATGAAGAGGCTAAGAACCACATAATTATGTATGTATGTATGATGAATCTGATGATCTAAGTGGCACTCGTGAAAAATGTTACTCTAACTTTTGTGGTAGCACAATCGAGTTGTTGTTGCGATATTCAAATCTTCAATAGAAATAGTGATAATTGGCTAATAATGTTCAAAATAAATGAAAGAAATCATACAAAATAAGAATTATTGTATTCTCCCTGAAACGTACACCAAACAGTTTAACAAATAAAGTTTAGTGTTTCAAATAAGCGTTTTTGATTTTATTATATTTTAAAATTAACCTTAAATCGTTTACTATTTTTTTTAATGTTAATTTTATTCTAGACCACTGAAAGCACAGCTAAGATTCTTATTGATGCGGGGTATACATGCGAATGTCGTGGACCTATATTTGTGAAAGGTAAAGGCACATTGATCACTTACTTCATCAAAACACCTTTTGATGGAAAACTTTAACAAATATTATACTATATGCTGTAAAATATCAATTTATTATTTATATGCGTAATTAAAAACTAAAAAAAATTAAATTATCTGTAGACGCATTTTTAATATGAATGGTTCATGCAGATTTGTGTTCCTGAATTGTGTTTGGTAATCATATTATGAAAATGTCTATAGGACATGGGCAGAAGACCAAAGGAATTGAAAAGTAGAGTAGGACGTAGTCTTATAATTATTAAGGTATTTATAGCACAGCTATGAGCTAGGGTCAAAAGCTTTGCTTTAAATGGACTTAAAAACCAATGTGTGGTTATAGTTGGACCAATCTCTGAAAAGTGAAAAAAGGAAAAAAAAAACAAGTTTCATAAGGAACAACAAATTAAAGTTTATATTCTTTATTAAATATTATTCAATACAGTGAGCAAACTAAATAAAAACTACACCAATAAAATTAAGCAATAAAAAAAAGTAAAATGCACAATATTCACGTGGTTGAATTGGATAAAACATATCTGGATTAAACGGCTAAATATAATCTTGCTAGCAATAATAATATTAATATTGATTGTTGAATCTATTTCAATTTAAAATGTCATTTTAGATTGTTGCATCGTTTGTTGTCTTTCTGAACTAAAATTGTGTAGTGCAACAGATAAATGCCATTTTAAGATATATCGAAGCAATAAATATTTAAAAGCGTTTCTTGCAACCGTTTCCAAGTTTTTTTTTTCAGCGCAGTCATGGAGAAATGGACATTTTTTTTTTTAAACTTTATATTTTTTAGTTAGAGTATTTTAAGATCTTAACCTTAAACATCCGTTAAGGATTTTGGGTTTTCATCAGTTATAAATTAAATTAATGGATTGAAGCAACAACTAATCAATTTTTTATT
The DNA here is from genome assembly GCA_958431115.1 of Syrphus vitripennis. Classification (NCBI taxonomy): domain Eukaryota; kingdom Metazoa; phylum Arthropoda; class Insecta; order Diptera; family Syrphidae; genus Syrphus; species Syrphus vitripennis. The sequence goes on along the minus strand of OY288109.1, from coordinate 139,505 downwards.
AAAATAGATTTTGTTAAAAGCTATATTTTAGATTAATTTTTTTTTTAATTCTAAAATTTTTCTTCAGTTTTGATTTTAAGAAAAAAAATTGAGTAATTTTTCCTCAATTTGATTTTTTTATAGATTTAATCATCATTTTGCTTAATTTTTTTACATAAAAAAAATGGTTGACATTTCTTCCTGGGTTTATTGACCACATTCATGGTGAATTGATAACCATTAGTCAAGTTATAGACCTTAATTCGAATAAAATCAAGTTATTTTTTTAAGATTTAATTTATTATTTTTTAGTTAAAATCTTTTTGTTTTGCCTTGAAATAAATAAAATGGCCTGCCTTCTCTCCTGTTGGATTTACCGCTATAAAACTACTGAATTTTTTAGAGCCCCCATGTTTATTCCCCCATTCATGGTGATTTGATAACTATTAAACAAGTTATAGGCCTTAATGCAAACAAATTCTGGCCATTTTTATTATTTTAATCTTTTTTAATTAGAATATTTTTTTTGCCTTGATATAAATAAAAGTGCTCCTGCCTTCTCTTCTGTTGGATTTTTTGCTATAAACTACTGAATTTTTTCCTAGTGTGGAATTTATCTTCATCTTCTTCTACTTTTATGATCACCCGTCATGACCCAGAGCCTCGTGTTTAGAAGACTGGGACCACAACTCTCTAACTTTACTGCTTCATACTAAGGCTAAACTTTGGGCATTCACTGGGTTTGGGCTCAGGAAAAATCAACAGGCCGCCATGTCTGAGGCCAAATGCAGCAGTTTTTGTGTCTGCTTTTCTTCCGCGATATTGTTGGAACTTCGGCGTGGCGTCGTGTGCCATTGCCTTTTGAACTGCGTTCTCAGGACTTATCTTTTTAACATGACTGGAAGATGGTATTTTTGGCGTATTATTAATCTTAATTAAACCAAAATGTCTCAACTCCTAGTAAAAAATCCTGCATCAGAAATGAAATTCACGAGACATAAATATAAAAGTTTACAAAAAACAAAGTTCGTATGTTTTTTATTGTAAATTTTGTCATTTTCATAAGTATATAAGTTTGGTATGTATCTGAAGCAAAACACTACTCGAGATTATCCAACTGTCGAACCCATCACTTCCTACTCAAGAGGTTGGAGGAGCAAAGGAATCTTTATAGAGACGCAATTATTGTCATCAATAAGAAGTCCATTGTTCCTCTGCCGGAGACCAAAGTTGTGATTAAGTCCTATTCACGTTAGACATTGCATCCAAGACATCATCGACCAATCTTTGACGGCTTATCCTATATGGAGGCCCAAGAGTATCATATTGGAAATCTTTTAAGTGAGGATGTGGTTTTAAACTCATTCTCTGACTTGAAAGACTCCAACGCAGCATTGGAGACGGATCTAGCTAGTTTCTCCCACACTGCATCAAAGCTTCGGCCTCCCTCCTTTTTCGACTACGTACCAAAGGACAAGATATTGTCTTGAAATAACGGATCCCATGCTAAACGCCAGTGTTTTTCGTCTGATTTTCACTTGTTTTGATTTTTTTAGAACTTTATTTTTGCTGTCATTTGTCACGAATGCGGTCATCTTCAACATTTGGTTATGTGTGACAGGTACTAGAAGTACCCCAGAAATTCTAGACTTAACGCTTGTCTCTGACACCTTTGAAACCTCACTAGACTCAGTGAGAACCGAAAGCAAAGACTTTTAAAATGTTATGTAAGTATGTATTTTTATGTATGAAAAAACGTTGGAATACAAAAAACATTTCTGAAGTTTTCATTAAGAAATGAATTCCACCTGAGAAGCTCAAAATGGTTAGACGTTTAGGGACGACATCTTACAGATCTTTGTGGTATCACAACGGACCAATCTAGTGGTCCAAGAGTTTATTCCGCTGACTGCCACGGTAACCTAAACTCTTTGGGCAAATTCTTAAACGCAACATTTGCAAAGCAAACCACATGCAAAGCAAATGAAGAATGCAGTTGAAAAGGCAAAGCAAGTGAAGTGCGCAAGATATTTTTGACATTTGCCGAAATACATTTGCATTTGCGCATGAAAATAAAATCCACTACATTTAGGGACAATCTGCTTAGCAGGGATGTTTACGTTTGCATTTTGGAATTGTTCGCTTAGCATATTTTGCGTTTAAGAATTTGCCCTTTGTATATATAAATTATAATACTATCATGGCGAGTTTTTTTAGGGTTGCGCGGACCCTTGTGGTGTCGCTGCAAAATTTGAGGTGTAAAATTCGATTTGGGGAGTCTTCAAGCGTCGAAAATTGGTGGTAGGGGCAAGAGGAGACTATTTTTTGGATTATTGCATCCAAAAAATATTATTTAAAACCTCCATAAGCTCTCCGCAAAAAAAAAAAGAGTAAGGGTTGCGCAGACACTTTAGATGTCGCCCCATTCGACTTCCACCGTGATAGTACTATAGTTTTCATATACAAAGCTAAACTGTACAGAGGATACCCGCCCATACAATCGCGGTAAAAAATATAAAACATGCTTTTTTTAAATGAAATATTTTTATTATTAATTTTTATTTGAAAAATTAGATTTTTCTTCCAAAATTCCGTTAACTTCTTGCATACGGACATAAAGGGGATCAAATTCAATATTCTCAACACAATAATGAGGCCAACTGCATTTGATGTTTTCCAGATTTTGCTTGGCTTGCGTTCACCATGTTAGATTATTTGATCGACTTTCAACCCATTTATCAAATAATAAATTGCGTTTAATTACGCATTGATAACCATCAACTGCCATGAAGCTGAAGATCGCTGCATCCGAAGTTGTTTTTTCATTTAGAGTTGCAGCTCTCGAAAAGTATCAATGATATTGGAATATTTTAAACACCAAAATGTTGAGCACAAAATTTCCCAGGGGCGATGTCCGCTACTTTTTAAAAATTTTATCCCGTTATATTTGTTTTTAATGAGTTTTTAAACTTTTCAGATTATTTTTTTGTTTAGACGTGCAGATAGACGAAACTAACGGTAAAAATAAAAAACAAAAAATTGTATCATGTAGAGCGTCTTTTACTCTAGAGGCGATGTTCCTTATTTTTTTTTTTTTTTTACTAAGCGTTTTTAACCATGAAACATAAAAACAAAACTCACAAAACTTTATACCGTTATAACTTCGGATCACCTAACGGTACCAAAAAAAAAAAGTACATAGAAAAATTAGATTTTTTCAACTCTAGAGGCCATGTTTTTTATTTTTTTTAAATTCATGTTCTAAAGCCATTAATTTGCATAAAAACAAATTATAATAAAAAGAAAAAAAAACAAGACCAATATTGTTGTCATATAAATTCAAGGCTCACCCTTTAGTATATGCATGTAGTTCGTATCTTTTGTTATTTTTTCTCTTTACTAAAAATTGCACCCATAAGCGAGCTGTTTGTTTTTTAAACAATGGTTTGAATGGTTATAACGGAATAATAAAAAATAATACTGATACTATGAATTCTTGACATTCAATTTTTGAATTTTGGCCTATGGAGTTACCCACTGTGGAGTGCTTCAATAACTTAACAACAAATTAAAAAAATCAGCAAAAAAACAGAAAACAGCACGACAACATTGAAAATGTCACAACTAGAAATTACCAGGCATCGGACATCAATTTTAAGACAATTTTACCTCTTTAAGGGGAAGCCTTGCAAATTTCATATGAAATAAGCAATAAACGTAAAAAAAAACACGACGCAATTTAAGTTCTCACAACTAATTCAAGAGCCATAAACTATACTCTATAAGTGTTCACACCACTATTCTAGAGGGACTTGACGTCAAGATAGTGAAGCACTAAACAAAACATAAAACGACAAAATTTAATTTGTCATTTGTTATTTAAAATAGCTGATATCTTTACATAATTTCGAAAATAAAAAAGATGAAATCTCACCCAGTATTCCAACGACGGCAATTCCTTTTGATGATTTCGAGTGGATTGTGTATAATTTTGTTATTCAACGCGTAATGTACTTTAGAAATAATTTTTATTTCATTCAAATTGTTTATTTGCTTACATTTAGGTCAGCTATAAAAGAATTTTTTTTTGTAATCAAAAATTATACGAAAACAATTTACTTACATACGCAAGCCAACGTAAATTTTTGTTTTCACTATCATTTCGTTCTTTTATACAGATTTCATTATTTAAAAAGGTAATTTGAAACTTAAAAATCATAATAATTTGATATTTGAATCTTGAAGATTCGCCCATTTTTAATAGGTTTTATCCCTAAGCATTTTTTTTAATTGGGTATTGAAATCAAAAACTTCTTTACATCGAAATAATATATACTAAACATTTTTTATATAACCAAATACGTACTTCATATTTTCTTTATAAACTAAATAGAAATTGTTGAAAAATTATTATTGCGAGACTTCGTGAAAACGTTTTTGTCGTTCCAAACTCTCTACTTCTGCCCAGGAGCTCCGCATATTACGAAATAGCTGAAATGAAAGCAAAGAAAACAAAATAATGTGGTTCAAACGATTAAATTGAGAAATGGTTTATATGGAAGTGGAAAAGTTAGTGGCTATGAAATATTCGGCTCCCTGAATTAAACATAACCCTATTTTACAAATTTTCGGGTCATGGTCCAACCGAAATAACATGTTTTACTAGAACAATTGATTGGTTGCTGAAATCGGAAATGATAATCATATTTTATTCAAAGAACCGTTTTCGAAATACGTAAAAAAAAAAAAAAAAAAATAATTTTTTTTGCCTATTTCAAAAACACTGAAGAAAGTATACTTTGATATGCAGAGTAAATTTATTGTTTTTTTTCTTTTTATACTGACGTACTGTTAAGTACAGAGATTCCTTCTTTAGCCGCACAACAAGAATGTGGAATGCTTTACCTGGCTCTATTTTTCCCTCCCATTTCAATATTCAGAACTTCAAAACCAATGTGCACCGGTATCTCCTCTAAATCCTTCCTTCTTTCCTTAACGCTCGCACTGTGTGTAAACATATTAAGGGTAGTCATAACCCCTTTAGTGCGTGCTCAATTTAAAAAAAAAAAAAAAAAAAAATTCTCTTCTTTTTTGCGGATATCTCAAAAACAGTTATTAAAAATATATAATTTTTGATTTCAGCGACCATAAATTTGTCTACAAAATATGTTTTTTTTTCATTGAGCCGATGACCCGAACATTTTTGAACATACATAAGCCGCGTTTTACTATCACCGATTACTTGGATGGGTTACACGGTGATAATACAACGATCTGGGTTAAGAAAAAATTTTAATTTGGGTTGTTGGCATGGGAATTTTCGTTTATGGTGTAAATTTTTGTGTTTGTCTGCTGTGGCTGACTGGAATCGTTGATTTGATTTTTTTTTGTTGACATCTCACTTTTTCTTGTTTTTTTATACTTTTATACGATTACATATACTTCTACCTTTACGATGAAAGTGACCACCTAGCCGTCGGAGTTAAAACTATTTTTTGGGTTACAGAAGATAACCTTGATAAAAAGCAAGATCCCAAATTGTTGTTGTACTACATGTTAAAAAGTAACCTAGAATCAGATAAGAAAACCTGCATAGCTTTTTTATGATAATAAAACGCGGCTTTATAGTGTTATTGTTTCTGTGGAGGTTAATTTTTATGCCTTAGGCTTAGACGGTAGAATCTTTTTTTAATTACAAGGCGAGCATTTCATTTCCGAATATATTTTCTCTCCGATCGTTTTAAAAAATTATTTGATTAAAATGGAGGGAAGGTGACTTAGACATTCAAAAAAAATAAACTGCATAGATCAATTCTGTTACAAATTATTTTTTATGTCAAAATCTATTTTCAGTTGAATTAAAGATAAGATTTTAGGAAGTTTTAAAACCAACGATTACAGATCTAAACCAGTTAAATAAATTTAGGGAACAATCATTTTTTTCACTTTTTCATTGCTTTTTGATGAATATACATTCGAAGTGAATTAAAAACATCAAGCTTTAAAATACATACAATTTTTCAATTAATAACAATAATAATTAATGAATTAAGTGCCATTTATATGAGCAGCGATCTGTGACTGCGAAATTATTGACATACGCAATTCGCAGCTCATATGAATGGCACTTTAAGTGTTATAAAACTCATATGAAAGATCTCAATCAATTGAAAAGATTGACAAATTTGAGGTCATATTGATAAAATTGGGCATATTCATAGATGTTTTTAGACTCAAATTAACCATTGTAAATAAGATCAACTTAAGATTGTCTTAGCAACAACTTACTTACTCCTTTGACACACACTGCAAAAATTGTAGCTCAAAATATTACTATTTAGGCCTTCCTCAACATACTTTTTGAGTCTGTATCGAAGGTACTCTATTTTTTTTTTAATCTGCCTAATCTGCATATATGTACATTGTACGTATTATGCATTTGACGTTTTGTATGAAAAATACATTTTTTATCTACCTATTTTATCCCTACCCACAAAATAAGAAATAGAAAAAGAGACTTTTGACACTTATACAGTCTACGAGAGTGAAGCATTACAATAATAATAAAAAAATCCGTAATTTTGCCTGGCTGAGAGTGTTGTGAAATTTTAAGATTCTGAAAAATAAACTATAAAACTAAATAATAAAGTGAAATAAAAACTGATTAGAGTTAAGAATTGAAACATTTTATTAATAAAATAAAAATCAACGTGAGGTCTGGGTGAAAACGTGTAAAAACCCGTATAACGAGAAAAACTAAAATTTTTAATTTCTCAGCTAAGTTTTGGATTATAGGCACTGTCGTCAAATTAGAAATTCTACTACAGGGACGCATTAGTTTTTGTTGGTGATGGCAAGGAGCTAAGAAACGATGAGTTATGTTTCTAGTTTTATATATATACTATGTATTTTCAATAAAATAAAATTTTAATATTGTAATTTTTTTATCCAGTTCCGAAGCCCGCTCGAGCTTAGAAAAACACACAATTAACACTTAATACTTCATATCTATGTAGAGATCTATGTAACTGTTGTACATTATAAATAATTACTACTAACAATTTCTACAATAAATAAAAACTAAAGGGGCTCATATTTACAATTAATAACATGGACCTAATCCACACATTGAGACCTTTCATTTGAAATGAAACCGTCCATTCCTTTTTTATATTTTTGAAAATAAGTGCAGTTTTTGACAATAAACTACTCACCTCATCGACCCAGTTATTTTCTGCCAGTAGATCATTTAGAATATCTGTAGAACTTTTTCCGGGTAACTCTTTTTGATGCTCCCCAACACGTCTTGTACAAATAGCAAATAAGTTGTATTTTTCATGAGCAATTTTGTGGAATATGTCAGCTCTGGCAGCACATATTCGACAAAGAAGAATATCCTTGAAAAAAATAATATAAAGTGTAAAACAAGGTGATCCTTTATTTTAAAAATTAAAAGCTACCTTCTCGTAAGCAACTCTCATATCAACTGGTACCGTTTGCATTGTGTTTGTATTGTAAGGATGCCCGAACAAAAGGAATCTTACTGATATTCCAGGTTGATGACATCCCCCACAGTTTTTCTGATTCACATTATTTTGTCCCCATTCAGTAAACACGTGGCACTGTGGCCATGTTTCTATAGAAACAATAACACTTCTGGTCCAGGGCGTTATCGAAAGAAGTTTTCTTTTGCAATTCTCCATTATTTCATCGATAGTTCTAACACTCGATAAAAAGTATTCATCTGTTGTCAAACCAAAGAAATGCTTGTAAAAAAATGAAATGAATATATAAGAGTATATTGAACCTTTTTCTCTATTAATTTCTGAAAAGAAGCTTGGGTCTAAGACTTGTGAGATCATCGTCTGAATGTATATCTCGAAATGATCACGATAAGTAAGATAGTCTTCCATAATTTTTTCGATAAATTGTTCAGTATCATCGGCAAGCAATTCTGAGCGCATAAATTCCACAATCGTTTCTGTATGCGATTGAACTTGGATGCGTACTGGTGCTTTTATGTACAATTTTTTTGTGTCTAAATTCCATGATGCATACTGCTGGTCAAACAAACAACAAACATAATATTTTATCAGGTATGAAAATATTCCTACTAAATTACCTTTGACATGTTGCGGTAAAACATTTTTCCGTTTTGGCAGAATGATTCGTACTTTTGCAAAATACACTTGGAATCAACCTGCCAGATTATTGGCCAATCATTAACCAAATCCGATCGCAAAACAATAAAATCCCCCGTCTGAATAAAACATTAATAAAAAAGAACACTGACATATTTAATTTCGAGATAATCGTACCTTAAAGTTGTCGGCAGCGTTTCCAGATGTATTGTCTGATATATTGTTCGATGTTGATGAAACTAATGCAATCTTATTGACATTTTCATTTTCAAATGTTGAATTTTCTTTTATTGGTGAACTATCTTTTTTCTTTGAAGAAGGGTTCGGTTTCATTCGGCGATTCTTACGTTTGCCAACAAAGTTTCCAGGCATACCATCTTCACTCTATGATAAAATTTTTATATAAAAGAACATTATTATAATCACAACACGGTTTACATCGTCGTCCTGTGGTGTCCAAACAGGATCTGCATCAGAATCAGCAAACTCTTCTGGTTCATCGCGGTCAGTTACTGCAGGAGTAGCTTGCATAATTTCGTTGATACCACGTGCTTTTGCTTTTCGCAAAGATTGCTCTCGACGTGGAGGAAGAGCCAAGGGATCTGAGGGAAATGAAGAAACTGTTTACTTTCTTAATTGACAAAATGCTAGTGAGAAAGTTTCAAGAATTTATAATGGAAATTAATGGCATAATCGCTAGCTATTCTTTATGAGTGTCATTTGGTTTCTTCGTATTGTTCGGTTAGTAGTCAGACTAGTTTCTGTTAGATGAAGATAGATGTCCTTCAGCGAAAACTATTGATCCAAACAAAGATTCGGGAGGAGCATCAAGTAAAAACGAAATCTAACCTATGAATTGACTGCTCCTACGAGCAGTAAGTGAACAAAATTTCAAATTTGGTACACCACAATGGATATATATTTATGTAGTTTATTTCGTATTGGTAACAAATGTATTTACAGCTTTTTTCTTTATTAATACTACTACAACGTTTATCGTATAAATCCCCAAAAGTGAGGAAAGTGATGTTAGTTTATCAATTAAAAAATGGTTTATTGTATGGAAAATAGAAATTTTCTTTTGAAAAACACTTTTACAAAAATATAAAACTTGTCTTGTTTAATACGTTATTTTAAAACAATGTAGATGAAAGTAGATTTTTACTGTAACATAACGCAATTACAGTTTAATAGACGTAGATTTATATTAAAACAAGACCAATAAAATTACAAATTGAATCCGAAAAAATATAATCGTAACACATATTTTTTTTTACTTTTAAATTATTTTTACAATAGTTATGAAGATAATGCCGCATGTTTTAAACAATGTTATTCATTCAGTGTCTTTCTGTAATGCAAAAACGAAATACCTTAACCTTGAAACAGATTACAAATGAAAATACACTTACCTTGATGGAAAGTTTGTGGTTGGATGTGCCGATATTGCTGCGGATGTTGTTGTTGTGGTACGTGAAGCTGCTGTTGTTGGTTTTCTTCAGAATTGGCTGGGTTTTGTTGTATAACTGCTGCCATATTTTGTGCTTGTGGTCGCTTTTTGGGGAGTATCTGAGTTTGACTTATTATTTTTATTTTATGGCCATCATCTGATCCAGTGATAGTGCCTTCGCTGTTAGTTAAAGGCGCCGCGGAGCCTTCTACTGCCGGGGAATTATTCTCTGTATTTGTTACAGACGATGTGTTAGCTGAATGACTGTTGTCATTAGATTTTCTTTTGTTATTATTAGCATACTCTTTTTGCATGCATGGCTTTTGGTAGTTATATTTTCTACCGGTCTTCATAAGCGGCGGGGGTGATTCATCGCGTTCACCTTGCAGAAATTTAAGATAACTATCCATAAAGGCGGACTTCTTTCCCGGACCATCTTTTTTTTCATAAGGCGGGTATGTGTTTGTTACTTCTGATGATGGTTTTTGTTGAGTCGTTTTGAGATTAGTAGAATCACGGCCATAAAGTGAATTGTTTTGAACTTTTGCTGATATTTTCGGATCCGCAGTCGTAAGAAAATGAAGTTCATCTTCAATATTAGGCACTATAACTTTGCAAGATAAACTTTCTGCAGCTGGTTCCGCCTGCACTTCTTCTGAAGTGTTTTGTTGTTGCAATGATTCTTGTGCACTTTGATGAACATTTTGTTGTTGTTGTTGTTGTTGTTCTTGCTGGGCATCTTGTCCCAATGGCGTCAAATTGTAGAGGTTAGTATTCTGACTCATGCATGCAGCATATTGGGTTGAAACATGTTGAGGAAATGCCGGATAATATTGTGAAATTTGGGATATATGAGGATGGGTTTGAGAAGACTGAACGTGTGCTGGTTGGGGAACTGGATTTGTCTGTTGAGTCTGATTGTTGCCAAAAGACGGAATATTAATATTATTTTCAACTTTAGGCTGCATCCACCGGTTGTTGTAATCATAAAAGGAACTATTATGTTGTTGTTGCTGTTGCTGCTGAACCTGTTGCTGTTGCTGCTGCTGGGGTTGATGGTGTTGAATTTGTTGCTGTTGTTGTTGCCTTGAAGGTTGCTGAAGAGTTTGAGTGTTCTGCTGTGATGTTCGCGAAAAATCATTATTTTGCAGTAAAGTTTTCTTAGGTTGCCTTTTTCTGGGTGCTTTTTTTGTCGGAACCGGCTTTTGTACTTCTTCGACCTGAAATAATATTTTGAATTTAAAATTAATGCCACTTCAAACTCAGCTTAAATATTGAGGCAAAATCTTCTTTTCTTCTTATCTGCTATATAAATATAAATTCTCAGTTATATCTTGACTGAATTCATTAAATGTATTGGCTGAAGATTTTTTGAAAACAAAGCGTTACAGATTCAAAACACTGCCTAATAAAACAGAAAATAAAAAGTTTTAATTATATTTTTAATTATTGAAAATTAAAAAGAAAAGAAGATTAATTTCATGAACACAAAATGAATTTTATTTTATTAAAAAAAGCAAACAAAAAATAAAAAAAAATACATAAATAAGAACAACTAAACGAAACAAAACAAAAGAAAAAAAAAACATTCAGATACAAACCTTGGAGGTATTTTGAATCTGTGACGCTTGCGCATTGTTTGTAGCCAAAACGCTTTCAACAGAATGCTGTTGTTTGCTTTGAACTATTTGTTGCGGTTCTGTCGGCTGTAATTGATTTCGAGGTTGCTGTTTTGCTGCATCTCTTTGTGAAGATATAACATGCAATGCACTATCGACCATTTGTTGGTGAACTTGGGGTGAAGCTTGTGGTAATTCAGAGTTTTGCTGGACTGTTTCAATGATCGTACGCTTTATTTGCAACGATGGAGGCAATATGTAAATATTGTTTTCTTGTGCATGTGGGGAATGGATAGAGTACACCTTCTGATCATGTTTACTTATATCAGATAGCTTGTTGGTACTGCTACCGGGCCAGCATACAGATTGTTGCATTTGATGATGTTCTTGCTGCAACTGTTGTTGCTGTTGAGCTTGAAAGGCACTTGTTATCACAGAAGAATAGCCAACACTTGTTGTAGGTGAAATAGAGCTATTGCTAACACTATTTCTAGCAAAATTGTTGTTGCGATTGTTATTGCTATTAGCACCACGTCCAACGTTTGATACGTCAAGAGAGGTTTGAGCTTGCTGTGTTGGTGTGTTTGATTTGTACACATTGTTATGGCTCGAATTGTTAGCCGATTCATTATTGTGAACACTATTCACAGCTGGAGGTGGTGAGCCCACAGAAGAACATAAGGAAGGGCTTTCATAAATTGGATAAGCTGGACTGGGAATTTGTCTTAAGCCTTGCTGGAGAGTAGGGTGATGACTTTCACTAGAACTATGCTTTCTTGGCGTCACAACCTTAATCGAAGAGACTGGCATTTTATTTGGCAGAGAAGCTGAGCTAATTGCAGCAGCGGGAATGTTGTACGACAATTTTCCGTCAACAAATGTGTAGAAGGCCTCTTCAGAACGAGCGCAGTCTTCTTCTGAGACGGCTTGAATGATTTGATTGTCTAGCTGAAGAGTGTTCTCTTCGTGCTCTTGCTGATGGTTTCCAACATAAATGAGGTCATCGTAATTCTTTGAGTGAGCCTTCATTTGAATTTGAAGGTTTGATTGCTTGGAATTGATTACCTGCAGTGGGTGGGATTCCAATTAGATTATTTCTTATTGAAAAACAACAACACGAAAATTCTTTTAAATTAAATAGCATTTATAGGTACAAAATAAGAAGACAACCTGTAAAAATTACGAAATTTGAAAGAGCCGAATTCCTGCCTTGCATAAAAATTATTGATAGTTCAATTTTCTAATAATAAATTACGAAACCAAAAAAAAAAAAAAAATAGTTTGATTGAATATTTCAAAACATTAATATTTCGTACAAAAGTCTACAAAATATGAATGATACCTAAAAAGTTAGAAACAAAAACTAATGAATAAAATGGGGTTGTATCGATCCCTAACCACCAATTTATCCTAAGCCACAAAATGTTAATTTTACACATTTTTTTTCTGAGCTTATAAATTGATAAAAATAAGACACTGCTGTTGTTACATTTATTTTTATTTACATATTTATTTTTGCATCAATCTTGTTTTTGACGACTTTGGGGTTTACTCTTGGTAATTTTGGTGATATATTAATTACATATATGTATTAAAAAAAAATTTAAATCATATAACAATAAAAAATTTACTTTTATTTACACCCCGACAAATATTGTAAAACAAAAACTATCTGTCTTCGTCAGTCTTAGATTTGTGCACACTGTCCCTTTTTATCAGCATCTCCTAACAAAAAAAAATATTGCACATATTTGCCATTTCTGCTAAACGATTTTGGATTCAAAACATTTATGACAATGTAAATGTAAAAAAAATGTAAAATGTAAAAACTTATGTAAAACTCCTCTATTTATGAAATTCTTCAAAGCCATTACTGTACACATTTGAATTAATCGCTGATTACATCAGTCAACCACATTTAAAAATTTAATCACCAGTTATTATAAATTAAATTTTGTTTGTTATAACGTAATTCTAATTAATTGCTCATAAAAAATAATAAGAATACCATTGTAATGCAAATTAAACAAATAAACCAATAGACCATTTTGTAAAAACCCCGTTTTTATAAAAACATAAAAAACACTAATTTAAATCAGTAATTGTTTGCTAACAATGGATCCATCATAAATGAAGGTCCTATATCCTTCCTGCGACCACTTGATGTATGTGTAGATGTTCTACCATTTTATTTTCTAATCCATACAGGCATATTGCGGACATTTAATTGAATTCAACAGTGCTTCTCAAGTGCGGAAAGTTTAAATAACTTGGAATGACGATGATGACATCATTTTTTAATAATTTAAAATATGTTAGTGAATCCCAACCATTTACTCTTAGAAACGGTCAAAACTTTAGATTAGCTTATAAATCAACCTCTCGCGGACAAAATTCAATGATGTACAAAGGTGTTCAATTATATAACATGCTTCCAAGTGAAATTAAATCTACAAGTAATATAAACAAATTTAAAAAAGAAGTGATTAAATATTTAAAATCGGAAAATTAATAATAATCTAAAAACTTGATAAACAAAATGGCTTTTTAGCCAAATGCATAGCTCATTATCTCTCACTACCCCAATATTTATTCTTTTATATAAATAATACATAATATGTAATAATAATTTTAATGCAATTCAATAATAACAACTTATTTGATATAATAAAGAAAAAATAAATATAAGGTCCTCCCCGCGCGCGGGTTGGGAGGGGAAAGAGGGCGGGGCATAATAATAATAACATCAAACATCATGTAAAGGTAGGATGAATGAAATGGCGGGAAAACTCTGCCATCACCTGTGACCCAAAATGAAATGCACCCTAAGCTGAAAGGTAAGCTCTACACGATAGTTGTTCGTCCAGCCCCAACATAACTACGTTTCACAGTATTCGATAATGTACAAGAATCAGCTGAAATCAAGATGCTTTTCATGACGGCAGGAGTGACAAAGCAAATAGAATAAGAAGCAATAAAATCACATCTAATATACCATCCTGGTCAAACTTCAGCATGATAAACTTAGCTACGTTCATGTGAAAAGAAGATTCCCTGAGAACCAAACTGGATCAAACAAATGCAACGACATCAGCATTAGTTGGGCAAAACTCAAAACCGAGTTGCTTTTCGAAGTTTCCTTTCCAGAAGTAAAGAATTAAGGTGAAGCAATAAAGTGGGATTATTACTTTATTATAGAGTAGGTTTGGGGCACAGTATACATATCTAAAGTATTGTCTAGTGCAGCATCACAACTGAAAACAACAAAATAAAAATGGCTGGCTCTTGTAACTTTTTTTGAGAAAAAAATTACAAGTAATCGCAACAACAAACAGTGAGGATCACGGGATTCGCCATTTACACCGATTTTAATAGATACGATATTGCTTGCTTTTGGGTGCTTTTCTTTATTAGTTTAGAGCAGAACCGTGTTGCGTGTTTCTTAAATAAACCGGAACAATCAGAACAGAACACGTTTAGTTCAGAGATCGTTCAGAGTGTTCACACTCTATTCAGAGCTGATAAAGAACTAATAAAGAAAAACTCCCAATACTGTGAGTTTGGGGCGCTAATTTTGTATTACATAATTGGAACACTTCTTCTTTAGCTTATTTTTTAAAAATAATTATTATTTTTCTCGACAGTTACAATTTTTTTTTTTTAGTAGCTAGTTATACATTTTTCTAGTAAAAGGAAATTTCTATTTTTTTTTTATCACTAGTTATTTTAATAATTCGCACTTGTTTTTTCTGTAAAAACTGGTTATTCTAATAATTAGTATTTTTTGTAGTTATTGGTAATTGTAATAAAAACCAATTTAATTTTTTTAATTACCAATTTTTTAATAAATATACATTTTTCCGTAATTCTGGGGAAAAGGATGTTTCACATTTTCAGTAATTTTTTTGAAGTAAAACATTTTCGGCAAAAAGGTAGAGTAGCTTAGGTCGGACAAAAGAGCTTTTGCCTTTTGGGCGCAGAAATAATTAATTAAAAAAAAAAACAGTTTCCAGTTATTAAAAATTATTTTCTTTTACTTGATCAGCTGGGCTCGTACAACGGAAAATAGTTTCATTGGAATCGAAAAGGAGTGAAACACTTCGGATATTGAATTAAAAACGGGTTATTGATCTAAAAATAGAAAGATTCGGCCTTCATTGATTTTGTCACACATTTTTTCCAATTACCCTGCTTAAAACGAAACTGGAGACACATTAGGTACGTTTTTGTACCACCATTAAGAGTTATACGAAAAAAAACTACCTCGGGATTTATAAGCTTCATCTTAAAAAAAAATTATCATTTTTACAAATGAACAATTGGAATAAAAAGAACTGTTACAGTCAATTATGTTTCGAATACTGCTTGAAAATAGGTTTATGTAATAATTGATGTAGTAACAAATAAGTATTATTTTTTGAATTGGTCTTTTACCTTTTCAGATTCTTTTCAAAAAGAAATATCAATAACACATCGATAATACAATTTTAGCAATTGTACATCGTTAGTTCACAAAAGTTTACTACAGATAATTATCTTCAAGTGTATATAGAAAATCTTGTTGTTGTATTTAACTTAAAAATAGTT
Organism: Syrphus vitripennis; assembly: GCA_958431115.1. Taxonomy (NCBI): domain Eukaryota; kingdom Metazoa; phylum Arthropoda; class Insecta; order Diptera; family Syrphidae; genus Syrphus; species Syrphus vitripennis. The sequence goes on along the minus strand of OY288109.1, from coordinate 123,729 downwards.
TGGCTTTGCTATCGCTTTATAACAAACAATTTTATTGGGACTTTCAAACAAATACCACAATTATATACAGGTATTTCATTTTATAATATTGTTATTATTATTATATTTAGAGTCCTATGATTTATGGTACATTACAATGAAATATTTTAGTCTTAACTAAATTTGGTAGAGACCAATGAATTTCATAAGTCCATAATTATTTTAAATTTAGTAAGCATGTTAAGATGTATTTCAGGTTATAATTTGAAACTATTTAATTGCGCTGGACATTTTCCTGATATTGTAAGTTTCTTTTCCGACCCACAATACATAATCGATTAAGCTGAAAAAAGGAATAGTTAAGGGTAAACATTTTAAAATTAATTCCGATGTGTTTATCAATATTATATAAATGTTGCTACAGCTGTGGTTTCACTATAATAAGTGACAATAAGTGACTCGCTTTGTAATATGTAGTGCAAATATAAATTTATGTACATTTACTATCATTTTTCTTAGTCTTGTTTTAGGGTTATTTTGTTAAAAAAAAAAAACCTAGTTTACTTGCCTTTTCCACTTGATTTATAGTTGCCTGTTGTTGGGCTTGTTGTTGCTGCTGGTGCATGGTTAGAAAAGCGTTGGCAGACATTTGTTGTGGCGTACCTATGACTGGCGTATTCCAACTTAGGGTTGTCGAAGAAGTTGCGCTAGTGGTCGGGGAAGGTGAGGCGCCACTAGAGGATGAGTTCTCGCCATAGTAGCTCGAAGTTGGTATATTGATGGACTGATTCGTTGTGTAGCCAAGAGCAGTAGGTTGTGATCGACAAATTTCTTGCTTTTCTACCGTACCAGACAGTCCTAAATGACGGTGGGATGTGCTTACTGCGGAAGAAGCATAATGAGCCGGCTTCGGTTGGACCGCAGCTTGTGCGGCGTGATGGTAAATTTGTTGGAATACCGGATTGTAGCCTCCGATTGGCGTTGGTGGCACAAAATTTCCACTTGTTGCATTGAAACCAGCGATGCTTGAGTGAGCTGCTTGCAGGAGCAAGGATTGCGCCGAAGACCCAGCGGCGGCTGAAATTTGTGCCAAGTGCGTGTGTTGAAAGTCATCACTGGAACTCGAAGCCGACGGAACAATGCGATTATATGCATACGCCCACGGGCTGGAGTTTGGGTCCATATTTGTTCTATTTCGATTTGTGGAACGGTTATGTTGGTCGAGTTTTAATTGTCTGCCTTCATATTGACAGCATCAAAAAACATTCAAACACTCACTGGACTGATTAAAAACTTTGGAAATGGTTTTGATTGATTGCAATGTTTTTATTCGTTATTAAAATTAACAAGCATATTAGTTTCTTGTTTCAATTGCTTGGGAAACAAAATGTATGTTTATAATGCAAAATATGAAGTGTGCTTGGTGGTAGATTCACATAAAAAAGAATTTGGACTCTGTAACCAAGTTAATATTCCAATAGACTGTCTTTTGGGCTTATTTTAATAAATTCAAAGTTTGAGGGAAAACTAAGCAATTTTCAATTAACAATTCCTCTGAAAAATTTTCTTTCAAAATAAATCACTTGCAAATCCACTTTGATGATCGAATTCGCCATTTTGTTTTCTACATCATAGCCAGACACGTAAGAAGTAACGTAAGGTAACAACTAGTTTGTATACGTTTTTACCTGTCATATGTGCTCAATTCCATCATTCCCATATAATACCGAGGTCACACCTTTGAGTATATATAATATGGAGTGCTCATTAACATTCAAATGTTTAACCATATGATAGAGGTCGGTAATTCGGTGAACAATCCTCAGTGTAGACTATGATTTTTTACATTAACTGCAGGTACGGACTAGTGAATATTTTGTGAACCTTTGACTTTTAAAACTTAAATACCTAGTGGCAAAATTATTTTTGAGTTCCCGTACATTTTGTTCAGAAATTTCTTGTGAACGAAAAGCTTCACAAGCACTTCACCAGTGAACGAAAAATTTAAATTTGTATGGATTCACAAGTATGATCTACTAGGCTTAAAAATTATCAGGGGAATTGCGAGTGAATGAAAACTCTACACGCAAGTTCAAAAGCACTTTCACTGGTGAATACAAAATTCAAATTTATATGTCCGCTGTTCACGACGTCTGATGTATGTATGTCATTGGCCCCATAAATAAAAATAAAAATAAAAATAAAAAGCTTGTATTTGTAGAAAAATCAATTTATCATTTATTTATTTAATTTAGTAAATGTTTGCCTCTATTATGGTATTATGCCATATGGAATGTAAACGAGCACTCCATATTATATGTAATCAAAGAGGCTAGTACCTTTCTCTTAACAAAAAAAACTTTATCTAGAATGCGAACCCTGTTGGAGGTCATGAAATCTAATACGTTAGTATATTAAGACGTATGGCGAAGCAACGCAACGTAGCGCAGCACACGGACACGCTAAAACGAACACAGGCACAGCAGAAGCATAATCAAAGTAAAAAGCTCATACTTGAGTTTGAGTGATGGCTGATGGAAAGCATACATAGTTTAAAATTAAATTGATTAAATTAAATTATTCTAAAATTAAAGTGTTTTATACCTATGAATATTGAATATTAGCATTTGGGACCTGATCTCAGTGTTTTCAGGCAATATGTTCTAAAATCTTGCAAAGTGTTTTAATTGTAAGCAGTTGGAAAAAATGGAAATGTTTATGATTGAGCATCAACCATTGTGGAAAAAATCAATTTCATTTATAAAGAAACATAATTGAAACAAAAGAAAGTTAAGCTCTTGGAAGGAATTGCGATCAGTTTCCCCAGTAAACATGACCGAAAAATCAAATAAGAAATCCATTTTATATAATTCAGAATCAACATCATCTGTAGATGATTTAAGTAAATCCGACGAATTGTCAAAGGTCACTGCGGATGCACAAAAATCTCAATTCGAGGCACAATCTACTGGCTCAGATTCCTCGATAGACAAAGTGAAAAAAGAATTAGATCCACAATTTTCAAGATTTGCTGATTACTTTGTGATATGCGGATTGGATTTGGACACAGGTCTAGAACCAGATCGTTTTGCTGGTAAGTTCATTGGACTTCCCCAAAAGTTATCCTACTAAATTTGTGTAGGTACATAATATTATAATAAATAAATTATTTTGCAAACAATTATGTATCCATACATTTGGCTACGTCATCAAGTTTTTAGATCGAATAGAAGATCCTATTATCTAAGTAAGAGATTCAGTAGCCATTGGCATTTAAACAATCGTTCCATTCATATATTTTTTTTTGTGTCCAATCAATATTTTGTCTATTCCCAACTTCGTTTTAAAAAGGTTTTGACATTATTATTTCAGCTACCAGTAGTGGTATCCCTTCAGTTTTTTTTGTTCTAATAACGAAGTTGTTCTAGATATTTGCTTATATGGGTACCTTCATACATTTGAATATGAAAACAAAAGTTGTTGACACTTAATAATAATTTTGAAAAAAAAAATTTTTTTTTTCAAAACAGTGTTTGAAAATTAGTTTTTCAAAAACTATGCATAAATTAAAGAATACCTATAGTTTTGGCTTTAAAAGAAGCTGTATCACTGTACTGTAAGTGCTGAACTTAATTTGGGGAAATGTCACGCAGTGAAGTGGCCCATATTATTTTGGTCTGCTATCTCTTTTCTTCCTATTGTGTATGAGTTTTATCATCGACTCACATTGTTTTAGATCAATAGCCATTTTTCATCAAGTTGTTTACAAAATTGACTATGGTAGAAATTAACTCGATTGTTGAGGAAATTAAATTCTAATTAAAAAAAAAAAAACGTTGGTGTATAGGTACAAAGATGCTTTTATTTGCCGGAGGAAATAAAACTGCACTTCAATAACACTAGTTTACAAAATTTACAAACAAGTCAGTCATTTTTTCATATGAAATCGTTTTCATATTACTACTTTATTTAATAAAAAAACAAATTTACATAGAATATATGTACTAGATTTTCTGTTTGAGACAATGACTTTATTATTTCATAATTTCTACATTTATCGTTCAATTTTAACGAATTTGGTCTTCAAATTTTTGTTATAAAAATATATTTTATTTGAGCCAAAAAAATATTTTTCATATTTTTTTTTCTATCCACGCGGTTCAATTAAAAATGATAAATTTTCAAAAAACCTCGAAAAAATCGATTTTTATAATCTTTGATTGCTTGTATCTTAATGAATTCGCCACCGATTATAACAAACCGTATACTGTTGGAAAGCAGAAAGTGTTATCTTTTCAAAAATATTTACTATATGTAAATCAAAAAGACCACTTAAGAGATATGTATAAGCCAGTGTTCGAAAAATAGACCAAAAAAACCTCTTTTTGAGAATATCTCGAAAACGGTTCTTTGAAAAAAAAATTTATGTCATTTTCGTTTTCAGCGACTCCAAATTAGTAAAAAAAAGTTGTTTTATTTTTTTTTACATTTATATACATATACATATATGTATATATTTTTTAAAATTAAATTCAACAACTTTTATATTTGCTTGCCTTAAAAAAAATGTTTGTTTTATATTTTTAACTGCTCATATTAAGCAGACCCTATCTCTTGAATTGCATTTATACTCATATTATTAATTAGGAGAGGTTTCTTTTAATTAAACAAAATATCTGATTTTACTTTATTTATTAGATCAATTCAAATAAGTACCGATACGACCTTTCCGTACACCTTTCCTTTCCCTTCCCATTCCTATCCTTCACGCCCGCGCTGTGTTGAAAAACATATAAAGGGTACACCATCCCCTTGAGCGCGCGCAAATTATAAAAAAATGAAAAAAAAGTACCGATACGACATGGCAATGGCCATCATGATCATGATCATTGAATCATTTTTTTTTTTTTGAAAAAAAAGCAAGGGAATTATTATTTTTTTCTTGAGTCAGTTCAACGTACTTGCTGCAGCCTTTTGTGATACTTTATGCAAATAACCAGTAAAAAAAATAACATAAGCTATTATCGAGTAATAATCATTTTTCTTTTGATTTATAAGAGAACAATCCTTAAATACCTGCTAAATAAATTCGACGAAATTATTTATTAACTTTTTAGAGATTTGTCAAGTTCATTGTTATTTTGAAGGCGAAATTACTAATTACACTGGCCAACAAAATGAAACTTTTCTTTTTACAAAAAACGAAACTTTTTTTTGAAGGTTTTTGGTGTGCTAACGCCGTACTAAATTCAGAAAAAATCGAGCACATATTTTTGTTTGAAAATTAATAAGACTGAAAAATATTTTTTCTGGAATATTTGATAAGTTACAGCGTTAGGGAATTTTTTCAACAAAAATTTTAAAGCTCGTTTTTGAGATGTATCTATTTCCATCCAAGCTATAATATAACACGGGGATAAGGTTTTCAATAAAACAAAAATTAATAATTACATAAATATCCAATTTCCTTCTTTACAACACAGTTTAAATCTTTTTAATATCTATTTTGTTTTGAAGCAATTTCTTGTTGAAGACATGTGTGTACAAACAATTTTTGGAAATGTATAAGAGTATTTCGGTTTCTGTGACAAAAACCTTGTTGACCAGTGTTATTTTATGAATTAAGAGTGACCATTGCTCATTACTTCAAAAATTGATCAAAAATAACAATAAAAGTTCAATGCTGAATATTAAGGAATGCTACATATAACTGAAGCTTACAACAACTTTTCATACCTATTAATATTTTTCTTGTTTAAATTAAGTAATATAAAATCATATGATTTAATTACTTTTTCAGGAGACAACTTGCACTCTTCCCCTTTGGATAGAGCGTACAAAAGCAAACCACTTGCCCACTATCCTGAAAACGTTGCGTGGAACCCATTTGATGCTCATGGAATATGCATGGTACGTTTAAATATGTTTTTTTTTTTTGAATTTTACATATACATATGTAATACTTGGTGGTGAATATAAAAGTTATAAACGAAAACCAACGGATAAGCAATGGATTCCCCACTTGTTCCAGTAATTGCAGAAATTTGGACGATGTAGTTAGGCAATAGGTACAAAGCCGATTATTTGAAAAAGATATGTTGACAACACAGTTCTTATTTCAAACAGAATTGATGTTGATATATTTCTCAATCACTTAAATTATGTGCATCCAAAAATTAAATTTACTATAGAATTTGACGATAAGTGGCCTTTTTAGACTTAAAAATCATAAAAACACCAGATGGAAGCATAGGACACACGATATACATGAAACCCAACTGTGAAAATGATCATCGTGAAGTGGAGTGGAATTAGTTTTTTTTTTTTTAATGGTTAAAGCTTCAAACAACGACCACGAAAACCAAGAGAAAGAATAGTTTCAGAAATCTTAGAACAACAAAATGAACAACGAGCATTTCTTCCTTATAGAAACACGGCATACATTTTAGCTACCAGAAAAAAATGCTTTGTGATGCTCGCCGGTGTTCAGGGTCTTACTCAAAGAAAGAACAAAACTTGGGTTAAGAGTTTTCAAACTCCGATTTATTCAACGTTATTATTCTTTTAATCTAATAGAAGTTTTTTTTTTCAAAATTTATAAGCATTCGTATTTTTTAAAGTAAACCAACCCAGGGTTCGGGCAACGGAGTGAAAAATAAATGAATAACCCTGGGTTGGGTGATACCGCTTGGAATATTTATTAAATAATCTGAAAGTTCGATTAATCCTTTTGAAAGTTCGGTACGATATGCGAAATACACAAAATCAACTTGAGGTTCAATACTTAAAATAACGGTTTGGTACGTTAATTGAAAATAACCATTCAATTTAATGGTTCTGTACGGTGTGGGGGTCGGCCGCTGAACAAAAGTGTAACGCTTCGTAAAAGATTGAAGTAAACAAATCGGCCATATGTGATCATTTAGCTCATAATTAGGACCACTTTATACGTTTCGATAAAGCTGAAGAAGATTGCTTCACGGAAAAATTGTATGTTCTTAGATTGGTTCGACCGAACAACACCCACCCATAATCCATCAGTCTACCCGTGATTACAACAAGTGTAACACTATCGAAACGGACAATGCAAATAAAAAATAAAGTTGATTTAAATAAACTACCAATCGCAGTAAGTCCGTTAAGTTAAGTTTTAGTCGTTTAGTAATGAGCTCAGAAGCCAAGGATTTTTTTAATTATTTCAAAATGTATATAGGTAGTATCCCAATCCTCTGTGTCCAATTTATATTGCTTTATTTTTTAGCTTTCATTGCCCCAAGGGCTGCGATTTCGTACTCAAAAAAATAACTTGGAACCGAAATTTCATTCGTTTGCAACAACTCGAGAAGACGGAAAAAGGTGCCATGGATTTAGTTTGATATTTTTTGAAGAGGTTAGAAATAGGAACATTTGTAGTGCTATGCATACTTTGCAGGTCAGTCAATCCTGATTATTCCTAGAAGTTGTTTTTATTATTATACATTTCAGGCAATGTTTATAACTGAACTTTCCAATGGCCAAAATACAATGAATCTTCGTCGAGTCAGGGAAAGTCCAGTGAGCAAATCATTACCAAGACATTTTAAGGTAGCCGGGCAAGCTCCGCAATCAGCTTTAAGTTACTACGAAATTACAAAAGATAAACTGTATGTAGCCAAAAGTATATCTTTAATATGTCAATTTCCGTACGCATTTGCTTCGGAAATATTTTTAAGGAATCTCTACAGGTGAGTTTAGCAGCCTGCATATTATAGACAAATGATATTAAAAAAATAATATGAAAGATGTCTTCCACGACAAACTGGTGCGGGGCTGAGTTTGGAATCATACGTGTACAACATATTATATGAAGTTATATTACCAAAGCCCGGAAAATCGATTAGAATATACTTGCCCCCAGAAGAACCGCAATTGCCGCCGACCGCTTTGGTTCTTCAACGTCCAGTGCCAAATGAGGAACTCCCTTTGTTGGATTTTTCCTTGCGTTTGCTTTTTACGTACCTTGGAGTGGAATGCGTTATTCAACTTCTCACTTGTGTGCTTCTCGAAAATCAAATTCTTCTTCGTTCTAACGGTAATGAAATATTTAAAAAAAAAAATTAATATATGAAAATATTTACTTTTCAGATTATCAAAAATTAATGGTTGTCGGCGAGTGTATAACTTCAATAATATTTCCATTTAAATGGCCTCATGTGTACGCTCCTATTTTGCCTGCAGCTCTTCATCATTTTTTAGACGCACCAGTTCCATTTGTTATGGGACTCCACGCTGACTGTGAGGCAAATACGAAAGTTGGTTCAGAGGCTTCACTTTGCTACGTAGATATAGACAAGAAAGTCATTCAACTTCCAGAAGAATTGCCTGTTTTTCCTCACAAGAACGATTTCATGGCTGAAATTATATCGGTGCTAGATAAATTCAACATCGATCGAGACAAAACTCTCGAGCCAAACATAAGAAATGGTGCAAGTAGACGAAATGACTATGATGGCATGACATCAAGTTGCACTTTGCCATCTGGTATGCAAGCTAGACGCAAACAAATCATATATGAAGCTTTGGCAACTCATGAATCTAATAGCCACCCACACATAGAATACCAGCCCCTAATCGCACATCCTAGACTGGAGCATGTTCCTAGAGTTGCGGATTTCCTAAAGCGCAAAGGCGGTGTGAAATCGGATATGAGCGCAGACACAACAGACTCTATGCCTCAAAGCTGTCGCAAAAATAAAGATATCCCTCCACCGCCAGTAAGTCTTCAAGAAGAATACAACCAAGACCAAAGAATAAACAATTCCGTACGAGAAATTTTCTTAAATAGATTCGTTCAAATGTTTGCTGCCTACGAATACTTTGTTATCTTTCCAAATCAGGATAAAAGCGAATGGTTATCAAACAGAGAGTCCTTACAAAATTTCGACAAGTCTTCTTTTCTTTCAGACCAACCAGAACACCACATCGCTTTTTTGTCCAGGTTTTTAGAATCTCAAATGTTTGCCACTCTTATTGATAATAAAATTATCTCAATGTGGGAAACTGATCCCGATCCGAGTTTAAAATTGTTCGACAACCGAATTAAACTGCTCAGGTGAATTTGAAACTTTGACATTTAAAACCTGTAATTAAATTTTTATTTATAGAAAAAGACATGGGGGTGAAAGTATGATTCGCGCAACAAGCTATGAACCATGTGTGCTCAGCCAGAAAACCCAGCACATTCTTGAAAAGAGGCTTAACACAGTTGACATGGAGGTTACGCCACCCAGTGAAATTTTATCAAATAGACCTGCGTACTTTCGAAGTTTTCCTATTTTAGAGAAATCTGTTCTAAATCAGGAGTGCACTTCTAGGTAGAATATGAGTTAAACGCGGTTTTGTTATATATTTTCATTTCATATTTTGATGCTTTGAACGACAATAGAAAAAAAAGTATTGGGTTAGCTTTAACAATCGATTATAATTTCCATTTCCTTTTTAATTTAAAATATTTACACGCGATTCCAATAAATGGATTCTGTTCGTGCTAAAATTTGTAAATACGAGTAACGTGATAATCTAATTTGTGTGAAAGCAAAAATTAAGTAGCATTACTTAGTAGCTTGTTGAACTTGCAACAAGTTTATATTATGTTCTTCAAGTATTTTTAGTAAACGAAAACTGCATGTGTTGTGAAAATAAATTTAATTTAAAAATGTTCAATGTTTGTTTTCGAGCATTTTCCAATCCTGAGCATATTTATGTATATGTATTTTAATAAACTTCAAACAATTGCTGCAAGGAAAATATTTCAAATTTTCAGAGGTAACAGTTTACGTCGTGTAAAAAATGGCACGAATTGGCGTGCGAAAGATATTCCTTTGGATGCTAAACCTACTTCGAGTCGAAACTCAGCAAATCTTTCTACTACGGAAATGAGCCCGTCTTTGATTGCTCAAGCTAATTGGACTTTTGTGGAACGCCTATTGAAGGTTTGAAAGTTTTCTTTTAAAACACTTGGACACTAAAAATACCAACAACTATTATAAATATTTAACGATACTTTTATATCTATCAAATAATATTAATTTAACTATATTATATTAATTAAAGGATATTAAAGCAAAAACAAAACGTATGCTTCTTGAAAAGATGGGAAATGAAGCCGTAGCGCTTGGTCTAAAAGGTGATGGTTCTTCAAGTGGTGTCGAAGAAAACACTCTTATTGCATCACTTTGTGATTTGCTTGAGAAGGTGTGGTCACATGGACTACAAAATAAACAAGGGAAATCTGCGCTTTGGTCACATTTGCATGCTTACCTTGAATTACAGGAAACTCGCAATCCTTCAAATACCATTTTGAGTAACAGCTATCTTACTACACCAGGTTGGTTATGTATACGAAAAATATAAAATAGATAAATTTTAACCCAAACCATAATTTAAAGCCAAACTTCACTTGATTAAGATATATGTATACTATTTAAAGACGATCATCCGAACATTTGTTAATTGTTTTGAAAACGGGCTTCTTGAAGGCAGCTAATTTTTTTTTGTTATAATAATATACAATAAAAATAATTAGGTACAAAACTTAATAAAGTGAAGAGCGGACATAAATATAATACATACATATATGTTAATATATTATTTAATAGAATAATGCAATTATAATATATGTATTTATATTGCATTAATAAAATATTATCAATGTTCGATTAAAAATGAAAAAAATATAAACATTCATGCGAAATCAATTTTTAGCACTAGCGTGGAGCGTCATGAGGAAGAGAATGGATTGTATGTTATAATGATATTTTGTCGTGTACAATATTAATTTGAATTTTTATTTTATAAACTTTCCATTTTGTAATTTTTTTGGTTTATAACACTATTTTGTTTTGATATACAAGTCGCTAGAAATCTTAAAATTATGTATACAACAGTTTATTTATTTTTTGAATTTAATTTTTGAATATACGTATTTATTTTGTTTTATTGTATCCGTGGACAAAACTTAAAACATAATAACTGATCAATTAAATCAGATCTATCTACGATTCGTGTTGAACCAGAATCTCCTCAGAGCCCGAACCGAAGTAGGTCACGAGATCGAAAAAGCTCTGTCGCCGCAGAGCAACTCTGTACACTTCCAGAATCTATTGAGTTCGATATTAAGTAGGTAAAACTAAATAGTCTTAATCCAAGTCATTATGTGTTTTTATTTTATAACTAGAAATGTCTTAGCAATGACTGATATAAAAACACACATAGGTTATACCAGAGCTTGGGTTCGACTATCTTTAGAAAAGAAGCTTTTATCTAGACATTTTCGAACTTTGCTATCAGAACAAACTTTATTGAGATCATTATACAAGAGATCTGCATTTTTGCGTTGCGAAGAGGAAAAGGAGCAGTTTCTTTATCATTTATTGACACTTAATACTGTTGACTATTGCTCCTTCACCAATACGTATCCCAACTCAAGTGAGATTCTATTTTATATACTATTTATATTTTGTCTAATGCCTCATGTTTAGAACTACCCTACCGCGTGGTCATTTTTCCATCAAGAAAATATGGAAGCTATAAAACTTCAAGTGGAGTTTGGATTCGTATTTCTGGTACTTTGACAGAAACTCAATGCATACCAGTACCCAAAAGCGCACTTGAGTTTATTTTTCATGTAAGATTAGCATGTAATATATATATTTTTTTGAAATACGAACTTGTATTTTCTTGTAGTATAAAAACATTGGCATTCTTACGACTATGCGAATAGGACACGACAACTCTGGGCCTTCAAATAAATGGCTGGTTGATCTGGTGGTTATTCGCAACGAAGTGACTGGGCATACTTACAAGTATAATAAAGGTTATTTATGTTTACCCAAATATCTCTTAACTCCTTTGAATTGAAAATTTAGATTTCCTTGTGGACGGTGGCTTGGAAAGGGCGTTGATGATGATTCAACAGAAAGACTGCTGGTCGGTCACCGTGTTTTGGAAAATGTAGACAATGTTGAACTTATGCAGGAATGCGGAACGCCACCCAGAGCACGAAGTCCTAGTATTCAAAGAATTGAACTGTCTTCATCAGAAATTCAAAATAAACTAGGTACCTGTGTTAATGTAGTTGTGAAGTGGCACTACAAACCAAGTCGAGAACGGGATGTTGGATCTCTAACAAATCTCTTGTGTGGTGAAGAGGGATTGGTTAAATGCTTGGAGCAAGTGTTTTTATTTGGATTCCGGTCATCTCGTTTCTTTAGCCGAAATATTTACATATGGGATTTTCTACGTAGGTTTTAAATAAAATCGTAAGATAATACATCTAACACCTTTGTTTTTAGTAAAATGTAAAGAATATTTCGAAGCAAGTTTATCTCAGGAGCAAACTTTGCACAAGAATGAAACAGCCAACCGTATTCAAGTTGCTTCGCAAAGGAATGAAATGGCAGCTATATGGCGGTACTATGTTCACTTGCTTGATGAGATTAACGCAGCTGGAAATACACTTGGAAAAGATGGCAAATTTCAGTTGTTTATTTGCCTAAGTTTAAGGTGAGTTCATAAAGATAAAATACAAAAGCAACAATATACATCTTTTTGTTTTAGAGATCATCTTTTAACGCGTGTTTTTGTCCCGTTATCGCTAACCAAAGCCACGCAGGAAATGTATGAAGAAGAAAGCTTTTTTAAGCGAAAGGGTCTTTTGACTTTTTTGGTGCATATACTGGAGCCACTCGATGATTTTCACATAGTTTTGGAAAACACAATCACAAAAGGAATTTCATCACAACTTTAGTTTTAATTAATACTCAAAAAGTGTCACGAATACAATCTAATACTCTTAGAATATAGTAGCAACTCAAAGCTCATATAATTGTAATGACAAGTTTGTAGTTTTTGCTTTATAAGCATTTATTATAAAAGTGCAACTAGTTCTAGTCGTTTAAAAATTTTCAATAAGTTAAATCGATATGTTTGTGTTAACTAAACAAATACATGTGTATGTATATCTATCTAGAATTCCAAAGACTATGTAATAATGTGAATAAATATACATATATTATCTGTATATATTTGCCTATATGTCTAATAAATGCAAATCGTGTAAGTCAGCAGAGCTTCAAAGAACTTAATACTTTGAAAATGAAGTTTTGAAGTTCTTTTTTATTACAATTATTCAATAGAAAGTCAAGAATAAAAGAATATAAAACATAAGAATGTTTTTGGCAGCCCTTTTTTATGTTCCTAGCATCGGTTGCCGAGAAAAGCGTATGTGCTGCTAATTTCACAGTGATTTTTTGGATTTTTTTTTAAAATGACTTCAAAACTTCACTTTTCTTTCATATACTGCAAACTTCACAGTGAAGTTGAGAGTGCGTACAGGCAAATTTCAGAGAGAAGCTAGCATCTGATACAGGCAAACTTCACAGCAAAGTTAGTAGTGGGTACCGGCGATTACACCCACTTTTTGATGAACTGCCATGACCATTTTGAGTCAGAGTTGAATAATAAGAAAATGTGCCAAAGCATAAATGATAGAAAATTTATGTTCTGCATTTTTTCAAAAAAAAAATTCTGTTTTCTAATACCAAATTCGATAGAAGAAGAATATTTTTGAAAAATTTTAACAAATTTCGACGGTCCCGACAATTGGGCTTCATATTAAAATGCGAATAACATTGCAATAGTTTTTTTTTAAGTGACGACCTTGTTACCTACTTCTCTCACTCTATAATATGTTAGTATTGATAAGTCTTTAACAATAGTATGGAGTTTTATATATAAATATTATATTCGATATTTAATCACCGAACTAAAAAGAACGTTATTTTTGTGGTCGTTATAATTAAAGAACAAAATAAAAAGTATTTCTTATTGACCGCAAACAATCGATAAAATATAAAAACACAAGATGTAATTTTAGTTTTAAATATTTATTATTATCGTATGCATTTCGAACTTAAAATTGAAAGTTCATCTTCAGCGCGAGTTTAATAAAACAAAATGAAACGAACAAAGCTTAAAATGACATTTGAACAAAAACAACTCGCTTACAAAATTAAATTTGCTTACAAAATATTTCGCTTACAAAAGAAGAAAATAAAAAATATATATACATACATATGTATATAAACAACAAAATCAAACAATTAAATACATTACAAAATTACAAAGAGTTAAAAAGGGATGACTCTATTGCTCCAGCTTCTAAAGTTTTATATATTTATAGGAACTACAAGCAGCAAGTCAATCTAACCCAACTCAAATAATAGAAGAGATTTTTTGTATATACTATGTACTTTTTACTTGCCACCATAGGTACTTTTAGTAGCTAAAGGGAAAGTTTTGGATTAGTGAAAGAATTTGAACTTGAGATTTTGATCAAACTTGACATTATTATGATAGGGAAGTCATAAATAAAAAAAATCCAGTGTGTGTTTTCATATTTTTTTTTTGATTATATTGGTAATAATATTAAAATTAAAAATAAAAACATTATTAACGGTTCCTCCGGTACAAAGATTAGGGAAACTCCGTTCAAAAAACATGTTCCAAAGAAAACATATTATTCATCAGTAAAAAAAATCAATTCAAAAACTGACCGTATTTTATTACCAGCTGATTTGAGCCAAATTTGTTTTTAGCACGCAAATACAAGAAATAAATGTAAATAAATGTGCATAATATATACAATTGTATTAAATTATGTTTTTGTTTTCTAAAATAAACTGAAAGATCCACAAAAATTACCTGGCCAAAAGAGTTCTTTCCTTTTAACCACTTTTACACACATATATGAGGCCGTGAGAGCAATAGTGGCGTAACCCATAAAATTCACTTTCGAGTTACGAGAGAATTAAGAAACAGGGTTTCTTTAAACATTTTTTGTATTTTCCCTTTGACATTTTTGATTAATCTAAAAACGTAGAAGAGTTTGAATAAGAACATACTTTGTAGGGCAAGCTTCTTTTTTTTTAATTCAACATTATTTTGGAAAAAAAAGTGCGTTACGCCACTATTGCATTCATGGTTTTCATTAAAAATAAAGAAAAAAGAAAGGTTACTCCAAATTTATTATATTATTTTTTATTTCGTTCATAGTTCAATATTTTAACAACAAAAAATTATGTGTAAATTTTTACATATTTTTTAATGATTTTATTCCTAGTCCTTAACCTGTTGACGTTTTTAAATTATTATAAAAAAAGTGAGGGATTGGTGGTATAAATGGAAGCAGTTGTATTAAATCTTTCTTTTTTATCATTTATTTTAGGTTCCTCAAACTGGTTGAGTTTTGTAATATCCACGGATTGTCTCTTTTTTACATTTACCTCTTCGAGCAAAACATCAACTTCATTGGAATACTTATAAAAAATTGAAAATGTTTTATTTTTTTCGAAATGTAATTACTGAATTTCAAGCCATTCAACCTTGGAATTTGAAATGGACATATTCCTATTTCTGGTATTTTCTTTGAGAGATTTTGTGGAAAAAAAATCAGATGAAATCATTTTCACTATTTTGAATGGGTTTCTCTTTCTCTTTACCCAATCATTTGGGACGAAGATATCCTTATAAAATTTTTTATTCTTCTTTATTAAACCAAAATCTTGGTCAGATGGCAAATAGGAATGGCGACTAACTAAAAACTTATGCTCGATTTCTTTTAACAATGAAATCGGGGTGGTATACCATTAATTGGCACAATAGGGAAAGTTTTATATTTCTAATTTGGCCCCCACATTGATCAGAATACATAATAATTTTAGACTGTTCTACGTTCTTAAAATATTGCATAAAACAAGATCCAATTTCTTGAGGCCCCCTTGACGTTGTAGACTCTTCCCAAACATACGTGTGAACTTTTTCACTGCCCATATTATATGTATACCAAAGCAAATGGTCACAATCTATACCAAAGCAAACAGTTTCTAAGAGAAGTATGAAGGTTACGCCACTATTGCACTCAAACTATGATCAAATTATAAAATGCAATAACACCTTTTTGAGTGCCATCTGGTTTTGAGTGTAGATAGCTGTATAAAACTATTTTTGTATTAAAATAGATATATTAAGGGACCCATTTCATGAAAAACTCATTTTTAAAAAAAGTGGGTTACGCCACTATTGCACTGACGGCCTCATATGTAGTTTTGATAAAAATAACAAAACGAAATTTGCAGATGTCAGAGTGAAAAACAAATTAGCTGATGAAAAATTCAGTTCGATATCTATTAATACACATACTGGGACGTATGCATAAAAAGAAGTAAATGCTTTTACTTGGAAATGTCTGCAGTAGTTAATTCAAATTTCCCACTAACTAGAACAGCAATTTACAAGTAAAAGCATTTACTTTTGTTGCATATGCAGATGCATATGATGGCTTACTGTCTTGCCATTTTCAAAATGGAGGAAATGTGGTTTATTTATAAAAAATAAATGTCACATTATTCACTGTTAAGACAACCTACTCTTGTCTCCAAGTAAGGCATCTTTAAGACAACAATAAACAAGGTCGTTGAACACATTTTCCAAGACACTTTCAAGAACTCGAAAATTTAAAGAAGTGATATTTTGCAAAATGAGTATGCTTGATTTAATTTATTAAAAAAAATGTATATCATGCTAATATTTCTCAGGTATGAACCGTAGAAATATTAGGATGGTATATCCTTAAAGACAGTAAAATACAAGTACATACATACATACTGCCGTTCTAAGGAGAAAGGCCGTAAGTGCCAAAAATCAAAAATTGAGTTTGAGGCATTTTTGGAAACGTTTAAGAGTGCCTCATTTTTGTGTAAAAAAAAAAATTATAAATTCTAACTGTAAAAGGCTCAAAATCACTTGTCAAAATAGACACATATCCATTTTCTGCTCTTTTCCTAAGCAAAAAAGGCACATAAGCCATTTGCTGAGTAAAAAGGGCCCATATGCTAACATGAATAATTGCCTATGTGTCTTTTTTGCTTAGTATCTTAGAACTTCATTGGTTCATACGCCCTTTTACCCATTAACACACTAGGATTCTAAAAAAATTATTTTGTGTTTGTTAGGTTTTAGTTTTATACCCACAATAAATATAATATTGTTTTTAGAAAAGTTGAAAAATGTTTCTTAATTTATTTAATTCCGCTTCAAAAAAAAATAATTAAAGCAATTTTTTAGGTATCTTAACTATGCCAAAAAATTGCATCTCCATTTCATATGTGTTTACTAAGCAAAAATGGCGTAAATCCATTTTATCTTATAAATAACCAAAATAACTTAAATTCATTATTACCAAAAAATAACATAGTATTTTTTATTAACAAATCATTTTTTAAATTAAAAAAAAAAATATTTAAAGGTGCGAAAACCAAAAACACTAAAATGCATTTATCTCAAAACTACAAAAATGGAGATACGGCCTTTTGGCTTATGACGGCAGCATACTTTAAACCTAAAAAGATAATAATTTTTTTAGTACGTTAAAGATAATCATACGTCTCAGAGCTATTACGAGCCCTCACGGATATTTTAGCGGGTGGTACTACTGATGCCAATTTCAAGTCCTAACCTCATCTAGAGCATATCTAAACTAAATGTTGTTCAACAACTGCGGGGTTGTAAGATTGAAATCAAAACTCAAACGTCAAGATATGTACATATCTCAGACAATAGCTACAAACAAAAATTTTCGAATTTTTATCAAAAAAAAAAAAAAAAAATGTCTAGAACAAATAGTTTTTCTAGAAAAGGATATCTCACTGAACAGTGGCACAAATCTTTATATCGTTTTGGAGAAAATATTATTATTGCGCTTGATATTACAAAAGCATTTGATAGAGTTTGGCACCAAGCTCTCTTATCGAAAACGCGTGCATATGGAATCGATGATTATCTCTTTCATTGGATTAGAAACTACCTTTCGAACCGTTCAATTGTATTGGATGGTTTTAAGGCCAGGGCTCCTTTTTGTCTCCGACTCTCTTCCTTATTTTTATCAATTATCTCCTGTCTGAAACGTCTAATCCCATAAATTGTTTTGCTATATGGTTTTATGGTTTTGAGACATTACACTTTAAACTTCTATTTGTGTTTTTTTTCTCAAATTTTGAAACTCATTTTTTTCAAAAACTGTAAATACATTTTACCTTATTCAAAAAGTGGCTTATAGCTCAAAGTATTGGCTGTAAAAAAAGTATTAAACATAATTATAAGTATTACCCTTATTTTTTAATAATTTTTTCCACTTTTAGTACTTTTTACCTGTCGCTCCCGCCCAAACGGACCAAGATAGACACCTCCCCCATAATATAAAATGATTGTTCTTGACGCTTCTACAAAAAACAGTAATCAATTTTTGGCTCCAAAGTTATCGTACTCGTGCCGAAAGAAACGTTAAAATGTGGTTTTTTGAATTTTTCAATTAGGATCTGGAAAAAATGGCTAATGAAATTCTGAGGAATTTTTATTTTCGAAAAATGCCACATTAAAGTATATGTATGGAGGTACCTGAAAAGTGAAAAGTATTTTATTTATATTTTCATATATGGATTTTTTTTATTATTATTGTATAAGTATATGTACCTATAATACATAATACATACCTATCAGGTCTGTAAAAGATTGTAATCTTTTGTGAATGCTATCATTCATTCTTTTATTCTTTTTGAATACTGCGACTTCAACTTTTGCAATCAGCATTTATTTTCCTTAAAAAGATTGCAATCATTTTTCTCCCAATCAATTGATTGCCATCATGGCTTGCAATCTTTTCGAACTTTATGCATTCTTTGATGTTTTGCGTTTTTGTAATTTTTGCCTTCTTAGAATTAAAAAAAGTATGTCAAACATATGTTTTGAGAAATTGAGTGTTTTAAAATTAGGGTGCCATTTGAAAAGTGTTTTCAAAATATATGTTTTACAAACTTTTTGAATTCAAAGAATGCAAAAAAAATGCAAAATAACAAAGAATGCAAAAAAAACACAAACAAGGCAGAAAAAATGCAAAGAATAAGTACATGAATTCCCAATAGAACGCAATCAGATGATGACGTGAAGTCGCAGTCTTAAAAAAGAATAAAAGAATGTAATCATTTAATTGTATTCAGTAGAAAACTTTTAAAAGATTTTATTCGTAAGGACAACCTTGAATTACTTACATATGTACATATTTATGTTTCAATTATGTTATATGTAGATGCTTCCCTTAAAAAAAGGCGAGATACCTATATGCCCAAAATATAAAAAAAGTATCACTAGATAGCTACTTGTTAAAAACCTTAATATCAATGATGACTTCATTGAATGTCATGCAAAGCATTTACGGAATCAAATTTAAAATTATTTATTATGTATGTATATGTACATACATGGGTACACAAATATGTATGTAAATAGATCTATATATATAGCTTATAGGTTCTTTGCACCATTGTGATCAAAACCTTTATTTCTTCAATAAAACGTGATTAGGTACATTTGCTATTTGTACTACCTACTATTACTATTACAAAGTAAGTCGAATTTGTATTTTTTATAACTAAATAAATATTGGGTACAGATTTCCTTATGTAGGTACATAATATGTGCATATATAGACACATGATAAGCTTAACGCAAGCAAAATATTTAAAACTTTTATTAGATCTTACAAAGACAGAACATCTCGTGACTTGTTGGAATTCATTATACACATCAATGCACTTGACCTTGGAGACCAAATAGCATTCAATTATCATTTTCTGTGTTTTCCAAATGAATCTCAACGACCCACTTCTCCATTTTGAATCGCATATACCAACCCAATGTATGCAACCTACAACAACATTTTAGCATAGCGTTAAGTTGCACATGAGCACATCAGCAGATCTATAATTACGATAGGTACCAAGGAACATAAAGAATTTAAACTTCTTTTAACTATTTTAATAATATTAAATATTAGTCTACTAGTATGTACTTGTACACATGTAACTATAATTTGTTCTTCTATCTACATACATACATATGTAGTTTATATTAAAATTAGATGCTGAATAAAACCCTACCTTACCCGGTGTGACTTATATTAGGTAGCTTAGCTACTAACTAAATGAGTTTTTTGTTTGTTTTGAGTTTGAGCTTCGAAAATAAACATTAAAAACAGGTTTTTGTGTGCAATAAAAAATACAAATTCTTTGTTGTTGATAATTTGAATTTCGCTTATTATTTTAGAATATATTAGCTATATTTAAGGTAATGAACTCGAAAGTGAAGAAGATAAAAAATCAAGTAAATTAATTTTAAGGTTTGATAAATGTACGAGTGTGTATCTAGTTAGGTTTGTTTATTGTTAAATTTAAGGCTGAGTTGCTTAAGTCAAAGTGCTCTGCACTTTGTTTGGTGATCTTGAAAATATCTGGTTTCAATTTGACACAAATGAATATTCCTACCTATCTGTTACAAGTATCTATACATTTTTATGTAGGAATAGGTATATTCTTTTATTGAATCTTTAGCCTGGCGTTATCTTTACGGAAAATAAAAAATACACAAGAAAATATGTGGTACTTATTACCTAGGTATTTTTTAAATTTTATACTGAATTATAGCAACCCACATTCATTTAGACTTCAAACTTGTGTTGAACAAGTATTTAATATTATTATTTATGACCATATGAGATACCTAAACAAAGCTTCTTGTTTTCAGATTTTATGAACACAATTAGTTAAAAAAAAACAAAATTCATATATTGAGCTATTTTACTATAAAATCTTATTAAGACAACAGATAACCAATTTTTTTCCGAATATATCTAAAGAGAAATAGGATTGATTTAATGAAGAAAGACTTGTTAGATTTAGATTTATTAGAAATATTATTCATTTCTTCTTCCCTGCAAGATGTTTAGAAGAAATTACACTCTTCGTGGTCAGCCTGGTCACTGGCATTTGATGGTTGTTCTTTGTTACTCTTTTTCTTGAGCTCTACCGGTAATGTGTTGTTGATGGTACATTTTCAGTAGACGGAAATAAATAATATTTCTATAATCAACGAAAAAAAAGATATAAAAGCTAAAAATTGGTATTTTTTCTTATTAATTAACTTTGTCGCATTCTAAGAATTTTAGCTCTAGGTTTTGGGGTGCTTTCAAATTCAAATTTATAAATATATTAGAGCTAGACAGAAGTTTATGAAAAACTAGCCTACAATCTAAGTTATACTTCATGGGATCTTAAAATAAATGCCTTTCGGCATAGAATTCAATACGGTTTTTTTTTACTATAGGAAAGACTTTAAAAAAGCTTGATTTCTGTATTATTTTTTTGAATTTTAACTACTCTGCCACGCAAATCCGTGTGCTCTTTAGAATACCAATATTGCTCAAAAACTCTAAGTCTTACCGACTAAGTAACATATATAGGTATACATAATAGAATGGACAACTTTGTTTCTTGAAAAAAAAAAAAAAATTAACAGAGCTGCCAATTTACTTCATATGTAGTAGAACTACTTACATTTTTCTTTTCGTTTCTAAAGCTATTCCGACATTTAATTAATTGCACAATGCACAGACGAAATAAAAATTCTGCAAAAAATTATAGTCAGATAAAGTTTTTTGACAATTATAGTCGAAATATAAAACTCACTATATATTTCGTGGCTAGTGATACCTTAAATACCTTTTATCTTTTAATATGGGTTTTAAATTTTTAATTGAGCCAAGGAATCTGTCAGTCGATTGAAATATGTCTCCAAGTAACCTTTTTTAAGATTTTAATATGTTTAAGGAATATAAGCATTTTCGAAAACCAAAAATATACAAAAACCGAGCGAATCCTTTTGAGGAACTTAACACGAAATTAACTCTCGATACAAATTTGTCAAGGTCATTCCAGTTTTTGGTAGAAAATGTCTTAATTTCAATAATTTTTTTTTATTATCGAACACCTTTCCGCTCAATTAATAATATATAAAATTTTTTTGCGACAGTATTTTGTTTATCTATCAATTTTGTATCTTGTTACCTAGCCCACGGACTGAGTTTGATTTCCCAAACTGTTTATTTTTGGATTTGTTTGAGTAGAATTAATTATGTATAGAACTTTGGACTAATACTAGTTGTTAGTAGGTTATAGAATGTTTATAATTGATGAAAAACTAGTAGCAGCTTTTAAAATTAAAATAGGTTTTAGTTTGTACTTGGGTACTAAACCTGCTTAATAGGAGCTGACTAAAGTTTTGCGCCAATGGCTCTATAAAAAGTATTTATACTGTTGCACGGCTGTGTTTCGTCTCAAATATCAATTTGAATTCTAAAAATTGTAGAAGCAAAACCGAGATAACCAGTTCTATAAGATACTTTTTAGTTTTTGATTGAAACGAACAATAGCTATTTGTTATATTCATCACTCCAATATGAAATTTTTCAATGCAACTAAATCAAATAATTTTAGACTAGGTGAAGCTTATGAATATTTAGTTGAGTCGCTTGCAGTAACAGAAAAAAACAAGACGAAGCAGAAGCAATGTAAGATTTCTAACAGGCAATAAAATACATATCTTTAAAAGCTTTGCTGCGCAACACAGGGCACGTATAGTAGTTTTCTTGCTCTTGCTGCAGTGAATATACCACCCTCTTACTAGAACTTTAGGAGAACGTCATCTCAAACCTCATATATGTGTATAAAACAATCGTAGGTTTAAATTGAATCTTTAGTTATAGCTTGATTGTGATTACGTTCACTTTACGTGCGAATAAAATCCGCGATATTTATTATAATTTTAAGTGGTAAAAAATAACTAAATAAAAATATATCCATAACATGAGTTAAGTTAAGTTAGATTTGTTAAGTGATTTCAAATCCCAAATGGGGTAAATGTTTAGTAAAGTGAAGTGGCGTGAATTGAAACAAGATTATTCTTTAACTGATCCATTTTTAAATCATCACAGATATTACTTGTACAAAAAATACGTTAACGTCAATAAAATATAAGATATTCATCCATAGCTCAGATTAACACTTTGGTTTGAAAAGCATCTAATAAATTCTATAATAAAATGTATAAGGTGTTCCAGAGTAGAGGTAAGATATTATGTGCATGCAAATTTTTTTGTTCCATTTGAATGGTTTCAAAAACAAAGACTATTTAGTGTAAATTCACTTAGTGAAGTTTCTCTATACCTACAATTGAAATAATTAGCTTAACAAAAAAAAAATTAAATCTATAGAGATTAAATGTGCATTCTTGTATTACTTTTTATACATATTCAGGTGATGTTGTTAAAACGAACTAACTGAATAATGTCATTGTTTTTGAATTGATATAAGGTTTCTTTCTAAAAAAGTGACAAGACAAAAACCTTTATAAATAATCAATGAAATAATGTGTGTAACACTGCTAGTTCCAGTGTGTAAAAACTATTGCCAAGTTCAAGACCCACCGCCCGCCGCCGAGGTGTTGTTGGCAAAATTTGTCGTTATAATATAGACACTTTCATTGTATTGAAAGTCATCAATAAAAAAACAGTTTGTAGAACATAAAGGTGAGAGCTCTGTTCCCTTCAGCTCTAAAGATTTCAATAAAATAATTAAAACATTTACACTCTTAAAAAATATTTAACGAAAAATGTTCATTTGTCGGTTCATGTTTGTATGTTGTAATTGTATAGTTTAACTCTTAAACCTAGTTTTTTTAGTCAAAAATTTGTATTTAATTTGTATTCATTAGGAATTAGCAAACGGAAATAAAATTAATTTGGAGCTGCGAAAGGTTGTTTCGCTTATTTCTTCCGACAACAAAACTTGATACTGTGAAATATGTGAAATAATGTCAGGTTTTAATAATATAGTACAACTAAAGATATGTTTTATTCTAAAAATAACACTGTTACAAAAACAAAATAAATATACTTTTCCCGAGACCTACATACATACATACAACTAACAACAATATTATATATTTTTCTGATTTTGATAACGGTTTAAATTATCATTTAATCTTCTTGTTTTAATTTTTCAAAAATATGTTAAATTCTGCTTTCAAAAAGTCTTTTTTGAGCCAAATCGTCCAAAAATTAACTTCATTTTAGTGGGTTTAAGATTATAAGATTTGCAAGATTTTGGAAAAATAAATAGTAATCCCGCATCTCTCTCCCCAAAATGATTTTAAACTGTCATTTTAGTTGCTAATAGAAATATTAATGGATTTAAATCTTAAAATTTGAATACATATAACAGTCATTTTTTAATATTTTTTTTTTCAAACAAATTTTATTTCACTTGAAATATAATAAGCTATTAGAAAAATAGAAACAAAAAAAAAATAAATTTAATAATATAATATATAAAATTGTTGTTAAAAATGACATGAGAAAAAACATATGAATTTGGAAATTCTTTTGACTCAAAAACCATGATTTTCTTTCTCGACAGGATATGTAGTATGTGGTTGAAATGGTATATCTCTTTTCTTTTTATGAAAGTTAAAAAAAAATAAACTCAGTAAAAAAATGGTGGAGTTTTAGATTAGTATATTCAAAATGAACAAAATAACGGATTGACAATTTTAATCATGCTATCCTATTTTGGGGTTGGCCGTGGCGCGATGGTATGCGTGGTCGCCTGTCAACCTCACAGGTCACAGGTTCGATCCCTGCCGTAGTTCTATGTCATGTTTTTATTCCATTATCATTGATCATTGTTGGGCCGCTGGTTTACTCATAACATGTTGTTCAGGCATAACACTAACAACATGTGATTGAGTAAATACTAGTATGCCCATAAAATATGACAATGAACAAAAATAATGCGAATTATAAAGGGACCCTGGAGATAAAAATCTGAGACAACCACCACCTTCAGTCTCAGTACCTCACGCCACATACCTATCCATACACCTTTCCCTTCCCATCCCTATCCTTCACGCCCGCGCTGTGTTGAAAAACATATAAAGGGTACACCATCCCCTTGAGCGCGCGCATATTATAAAAAAAAAAAGTTCAAAAGACCAACATATTTTACCAGGTCTCCGCTCAAGTATTTTTTACTGTAACACGGTGTAATTATAAAGACTAAAATTTTTTCAAACGAGAAGGTTAATTGGTCCTAAAGGTTATTACTGATGAAGTCAAATTCGTAGTTTGCTTACAGTGGTGTTTAAAAATGAAAAAAAAGCTGTTTGGTTGATTGAAAAGTGCAGTGTAACCTCTATCTAACAAATAAGATTGATGCCGCATTACTAAATCACATTAACTAAATCGCAACTACTTAAATTTAAATAGCCAAACTCAAGTAAAATTTTTGTCAAACATCTTATACAATCTACTTCGTTATTGTTTTTAAATGAGTCAATTAAATTATCGGCCAACTCTATCAAAAAAGTTACTGTTGATCGACCCCGTGTAAGAACATGCTAATTCGGAACAATAAACGATTTGACATAAAAACAAAATGATTCGCAAATAAAAGCCTCAAAAAATTAGAAAATATAGATTATATAGCAATAAGCCTTTTTTGCCTTAATTATCAGGGTGGGGCTTATTTTATCAGTGTCAGAATTTCTTTCATGTCCGGGCCTAAAAATGTTAAGGGTAATAAATAAAAAAATTGTGCAAAATATCATTGAAGTCGGTTAACACGTGCCACCGAGCATTTTAAATTTCCATACAAATTGTATGGATTTTTTCAGTGTTTTACTAAGGGTGTAATACTTGATGGGATAAAATTCTAACGCAGGTCTTAAATATAATGTAAAATATTGTATAAAAAAATATTTTTATATGTTATTAAAAAAATTACCTAATTAAAATCAACAATAAATATAATTTATCTTTCACTTTTTGATCAATCCAAGCATTTTGGTACAAAAAATTTAATTGAATGTGCTAACGGATTTTGGCATCTTTTATTTTTTAAAAATTACTTAATAAGCTTTTTAACAGTTAGTTATAAAAAAATGGAATAGTAATCTAAAGCATAATTCAAAAACAAAGTTATATTTTTGATTGATTGGAGCAGTGTGTTTTTGTTTATATCTGGAATTTTTTTTATATTCGTCGAGTACTTGAATAATGTACTGTTTTTGCTCTACATCAGCACTTAAAGTTTGATTATATTCTGAAATTTATTTTATTCCTCTTTCAGCCACATCCATCAACCCTCAAATTTTTAACCAATTGTAAATGCCAATTAGACGGGTCTTTTTCTGAGAATTGACACTCAATTTCAAATCTTTTGAAAATCCTATTGATTCCGGATTGATAAAAAAGTCAATATCCTTAGAAAACAAAAAAGTTGTCTAATTCCTGAAGCGGCGGCAATGGCATTTTTCGATGAAAATGTTCCTGATGACATTAAGAGGAGAATGGTTCTGAACATGAAGACAAAAAATTCCTGGTTAAAATAGAGAGATAACTTCAAAAACGTTATGATGTGTCTTGTATGCAAAATTTAGATTTTTTATTTAGTTATCATTAACTTTTTTAAACACAGTTTGAGGTATCAAAGTTGTGAGTATCACACTTGAAGACACTTTGAAAGAAGTCCAAAAAAAAGTAGGATTACAAACCGTGGATCGTGCCTTGAAATGTCATTTGACCTGGTAACAGATGGGTTGGGACAAATCTTTTACCGCTTTTAATTTCCAAAAATATGATTATCACCTCCTGGGATCCCTCAAGAGATTTGCATATTATATTCGCTGATTTCGAAAATTCATTCGATACAAAACCACTAGGTCTGATATGGGTTGCACTTAGGCAACGCAAAGTTTCTGAAGTATACATGTGGATGATCATGGACATGTATACTTACAAACAAGTTAAAACGAAGGTAAGATGCCTCGCAGGAATATAAGAAGAGTTCCCAAATATTTAAAAATTTAAATAGAAAATATTGCGTATAATTAGTTGAAATTACCAAAAAACACATTTCAACAACTACTATTATTTTTTTTTTTTTTTTTTTTTATTTATTTTATTTCTATTATAATTTGGTTTTACAATTTTGGTAGATATAAAAAAATTATGACATGGCTTGTTTGCCGTCTGCCAGATTGAACGTTTCTTAGTTAAAATTTAATTTTGAAATGGGTAAGTAGTTTTATAAATATTTTCATAAAATAATATTAGTTTAAAATTTGAATTACAACAATTTAGTTTTTCGTTTTACATAAAACTATTTCTATAATTCATGGCATTCCTGCAGTAAATTGCTAGCTTTTTCCAACCGTAGAGACCATTTAAAACATCGTAAATTTCATTTATAGATAGAGTATTTTTCGAAAAATATATTCGTCGAAATTCTCGAAGAATAGGACATTGGCCTAAGAAATGAATTACATCTTCTTTTACGTTCATGTTACATAAATTGCAATTACTTTGTAGATCTAATCTGTAGGGCATGAAGTTGAGTTTAAGTGTTTCCGTTCTCGCTCGAAAAATATTGCTAATGTCATGAGTTGAAAATTTAACATGGAAATAATTTTCGGGACCTAAATTATGTGACAGGTTCTTATAGGTTTCTCGGGTTACTGATATCCTTGCTCTGGTTGTATTATTTAAAAACAAATTTTCGTCTACCGTTGCAATCAAATTGTATAGGGCACTCTTCCATTCCTCAGGTCTGTTCTCTTGTAGATTTAACGATAAATGGTGCACATCAGCTAAACGATACAGTTCCGAAAACACCCCAGATCTTGATCTGAATAATTTCAACATAGTCCTTTTTTGTAAATTGAAATCTTCTTGGTTAATTTTTCAACAACTACTATTTGTGAGCTGTGAAATGTGAATTCGCAGTCCATAAGACCAAGACGCATACCTCATAGCTGAAAACAAATAATTCAACCGAATTTTACCTCAAAAAAAGTTTTTTTTCTGCTTTTGTGTTGTCTGGTTTATATGAACAGCATTTCGGGGTGAATCAGTAGAGTGAGAGGTGGTATCTTCTAATATACAAAAATAAAAAAAATTAAATTTAGACTAGGTATATGTAATATGTATATCACATACAAATGTTCATAAAAACTCATTCTCAAAGTTTCATAAATTTATGAGCCCATAAATATTCCTTTTCAAGAGCTAGCCAAGGAGAATTTTTTTGAGTTTTGAGTCTCATAATTTTTGAGCGCTGAGCGGTGAAGGAATCAGACCAAAATACCGGTGTGAAATTTTGCACAGTAATAGAATAATACCCTGTTAAACACGCTTTGAAATACTTACTCCTTCGATAAATGTTTAAAGGACAATAATCGGTTGCTCCAAACAATTTTAGTTCAGTTCAGCTCAGTTTTTTTTTATTGAGGCTTGAATTCACATATCTTGTTTTAATTACAGTGTATTTTTATATGCTGCCGACTTCAAAATGTCTGGCTTAAAATTAATATTTTAATTAAAAAAAAAACAATAATTTTGTTTTCTTACAATACATATATGTATGTTACATAATTCAAAATGTATCTTTGCTATAAATTTCATATGCTTGCTCCCGGCATAATGTTCATATAAGTAATGGCTCTCTAAGGCCAATCTTAAAAACTAATATTGACTAAGGCTTAAAAATAAAATAAAACTAAAAAATGCATTTGATGCATAAATTCATTAATGAATATTTTTTTTTTTAAGAGTTTAATATACATTTAAGAAAGCAAGTTACTTACTTAACAAGGCAATAAAATAAAATATATAGAATATATCCATATGTATATACAAATATATTATATATGTTTATATATATATACATCGAAATATATACATACATACCTAAATACATATACATATTTTACATAACCTTTGTTTAATTATATTTTGAAATTAAAATTAGCACTTAATTACGTAAAATTTTGAAAAAAATTAATTTGAATATTTTTTTTCCATTTTTTTTTCAAAATTTTGACTTTGAAAATTAATATTTCAAAAACTATTTCTTAGAATAGATTTATTTAAACACAGAACGAAAGAAAAAGTTGTTAGCTTTTCAAAAAGGTATCGCATAGCATTTTGAATGAAGCCGTTAATTTTAAATAATTTTTTTTCCATTTTAAGTCATTTTTTTCGAAAATTGCCCCTCCCGGCTAAACGGGGGGAATAGACCCCCCCCTCCCATACGATTTTTTTCTTGTCTCAACGCAACCTACACGCCCTAGCATTTTGTCGCATTGCTCATGACTCACCCTGTATAACGTGTAGTTAGAAAACCATTTTTTACTAGGCTTTCCATATTTACCACTACAAAATCTCAAGATTGTTCTTTCAAACTTTTCGAACTGTTTTGCTGCCGTTGGAGAGATATTGAACCATGTATAAGTATAAGAGTTTTATATATAAGTATTTTCGTGTTTTGCGACAAATGATTTGATGAAAGCAGTTTTTTCAAAAAAAAAAAAAAAACAATTTTAGTTCTGAAAGCCAATAAACGAACCGATTTTCCTCCAGGTAAATTTTTCAAAGCCATATTTGACTAAAATACACCATGTATTAATTTATGAAATATTTTTTATACTTTTTTGACATTGTATCAATACCGAGTACGATGGTGCTTTGTATATGAAAACTATAGCACTATCATAGCGAGTTTTTTTTAGGGTTGCCCGGACCCTTGTGGTGGCGCTGCAAAATGTGAGGTGTAAAATTCGATTTTGGGAGTCTTTAAGCGTCGGAAATTGGTGGTAGGGGCAAGAGGAGACTATTTTTTTGATTATTGCATCCAAAAAATTAAAACCTCCATAAGCTCTCCGCCAAAAAAAAAGAGTAGGGGTTGCCGGCATACTTTAGATGTCGCCCCATTCGACTTTCACCATGAGAGTACTATAGTTTATATATACAAAGGACGGTGTATGTGTTGAAGGGCTTTTCAGTGATGTTTGATACCACTCATTTTGCTATCTCACTTGCACTGAGGGTTGTGCAAGTGCTTTTGGTGCGAGCCAAAAAATGTATCAGGTCGATAAATTTCATATGCATTCTAGCAAAATTTGTTTTTACTGGATTTCGAAAACTCAAACTTAAACGGTCTGAACTGCTATTATAAATTAAATGACTAAAAAGATTTAATTGAATTCATAAAATATAATTTAATAAATAATAACAAATCAAAAAATAAATACAGATACTAAAATTATTTTTAGGGTGGTCTTTATATAGGTAGTTATTGTTTTTTGACTGACAATCCCTCAGTTTTTCTTAATAATTGAAAAAAAAATTACAAAAACTTTATAAAACTTCCATCAAAACAATAAACCCTATATAAAAGCCAGTGGCGTAGCTAGGTAGCCTAGGGCCCTGGGGCAAATAAAAAAATGGGGCCCACTGCTATCAAAACTGGTAAGGTTTTTTGAAGTAAAATCATTAAATATACAAATACTTTAAAAATGCTAAGCAACTTTATCATCAGCTCTTTCTCGTGCATGTGCAGGCAATGAAACTATTAAACACTAACAACATTAATTACAATTATTTTAAAACGAAATAAAAAAAGATTCAAGGTCAAGACGTCGTTGGGGAATCCCCGCCAGTGTTACCACATTTGACGGTTTAAAAAATGACAAAAAAACATCAAGTAATTAATGAACGGCACCCTACCTAACGCATGTGACTTCTATTTTTCACGGTATTCTGCGTTACATAGTGAGTAGCCGAAATCGATAGATTTCTTTACGTGACTATATGTATACGTACTATAGTCAAATGAAATTGAACTTTTGTATGGACCAGTACAAAAAATTTATTGACGTACGCTTACTTACTCCTGATACATTACCTTTTAACCATTCTCGAAAAAAAATCTTGACTCGAAGTTCGATAAATAATAATATGCAGATATTGATATCCGACAAATTGATTAAAACATTAATAACACTGTCAACCTACACAAATAATTTAGGGGAATTCCCTTTTTATAACTTGGAATTTCTCGCAACTGAGTTGCCACACTGTAAAAAATTTGCTTCTGAAGACAAACTCCTTAGGAGTTTGGCCGATTTATCGTTAAATAAAATCAATTTGGTTTCATTCAATTTTAAGCAGTTTGACTCAAGAACTTCATGTTTCTTGAGCCAAGAAACACGCGCAGTCGCATGAAAGCTTTAATGGCGTTACAGCACACGTTCAAGTATTTGAGACAATTAAAAAATAGTTTTAAAGTAAATATTTGTTATGATTGAAGTAATTATAATAAATACTCAGTTCAAAAATCTTTTTCAGTTGTTTCAGGAGTATAATAGCCGTGTTTTATGAACAATTGATAGCAACTCAGCAAAAAATTTTACACACAAAACAATAACAAAAAAGAGGCTGGGTGCAACCCACACTGATATCTTCCCATTTGTGATCTTGAAAACTTTATATTTAGTTTTTTTCAAATAACCAAATTTTCTGCGAAACAAACTTTAGCTGTTAAATTCAAACAATCATTATTTAAGATTGAAAAGCATTTTAATTATTTAAAGAGATTTACGAAATGCACATTTAAGTATATGTCAAATATATACCTGCTGTAAAAAATTTTACTATGTATACAATTAAATACCTAATGGCAAAGTCAATATCATTGCTCGTTTTAAGATATTCGAGTCGAAAAACCAATTTCACCACTTTTTAGTTTATTTTTTTTTATATTTTTTGTCAAATGCTGTCAATTAGATATTTGTCAAAATTTAACCTTTCATCAAAAATTGTACTATGTATAAAATAAAATATTTTAGAAGGCACAATCGTTGTTCGTTCTCAGGATATTCGAGCTGAAATACAATTGTAACTACTTTTCTTTAGAATTTTTAACAGTTTTTGATTTTTTGTTAAAAAACTGCCCATTCAATATTTTTCAAAATTTTATCAGTTGCTAACAATAATGTTATGTAGAAAATAAAACAAACAAGAAGTCAATATCGTTACCCGTTTTTGAGAAATTTGAGTCTAAAGACAATTTATACCAATTTTTGGTAGAATTTTTTGTAGTTTTTAATTTTTTGTAAAAAAACTGTCCATTGAATTTTTTTGAAATTTTCACCAGTAGTCAAAAACAACATTTTTAGTAAAATAAAATTATTTTAAAGTTAATATCGTTTTTCCATCTAAGGATATTCGAGTTATAAAAATTTTTTTTTAGTTTTTTTGATTTTAAAAAATAACGGTATATTGATTTTTTTCCAAATTCATATTAAATTTGTATGACGTCATAATGTGTCGAATAAAATTTATTTCAAGTCAATAGCATTATTTGTTCGTGAGATATTTGAGCCCAACCAAAATTTTCACTTCGTAATCGGTCCGATTTGTCAAATTGAAATTTTTGACATTTCTCGACGTTTCAAGGTCCCTAGAGCCTATATCAATCATTTTTAGAGAGATGTCTGTGTGTGCGTGTGTATGTACGTTCGTACGTTCGTACGTTCGTACGTTCGTACGTTCGTACGTTCGTACGTCCGTACGTTCTGGTACCATTTTTCGTCGTCGATATCTCAAGAACGAGTAAAGATATCGACTTGAAATAAATTTTGTTTTACAGATAATAACTTCGAAAGAAGCTGAAAGGGCGTTTATTAATATTCAATCAGTTGTTTGGTACCAGAACGTACGGACATACGAACGTACGAACGTACGTACACACGCACACACAGACATCTCTCGCTCGCGTCGGCGGCGGCGTTTTAAGTAGTACATATGTAGGTAGGTTTTAGGGGTAGTTTTAAATTTTATTTATTTAGGACGTAGTGTGTAAGTTTTGAAACAAAATAATATTGAAGTTAGTTTTTTAAAATTTTCTAACAAAAAAAAAAAAAATAGTTCATAAACCGAAAGGCATTAGTTTAAGCAATCATGAATTCCTTAGAGCGCCTGTTTAGGGCCAGTAAGATAAATTTAAGTATTGTTAAGTAGGCTAGTTTTCTGAATTTTGTCTAGTATGTATGTAAGTAGATATAAGTTTAAAATGAATATAAAAAAAAGAGCGTTGGCGTATCGCACATATGGTATGGGTTCGTTTTCCACAGCGAGTAATGTTTTTTTTTCAAGATTCTGAAATGAATTTTATATTTATTACAATGTAATATTTATTTCAATTCAATCATAATTTTGTTTGAAAGAAATAGTTTGATTTTTAATGAACTTTTTACATTTCTTAAAACAAATGTCATAGAGAATTTGAATAGAGTAACAGAACTCAATTTAATGTCATTGAGTTGTTGATTCAAAAATATGTCGCTGGCTCAAGAAACATTTTCAAACCCACGTGGTACTTGATTTAACGGTCATGCGCATTTTGCCGTATCCAAACGTATAGATTATTCTAGCCAAACGAGAATCATTTGACTGCAGTAACTTTTTTTTTCAGTGCATGATTAAACTCGAGTTGCCACCTGTCATATTTATTTTGAAAATGGGAGAAATTTTCAAAAGTTGAGTTGGACTGAGATTTTCTGGTAGAGATTCGAGGGCCCCCTGAGCTTGAGGGCCCCGGGGCACTGCCCCGCCTAGCCCCTAGGTAGCTACGCCACTGATAAAAGCCGCCCTGACACTGTACATGTACAATTTAGATATACTTACAATCGTACATACAAATACATGCATATCCAAAAATAAAATTGATCGAGTTCAAAAACCAAATTTAAATTAAAACAGTTTCTTATATATTTTTAGATTTCAATTTGATATCATTGTTGACAGTACTGGCAGTAACAAGTTGTATTTTCCGGATGACCAAAGCTAGTGATGCAATAGGTAATGAAAAAAAAATAACCTTAACCTGGTATTGTCATCTTGATATACCATTTTTTTCAGATTCTTTACAACTTAATAATATTCTAAGTTTTAAGACTCTTTCAAACCGATGCCAAGCATTGGGTGACAACGACAAAAGGACAATAGCAAAACGTTGCTATGATTGAAAATAGCACGTTGTTGACATTGTTTCTTCGTCGTTACGAATGTTTTGCATCCGTTCCGCATTGGTTTGAAAGCTTTGAAAATTTCTATTTTTTGATCAGGCGGCGTTTCAAACGTTTTTACTCCTATCTTCAGGGAATATATGAGGCCGTGAGAGCAATAGTGGCGTAACCCATAAAATTCACTTTAGAGTTACGAGAGATTTAAGAAACAGGGTTTCTTTGAACATTTTTTGTATTTTCCCTTTGACATTTTTGATTTATCTAAAAACGTAGAAGAGTTTGAAAAAGGACATACTTTGTAGGGCAAGCTTCTTTTTTTTGAATTCAACATTATTTTGGAAAAAAAAGTGCGTTACGCCACTATTGCATTCATGGTTTTCATTAAAAATAAAGAAAAAAGAAAGGTTACGCCAAATTTATTAAAATATTTTTTTATTTCTTTCATAGTTCAATATTTTAACCACAAAAAATTATGTGTACATTTTTACTTATTTATTAGTGATTTTATTCTTAGTCTGATAAAACGTCAAATTTTTCAATTGGAACACCTGTTGACGTTTTTAAATTAATTTAAAATTCAATTAATTTAAAAAAAGTGATGGATTGGTGGTATAAATTCAGTATTTCTATTAAGTCTCTCTTTTTTTATCATTTATTTTAGATTCCTCAAGCTGGTTGAGTTTTTTGTCCACGGATTGTCTCTTTTTTACATTTACCTCTTCGTGTAAAACATCAATTTCATTTGAATACTTATAAAAAATTGAAAAAGTTTTATTTTTTTCGAAATGTTATCACTGAATTTCAAGCCATTCAACCTTGGAATTGGAAATTGACATTTTCCTGTTTGTCATATTTTCTTCCAGAGATTTTGAGGAAAAAAAATCAGGAATCAAAATTTCAAATGGGTTTCTCTTTCTCGAGGAAATGACATTTACCCAATCATTTGGGACGAAGATATTCTTATAAATTTTTGTATTCATCTCTATTAAACCAAAATCTTGGTCAGATGGCAAAAAGGAATGCCACTAACTAAAAATTTATGGGATCGGGATAGGATACCAAAAATTGGCACAACAGTGATAGTATTATATTCCTATTTTGGCTCCACATTGGACAGAATATATAATTTTCTTAGAACATCCTATCAAAATTTTTTAAAGAATGCATGAAACAAGACCCAATTTCTTGAGGTCCCCTTGACGCTGTAAACTCATCCCAAACATACATGTGAACTTTTTCACTGCCCATATTATGTATACCAAAGCAAAAGATCACAATCTATACCGAAGCAAACACTTTCTGAGAGAAGTATGAAGGTTACGTGCAATAGTGGTATTGCACTCAAACTATGATCAAATTATAAAATGCAATAACACCTTTTTGAGTGCCATCTGGTTTTGAGTGTAGATAGCTGCATAAAACTATTTTTGTATTAAAATAGATATATTAAGGGACCCATTTTCATGAAAAACTCATTTTTGAAAAAAATGGGTTACGCCACTATTGCACTGACGGCCTCATATAGCCAGACAAAAATACTATTTAAAAATGTTTGGTATAAATATCTTAAAAAAGACTTTACAGCAAGCAAAAAAAATCTAGAATATTAAACTTCAAAATAAGTTTTTTGAGGCTTGTTATTTATGTTGTATAATCTTTTTAAATATACATACATTATTTATAATATAATTTTAAACATTTCAACCGAACATTTTAAACATTTTTGATTATTTATCTAATTATTAATTGCCTGAAGAAGAGTAAAAACTTTGGAAACGCCAACTTCGAGCGAAAATAGAAGTAAGTAATCAAAATCTATACCTAAATCCCGCTTTAAAATAAAAAGGTATTTCAATGTCATTTAGCTACATACATTTCTAAGCTATATCCAGTTATTCTTCTTTAATTTTTAAATAAAGTGAATAAATGATCATATTTAAAAACATTGTGAATTCGGACATTAAAATGTAAAATTGTGAAAAGAAAAAATCGAAAAATGATGTTGACTAAGTTTTTTTTGAAAAAATTATTGTTTCAAAAACAGGCATTAAAAATTCAAATTAAAAAATCTAAATATGCAATCAATTGTAGCTTGGGACTTAAAAATTAGTTGTGAAAAGAAATAAGATCCAAAAATTATTTTTTCTTACTTTTTTAAACAAAATAAAAAAAGCTAAATATTTTGATAGCAGCCACTAAAAAGTAAAATTTAAAGAAGTAAATATGCATAAGTTGTAGCTTGGCATTTAAAAATTATTAGTTGTAAAAAGAAAAAAAAATTCAACAACTTATGGTTATCTCAGTTTTTTTAACAAAAACAAACCGAACCAAAAATGTGAAAATGGGTAACATTTTGTAGAATGTTTTCGATAGCATTTAAAATTTCAAAGTTACACGCAAAAAAAACGATGTTTTCGTCGATTTACATTTTGTTTTAAGCGCCTATATGTTCTAAGAGAGAGGAAAGTATTACATCTTTGTTGTATGAAATCCCAAAGCCTACAACTTTTGGTTGTGATAATTTTTTGATAGCTTTTTAAAGTTATACGCGAAAAAAAAAATATTTTCAAGATTTAATTTTGAATAACTTTTTACGGAAGCCAGATCTTTCAATGGACTTTTGCATGTGTTTTCCTTATGCCGAAATAAAGAAAACCATCGGTCGGAATTTTTCCGCAGATTAGATTTTTTTTGCCACATTTCTCCTGTAATATATGCATAACTGTCGGCTTTGAGTGTAAACCTGCTAGCTCTACTTTT
Source organism: Syrphus vitripennis (assembly GCA_958431115.1). NCBI lineage: Eukaryota > Metazoa > Arthropoda > Insecta > Diptera > Syrphidae > Syrphus > Syrphus vitripennis. Next base: position 87,141 of record OY288109.1, on the reverse strand, counting down.
ATACCATCTTAAATTACACTAGTTAACAAAAGTTTAAAAAAAAATTATACATTAAATGCAGCCATTTTTTTTCGTATAGATTCGAGCCTCCTAAACTGGAAAATCACATTAAAATTTTTTCTATGGATAGGTGTTCGAGACACAATTTTTTAAAATTTTGGCATGTTATTTTCAAAGGGGTCAGTAGTTTTTGTGCTATAACTCAGAAGAAAAGAAAGATATCTGTTTAAAATAATTTGAATACAATAATTAAATAAATTTCCAATCGATGCTGACCTCATTTTTTTAAAATTAGTGCTCTAGTTTAAAAGCAGTGAGCTGCAAAACAATTTTTTTCTTGAGAAAAATGGTAATAACATTTTTACTTTTTCTTCAACAAAATCAAAATCGTAAGAATAAGTCCAATTTTTATTTTTTTTTTATATACTCGTAAAGTATATTTTCTAACAAAAAAAATAGGTTAAAAGAGCAAAATCCATTGATAAATAAATGATTTTCTGGGTTATTTTCACACTTTAAATTAAAAAATAGTTTATTTGCGATATCGTTCCTTTTTTGGCAAAGAAAACAATTTTTATTCTCTCGATTTCGAGAGTGTGTAATCTAAAAAATTGCTTAAAAATACTGAAACCTATGCACCTTAAATTACAATTTTACATTTACTAATAAGGACATATCCTTACTTATAAATAAAGGAACTGGTGGACCTAGCTTGGTTATAGAAGGCAAAGATGCATTACTCACCTGCGTTGTAGCAAAACCATATCTTAATAACACAGTTCTGTGGCGAAAAGGTTCAAACGAAATCATGTCTGCTGGAATGAACAGAGTAACTAAAGATAAACGCATCAGAGTCCTACATGACGAAAGTAAGATTACAGTTTTTTCTAGTACTAATATCGAAAAACTGAGTGATTTATTTATCATAAAGATCCCAAAACTAACACTGGAAGTGGAGGTGATGTTTGGGTTTTACTGATAAAGAATACAAAGCCCACCGATTCGGATATTTATGCATGCGAAGTTAATTCTGATCCAGTTATACGCAGTTTTCAAAGCCTTACTGGTAAAATATTTGTAAAACAAAAGATATGCATACATCCATATGCATAAATAAAAATAATTTTTTTTTATCATATTCAGTACGACCATCAGTGAAGAGTTCAGAAAGTGAAAAAGAAGAAGATAGTTCAACCCAAATTGCTCAGGCTGAAATAAGTTTGTATGAGTTAAAAAAAAAAGTGCAAAAGTTGAAATTATTGTGTTTTTACAGCCCCTCCTACACAGCAGTTGTCACATGACTTTACGGATTGCTGCGAAGCACAAAATGTTTCCAAAGAATGTATTGGTTTTTGCAATGTCCACAATATAATTGACGGAACCACTGGCGTTGAGCCAGAAGTTTGTGAAAAGGATTTTCCAGTTATTGTTAAGTGTATGGCTGATGGGCGCAATCATATACCTTGCTGCGAGCAAAAAGGAATTCCGGATATTTGCCAGGATATGTGTCGTGGAGAATATACTCCATTCACAGATCTATTAAAAACTAGGGTCTCATGCATACAGCATACTCTTCCCGGCTTACAGTGCATTTTGGAAGGGGTTCAAAAACTTCCAAGCTCACCTACTGATATTTATGCAGAAACAATTACGGATACCTCTCTCGAAATCGGGTGGTCACCACCCCAAAAACTTGCAGAAAGCGTTACTTTTTACTCAATAAATATATCAGCTTTACATAGTTTTGATCCTGACAGCCTTCCAACGTCTATGCTAGCCCCTGCGGTGAATATTAAAGTATCTGCTGACTTGGAAGAATATACTGTGTCCGAACTTAAACCCTTGACAATGTATTCCGTAACAGTCACTGCTCACAATAAACATGGTGAGAGTCTTCCTAGCCAGAGAGTACGTGCTTTGACTTTTAGTACTGAAGATTCCACAAATAAAGTCAATAACTCAACAGCGGTGATACCAAAACTTCCCAATATAAGGGGTTGTTGTGAAAAAAACGGGATGTACCACAGAATGTGCTTAGACAAAATGTGCGACCCAAAAAGAGCTAGTTTGGCCACATTACCGGATTTTATGGTTTGTGCTCCATGGTCAAACGTTACATTTAACTGCTTAGCTAATGGTATAGACCATACTTCATGTTGCCGAACAAGAGGAATACCGTCAATATGCTTGCCACTTTGTTCTGGACATGTTACAGTTCTCAATTTTAATTTATTTAAGTAAAATGCTTTAATTTTGAATTTAGCTTCACAATAAAAGATCTCTTATCTAAAAATTAAGGTGTCTGCGATACATGCCTGACTTAAGCAGCTGTCTTCTTCATGGCTATGGCGTTTTGCCAGGGTATCCCACTAGGTTAAGGTCAATCGAAATTTCTTCAACTTTTGCAATTTTGGGTTGGAATGCTCCAAAGATACGTCCGGAAACAGTGATCCAATTTTCCTTATTTTTCCGAAAATTAGGAGCAGAAGACGAATACGCAGTGGTCCAAAAGGTTGATTCAGTTTATGAAAACAATTTCATGAAAAATATATACAATTTTTTGAGCATTTAGGAACGGCCGCCATTGATATTAGAGGATTTAGAACCTGGAACATATTATGAATGTTACGTTACAGCGTTGAATGCTCATGGACAAGGAATGCCTTCATCAAGGCTAGTGTTTCGTACACAATTCATGGTGAAATATGGGATTTTATATAGTTTGCGGAATATTTTCATTCTTTAAAATAATTTTCATTCTTAAGGAAAATATCGAAGAAACATCCTCTTTATACAATATTACCAAGTGCTGCATATCATCACAACTTCTTTCGAGGTGTTTACCGCTGTGCTCGTACAACATGAAGCTGAGTGATATGCAAACACTGGGAGCAGCATGTCAAGCTCAAATGGGTATGTAAGTTCGTTCAATTCTAGAACTTCATAACATTGATATATATTTCAGCAACAATTGTTAAATGTGCAGTGGGGGGTCGAGATCATGTACCTTGCTGCAATCGACGAGGCGTATCACCCTTGTGCGCTCCTCTATGCCGTGGCGTTTTACCAACAGTTGCCCCTCATCTCGCATCATCTGAATGTTTGTCTTACGCAGGGAATATATTACAATGCTTTGAAGAAGGTAAAACATATAAAATCAAAACATTAAATGTATTATTATAAGATTATTTTGTTGGATAATAAAATAAAATCGCAATAAAGGTACGGAAAACATACCTGGACCGGTAGAAGATATGCGTATAACAGATGTTAAGAACAGCACAATATTCTTGGAATGGTCACCACCACAAGAAATATCACAAAACTCAACAACACAATACGAATATGTAGTTCAATATGGAAGAGTCAGCAATATGACAATATATGAGACTGTATTCAAACTAGAAAAAGTAAAAACTATATAATAGCCCTGTTTAGGTGAGAGTGGTTGAAATATTTTTACTTACAAAAATAATAAAACAGTGTTATTGTTTGTTGGCAAAAGAAAAAGTGAAAATAAATTAATTTATCATTGTTTGTGTATAGTACTTATACACATTTTACTGAGTGAATATTCACTCCCACCAAAACACGGCTTATGTTAAATTCAAACTGAACGAAGCACATAACTTTTAATTAATTTAACTCCGAAGGAAATTCATACCAACGCGACTTCAGTAGAACTTTCATTGGAAACATCATCTCTCTATAAAATATTTGTAATTGTCAGTGGAACATATGGAACTTCTTTACCATCTTCAATGCTTGTAGTTAACACAACTAGTTTGAAAGCTTTAAGTAAGTAACTTTGATCTTTTGGTTTTGTAGCAAACTTACTCTTTTCATAGATAACTCAATATCTACATTTGGAGTTCCGTCACCACCACATTCCTTGCAAGTGTCTTCACATAGTGCTGATTGGGTGACAATATCATGGCAGCCGCCAGAATTTTCGCACCCTCATGAATCAATTTCGTATAGGTAAATTTTAAGTATAAGCTTTTTATAGGTTTTAAAAAATGTATGCCTTTTGCTGTTGTTTTTTTTTTAACTCCAACTTATTCCGAGAAATAAATCTCTTAACTTACTTGCGGTGAGATCAATATATTTCGAAACTAAGTACCATCATCAAGTTAAAAAAAATCAAATCAACAATTTCTTAGCATAGGGTATTAAAAATCACAAAAACCGTGCCTAACTGACAAAATTATGGAGCACTTCTCCACATATCGTAGAATTATTATTGTGGTGCATGCAAAAGAAAATATCGAAAATTTGAGGTTTTCGATTTAGGAGGTGTAGTACCCTCCCGCTTTTTCATATTTGTATGTCTGATTTGTTATCAATTATATGAATCCTATATCAGATTGCTGTAGAATGATGAAATTTGGTAGAGTGGTAAGACTCAATAAGCATACAAAAATAAAAATACATAGGTTTTTCATTCAGAATGCGTGGTATCCGCCTACTTTCTAAGATTTGATAAGTGATCCCTTTTCCAGGTGAAATAGTACACAGTGCACATACAGTCTTATTTATAAGATCTAACTAATACTCCCTTCAATCTCAGAATAGCCAAACCTCTTCGAAGCACTTGTTCCGTCCTTAAGCCAAGTCAAAAAAAATCTTATTTATACAATTTTTTCTTGGACGTATGTATGTATGTAGGTATGTTAATGTTTGATTTCCATAATTATTTATTTACATTGATTATTTATGTTAAAATTACCTAGTAAATGGAAAAGAAAAATAAAAAAAACTTTCTCAAAACTAGAGAAGTTTTAATGTTTTCTTAAAGTAAATGCAATATTTTTAAATGTACTCACAAAAAGCTTCAAGATTATTTCAACTTCAATAAGTTATTAAATTATTAGTTATAGAATTTCGTCCTCCTACTCGTATTTATTTTTATTTTATCGTATTTTATTATTATATTTTGTGAAATATTATTTAAATTTTTATTATTTCGTAGTTTATTTATAGTTAGGTTTAAAATTGTTTGCATTTCTATATTTTGGTATGTTAACGAATTTCGCTAAAAAACTATATAATGTATCTAAAACATCGAAAACCGAAATAACCCAAGGGATATTAACAGTTAGCTAAATAAAATTTTATAAAACATCAAATGTCCACGTTGTATTGCAATATAAAAAAATACACAAATTAACTATGGTGAAAGATCGCTTTTCATGTTGATTCAAAAAGCAAAAGAAAAATTGCGAAACAACAATTGCGAATACATTAAAATGTTAAATTGGCAAAAAAACGACTAGCACCCAATAAAATTATTTGTTGTTTAGATTGTTAATAAACTTATAACCTGAATTTTATTAAAAAAAAAAACTATTTCCACCCCTCCCAAAATAATAAGATGAGGTGAGGTTATGTGCATGGAAACAAAATTCATTGACTGGAAGCTTTTACTTAAAACTGTACCCACTGATAACAAATGGTTTATCAAAAGAATGGTGAGGTGTACCAAGTAATTAGTGAGACCACTTTTAATCAAAAAAAAAAAAACATTGAGTTACATTGAAAACATGAAAAGGGTACGAAATAAAAGCTTAGATTTCTTAATTTATTAATTTATTAGTTCGAGAAATTAAACCAGATCCAAATAACTGGTTAGACCTGTTTTATTAAAAAACAAAAACGTCATTTAAATTATAATTTGTTTGTTTTTTTCAATTTGAAAACCAATTTTGCAGTGTAATTAATACAAAAATATTGAAAAAAGTATGTAAATAAATTAAAAAATCAATTATACCCACCATCAACTAAACGCTCTTAAATAATTCTAAGTGCAGTTTTTGAAAATTAGAAAAATTTAAAGTAAAAAATTCATTTATTTCAAAATACTTCGTTGCTTATGGTGCTAAGCTTCAATTTTTCGAATTCAAAATAATACTTCAATTTTGATTTCAAATGGAAGAAAACGCATTTCTGCCAAAGAGAATATTTAAGAGCCAAGATTAATAAATTGAAGTGCCTTTCACATGCGGCGCGAATTGTGAACTGCACTTCCTGAGTGCAACAACTAGTTAACGGACTTTTTCAATTTTTATTTCGATAGATTTTTGACAAGTGGAGGTTAAAGCTAATCTTGTACTGTGAAACTACTTCTGAGTTAACTCCGGTAGAAACTGTGTTCAGGATAAACTAAGTCAGAGTTATTGCAATAGATTTTCTTTAAAAGTCTTTTATAAACATACATAATACATATACATTTGTACATCGTAAATATGTATGTACATTTAACCTTATGTAACTGATGTCTGAAACGATTCATTTTTACTTTAAATTTGTCAGGGTATATCATAAAGCAACCTCCTCGAATAAGTTTTCGATTAAAAACACTAGAAATTTATGGATACGTCTGGACAGTTTGAGACCAAATTCCCAACACATTGTGTATGTTGAAGCAATAAGTGCAAAAGGAGTTTCATTAGCTTCGGAAACACTGGTAGCATGGACAGATCCAGCTTTACCGCCATTTGTGGAAGTAAGAGGAAAATCTAAAATAGTAGAAATAATAAATAAAATGATTCTATTTTTCAGCCTCCTGCTGTACAACCTGCAGATAATATTGCCGAAGGAGGATCAATGACAGTTCTCTGCTTGGCACTTGGGAATCCAGCACCTACGATTTCATTGTACGTTGGTGGACATTTAGTTCGGCAAGATAAATCAAGAAATATGGTGACTGTTATTCATAACGTAACCATGGACATGGAACATGTATCTTGCTATGCCGATAACGGTTTTGGGATACCAATGCAGGCGACTAGAAAAATAAACATCAGTTGTGAGTTTTTATTTATTTATTAAGATGTCTAATCACATCCTCAAGCTTTTTACAACTAACATATTATTATGCTCGTATGACTAAGGAGCCTACACATCCTTTGCTAATTTGAAAGTATTGATCAGTGATAACAATTCTAATGTTGGTATGAGGTTTCGCAGAGAGATAGAAAGCCAATTTTCCGTACAGATTATCAAAGCCTTAAACCTTAATCAAATGTAATTGTTTCCAAACATTGTTTATTGATCATCAATGTCATGATGAATCGTAGAAACGAAAGTTTTGACAATTTCCTTGCAAGTTTTGTATTAGATACATTATTGATAAGAACGAATTGAAAAATGAAGATATTTTGAAGAAAAAATTTAATTTCAAATTTTGAAAATCTGAGTAAAAACTTTTAAGTAAAAAAAAACTGCTTTAAGTATTAATGTTCTCCAATTTTTGGAGTTAATAGTCTAAAATTATTTTTGGTTCAAAAATCACGGTAATTGCCAAATAAGACAAACACTTCTTTATTTTGAAAACTACTCTAATAGTTTTGACAAATGTTTTGCTTAAAAAAAGGACATATAAACTTAATTTTAAGACAAATTTGACAATTCTGCAATTATTACCCAACCGATTTTTAAAATAAATTTTTATTCTTTTAATTGGTCAATCAATGGCACAGTACACATATAGAAGGTATTATATTGCGCAGTATTTCAAAAACGAGACCTGTCAAAAGGGTAATAAAGATGGCCGGCATGGTGATATGACAGAGTATTAACACATAAACACAACAACAAAATTCCAATATTGCCGAATAGGTGATATTGTAAACAACAATATCCAACAACAACAAGTATGACACAACAACAAATGAGGCTACGATTTTACCAGATGCGCAGTAGAGAACAAAAATGAAAACTCTAATGATATTACCTTCTTTATGTGTACTGTGAATCAATGGATACTTTTTTTTAAAACATTTTCCTACGTAAGTCCTACATGAGAATCTAGACGTGTTCACTCCAATTAGTTGTTTGGAAAATAATGCTGAAGGTCCAATTGCTTAGTAAACTCGGTTGTAAGTCGAAATGAATACTGATTTTATTTCACTACGTTACATCTATATATGTATATGCATATACTCGTACAATTTGTTCTTGTGTTTCTATTCTTGATGTCTACATGTTGTTTACTTAAATGTTAAATATCTGTAGATAACCGTCAGTGTATGCTTAGGATGATCTGTCTTATATTTTTTCACATACACATTGGGTTATCTATAGTAATGTAATGTAAAGTAATGTAATGTAATGTAATGTAATAAAGTGAGATACACAGAATTGAACAAAAAGTCATTGGTTTTTATGAGGCCCGAGTATACTTAAATAAATGGTAGTAAATTTACTACTAAATGCATTTAAAGAGAGGCTTAAGATAAGGGGAACTTGATTTTGTATTGTTAAAATACTATTCGGTCTTTAAATTGAGATTAAAAAAAAAACTTAAATTAAACTAACTAACTGAACACCTGGTGGTTCGTAATCTGAAAAATCATTTAAAAAATATTTATTTACATATTTATTTTTGTTTATCAATAACATATTAAAAATATACTATTAATAACTAGTTATGAAGAGCAAAGGCAGCGTGACTATCGGCTCTTGGTAAAAGATTTAAGATTATAACTTAATTTTAAGTAGATTTAAAATTTTATTTATAGTAATAATATTAGATTAAGTACATATGTTCTTTTAATAGGTCTATAATTTTTAGTTTTGAATTGATTTTTGTAATATTGCGTTTGAAGAAAGGAAGCATGGCCCAAGCATGTGCCGATGGTGATGTCGCTTTGGCAAGTGGAGCAAGTCGGTGGAGATTTTTTTTTGAGTAGATGTTGGTGTGTAGGACAAGTGTGACCCAGTCGGAGCCGATATCATTTCCTTAGAGTTTTGTGTCGGGTATATATCATGTACATTTAAAAAATAAAATAGATCTGTTTCTTCGTTTTTTTTTTTTACTTGCGGCTTTAGGTACTGTAGGGCAAGTTTTGGATTAGTGAACAAATTCGAACTCGAGTTTTTGATCAAACTTGACATATTGCTATCATAATGAAGTTGAAAGGCTTATTCCCATAAGCCATCGACTTCAAAAAACTTCAAAGAAAAAAGTCCAATGGTGTTAAATCGCACTATCTAGGCGGCCAATTCTGGTCTCAAAAACACGAAATAACACGTCCGGAAAATGATTGATGCAGCAATTGAATTGTTTCTCTGGCTGTATGAGATGTGGCGCCGTCTTGTTGAAACCACATCCCTTCCACATTCATTTCTTCAATTCAAGGCATGAAAAAATTGGTTATCATTTCACGATACCGAACGCCATTGACTGTTTGCGCTTGACCTGACTCATTTTCATAAAAAAAGGTCCAATGATTCCTCCAGCCCAAAATCCATACCACACAGTGACACGTTGAGGATGCATTTGCTTCTCGTGAATCACTCGAGGATTTTCCTCGCTCCAAATGCGGCAATTCTGCCTGACGAAGCCATCAAGATGGAAATGGGCCTCGTCACTAAAGATGATTTTATCAGCAAAACTTGTATTTTCATGCGAACTGTAGCCGCAAAACTTCACCATTCTGGTACAATGAGAATGCGTTGTTCATTCGTGTACCACTCCATTATTATTAACCTTTAAATATAATTAAGCTTTGAACCAAATTTTTTTTTGTTTTAAATCAGTAATTTCGGAAAAATCTTAAGTGACATCATATCTTTTTTCACCGTTAGGTCTCAAAGCTTATAGAGTTTTATTGAATATATGCATATATGTATGTATATGATATATGCACAAAAAGTGCATTTGATCAATGAACTTCAAACGTGAAAATCTCGAAATCTCCACCTACGATTTTCCTAAAACTTCACAGTTTTGATGTACAAGTATATACCTTTCTTTTGGTACCACTCTTGTCCCTGTACGCTTATGGCCCAAAAGTGCGTCATCTCCTTTGAATGTTGCGTTCTTGTTGGGACACCCTTTAGATGTTAAGACAGATCTGTTCTCAAAAATCTCAAATTTCTCGCAAACGTTCCTGAGGATTTTGAAACATTTTGTATGTGTATGTATTTGCATAATGCAAATTATTAGTCGGTCAAGAAAAAAAAAAGAAAAAACCGCACTGCAAAATCTCAAATTCCTTGAAAACGGATACCAATTTTGTACGGTCCATCACTGGACCTGTGTCCACTGGAATGTGTAATCTATTGTACATTCTTCACAGCTTCAGTCTCGACAACACGATTTGTGCAACACAAACTTTTTTAAATAACTTTTTTTACTTTTTTAAATAAAATGTAAAACTGGCAAATTATAGTAGGTTTTCTCCTACTACATATAATTTGCCAGTTTTACATTTTTTTTGTCATACATATGTAAATATAACGATTAATTATGTAAATGAATACCTATATAAAAAAAATAAGTTGCTACTCAGTTTCAATTTTTACTAGAAATTTATAGTTAATAAACCCTGAATCATTTGGACGAATTTAGTACCTATGTATCTATTGGAAAGGTTAAGAAAGTAGTAGGTATAAGTGATTTTAATAAGTGGAACTGCGAAGTTGAAGAGGTGGTCTACTTCTCCCATTTAGGGAAAGAGGCAGCATTCTAAAAAAATGCTAAATATAGAAGAAAAATGTCTGTTTTTAGCCAAGAATCATTTCTTGTTAAAATCAAGTGCTTAAATTTTGTGATCTTTAAGCCGATTTTTTCTATGGCACAAAGACAATTTTTGAAGAGATCGATTTTTTTTGCGTTGAAAATAACGTCGAATGGAAAAAATTTCCTATGCTTGATTTGCTTTTATTTGCTCTAAGCTTCCAAGGTCTGAATTCGTTTATCACCTCGCCTTTTATTAGATATTACAGTTTTTCGCTATTTTGTAGTTATGCTAATGCGGTAATTTTCGCCAACATCCATTTAATGATTTTTATTTTTTTTATTTGGAAAATTCTATTTTGGTTTCTAATTTTTTTTACTAAGTTATAATACTATATTTTACCATTGAGGAGGAATAAGTATTTAAAAATTGTAACTTAAAAACTGTAAGAAAACAACATTAAAAAGAAAGACATACCTATTCGTACATATACATACATATGTATGTAGATTTAAAACAAAATCTTTGACATTCTTTGCGCACATTTGAAAAATTCCAAATTCCTCATTTACGAGTATTTTCTGTATTTACATGGTCATGAATTTAAATGTTGATGCTCTCTCTTTTTAATAGATCCACCTAGAGTTCAAGCTTCCGGTATAACAGTCGCAAGTATTGGAGATACCGTGGACTTAAAGTGTGCAGTTAAATCAATTCCGCAGGCTAAAACTATGTTCTGGCGGGATAAGGATGGTCAAATGCCTATCGTTGAAGGAGTAAATTATAACATTTCAATCCAGAAGAATGCTTCAAGTCCTTCTCAAAGTTTAATGAATCTTCGTATATCAAATTTACAACTATCTGACGTAGGAGATTACTTTTGTCATGCAGAAAATACGCTAGGATCAGCAACAAGTCCAGTTTCAGTAAGAATCCGAGCTAGTCCTTCAATTAACAACATAACTGAATGTTGTTCAACACAAAATGTGTCTAGTAATTGTAAAATTGCGTGTGGTTTTTATGTTGATATTGATGCAGTTATCAACAAACCGGAATGCATTGCTGACTTCAATAAATTAATGAAGTGTGCGGCTGACGGATCAGACCACCGAAAGTGCTGTGCAGACAGCAATGTTCCACGTAAATGTCTAAATTGGTGCAGAGGAGAATCGGTTCTTAATGCGGAAATATGCAGTCTTCAATACACAAAAACAATAGTTGGTTGCTTCGAGTCTAATCGAGATAAATTACCAGGACCGCCTAAAAATTTAGCAGTGAACGTGATTTCTGATAATGAGGTTAAAATAAGGTTTGTACCTTGCTTACATAATGTCCTATCAAACTCATTTCCAGTGACTCGCAGTGACTAATAATTTTTTTAAAAGTTGGGACCCTCCTTCAAAAAATCCAGAATCTGTAGACGGGTATAGAATATTCTATCATGAAGCTGCTATAAGCGAGTCTGTAGAACAAGCAATAAATTCTTCTGAAGTGAAACGAATTGACGTTACCGATACGAGTGTTAAAATCGATGGTCTTAAGCCTGAAATTTTATATGAGTTAGTAGTAAAAGCTGGAAACACATTTGGTATGAACTGTAAAAGAAAAATGATAATTATTCAAAATGACAAATGTATACTTTTTTCAAAGGTGCAAGCATCCTAACAGTACCAGTACGCTTTACTATAGGCGACCCCGAATTAAGTTCCACATCACATGCTAGCACTGCAGGAACAATAAGTGGAATCATAGCTGGAGTTTTAGCTATTCTTCTTGCAGTATTGGGGTTACTTTTCTATAAACGGAGAAGAAATGGTGGAAAAGCCGCTAATGCAGTTGCTTTTGAAAATCCAAGCTACCTTAGAGGTGTTGAACAGGTTCAGGTAAGTGTAAGTCTAGTTTTAAAACGTATGCCCTAACAAATTGTCCAAGCTGCATCTGTTGAAAAATCAAGTCATAGAGGCTCGGAATTTAGTATAGCGAATGATATCGGTTCTGATTAACGGTCATTTGTTTAAAATTAAGAAAAACTTCTACTAAGAGTTTAAATGTTTGAACTTTATCATTTAATTGGTAGTGAAAAAATGATCTTAAAACTTTATCAAGTCTAGTTTTTACTTTCGAAAAATTATTCAGAACGTAAATAAAAATACCGTTGTTAAGCTCGCAGTTTGAACAAGAAAATTAATTTAACTATTCAATTAACCTTTGTTATTGGTCTTTTTACATTGAAAATTAAATTAAAAATAACTAAAAATGAATTACTCCCAGATGAATGATGGAATGTTTTAGATACGTTTGCATTTTTGAGAAATTAATGTATTAGTATTTAAAATATCTTATTTCTAAAATTTGTAAAATGAATTTATTGTTAAATTATACAATGCTTAATTCATAGCAAAATATGCAAACATTTTTTTTGAATTTTTGTCCCCTGTTTTTTTTTCTTCTTCCTTTCTCTTTCTTTGAAAAAATACTAAAACAATCTTATGATACTCTCTCTTAAAAAAAAGAACTTGAGACATAGAAATAAATCTATCCAACGAAAATCAGATTACGAGCATATTTGGGCTATTTCTATTTGTTTTAAAACAATGTTCAAACATGTTAAAACGGTTATAATTTGAAATTGAATACTTAAATTTTATACCTTTTTATTCACAAAATTTTTGGTAACAAATTAAACTTCTTCAAATTTTAGTTGTTAATTCTTAGTCAAATGGTAAAGCTAATAAAGAATGTTGATGCCAAAAAAAGGTAAAACTATTGATTGATTGATTGATATTTTATGTACAAATTTGAAACATATCATGAATTAATTGGTTTGTTAAGGGGTTATTCGAAATTTCAAAAAACAGCCCTTGATCGAAAACAACAAGTTTGTAAATTAATTTTTACTATGAAAGTTCAATACAATAATAAAGCATTTTTTTAATCAAAAAATACACCTGGCGCCAAAATTTAATAGCGATTTTTACCATTGGATGGGGTCCATATCTTCTTATTAACTCATAATCAAACACTGAAAACTAGATGATTTCATGTCTTCTAGTTTTCGAGAAAATTACTAAAAGTTCTATTTTAATTTAATTATTTTGTTTGCTTGATTTCCTATGTGGTCTTATGTTGATAGTTTTATATGGATTAAGATATATAAGATGCTTTTTTGTATTTTTGTTTGTCTAAATAAAATAAATGTTTAAACAGGAGATACGTACATACATATGGCGGGAATCTGCCCACTGCAGCACGCCACAAAAAGTTTGGCTTAATGCCAAAAATAGGTATATCTTATATAATTAAAGTTTGCTTATGTGTAGATAACGCCTTAATGATTTCACCAATTTTTTAATGCACTTTTTCTTACTAAATAAAACACATTTATTTAATTTGAATGCATTTCGACATTTTCCAGCAATATATTTTATTTTTTATTTTGTTTAAACTTTTACATCTCTTGCACTAGACCTTGTGATTACATTTGTTTTAAAACGAATACATATATGTACATATGTTTTGATTTTTGATATTTATTTTTAACATTAATACATTTAACTTTTAAGTTACACAATATTCAGTATGTTGAAAAGAGATGACTTTATTGGAGCTTCCATCGTATTGATTATTATGTTTTTGTGCATGTAAATGCTTGCATAAGCGTCCACTCACTTTTCTTCACATACATGATTGACAAGTTTCAGGTTCTCTTTTGTTACACTGTGGTCATTCTTCAGTTATCTGCATATGTCATCTACATACATATGTGTAAACTTTAATTATACTACAGATTTCACGGTGTTCTTGCTGAAAAATCGAGAATTTTTAATTTTTGATTTGGTTTTTTTTTTTTTTTTAATATCTTATTATATTATATTATATAACTTAATTCATATTCAATTATTGCTATCAAAATAAGACCACATACATATGTACATACTCAATCGAAAAAAATGAATTTAAGTAAAATAGTAATTTTTGTTAATTTTCAATAACTAGAAGAAATAAAACTATCCTAAAGCTCGCACTGTGTCTCTTACATATAAAGGGTACATAAAATCCCCTTTAGTGAGCGCTAATTATAAAAAAAATCTAGATTTCAGTTTTTTGTTGAGAATGATAAGAACAACAAATTTTTGAAATAATCCTGCATTAACGGGGGAAGATACACCCTCCTCCCACAATAAAAATGCTTGTTTCCAACTGTTCTACCAAAATCCGTTATTTTATTTTGGCGCCTAACTTATCGTCTTCTCCTCATACAGAATAAAAACAAAAATGAGGATATCTTTCTGTAGTTATTTTTAATATTATAATATTAATAAGTCCTTAAATTTTCTTTGATGCAGATAGCCACCACACAATCACTTGCCGCATCACAATCTTCCACAACGCAAACGAAAGGAAAAGCTGAAAATTGTACAAAAAATTTACCAACATCTGAAAGTTCTAAACACCGCTTTGTAACAGCCGTCCAAGGTATTGGAAGCACGCATCCACCACATTATGAAGAGTTAAAGTTTAGCCAAGAAGGTATCTATTTTTGAACTTATATTATTAATCGAAATTGCTATCAGACTTGTTGGGTTGATAGACTTGTAAATAGATATGAAATAAGAGTAGACCTTGCTAAATTTCAAGGAATGTTTTGTTTTAAAATTAAAATTAACCATAAGATAAAAAAGATAAGTTATAATAATATAAGATGTATATATTGTACATATTGTTAATTCAAAGTTTATATGTACATATATACTTGCAAGATCTCAGTAGTTTTGAAATCAGAAGCGACTTAAAAGCACCAATACATTCAATTCACTTTACAATTGCAAACAAATAACAGTTCGAGTATGATGTTTTCTTTTAGAAGATTCACTAACACAAACACAGCATTGAGAAGAACCAATTAGTTCCTTTCCATTGGATTTCAGAGTGAGTGAATACTGAGTGAAGCCGATGAACGGCATAGGTAACTTGTCGATATCACTTTAGGGCCCCTACTCAGGTATCTACTATGATAAAATGATTTGATAAATTTTTTATCGTCCGATTTTTTAAACTGCCTTATTTCATTTCATGTAACCCAAAATGTTGATTTTCGTTGCACAAGAAAGGAGCTACGATGATTAACATGCCATCTAATAAATTTTTGAATAGGGACCCATCACACTTATTTTGATGAATATGATCAACAGCAAAATACTGACAATTTTAACTGAGTTTTAAGTTTTATTGGCTCATTCAGAAAAACAATCTTATCTTGCTGTCTCTTTTGTGAAAAATACCTTTAGGTTCCCAAGTATGTTTTCGGGAAAAGGCAGCGTTTTTCTAAATCCGGTAAGCTTATTTTCTATTAGATCTAGTGTATACTTACTTTCGTGACTGAGTGTATTTGTATATGTACATATGTATATCTAGTTTGAACACGAATTAACTTTTAACATTATCTATAAACAGGTTGCTATCATATTAAATTAATATTTAGTTTAAGAGTTCAGTGGATCCACGCAAAATTTTCTTTGAATCAGTACGGATTTCGTTTCGAACATGTCAGAACAAAAAAATTAGTTGCAACAGTGGTGTGGAATCAATTTATGTATGTATGTATGCCTTGGAGTAAAAAGAAGAGTTCTTTGGAAATAAAAAAAACCATAAGATACGAAAAAAAGTTTATGTACTTTAAGGAATTTTTTATTTTTAAAACAAAAAGTAGTAACTTCTTTCAGTTCTTTATTTTCAAATATTATATTATGATTGGGACCATTATGTACAGGAATTTTGCATTCATTCGATGGAAATTTTTCTATTTTGTATTTATTTTATTAAAAAAGGGGACACGAGTATCTACGATAACTTTGGCGCCAAAAACTGTTTTTTTCTAGAGACGTTGAAAACAAGCATTTTTTTTTACTATGGATAGACCCCTCCTATCTTGCCCCGTTTACTAAAAGTGGATGTACAAAAATGAAGCTTCTACAAAAATCCTTTATCAATTTATGGCACCAAAGTTATCGTACTCTTCCTAAAAAGAGAAAAATAAATTTAAAAAAAAATCCTCAGAAATCCAATAACAGAAATGAATCAAAGAAAAATTCTCGATACTCCACCCGAAATCAGCCAGGAAACTAAAATGGATAAACCATGTGACACCAAGTAATCTGCTCTAACTTTAACATCAAGTGACATCAAAGAAATTACATAAGAAATGTGAGCGGTCAAAAAAGGGAGCAAGAAGATTAATGACTTGCTGTAAAGCAAAGACTTCAATATCTTTTGAAGGCCAAGTACTTCATTAAAACAAAGCGCAGCAATGCAAATTTGTCTGGTCTGTGGAAGAGAGATGGTGACAAGAAAACAACTGTGGTTTTTCTGTTTTAAGTTTGGTCTGTTAGAGACAACTTAGACATAATTACTAAGTAAAAAATTTGTTGAACACATTTGCTCAAGTAGATTTTGAAACATCACTTAATTTCCGTATTTCAAAAAGTAGGTAACTACTATATATGACATCCAATTTCATACGCGGCAACTTTCAAGATACTTTGTTTTTAATAATTTCCTTCTTTTCTTATAAATTAATTCGATTCTAAATTTTAATATTACTTTTTCTTTTGAATGCGTTTTCCTCTAACAAATAAATTAATAGAAAAATGATTTGCTTTGCTAAAAACTGTTCCGAGTGTTCTGCACCATTATTTGCTTCTTTTGGCCCATGTGGAATATTTTCCACGTTAAATAATTA
Source organism: Syrphus vitripennis (assembly GCA_958431115.1). NCBI lineage: Eukaryota > Metazoa > Arthropoda > Insecta > Diptera > Syrphidae > Syrphus > Syrphus vitripennis. The sequence continues at coordinate 69,936 of OY288109.1, read as the reverse complement.
AGAAGATAACAAATTCTCAATTTTCGTGTTGGTATTGTACTGATTGCCGTAAATGTCATTGTCTCAACTTGCCTTTGAAAATAGAACGGCAATTATAAAAATAAAAATGATTTGAGTGTTTACTAAGCCATATTAACATCGCGGTTTTAAATATTAACTCATTAACTCTCCCAATCGATTCAGTTGACAGTGGAAAGTATAAGCAATGGATGGAAGCTCAAACCAGGAAAATCCACGATTTATATTATAGTCAGCTAATGCGTTCCAATTGAGACTAAACGCAAAGAAAACTACACATGTAAGAAAATGAAAACCGATAAAGCTGTTAATTATAAACAAGTTGGCAAGAGTACGATAAGTCAGGCGACAAAGTTTAATGACGGATTTGTATAAAACAGTTAAAAACAAGCATTTTTTTTTTACTATGGGAGGGGGGGTCTATCTCCCCCGTTTAGGCGGTAGGGGCAATTTAAAAAACATGTATGCTTGTTTTTAACTGTTCTATAAATAAAGATATGCATAAAAAATAAAAGTTGCACTTATCGAGTCAATTTTTTTTGAAGAGATGCGATTACTGAGTCTACAATGGTAAAATATTCAGCTGTTGCGAAAATCAAGTTGCATGAATCGAGAGTTGCGTTTCAATACAATATAAAATAAATAAATATAGATATAAAATGGAAAATCAAGTAAAGTACTTAATATTCAGATGATAGTAATCCAATCTAAAATTTTGGGCACCATTTTGGATGGTCCGAACCCGAAAACCCCAATAGGATGCGCCGCTAATTTTTAAAACAGATAAGAAGATTTTTGAGCTTACGAATCACCATACCCAGTATGCTCCATGAAAACAAGTTTGATAGCAATGCTACAATTTAATTGTACAACAGCTTTATTGTGTATTTGTTTACATAACAATCTTATTGATTTTAAAGATGCACTCAGAGTTAAAGTACAATGGGTGAGTTTGTTAAATTATTATCTAAAGCATAAATCAGCATTGCCATTGAAGCGAAATCACCAATTTTATGATATATCTATCCATACTTTCTACCAATCCATCCGTAGATATTCGTAATGTGGGAATTAATAAAAAAAAAAACAATTCTGGCAATGTTGATCTTCATAATATTCATTTTTAGTACACGTGATGGATTTAAAATAATTTAGTATCGGTTTATTAGATATTGATAAAAAATAATTTTAAAATTTTGTTCTATTTACAGGCTTATGAATTTTAAAATAGTCAAGACGATCATCTAGTCATCAGTTTCAAAGCATGTAGGGAGTCACCTGATCACATCACAGTTTTTGATACGAGAATATTCAGAAGTTATTAAATAAATAGTAGACGTAAAAAGAGATATTTTGTAATTTTTTTAGTTATATATTGTTTATTATGGGAAAAAGCTTGAAAAAATTAAAATAAAATATAATTAATTATTTATTTATAATACAAAATCTTAAATTAGACATTGAAGTTAGAAATAGTTTAAAAAAGTACTGTACGAAATGGCAGAATAAAACTGGAAACGAAAATTGTCGTCAAACAAATGTAAATGTGAACGTTGAACGGTGAAAGCCATCCTTTCGTTTGGAGTAATTAAAATGCTATGAACATATAATCTTAAGCAATATATCGATGTCTTAAAGGACAAAAGTGATATATCCATTTTTTTTAGAGATAGTGGAATAAATAAAATGCTAAGATGCAGTGCGGTTGAAGAATTATTTTTTTTTCATTATTACACAAAGATATAGGCCATAACATACTTTAATACTAAAGCCAATTGAGCTGCATTACTAGAGTTATGTACGTACAAAAAATTAACTTTTAGTCTTCCAAAAAATGGACATTGCACTTTTGTCTTCTAACGTATCGATAAAGTCATTTATGAACTGTATCGTAAAAAACATATTGGAAGTACTTACTGAACATACCAGGCTAGTTTTAGAACAAAATATTCTACAGTAAATAACACTAGTTTATAAATTCTCACTCCAATAAAAAAAAACATGTTTTCTGTGTTGAAAATATAATGGAACTAAAAAGTTCTTCAATGTAAGCAAAAAAAATCTTACTCCAAAGAATATTTATTATAAATAATTTTGAAAAACGAAAAAAATTTGAAAGCTTATTTTACAAAAACTAGTTTTAAGTTCGAAACAAAAATAGAATACAGTAAAAGTGATTTTCTTCGAATGTTAAATTCAACACTCCTCCTCATTCGAATAAATTCTACATTTACTTCTTAACTCTTGAATTCTTCCAGGTCCCAATGGTTTAGTTAACATATCGGTTAACATATAGTTTGAAGGACAGTATTAACATGTAACAATTTTTTTTATGATATAATCTTTAATGAAATGAAATTTGGTATCAATATGTTTCGAACGATTGCTAAGCTTTTCTTCTTGAATAAGTTTTAAACAGCTCTGATTGTCTTTATACGTTGATGTTGGAGTATCTTGTTCTGAATCCAGATCATTTAATATGTTTCTCAACCATGTTGCTTCCTTGCTTCCTTTAGAGAGAGCAATGAACTCAGCTTCGTTAGTAGAAAGAGAAACGCAACTTTGCTTTCTGCAACTGATTGACGAAGAAAATGTATCCTGAAATTGATTTCCGATCAGTGAAATCAGCTGCCCAATTAGCATCAGCATAACCCACGAGTTTTTCCTTTTTGTCATTGTTGCTAAGCCAAAGATAAAAATGCTTGGTGCCTTTTAGGTATTTTACTACACGCTTTAATTCATTCAAATCGGTCTGGTTTGGCTTGTCTTACTTGCCAATATCGATACGCTTGCTGTAATGTCTGGTCTGGTGTTCCTTGTTATCTAATAAGAAATTTGAATTGCTGGTATATTCACCACCATTGTCTGATCTGATTACTTTAGGTTTTCTCGAAAATTTAATTTTGACCATTTCAATATAGTTAATTATGCAATCAAACACATCTGATTTTTCTTTAAGCAAATACAATACATGTAAACCTACTGTAATCATCGATCAATGTTAGAAAATATCTTTTTCCAGATGGTGTAACCCTTTGCATTGGACGACAAACGTCACTATAAATAAGATCCAACACAGCTGTCCTATTTCTTACTGACTTAGATTTAAACGAAGATCTGGTCATTTTTGATTCTCTGATTTTGTTCCTACATTTATTAAATTTTAAGAGATCACTCACCATATTTTCTCCATTAACCCTCATTATAGATTCGATATTTCAATGACCAAAGATACGATGCCAATGATGGATACAAGATTCGTCTTCACTACATGCTGCTGTATGAAATGCTTTAACTTCAGGAGTAATTGTCTCAACTTGAATAAGTTTCCAGATAAATCTCCAACTGAAATCTCGTACCCATCTCTTGAAAAAATTTGCACTGATCCTGACTAAACTTAACATTAATCCTTTACTTGTGAGCTTCTTTATTGATAGAAGATTTCCTTGTATTTCTGGGACATAGATAACATTTTCGATGGTTATTGAAACTTCTTTGTTCTGACTGTTTAACGCCTTAATTTTGCAAGTTCCCTTTCCTTTCGATGTAATTTGTCCTCCATTTGCAATTGTTACTTTTTCTTTATGCGATAAGTTAAAGTGTATGCAACTCTTGAGTTCGTTTGTGATATGGACAGTAGCACCTGAATCCAATATCCAACCTTTGTCGTTCAAAACATTGATGTTGAAACTGAACTCATTGTCCGAAGTTATAATATTTGCTATAGCTTGATTCTTTTTCCATTTCTTGTAAGTACATATTTTCTGCAATCCTTTTTCAGATGTCATTATTTCTTGCAAAAATAACAAGTTGTAACGTTTTCTGAATTGTTTGTGCTGTTAAAAACTTTCATCACTGATTGTGAGTTGCTTTCATTACTGTTTTTACGAGTATATTCTTCCAGCAATTTCCTTTCGACCAAATCCAAGGTCAAACTCGATTGTTCTCTGGTTTCCAACGCTGTGACTAATGTATCATATTATGATGGTAAGCTGCTTAATAACATCGCAATTATCCAATTTCGGATAGTTGTTCTTCTCCTAATGCAGTCAATTTTTAAAATAAAGTTGTTATCTTCAGGATATGTTCTCAGTTTCTAGTTTCTAGTCTCAAGCTACATATTTTCCTCATTATTTGAACTCTGTTGCTGAGAGATCCTTTTTCATGACAGTTCTTTAGCTTATTCCAAGCTTCTTGAGCTGACTTTGCTCTACGCACATGATGCAGTTGATTATCTTCGACTGCTAGACCAATATAATTGTTATTGCTTCGTTGTCCTTTTTGTCCATTCCGCAGTTACTGGAACTGGTTTGATGGGTTTCGTAACAACATCCCACAAGCTATCTCTTCTTAAAATGAGTTCAAGCTTAAATTTCCATATGTGGTAATTGTCCGTCCCCAACTTGGAAATTGATCCTTTTAACGAATCTGTTTTACAAGGTTCTGGGCCTATAACCTACTGAAAATATAATGGAACTAAAAAGTTCTTCAATGTAAGCAAAAACAATCTTACGCCAAAGAATATTTACTATGAATAATTTTGAAAAACGAAAAAAATTTGAAAGCTTATTTTACAAAAACTAGTTTTTAATTTCAAACAAAAATAGAATACAGTAAATGTGATTTTCTTCGAATGTTAAATTTAACATTCTGGACTAACTTGTTGCCGCTGGAATCGCAGATAGTAACCATATTTTTTTCAAAGAAACAAAAAATAAGTTTTTTTTCCTATTTCGCAATTGGTGCTATAAATGTTTTACACTATTTATTCAATATATACACACATTGTATGTTAGATATATTCTTTCTTTTTCAATGGAATACTGTTTGTTTTAATATGTTCCCGTTCTAAAATCGAAATTTTTATAACATAGCTATTTCTTAAATTTTTTTTTCAGTCCAAAAAATATTTTTCCGATAATTTTTATTTCCAATATTAGTTGACCTTTTTGAATCTCCGGTAAACAAAATAATAGAAATTGAATCAACCGGTTATAAAGAAATGAAAGAATTTTTTTTTTGATAGGTTGACCTATGTAATGTCTTAATTTGAAAATGTTTGATGATGGTTATGAGTCAACACGATTTGGGCGCCTGTGCCCATACATAATATTCGTTACAAATTAGGTGTTTACTTTTTGAGTAAATTTTTTTTTGTCTGAAAAAGTAGCTTTTATAATATTTCATTTTAAATGCACCTGATATAATTCTTAGCCGTTCTTAAGAATTTTAAGATTTCTTGAACGTTTTTTTGCATGGTAAGTATCAAAATTCAATTGTGTTTACGTAACATCTGTCTTAATGTGCTAGTTGTACTTTAGCGAATCTATCCTAAAAATAACATCCAGATCGGATAGGGAGGAAAATTTCCTACATCGGATATCGGAATTGAATGCTGTTCGGTTCCCCAATGAAAGTGCCATTCATGGGCAGTGACATGGAGAGTACGTTTCGTTTTAACGAATGCTTTGAGTTTTCGACGCGTTCAATTCTACACGGTTTTTTTATTCGTCACTGGACAATGCTATCGAGAACAGGGTTGATTATAGAAAAAAATAAGAAAAATTCCACTACATTCGTCTAAACTTTCATTTGGCAGCATAATCGTATTAATTACATTACTGGAAAGGTGAAATTCACTAGCCCAAAATACAACCAAAAAGTTGCCTTATCCAACCGAAGCAACCTCATAAGGCTTGTCTCCCCCGCGGATTTGTTAATGTTTACAATAAATACGAAGACATTTTTCTTGTTGCATGACATTCTGACTAATTATTTTTTGTATGTAATAAAAATTCTCTCTGAAGAAGACAGCAATCCATGTCAAAACCTCGGGAAAAGTAAATGTAACGATCTTGTTTCATTTGTAAAATGACCATTTTTTGTCTCAGTTTTTTGTCATGCTTTTGCATGTTTTGTCGAATAAAAGAATTGTGGGTCTTTCTAGCTTGTTTGAACTTATTGCGGTTTACTTCAGTGGTGTAGTCTTTGTAATTACGGAAACATACTTCTATACACTTGATAACTTCCTTGGAGCTCAAATTAAATCTTAAAATTAAAATGTTTTTCTTTGTCTCATTTAACATTTTATTTAAAAAAATGGGGCATATTCATAGTCAAATTTTAGAACCGAGTCCAACTGGCCTCGAGTCTGAAGTTAACACACAGGTTAGAAACAGCTGCTATTCATAGAGAATTTTGCAGCTCTGTTTAGTAAAAAACAGAAATCTACTACAATTTTAGTAGTACATATTGCCCGTCAATCCATTGAAATTCAATACATTTTTTGACAGATAGAAAAAAACAACTTAGTCAAAGAGTCAGCCGTTTTTAAAGTTGAGCTCCAGTTTATCTTTTGGACCCGGGTCCAAATTGTCTATGAATAACATAAACTCTAGGTTAGCTTAGAAGAGACAAAGAAACAACTTGTCAGACGACTATGAATATGCCCCATTAATTCTAAATATCTTTAGTATAGTAATTAACATATTGAGAAAAAGTCAGTGTGCTCTAATTGTTTTAATTTTCTTTGGCTAAGGTACTAGCTCTTCCCACTAAAATTTAGTCACGAAGGACTTTAGAGCTAAGAACATTACGTGTTAAAAAAGTGAAACACGGTTAATCGAAGTGAATCTTAAAAACCAAATACATATTAATAAACCAAACATTTTCAGAACCTAGTAAATACATACACCATTATTACATAAATAAAAAAAATAGTTACATATAACAGATATAGGTAATAGTGCAACTGTGGTAAAAATATAATGGTCAGTGCATGAAAACTGTTCCCTTTTATGAATAAAACTACAATGGAGGCTTTTTACCATGGATAAACACAGTACAATATACATAAATTTTTTTATGTATGTGAGACTATTAGCACTTCAATCTAGCCTCTTTTTCTTCGATTTGTTTGTATTGTTGGTTGTTGCTATTACTCCCATTTTCCAATGACCGAAAGTATTTTCACTGTTGCTATAAAGTCCTTCTAGTAAATGACTTCTCAGGTCATCGAATGCGACCGAAGAAAACAGAATTTGCACAGTGCTCAACCGGTGAAGTAAGACTAAGAAAACGTAAGAAGTGGTTAAAAAAGTGTGTAGCTTCTTATAATTTTACTCATATTGTTGTTATATTTAAATTAGAGAGAGAGATTTTATTTTAAATAAATGGGCGCTTTGTTAAAATGAATGTATATTTAAAAAAATAATTAGATCATCGAGTATTACCTTAATAAAAAGATTCTGGTCATGTCTAGCAATATTGAAAAATTAGAAATAAACTCACAGCAGAATGAATTAGATGTATCAAAATCATCGCCAGTTGAAAACACTAAAGAAACAATTGATAATATTTCAAAACAAACTCAAATGGTGAATAATATGTCAGAAAATTCGTTGGACATTTCCAATGCAAACAATGACCATCATTTAAACAGTGACGAAGAGGAAAAATTATTTGTAGTTGGAGAAATACAGCGCAGAAACAACGTGTCTACACCTACTATGGGTGGTGGGGCTACTAGTGTTGGTAGTGGCATTGAAACGCCCGTTGGTATTGGTAATGGAAAAAATACACAAGCAACCGACTATTGGAATCGCAATGGACATCATAACCAAGTAGAGAGTCCAAGCGCGATGGACAACATGAGTGAAATATCATCACAGCCACCAGTTGTGCCATTGATACGTTCTAAATCTCGGCCAGAATTATCTTCCTCTAATCAGTTAAATAGTGTTATGAGTGCAGTAAGTCGTTATTCTAATTTGTCATATTGGAAAGCTAGGCGAGTTGTATTCTATCGCAATGGTGATCCTTTTTTTCCGGGAGTTGAGTTGAGGTACCGTCCTGGACGTGACATTACCTCAATGGACAGTCTTCTGGATAAGATTTCTCCAAAAATGGATTTGCCACGTGGAGCACGATATATATTTTCAATGGATGGCGATCGCAAGTATAGTCTCGATGAGCTGGAGGATGGAGCCAGCTATGTTGTCTCGTCATTTAAATCATTCAAAGTAAGTACATTTTTCAAAAGTATTCTACTAGACATTTTGTTCATTGCAAAATAATACTGGAGCTTAAAATCAATAACAAGGAATAAGGTTTGATAGAATGTCAATTTCACACTGACCCCTTAAACCTCTACTATATGTTGTTGGAACTGTTTCAAGAAATAAGAAAATCGATACATACGAGTATATGTAATTTAAATATTTTCCTTGGTCTAAACTGTTACGTGTTTTGGTTACAATTATAGAATCCTATAAAGTGTAGGAGAATGGGCGAGTAAACTTTCGTCCTTCTTTTAAAATTCTTATCTAGCGCTAAGTTTGCATGTGTATTTACTTACAATAAAACAGCTTGGATACCTTACCTAAACTCATTGGAATATGGACTAGAGCTTATCAAACACGAAAAGGTGATACTTTATTATTGAAAAACTTATTTAAAGGCTTTCAGTAATTTGCTAGAGTTAGAGTAAAGTCATATTTTTTATTTATAAAACATAGACGGTGTTAGTAACATTCAAGATTTTTATTTAAAAAAAGAGATGATTTTATTCTTATTGAAAAATTACCTACAAAAAAGTTAATTTTTTTTTTATAAAAAAAAATACAAAATTGAAAGACAACTAACTCAAAAACGCAAGCAAAAGACGGTCGGGTGGCACTCACTTACTCCTATGTGCGATCAGAACGTCGGTCGTAGTTAGGTAGGTATTAATTTGTCTGGATTTGAATTTAATTACAAGTTGAGAAGATAATTTTTTGATACGTCATAGCTCCAGTATTAATTATTGAAAAAAAAAATGTTAGATTATTTATTGTATAATTTTTCAAACATTTTGAGAAAAAATTAGTAGGTATGCAAAATTAAAAAATTAAATTAAAAATTTCGTCAGATTAAATAAAACCCAAACGTTCATAAAATATTAAATTTTCAAAATCAAAATAATATGTTCATGGATTCAAAAAAGCTTTGAATGGAATTTAGTTTAAATTTTTTTTGTTAAATTCTACTAGGGTTATATGAAAATAATCTACTTTATAAAAAATTAAATTAAAAATTTCGTCAGATTAAATAAAACCCAAACGTTCATAAAATATTAAATTTTCAAAATCAAAATAATATGTTCATAGATTAAAAAAAGCTTTGAACGGAATTTAGTTTAAATTTTTTTTGTTAAATTCTACTAGGGTTATATGAAAATAATCTACTGTGAACTATTCAACAAGATTGGAATTTCTAAACATTAAAATTGGAAATTGTTTTTACCCATGGCCTGGCACTGTTTTTATATGATTCTATAAAATACTGAAATAAATCAGTCAAGTAGAAGAGGTAGAACTATTTAATTGGACTTGTTTCGAACTATTGGTTCGAAATATGTAGCTTTTAACGACCTTTACTGCACAAAAATTTGAAGTTTTGTCCAAGCCAACTCACTTGTTAAATGACAACCTGTACGTTTGTACGCCGAGTACATCAGTTCCGTTTATTGTAAAAATTATATATTACTTATAGTGTTAATTTGCTTATTTGTTATAGATCCTGATGATGGCACATAGTGCCGAAATATATCGATCATCGCAAATTAATATCTAATTGAGTTTTATTTCGGAATTTGTTTTTGGAGGCAAAACAAAACAACAACAATAACATTAACCTATATTCCGGCATTTTTTTCTAACATTTGTCCGATAGGTACTGTATTTTGATAACTAAAATTAATTTTTGTTCAAATTATTTAAGAAATTATTAAAAGCCTTTGTACCAAAAATATGTATCCAGCCGTTTTTCAAATATTTAATTCATGGACCGTTGTTAATAAAATTATTACTCGGCTCTGGTGAATTTGTAGAAATTTAAAACGTCTGTTATAATAAAACGAAAAAATATACAATATTGTATTTTAATCACACGAAACACTTGTAACTTATTATAACTTTGTATTAACTTGTTTAAGAAATAAACAATAAAAGCTAGATCGTCCAATTAGCTTTTTTCTTAATAATAACAAAAATGTGCTTAAAATTACTAAAGCTACATACATACATACATATGTATGTATTTATTTGCTTAAACAAATAAATTAGCAATAATATTATAGAATATTTTATTGCTAATATAGTTCAGTACTTCAATTTTTACGATTATAGAGCCCAGATATTCGCAAGCTATCAAAAATTGGAAAAAAAATTGGCAGCGTACTAGGCCTTAAGTTAGACCGCTACTACTAAGGACTAATAGAGTTGTAACTGAACCTATCATTTAGAACTCTTATAAAACAGAATTCAAAGTACTCCCGATGATTTAATAGGGATTGAAAATTTATTAGTTGGAGTCAAGTTCCCATTGGAAGTCATTGTATGCACCAGTTATATTTGTATTTTTCGAATTGGAAATGTTGTGGTCACTAAAACCAGAGTCTGTCGTTTTTAGATAAATTTCTGTATGTTTTTATGGTACTCGTATGTTTGTACGTTTGTCGCATTCAGCCTCTTTTATTTCAAATATTTTTTAGGCTTTCTGATTTGTTAGCAGTTTCTATTTGATTATTTTGAACCCATTCCTCTTTATGTTGGATAATTCGATAGAGATATTCTTTTGAACTGTAAAACTTCTCTAAAAGTATAGCCAATGCACTATTATTTCTCTAGCAACTAATCTGTGTTCCTTACTTTAAGCAAAAACATCTTTTTACTAAGTTCTTACAACTGACAAGGAAACCAACTCGTAACCTGGCCGTGCTAGTAAATAACTTTGGCAAACCCATTTCTGGGTAAACAGCATAACTACCCAAGACTCTTTTTCCTTAAAAACAACAGATAGGTACATACATAGATATTAAATGATTATACATTATAAAATTAATGACAAATTTTTGATATGAAAATAAAATTAGTAAACAAAACAGAAAAATATTAAGCTAGTATTTAAATAAATTGTATTAGATTTAAGTTTGAGTTTACGTTTGGATTTATGTTAACATTTGGTTCATTAATAGCATTAATAATTACAGCCAGGCGTTTATAAGTACAAAAAAAGTTATGGGCAAAAAAGTGGAAAAAATACCGAATTTGAATGATTTTTTGAGAAAGAAATAGTGATTAGGAGGCGTATTGAGCGAGGGTGTGTAAAGTATTTTATTTTTCATCCACCAACAGTATATGCACAATTAATAACCACCAGACCTTTTTACTGATGAAATTTCTTCATGTAGTTCAAACTTAGCTTATTAACCTTGATTTTTTACGAAAATATAATTGTATTAATATTTGATGGGCATAGAACTTCATCAGGCCGTCTAATCAATTATAATTCTAAACAGGCCAAATAGTAAATGATTTTATATGAAACGCTTCATTCATATAAAACAATAAATGTTGTTAAAATTCTAATAATTAAATGAGTTTATTTATTAAAAAAAAAATGCAATTGACAGTTTTAATTTTTTAATATAAGGTAAGACCGTAAGACTCATTTGACTGAGGGTTAGTGTGGTTTAGTTCTTTATGTATGAGGTATGAGCCTAGTTGGCGACGTATGTGCTCTATTCAGGCATTGCAAATAGAGAGAATCGTCTATTTTTGCTATACAACTATAGACTAAAGTCCTGCCAATTGGTAAAGGTTGTATTGTTAAGATCAAGATTTACACTGTAGCAAGGTTGTTCCATTATTTGAATATTTGTTTTTGAAGGTTTGTACTATATAGGTAGAATAATGGTTTGTGAAGTACATATTGCATGTCTGTCGTAGGACAATTTTGTGTTTTCGAAGCATTAAATTCCACAAGGTTGTTAACACCCCAATTTGTAATACTGTGAAGATCGGAATATCATGATCTTCTAATACCCTTAAATATCAAGTCAATTACATTTCTTTCACCAAGATGGTGCAAGGCTTAGTTCCAACTTTTCCGTAAAATATGCAATCAAATCGTAGGTTGATCTTTTGCTACCTTCTGACGGTCATGTAAAGCTTCCTTTGTTAAAGATATTTCTAAAGCTGATTGTTGCCCAGCGTGTCCATGGCACTGGAAAGAAGAGACGTTAAGGTGATTGGTAGGAAATTAGACGAAGAGAAAGATTATCTTTTTTTGAAGACCGGCGGGACCGCTGTTACTAACTCCTGCAAAGACCAGGCGTACATACAGGTTATTCAAAATGTAATTTTTCCTAACGCTTGTGTTATTGAAACCGCATAGGTGCTTAGTTTCAAATTTAAAAACTATTAAAAAATTATTAAAAATAAAGTGATTGATGTGGAAATTATGTAGGTTATTGAATTGTTTATCAATGATATAGTTATACCTTCTCCTGAAGAGAAAAATCTTCAGTGAAGTATAGACTTATAAATATGAATGATGACTCCAAAATTAATAGTGCAATATGCAAATCTCTTGAGGAATATCCATATTTTTCCATTCTAATTATTTTAGTCTTGATTGCATCGTGATCGCCCGAGGCCTTTGTAAAGAGTTTTCTTTCACGAGCAATTCTCTCACTTCACGAGGAAGTATGACTTAAGCCTCTCAGAAACCAAAGCAATTTCGCTGCAGCTACTAAGAAAACATGTGTTGTTTTCATTGACAGTCACATGTTGTTATTATTGTAATAGTTGGCACTTCCACTAAGTTTTCGTGCTTAAAGCACTCCCGTTTGGAGAACATACGTCGTACATACCATTCTCAATCAATTTTGTGTGGGTATTGTTATAGTCGGCAGAAATATGCAATGGCTTAAGTGAGAATCTCTTTTTCATGACAAGATTTCCTTTTGGAAAACATCACATTTCTGGCAAGAAACAGTGAAAAATTGTCCAAACATCATTATATAAAAAAATTTGCCAGGTACTTAAGATTTATTGTATTCCAATAAAATATTTACAAACTGAAACCAGTATTTCCTAAATACTCGTTTGACATGAATTGTTTATTTTTTATTAACTATTTCAATATCATCTGGTGACCTATTTTTTTTGCTTTTTTTGTGTTCAATTTATGTATTGTACTACAAAAATCAAATAAGTATAGTGAAAAGTGAACACGCGTACTTGAAAGAAGTGATTTCTAATATTATTATTATTTTATACCAAAGAAACTGAATATAATATCACAGGTAAACTTACTCACATATTTATTTTTGAATAAAATGTTATAAACGTTTTCCTCAGTACAAATGTTCAAATATCATGATAATATTATATTTAAACTATACCTTTCGTGACACTTTAACTAACCAAATTTATTTTTATTGGTTAGAACTTTTCCAGCCAGTAAATATTTAACCTTCATGGTAAATATGTTCGTGGTCCTCAAGTATTAGAACACATTCTTTTTATATTATCTGACCTATTTTTTTAATTCCTTTTTTATTCAGGATTTATATTGTACTTAAATGATGTGGTTAATGTTGTTATGAATTATGATGTTTTCTTTCTTTATTATTTTATGCAAAGCGATAATTACGACAAAAAATAATTGATTGCATAGCATATATTAATGTATGTTCATATTCTTACATTTTCGATGGTTTTAAGGTTTAAGGTTTTACGAGTACACAACCACCATAAAAAACATTTTACTTTACATTTAAGTTAAGTATTTAGGAGTTTCTACAATATTTACATAATGTATCACTATGTATGTATGATATTTATACTTGTATTAAAGTAGTTTTTTTTTTAAATATTTGAGATACTTTACGTACAATTTTTTTTATTTAGAATAGTTTTGGCATTTTCCGTTAAATTATTTAAAAAAAAAATAAAAAAGTGTTATACGGAGAAAAATTGTATTGCATTTCGTAGTTTTTTTATGTGTATGTGAATTTACCCGAAAGACCAAGTATTTTTGAGCAACATTAATAAAAGTAAGATATGTTTTTTGTTCATTTTTTATTCATTTTATATTATAAAAGATTTTATCATTTACAAAAGTCTGACAAATACATTCTTGACCGATAGGAATCAAATAGAATATTGAAATTAACATAATAAAAAATGCAGCATTTATAATTCTTCTCCGATAATTTATTGCTCTTTTTCAGAAGTTGAACAGTTTTTTAGTACACATATTAGATATTACAAATAGTAAGTATGCAGTTTATTGTAGCTTTTATATAATAAATTAGTTGTGAAAAAAATCCCAAAAAATGTCTTGAACAAAAACATATTATTTAGTGCTATTTTGACATTATGAAATCAGCCATTAAACAGCGAAATTCGAAAATAGAAACGTGCAATCAATTGTAGCTTGGGGTTTTAAAACTATTTGCGAAAAGAAACAACATTTTCCGGTTTAGGTTTTTGAAAAAATTAAACAAGTGCCTCCTATCATGTTGGCAACCTAGTATTGCGGTAAAAAATACTCTTACATTTGAATGCAATATCATTCAATTGAACAGCATGCTGATGGTGCTCAAGAGTTGTATTAGGGACTCAAGCTTAAAAACATGTTAACAAAAATATAAGATATGTTTGGTCTTTAGCTCGATCAAATCAGTTACATTTTACAAATTTAATTTTTAGTAAATTTTTGTTTTTTATTTAGAAATAAAGTTTTTATCTGAGTTCTACTCAAGCTTATAAAGTCATTCATCAAAAGCCAAATTTACGTATAAATGTCAACAAAAATAAAACAAGATAAACAACAGCAAAATAGATATTTTTATTAAAAAAATAACTCATTTTTTTTGTTCATTTATTTTACATACATATGTACATAAGTGTGTTAAAAATATTTAAAATTTTACCTAAGAGAACAATGATTATGTTTGGTCGCTAAACTATAAATTTTTTTTTGACTTTATGTATTGTTATCAACTTTTCGGAATGCGTTTCGGTTTCTGAACGTGTACATAACATTTATGTATCATAGGTACTACCTGTCATAAGCCGACAAAAATCAAGTCAACTATTTTCATGGAAATAAAACATCATTTTCTTGAAAATACTTAGTTTTTCTAAAACCAGGTTGATGTTTTGAAACTAACCGAAATTTAGAGTACAGAATTTTGTAATCCGAATATTGGCACATACAAAATTATATAATCAAAAACAAAAACCATAACATAATTTATACAAAATAAATTCAAATAACAATTAAAATAAAGAAATCCGATACAACTTATCAAAAAACAAGAATAAAAAGAAAACTAGGCAATTATTGCTTTGATTCAGGTATCAACGCACAACGCCTCTAGATAGTCGATAAGGATTGATAATACATGTATCAAAAAATGTTTGCTTTAGAATTTTTGATATTAAAAAACAAGGTCTCTAAACTGTTTGAATATATTTGGTGACTTATGTACCATAAAATAAGGTTCTGTACAAAATACTTTCAAATGTTCATATATAAACATAATGGCTGATATGTATTTTTATATACGAGTGTATTGGGATCAACAACTTTTCTAGTTCATTTCATGTTTTTCCACCGCAGTTCCATACAAGAAATAATATAATAAAGCACTTTATATTAAGTTAGCCTGACTCTTTAGTACTAACGTAGGTACATTGAAACTACGTCAGCATTTTACAATTGTAATCGTTCTAGAGTCCGAGAGAGTAGTCCTGCTATGAAGTTTGTGCTTTGGTTTCTTTAAACACCAAGCAACCGTTACCTACCCTTAGCTCACATTATCGAATAAGTCATAATTCACCTTATTTCTTTTTTACATTTTCCTTGGTCTGTTGGCGCGTGTTGACTACAACAAAGTGAAAGTAGCTCTTTATAACGGCCAAATGTTCAATTGAAAAAAGGGCTGTCAGTCGAATTATACTCGGAATAGTAAACGACACTTTACTTAAAAAATAAAACGTGACGTAAACATTTTCATCATTTAAAATTATAAGGAAAAAGGATTTTATTGCTGTGTGTTCAATCAACACCGTTAAACCTTTTTACTTGTAATTTTATTTGTTTATATAATTTTAAATTATATCCAGTTTTGTATAGTTTCACTAAATTAAATATATTATAATCTTTAAAATGAATGCATCATTTTTTTGCATTAGAAATAATTATATGTTACAATTTTAATAATTTTAAATGTTTGAAAGTGACGAAGATTCAATTTTTGTGGTGCTTTCTTCACCATCAAAAACTTGGGACACAATTGTATGTTAATATTAATATACATATTATTCTGAAATAATAATCTGCCTATACGATACACTTAAACGATTATTTTGAAACAAAACATTAATTTATGCATTATTTCTTGTTTAAAGCCTGCTAGCTACGGTAAAAAAAACGGAATGTGGTATGCTTCTCCAGGAAATCAGGGTTGGGGTTCAAAGCCAATCAGTCGAAAACCATCTATAATGGAAGCAGACTTGGGAACCCTTTCAACTACATCTGGTTCAATTAAACGCAGCGCTGGGCGAGTTATACGAATTATCAATAGTTTGGATCATTCAGTTCAGGTGAGTTTGTGTGAAAAAAATTTAAATTTGCATAACAGAAATAAAATTTACTACAATACTTTTAAAAATCGCTGAAACAACATAGGCACTAGAATCATGTAAGGCATACCACCAAGAATTTTTCATTTTTCCATTAGTTTTATGGATTTCAGTTTTATGCAAACATACATACATATAAAACTATATCTGCGGTTTCTTATGACGATGGTGTGAGGCCATGAGCAAGGTTTTTGAAATGATAATTCCTCTTGACATGAAATGAAAATGCATTACACACCTTTAACACCTTCAAAAAATCGAAATAAGAAATCTAGGGCAAGTTCGGAGTATAATTTGTTAACATCAATCGGATGTTGCGTGACAAGAAGTAGGTATAGTACATACTAGATTCAAAAAATGTTAGCTTAATTTGCTCTACATTTAGAGTTTTTATTGCCAACTCAATGTCAACATTATAACTAGTAACCCATTTGTTGTAATTAATCTCATATACAGATGTAGAGGGAACAAAGTATGTAATTTATCTCAGATACATCAATGTTTTTATTATATTTTAGTGTCGTGTTCTTCTAAATTTACGCACTTCGCAGCCATTTGAAGATGTTTTGGAAGACTTAGGACAAGTTCTTAAAATAAATGGAGCTAAAAAAATGTATACAGGCACTGGACAGGAAGTAAATTTTATAAAAAATGTATTTTAAATGAAAAACTAAAAACAAATTAATTTTAGGTTCGAAGTTTTTCTCAGCTTCGAAATGAATTTGCAGATGTAGACACCTTTTATCTTGCGACTGGAACAGCTATAATTGCAGGTTCTCCAATTCGAAGATCACGATCACGACCTTCTGTTGTTCCCGGACCTATTTTAACTGATGAGCTTCCAAAAGTTCCCATTCGGGGAGCTAGACCTAGGAGTAAAAGTCGACCAAGGATATTATATGCACCTGAAAGCGAAATCCTACGACCAAGTGGTGAATATTCCATGTTAGATATAATTAAAGAAGAACCTACCAAAGTTACTATCAGAGGCTTGAGAAGAACATTCTATCCACCGATTCATCATGCACCAGCTGACAATTCTCCACCAGATAAAAAACTTCAGTTGCAATGGGTGTAAGTATATGTAGTTTTTATTTTTTGATTTGGATATGATTATTTTGCTTTCAGTCATGGTTACAGAGGAATTGATGCTCGCCGAAACCTTTGGGTGCTTCCATCTGGAGAACTTCTTTACTATGTTGCCGCGGTGGCAATTTTGTTAGACCGCGATGAAGAAGCTCAACGACATTATACTGGCCATACTGAAGACATTATGTGGTAAGTTATCTATAAATATAAAGTTAAGAGTACGAATTTGCAAAAATATAATTATTATTATTATAAATAACATTATACACATTTTATTATTAAATTATATAATATGTTTAACAACAGTTTCGTATTAATTCACAATTTCAATCACAAAAATATTGTTTAATTATTCCAATTTTATTTCGCTTCAAATAAAAAATATAAAAATAGAAACATCTTGGCACATTCATAAATTAATTACAGTTTTTTGCATCAAAAAATCGCGTGGAGTATCTAGGGGAAAAAGAGACGTAGGATTATTTAATTTGTTTGCAACAATATGTAATTACAAGGGTTGCAAGGCGCCTAAGGCGCCCGTGGATATTAATAACTTATATCAGTTATCAATATCCACGGGCACCTTAGGCGGATCACTTCAATTAAACAAAACGAAATATTTATTAAAAAAATTAATTTTCTTTTTTCTTTGCATTTAAACAATAATTGCAAAAATATTGTTCCTTGTACACTTATAAATGGATGATATTTAGATAGATATGCTTTAAAAATTTAGATCCATATGGATTCAAGTTTAAGGGCAAAACGTACATACATACATACATTCAAAGGTAGTTTTGTAGAACGATTTTATGACTTCATTACACATTAAGTATTTGGAAACAAATTTGAAAATAAAAACTCCGAGTACGAACGTCGCATCAATTGGATTTTTTCTTTTTTAATAAATTCTATGTTTTCTCACGCACACCTGCAAAATTTCTTTGTGTCCACGATCCACGTATTTTATTTTTTTCTTGTTTCCACCTCCACGTCGTCATATCGTTCTTTCTTCTAACTATAGGTGTTAATAATATGGATTTGTATTATTCTGACTTAAACAACCTGACGATGATAGATGATAGAGAACACGAAAAAAGTGGTTCCCGCAATTCTGTCTGTCTGCCTGTCTGTCAACCTACAGCTTTAACTATACAGGAGGGATTTTCTTCAATTTTGGACTTAAGGCTTTAAGGAGATGCTTAGCAGGAATTTAGCAATTCAAATAACAAATTTTATGATTTTTCATAATTTTTCTCTCATGAGTGATGACATTATTGTGTTCAATTTCCACTTCCTTGTACCGACAAAATTATTTTTGACAATTTTTTTTCAGACATAACTTTTTTTGACGGAATGACCAATATTTTTTCTGACCAATTACTTTTTTTTTGAATATAATTTTTTTTTTCACAATTTAAATTTTGCCCGATTAATTAATTCTAATTGAACCGATAATTTTTTTTCTGACAAAAATTATTGACAAATATTTTTTGACATTTTTTTTTAGCAGTGTTTTTGACAGTATCGTTTTTTTTGACACATTTTTTTTTGAAGACGAACACTTTTTTGACAACTTTTTTTGAAGATTTTTTTCACACAACTTTTTTTTCAAAATTTATTTTTTACCAAATTTTATGGTTGAAAAAAAGCTACATTATGTATACATATACATATATTGTGGAAAAAGTTTTTTTTGAAAAAATATTCGTCTTCAAAAAGGTTGGAAAAAAATTTAAAAAAACGATCAGAAAAAAAATTGGTCAGAAAATAAATTTGGTCATAAAAAAAAAAATTTTCAAAAAATATTTGGTCAAAAAAGTTTAAATGTGAAAAAGTTGTATCCTGAAAATAAAAAAATATGGTTGAAAAAAAAAAATGGTCAAAAAAAGTTTAAATGTGAAAAAAAAGTTTTGTCAAAAAAAAAATTCGTCCTCAAAAAAAAAAAAATATGGTTGAAAAAAAAGTTTGGTCAGAAAAAAAAATATATTGTGGAAAAAAATTTTGACGAAAAAATATTCGTCTTCAGAAAAAAATGGTTGAAAAAAAAATTTCGGGAAAAAATTGGTCAGAAAAAAAATTGGCAAAAAATATTTGGTCAAAAGTTATGAAAAAAATTTTCTGTCGTAGGTACAACGAAGTTGAAATTGAACCGTCTACCGAGTCATTCAGTCCATCAGCCAGTCATCCAATCAGCCAGTCATCCTATCAGTGAAGTGCGTAACTATATTAGTAAATTAAAAAAAAACACAAATACTCGTACCATTGTTTATGACAGTTCAAAGTGTAACGTACCTCGAGCTGACATCTAGTTAGGGATGAAATATAAAAATTACAATCCCCTAAAACATACACTCCGTACACTACCAGTAAGCCTCAGGGCTTACAGGGACTCTAAAACCCTCCTGGCAGCAAAGTGTATGGGTGCGCAATTTCCTTACCGCGCGGCATGCTTGCATGGCTAAAGGTAGCTCGTCGGTTTTGTCGGGGTTGTTGTGGTTTGGAAATTGGTCGGCCGTTACGTTTTCATGCCGTTTCAAAAGTTGTACTAAAATATTCGCGAAGCTGACTTGTCTCTGTTGTTGAAGAATATTTTGCGTCCCTGTGTGTGTGAGGAGAGCTAGATGGTTTGCCCTCTGAGGAATGTCCCTCCCTATTGTCACATGATCACACTCTATGAGTAAGACCATGCGACCAACCTGGCTACCAAGACCTCGACTATTTTTGGTAACCCCTAACGAACATGAGAACAAAATTTATGTTCTCATAGCATCTTTCGCCTTCGTCGTCGCACAGCCCTTTTCGTCAGAGCCACACCCACCTAAAAATTAAAAACCTGAACCATAATCATGGTTTCAAAATCAAATTTCAAAATCCGAAGAAACTAAAATAAAATTTTATCAGATTGATTTCAAACTTAAGGTAAATGAGAAAAAATAGTAAATACCCAAACCCATTCCCAAATTCAATAAAGAGATATGTTTTTCGATTTCAAATTAAAATAACAATAATATTTTATTGAAAGTCAACTCATAATGTCACAAAGAAAAAATATTAAAAGAAAATAACTGAATATCAAAAAAAAACTTTAGTTAAATTAATACAACCTAAATAAAATTAATACGTCTGGTTACAAACTAAAAAAAATCAAAATATAAAGAAAATCAAATGTCAAAATTATGAAAAGAAACAACCTTGAATGTTTCCAATTATGTGTACATATATGAATGTGTATATTTTTGCTTATTGTACTTAATTTTCTTTTCACTTGCTTTATCTCCAATCAAAATCCTATCTTTCCTTCTTTCTATTTTCTTTAAAATAAGTCTTTTTTTTGTTTGTTTATCATGTATGTAAGTGTATTCAAAGATTATTTAGCAACTTACGATTATCAATTTTCGTTCAAATAAAATATAAAAGGAAAAGATCACTTA
The DNA here is from genome assembly GCA_958431115.1 of Syrphus vitripennis. Classification (NCBI taxonomy): domain Eukaryota; kingdom Metazoa; phylum Arthropoda; class Insecta; order Diptera; family Syrphidae; genus Syrphus; species Syrphus vitripennis. The sequence continues at coordinate 48,914 of OY288109.1, read as the reverse complement.
CCGCATTACATTGCATATTTTTTTATCACCTAATTTGGTGTAATTTTACTTTTTGTTGTTTAAGATTCGCAGTTGGTCCATTCCTCCTGATGGTGTGCACAGCATCGCAGGATGGTGTTTTTGTTGTTGTAATACTTGTTTGTTTTATTTTGCTAGACTTTAAAGGTAGAGAAAAAAAAACTTGATTTGAACGAATTTTGAATATTAAAAATAAAATAAACCTTTTTTTGTTTTGTATGTCATGTGTACCTACATATTGTGTTATGTACATATGTATATGTATTATGTATACTAATCTTTTTTTTTACGTTTTTTTTTTTTATAAGAAAGAATGAAAGAAAGTTGGTACTTAGCTTTTAATTAAAAATACTAGATATGTTGACTATTGTAAGTAAGTTTGGATATGTTGATGTACGGTGAGAATGCTGGTGGATGCAAGTTGATGGATGTGAGTTACATGTTTGTGCTTATGTTTGTGCTTATTCTGGATGGATGAGTCCGGTCTATTGTTGGTTGTATGGATTTGCTGATGTATGTTGGTTTTTGATGTCTTTATTGTTTTCTTATGGATGATTTAGATTTTTGAATTTTTTTTCCAAATCAAGGTTTGAAAAACGTGGATAAACGTGATAAAGGTGTAGAAAAAAAAGGTGACAAGGTGGGCTTATTGGGCGAGGTGTCTTTTCCCTGCGAGTCAGTTTTTTTTCTTTATAGCGCTTGGACATGTGGTTGAGCCTTATGCCTTCGAAACACGGTGTCGTGAAGCGTGTGGTGGAAAAAAAAGAACAAACTTTGACTCAGTGTTTTTTTTAACGCACCTGAAGACTTTAATTAATTGATTTATTAATCAATTCAATCGCCTATTGCTTTTTCCTTTTTTTCGGGATTCTTCACCTGGTACACCTGATTAAATTATCACAAATAACATTTTCTCATTTTATATATTTACATGAGTGATGACAAAAAAAAAATATCACCTTTAACTTTTTATCACTTTCACAAGTTAAACATATAAAAAAAATATATTGGTATGGTTGAATGTGAATCGAATTTAATCGATTTGAGGTTTTCTAGTGGAATACTTGGTTGAAAAAAAAATTACGAAGAATGAGTTAGCGAAAATGTTTCACTCTATTCTTTTTTCTTTAAGAAAGAAATCTCACCTTTATTTATTTTCACTTGCGCTGAGGAATTATTTATTTTTTTTTTATTGAAAAAAAACCTTTGAAGAAAAAACTTGTGTAAAAAAAAAACTTGAGAAAAAAAACTTTTTCTTTTAACTCGCAATAGAAAATGCCACGTGTTAAAAATTTTAGAAAAAGAAAACACCGAAATGACCGATTCTTGGGTTAGCCACAGGTATTTATACCCTCGGCTCCTCACTTTGATTTCCGCACACATACATTCAAAAAAATTTAAACATGGACAAAAATTTCAATTTCCGATTTGCTAATTTCTCAATGAATTTTGACCAGAAAAATACAAATGTTGTATCAAAATTCCTTTTTAATTTAATTAAAAATAGGTGTTATATTTCCAAAACTTTTTAGTCAAAAACCAATGATTTTAAGGAAGTTTAATTTTATAATTTCAGTGTGAAGGTAAGTTGCATTTTCGAAACTCATTCTTGAGATATCGACGACGAAAAAGCTACCAGAACGTACGGACGTACGAACGTATACGAACGTACGTACACACGCATACACACATCTCTCTAAAAATGATTGATATAGGCTCTAGGGACCTTGAAACGACCAGAAATGTCAAATATTTCAATTTGACAAATCGGACCGATTACAGTAACTCCCTATGGGAAGTTAATAAAAAATGGATGTTTGCCTTCAAAAAAGCTTTATCATGACATCGTTGCTTTTTTAATCTGAAGAGAAAACCTTGTCATAAGCAACAACATCACGAACAACAGCCTCAGAAGCAGCATACACGTCAATATAACCCGCAGCAACATCATCAGCAACTACAACTTCAAGAAGCTATAATTGAACATTAAATTTTTTTTTGCTTTTATCAGGTATTGAAAATGAAAATTCGTTACATTGTTGTGTATAGAATAGGTAATGAAGTGTTGGAGAAATTTGAAATTTCCTCATGAACTGATGAATAAGCCAAATACATTTCTGTGGTGACTAAAAAACTTACCCCGAAGAAATAATTTTTTTGCTGGATTTTCATCGCATATATTTTCCGCCAATGATAAAGAGAATGAAATAAATTTTGGCAATCTTACAGAGTTAACAAAATTTCATAGAAATATGGGAATTAATTTAGAAAATAGATAAATTATGCCAAAATTATATGACTTTTTATTGTATTTAGTGTGAGTAGGAAACTGTTTTTATAAATAACAACAAAATATCAACAACTTACTGTTGATACTAGATATTTTGATTTAAAAGTTTTCCGGAGTAGTCGGAAAGTGACGGTATTTTTTCAACAAATTTTTAGCCTACTTCCATAAACTCAATTCATTAATAACTCTTTTCTTTAATTAAATAATCATTATATGTCTAATCATTATTTTATGATTTGGTGTTACAATTTTAATTTCAAAAACACACTTTTTTCATGTTAATTTGAGAGGTAGAACCAGTTCGACCCAGTTTTTCATTGCGATATTAATGTTATCTATTAACCTGGCAAATATGTTGAGTTCACACTAAGCTAACTTAAATTGTTTTTGGATCTTAATATTACGAGTTTTGTAAGTCCTTCTGAATAACATATAGACCCTATAATTTTGAAGGATTAACTAACTCTAGTTTAACTCAACACCGAAAAACGGGGCCTTATTTTTATATAACTAACAATGCGTCGTTTGTAACATTAAAATTTTATCAAAAACAAAAACGAGTTGCGTTTTTTCTAAATGCTTTAATTTCTAAATGCAAAACTATGTACCAAAGAATTTTTTATCAGGGTTGGTATCAGGTTGGACCAAGCCAATTTTTTACTTGTATTTTAATGATCAATTCAATAATAACATGAATTATAGTGTTTGCATGTTTTTATTTTAAGCATGGATGTGCATCCGTCAAGGGAGTTAGTTGCATCTGGACAAAAAGCAGGACGAGATAGAAAGTCACAAGCCCATGTTCGGATCTGGAGCACAGAATCTCTTCAAACTTTATATGTTTTTGGCATGGGTGAACTAGATACAGGTGTCACAGCTGTTACTTTTTCGCAGTTGGTAAGTATTTAAATTTGTTTTCTAATACCTACATGTGTTGTGTAAATACATACTTTAAAAATTAATTTTGTTCTTCATATTTTCTCATTATACCAGAGCATAAACTATGTAATGCTTGATTTTTTATACACACCGAGGATCATACATTTCAATTATGCGGAATACAGATTTTGTAAAACTCTATCCGAAGTGCAGTTCTCTCTTCCGATTTGGGAAGAGGACCGCCGAGAAAAATTTCCAGGCCGGGATTAAATAATCTTTGCCCCCCCCCTCAAAAAAAAAAAAAGAAATACATAACCTATAGTTCTTTTTTTTACTACATGCCTAAAATCTAAAATCAGCGACCTTAACACTTTTGAAAATTAATAGAAAGAAAAAAATCTCATCATGTTGAAACGGGGGATATATTGAAAATACATAGAGCTGTATATTAAAAGCTCAAATCCATACCTTCTGGGAAGGATTGCAAGCTCAATTCATGTGATAATATCGATATTATTGGACGGAGTCTAAAGTAAATATTCAACGCCGAAGTTGAAGATTCTACGGACTTGTTGACTTCTAACAAGTCTTCGACCGTGCGTCGTTTGAAATTTATCAACAATTCGACAAGTTTATCTGTTTTTTCTTAACATTTGTTGTTTCCAGATACAAAAACTGTGAAATTGTAAGCTTTCAAACTTGTTAAAAGAAGCCAAAACAATTGTCATAGTTCTCCTAGACTTGTTATTCCGTGTTACACTAATTTTAAAAACTTTTTAAACTTTACTTGTTCAACAAGCATTTTATGAATTGTGTCATAGGCCCCAGGATCTATCTAATTAACAAAGTTGTTTCTATAAAAATGTTGTTTCTATAAAAATGATTATGTGTAGGATTTCTCAGAGCTAAAAAGTTGTTAAATTTTTTAGAATGGTGGCAGTTATATTTTGGCTGTTGACAGCGGTCGCGAGAGTATTCTTTCTGTATGGCAATGGCAGTGGGGTCATCTTCTAGGAAAAGTTGCGGTAAGATTTACTTAATTATTTGCTTGTACATATATATGATGACTATTTAGGTACTATTTAATTTTGTTTTTGTTTTTATTCTGTTCTTAACCTTGTTTTCAGACACTACAAGAAGGACTTTCGGGAGCAGCCTTTCACCCACTTGATGACAATTTAATTATTACACATGGCCGCGGGCATCTTGCTTTTTGGCATAGACGAAAAGATGGATTTTTTGAGAGAACGGACATAGTGAAACAACCCTCAAGATCTCATATTACAAGTGTACAATTTGAGCCAGATGGTGACGTTGTAACAGCCGATTCGGATGGATTTATTACAATATACAGTGTTGACTCTGACGGTGCATACTTTGTACGAACAGAATTTGAGGCACATAATAAGGGAATAGGGTGTCTCATCATGCTTGGAGAAGGAACTCTACTATCTGGTGGAGAAAAAGACCGTAAAATAGTAGCATGGGACTCTTTGCAGAATTATAAGAAAATTGCTGAAACAAAGGTGAAAAAAAACTATTAACTATTTCATATTAAAAAAAAATACGATTTGTGTGATACAAGAAAGCAATTTTTATCATTGTTGATGTTAGGTGATTGTTTATTGTAAATATTGTATGCAATGTTGTACGCAAAATAGAAGTGCAGTTAAATTTTCTATAGATATTATATAGAAATGACTTGAATGATAAGCTATTCTCGAGATATAGGAAAATGGTTCAAAAAGCGTTTTTAAAAAATTTAGATTTTTGGCTTTCGTATTTACGTTTACCCATTCTTGCCCCAATTTTTGAAAAGTGTGTCTTCTATAATATTTTTACGCAATTACTGCATTTTACAGAGTAAACTAATCAATAAATAAGTTCAGCAATAGAAAAATCATAAAATAAAAATTATATCATATTAATTATAGTTAGATTAGACTAGAAAAGTTGTATGGAATTTTTAAAAATCGCACCAGAATCATTTATCAACACTGAGTTTCTAACACTCAGTTTTCAGTTCGATATTAAACCTAACCCTTAGTTAACTTAAAAGTAAGTTGGGTTAACCCTTCATAAACGTCAATTTGTTTTGTTTCTCTGTCTTACCAAATTTTTAGGTGGAAGTAATTGCAGAAATGACTAATTTAGTAAAAAACTTCAAAATCGGAACTCTTCATGAACAGTTCAAAGTAAAATCAGGTATTTACTGATCTGTAAATAACTGACGACATTAAAAAAATACTCAAAGATAAAAAATTGGACAATTTGTCAATTTCTCGCAAGCAGCCCGCGAGAGAAACATTAATGTGTTTTTTAAATGGCCGAACCTGGTAATTGCACCCCATTCTGGCATTTCAGTCCTACGCACTAACACTTTTTTGATTTTTATAATGTAAACACAAAAAACAACACGTTCCTATGCTTGACAACAACATATGTTGTTGTTATTAAACACGTTGTTGCTGTTGTTTCTACCAGAAATAAATCTCAACCTGTTGATGGGTTCTCTAATAATTGTTATTTTATGAGCTTTTTAAAAATGCTCACTCAAAAACCTTTATTTGCAACCAAAAGAAGTATTGGTCAAGGTCTGAGATTAACCTTTATTTTTTTTTAGGTTAAGGTTAACCACTGAGTTTTATTTTTGAGAGAAAAAAATAAATCTCATCTAAATCGTTAGTATTTTGTAAGCCATGATTCATGTGAATGTGAATAATGTACCAAAATGTATTTATTTTCAAAAATAAACACGTTCTCATCAATCAAATTTGTTTTTGCAATAACAATTTTTGATTTATATTCAGCTGTGTTAAAGGTTGACCTTTTCCATTGATTTCTCAACCATTGAGAGATATTTTTACAAAATAAGTGTCAACCGATAACCTAAATTTTTTTTTAAATAAATCTCAAACCGCAACCAAATTCTTTCTAAAGAAAGAAAAAAACCAATTGAAAACAAGGGTTGAGAATTATTTCTGATCTCTGGTTTCTACACTTTAACGAACGTTTACACTATTATACATATTTGAAAAGGAGTAAGGACGATATTCTACAATTAAACGGAAATAATTGAAATGGAGTAAAGACGATATTTAAGAATAAAAAAAAAAATAGAACCCTTTAAGTTTTTAATTTTTGAGATAATTACATAAAAAATTGTTGATTTTCAAAAGATTTTTTTCTTAAGATAAGTATCACAGATGAAGAAGAATTCTAAGGGTGTTTTATATGGGCTACTTTGGACAAGCCCGATAACGTATATACAGTGGTGGCCATAGAAATAGCACACGTATTTGTAATTTTGTATCTTTATTCAATTTGAATATAAGGAACAATTAGACAGTGTTTCGTGGAATAGCTTGTGGAATTAGGTATGCAACATTTAATTTGCAGGTTTAACTAACTCTGTTTTAACTCAGTGGTAGAGTTTTAACAAAAACTCCATAAACGGTTTTTATTTTTTGAAATTTCAACTTTGAAAACAATTCTTTTTTCAAAACTTCAAAAACTTGATTTATAAGCAACATTAAAAACTAAGTTTCTGGCTTTAAGAAAATTTTAGCACAATTTTGTTCAATTTTTTTTTAAGTATTGACGAAGACGATACCGAGAGGATTTAGATGAGACTGTGGACCAGACATATGGACCCAGACTTACCAAAAATCTAGTTGATGGTTTCCAGTAAAGCAAATCTTTCAAAATTGTGTTTCTTTTATAAAAAAACATAAAATTGAATAGAAGTCTAGCATAAAATAGTTGTTTTCTTTATTTTTATAAAAAAAAGACTGAATTGGAAAACGTTGGTACCAGGAAGCTACCAAAATTAAACTTAGTCTTACTAGAACGAGACAAGACCAAGATGAGACTGAAACCGACACGAGACTTTAAAAGTCTCGTCTCATGGTCAGCTCTCTTAGTCTCAATCTCGTCAAAAATGAGACCTGGTGAGAACTCCGAATTACATTATGTAGTCATATTTTGTGATACAAATTAGTTCTATTTTATTCTCGCCTCGTTCTTATCCCGAATACTTAGAAGTCAGTCTCGTCTCACGCCCTACTTTACTTTACTTACTTTACTTGTTTTAGTATCTGATGCAAATCACCTTGCAGACCATCTTTAAGCCATGCTGTCTTTATGTTCCCTAAAAAATTTTGTTTCATTCATTAATATAAAACAACAAGGTGGTTGTGGATATTAATAACTTATATCAGTTATCAGTGGCGGATTTACAAATTTTCGAGATATAGGCTATATAGTTTTTGCCGCCCTTTCCTCTGCAATTGTAATATCATACATTATTTTTACAATGCAACAATTGGGTTGAAATTGCACGTGAAATAATTTTTCGCTATATTTTTGAGCTAAACGAAGCTCAATCGTGGTATGGGCGGGGTAATGTATACCTACTATTTACGCAATAATGAATACTTTGCAAACGTGAATAAATAATCCTTATTGCGCTTACAAACAGTTAAAAATAATCGACTCAGTCTACTATGAACTATGAAAATCCACTTGAAAACTTTAACTTCACTTAGGATACAAAAATTCCCGTGAAAATCATCATAATTACATATATAACTTTTGAAAATTCTGGTGAAATTTCTCTAATTGCTTAAATTGCTAAAATTTACGTGGTAGTTTAAATTTAATTGAAAATTTTGAAAATTCACGCGACATTTTAAATTTACTGAAGCATGAATTAAAAAATTTTTTATTTCAAAAAATATTTAATTTTGTTAAAAATTCATGTGATATATTAAATTGACTTGAATGTTTATGTGAAAGTTCGATTTTAATTAGGAAAAATATATTTTGGCAATTTTTCAAAGTCTTGAACTAAAAACTGAATCAAAAAATTAGTACTGTATTGGGTAGAATTTGAAAGAAATGCGAATAAAAAAAATCAACTTTTTTCGTTTTGCATATTTTTTTTTTCAAAAAACGGTTGATAATTTCAAGCAAATGTTTTTTTTTAAACTTTTTTTTATTTTACCGATGAAAATTCGTGCGGAAAATTTTTTAGCAGTGAGGTTAAAAACAAACAAATCTGCCGCCCTAGGCTCGAGCCTACTCAGCCTGCTGGTAAATCCGCCACTGTCAGTTATCAATATCCACGGGCACCTTAGGCGGATCACTTCAATTAAACAAAACGAAATATTTATTAAAAAAATTAATTTTCTTTTTTCTTTGCATTTAAACAATAATTGCAAAAATATTGTTCCTTGTATACTTATAAATGGATGATATTTAGATAGATATGCTTTAAAAATTTAGATCCATATGGATTCAAGTTTAAGGGCAAAACGTACATACATACATACATTCAAAGGTAGTTTTGTAAAACGATTTTATGACTTCATTACACATTAAGTATTTGGAAACAAATTTGAAAATAAAAACTCCGAGTACGAACGTCGCATCAATTGGATTTTTTCTTTTTTAATAAATTCTATGTTTTCTCACGCACACCTGCAAAATTTCTTTGTGTCCACGATCCACGTATTTTATTTTTTTCTTGTTTCCACCTCCACGTCGTCATATCGTTCTTTCTTCTAACTATAGGTGTTAATAATATGGATTTGTATTATTCTGACTTAAACAACCTGACGATGATAGATGATAGAGAACACGAAAAAAGTGGTTCCCGCAATTCTGTCTGTCTGCCTGTCTGTCAACCTACAGCTTTAACTATACAGGAGGGATTTTCTTCAATTTTGGACTTAAGGCTTTAAGGAGATGCTTAGCAGGAATTTAGCAATTCAAATAACAAATTTTATGATTTTTCATAATTTTTCTCTGAGGATTTTTTCTCTGACAAAAATTATTGACAAATATTTTTTGACGATTTTTTTGGCAGTGTTTGTGACAATATTGTTTTTTTTTTTGTTGACACATTTTTTTTGAACGCGAACACTTTTTTGACAACTTTTTTTGAAGATTTTTTCCACATAACTTTTTTTTTCAAAATTTATTTTTGAAGATGTGGAAAACCACACAACTTTTTTTTTCAAAATTTATTTTTTACCAAATTTTATGGTTGAAAAAACGCTACATACATATGTATGTATATATGTACATACATATGTATATTGTGGAAAAAAGTTTTTTTGAAAAAATATTCGTCTTCAAAAAGGTTGGAAAAAAATTTGGTCAGAAAAAAAAAAATTTCAAAAAATATTTGGTCAAAAAATTTTAAATGTGAAAAAGTTTCATCCTCAGAACAAAAAAATATGGTTGAAAAAAAAAGTTTTGTCAAAAAAAATTTCGTCCTCAAAAAAAATGGTTGAAAAAAAAATGGTCAAAAAAATTTTTGTCAAAAAAAAAATTCGTCCTCAAAAAAAAAATATGGTTGAAAAAAAAAGTTTGGTTAGAAAAAAAAATATATTGTGGAAAAAAAAAATTCGGGAAAAAATTGGTCAGAAAAAAAAACTTATTAGTAGTAAGCAGGTGCCCCGGCTTTGCTGAAAGTAAATATACAGATTTATGATTTAAAAATCTTAACTTTTCGTGATTTTTTAATAATATTATTTCACTTTGAAAGAACACTTTCTGTCCCATCTAAGTGAGACCCTTTCGCGTGGATTCTTTTTTATTGTTTTAAATTACCTGTTCGACCTACAGCCTAAACCACTTGGAACTGAAAAATTTTTCGTTGGACGGGAATGATGATGATATCCATGTCTTTTTTGATACTTTATCTCCCTACATTTATTTTTATGATTTTTCAAATTTTTAGATTATATTATTTTTTGTAGCCATGCATCTAGACTAACTGTTTTTTAAACAAAATAAAAATTGTGCTATATTACGTTAACTTATTAGTTATTTTTTTTTTATATTAAGTGTCAATTTAGCAATGAAATTTTTGAAAAACTAACTTTTTACAACAATTAGATTTTCAGAACTCTAGTCATTTATTTCTAGCAATAAATTGTCACAAAAAAGAATCAATATTATATAGCAGACACATATAAAAACTAATGAACCTCATTCTTATTCTAGAATGATGTTCCATTGTGTTTTTAACAATGAAACTTTTGAAAAACTGTAGCAACAAATTATCACTAAAAAGATTAAATATACATATATATACGTAGTAGATACAAATAAATCTATTGAGCATCATTTTAATCATCATCATCATCTTAATCTTAATACCATGTTCTTACAATTAAGTAACAAATATTGTTAATCTTTAATAAGAAAAATAAAGGATATATCTATCTACATATCTATCTAATGGCAATAATATCGAAAACTATTTTAAGTTTGGAAACACAGTCGACTACAAAATTGAAGTGATCCACATTAATTTTCTTTTAATTTTCTACATATGATTGGAAAGAAAGCAACGCTGAAAAAAATCTTGAAATTCGACGTTGTTTGTAGTATGTTTTGAAAATAAAGTTGATTCGATATTATTGCGTCAATTTCAAATTTATAAATTAATGAACAAATTGGATTTTCAATGCTTAAAAATTGATTACTTCGATTGAAAAATTGCGAATTATAATTATTGTTAAACTTAAATAGATTTTTTAGAGAGGAGATTTATCTCTCAAAGAACCGCGATCTGGATTATGTATATCTTTTGTGATTAAGTGTTTTATTTTATCTTTTTGTGTTTAACTGTTCTGATCGTATGTAATTATTAGTTTTATTACTTTGATTATGTTACTTATATTTCGTATGTTGTTCTTTTTTTCAATTTCATAAATCTGCATTCTTTCTTAACAATTTAAAATTGTATTCTTTCAACTTTTAATTTCTTCCATTCATTGTTTATTTCGTACCCCACCCCCTTTTATACCTATACCATTAGTCCTAAAATTTCCTACTAATTTTTTCAACTTTTGGCCCCTCAAAACTGTTTTGGCTCTAGGGATTCCAAATTTCGTAAAAAAAAAAAAAAAATACGAAAGTGGTATAATAACAACATGTACATATTTCGAAGATTTTTGGTGTGTTGAATTCGGAACTGAATTAACATAGACAAATTCCATCACCTTAGGTTTTCAAGGCAATCCTTTTGAAATCAACAATAGTATAAGTTTCGAAAAAAAGTTCAAATGACTTAGAATTAACGTGTTAACAATTAATTAGCATTTTGCTAAATTAAGTGGCGCTTTATTATATTCTATATTTGCAATAATAAAAACGCGACAGAAATTGCAAAAATTTGCATTTTGTGTACCTCAAATAAAAAATTAAAAAATTTGTTTGCTTTCTTTTGTTACAAATTTTAGCGACTTTAGAAAAATGTATAAATAAAAGAGAATACACATATAATAATGCTTGATAAAATTTTTTATTGACGTTTAGGTATTGAAAAAAAAACATTCAAAAATTGTACTTCTTTTAATATATTTTTGTTTTAGAATTTAAATGCGTTATCTAAACACCAAAATCTTAAACAATCTTTAAAGACTCCTAACAACTAGCTCTACTAACCTTTCGAGTTCCCCACTTGTAGGAAATTCATTTTATTTCATTCCCACAAGACTCCAATTCAAAAAATAAGTAATAAAACCAAATTTAATTCTTCATAATTTAATTAACTTAAAAGTCCAGCCTTTTTTTTCTTAGAAAAATGTGGTTTTGTTTTTTTTTTAATTTCTTGAAAACGACATTAAATCTAGTTTTCTGGTTTTCACTTAAAATTAATAACAGCATTAAATTTTTAAATTAAGATTAGTACTAAAATTTAAAAAAAAATGAGTTCGAAATTTTTTTTTTCGTTTTCAAAATTTTGACTATTCCTTAGAATAAATTTATTCAAAAACAAAATGAAAGAAAAAGTTTTTGGCTTTTCAAAAAAGGTATTGCACAGCATTGTGGGCGAAATCGTTGATTTTAAATGATTTTTTTTCCATTTTAAGACAATTTTTTTGAAAATTGCCCCATCCGGCTAAACGGGGAGGAATAGACTCCCCCTCGGCCCTCCCCTGCGATATTTTTACTGTCTCAACGTTCTAGCATTTTGGTGCACCGCTCATGAACCACCCTGTATATTACAGCCAGAATATATGATCTTTCCCCAATGTAATGCACACACCGAGGACTGATGGATTCCGCTTTAATGACAGAACACAGCATTGAGTCTTAGAAGCATTAGATTAAACGCTGTTTTTGTTTCCCCATTAGAAATGATTTCAAGAGCAGAATAATTTTTTTTTTTTAAATATCATGTGCAATAATAACGATGTAAGGATTTGTGACGCAGTTCAGTAAGATATACTGATGGTTTATCTTTATCAATGTTTCCATGAGCTTGTAAAGAATGAACGTAAGGGCGATTGGACGATAGTTAGAGGGAGAGGAAGATTTACTTTTTTTAGGAACCAAAACAAAAAGGATGGGTGAGAAACTACCTGGACCAACGGATTTACGTGTTTTGAGATATTTTTTTTTCAATGAAAAAGTTTAAAAAGAAAGAAACAATCTGAATAACTATATTGATTAAAAAAAGAAAATGTATCTAGTTCACCGCTATCAAATAATAGTGAAACCCGGACAAATAAAGATGTAGCAAACTTTTTCAAATTTTATTTTGCGATTTTGATTTTATAATAAGTCAAAAGTGTATTACGATTCTCGAACAAAAAATCCTAGCATTCGCCTATTATCAAACAAAAATAAGTTTTAATATTGGTATAAAACAACTCCAATTTTTTGGAATTATATTTAGATGAGTTGTAACACAATGTAGCGGAGATCTCAGTATTACAGTCCTTTTGGACCTGATTGCGATTAGGAAGCTTTTTCACTTCATCTCATTTCCCTGAGTTTGTATGTGATATAATTTTTTTCTAGTATTTCCTCCAAAATTTTAAGACTCCTTGGCTCTACTTATTTTTCTCACAATGCAGCTTCCAGAATCCTCCGGAGGTGTTCGGACAATTTATCCTCAACGACCAGGAAGAAATGATGGAAATATTTATGTGGGGACGACGAGAAATAATATTCTTGAAGGTTCACTGCAAAGGCGATTTAATCAGGTTGTTTTTGGACATGGGCGCCAACTATGGGGACTTGCTGTACACCCAGAGGATGAAGTATTTGCGACTGCTGGTCATGATAAGCACGTTGCACTTTGGCGTAAACATAAACTCATTTGGTCGATTCAAACTGGATATGAATGTGTTGCACTGGCGTTCCATCCATTTGGAACAGCTCTAGCAGCCGGTAGTACAGAAGGTCATCTTCTTGTTATAAATTCGGAAAATGGTTCGATTATGTTAACATTGAGAGTTTGTGGATCACCATTAAACTGTATCGCATATAATCAAGGTATGATTATCAAAAGCAATGTACTCTTATGTACCTATTTTCCTAAGTTTTAATATAATTATTATGTTTATAAATTTTTTTTAGTCGGTGATATGATTGCAATGGGGTCGCAAAATGGAAGTATATACTTATTTCGCGTTTCTCGTGATGGTTTTTCGTATAAAAAAGTTAACAAAATTCGTGGTTCTCAACCCCTTACACATCTTGATTGGAGCATGGATGGAAATTATGTACAAACAGTCACCATTGATTTTGATTTGCTGTTTTGGGACGTAAAATCACTTTCACCTGAACGTAGTCCGATTGCAATGAAGGACGTAAAATGGCTAACAAATAACTGTACAGTTGGGTTTCTTGTAGCTGGGATATGGAACAATCGATATTATAGTAATACCTCGACAATAATTGCAACATGCAATCGTTCCTCGATTCAGGATATGCTAGTTTCTGGGGATGCAGATGGATATTTGCGTTTATTTAGGTATACTCGTATATGTCTTCTAAAAAAATTTTCTCATTTCGTTATAAATCATATTTTTTGTTCAAAGATATCCATGCACTAGCCCAAGAGCTGAGTTTAGTGAAGCAAAAGTTTACTCTGGAATGTTGGCATGCGTACGGTTTCTATTTGGTGATCGCAACATAGTAACTGTTGGTGGTACTGATGCATCATTAATGATTTGGGACCTAGTTGATGAATAGCCCAAATGGCCACCGTGGCAAAGTGCTGCATCCTACCCGGCCCGCTACACCGATTACTGGCGTCGGCGAACCAGTTTGGTATCTTCAACTCTCATTGATAGTGATTCAGAAGAATAACAACTTTTAAATGAAAAAAGTGCATCATACTGCACTGTATACTTTAGCTTTTCAAGTCTTACCATTGGATATCAGAGTCTTTAATTATCATAAAATAAGTCGTTTCAAAAAATATCTTCCAACTTAATATTAAAATTCAAACCTTTGTTCATTAGTAGATAAAACAGATGCACTGCTAGAAAATTTCACTGAAATATTTTTAGGTACATAGGTATTAAAACCTTTTAAGATTGAACTCAAAATAATAACAATAGTTTTCCGCATAATTTTTCATTTAAAACTTACAACTCGATAACAAAAAACAAAAAGCGTTGAGAGAACTGCCCTTCTTAAAACATTTAGGTATTTGAACTGAAATGTGTTTCTTGTATACCTTAACAATATTTAAAAAAAAAAAAACCAAAATAGTATTTAGTTACACGATGTACATATACATATACAGAAAAGCCGATTTCCTTTGATGGTATTGCAAAATATTCAAGAGTAACAAAGTGATCACTTCACAGCTGTGTTGTAGCGTAGGTTGTTGTCGTCCCTGGTATTTGTCCGGTTTTTTGCTTGCTGATTAAAAAATTTAAATTGAAATAGGACTGCCCACGGGACATAGAAAAGTCTCGCTCAGACATCCGAGACGAGACTGAGACGAGAGTCTATTTTTTTGAACCTATATTCATCGAGAGTCTCGTTCATGTTTCCATTAAAATAATCATTCAAAAGTCTTAAGTGAAACAGTAATTTACTTTTCATGAGTTGTTAATACTATATTATATTCATAATATACATAGGTCATTTGGTATTATAAAAAAAGAACATTTTTTAAACAAGTTAATCAGTTAAATGTTTAAATATTTGAAATCCATTACCGACGTACACTTTTTTCCAACGTTTTAGTCAATGTAGTTATGTATACAATAAGGAAGTCGATTAATTAAATAAAAAATCAATTAATTTAATGTTTCACACAAAAATATTTATTTGACTTTAACTTTGGTGGCGATATGTGGACGATACTATTCCTGTTCTAAAATGATGTTATGTCGACCCTGTTTAGGTCCATCGTTAGCCGCTACAAAACCATTTAGTTTACTTATGAGTTGCAAGATCCATCAGATTGAGGCATTGTGATTTCTCGATTTGAAAATAAAGTAAAACGTTTTGGTGGTAATACTTAATTTGATGCATACAAAAAATTATCTACTCAACCACTGATAATTATGTACATTACAAACGATTCATATTGCTGTTATCAGAGCAAAATTAAATCATGAATACGATGTTTTAACGCATTTGCCGATTGCTCCTCTTCGTTTCGGATAACTTAATCAACTTAAGCACACTTTCAGTAAAGTTTATTCGAATATTATAAAACCTACTTCTCTTGGTTCTTCCTTATCAAATCTGTAAGCAAGAAGAGCCGAAATCACTTGCCCTACCTGCGGCAGCAATAACATACATAAACCTGTTGACCCTCCCTCCCCTTTAACAAATACATTTTGATATAAAAATAGACTCTTGATTCATGAGTTATATTGTAGAAGTTTTTTTTAAGATTTTTTTCCAAAGACTAATCAAAAAGGGGCATTCGCTGCAGCCGAAAAAATAAATAAAAAAAAATATCATTTATTGGTTGTTTTTTAATCGATGTGTGCTCCACTGTTTGCATCAAAATCCAACCTTGCTTCTTTTTCATATCTTTTTCATTTGCGAAGTATTTTATAATAAGACCTACAACATGTGGGAACATATTTTGAAACATTTGAAGAAATTCCTATTGTGGAAGTTTATCATTCCATCATTTAAACAGCGTTGTTTCCGTTGTTGTTTAGGTAGCGATATCTTTAAATCTATAAATCTAAATAAGTAGAAAATATGAAAATTAAATTTTTTAATTTAAAAATAAAATTTGATACACATCGGTAACTCTTACCGATTCTCATGCGGATAAACTAAGCACCATAAACCAAATAACGTTAAATTGTTATTAAATTTTGTGATAAGGTATTTAAAAAATTCTTAAAAAAAGAAAAATATGCCGTCTGTATTCAATCTTATCTAATTTTATTCTGTTCAACCTTTAAAAATAATAAATATTTACATTAAACATTTTAAAATAAACTGATTGGAATAAAACAAATAATTACCAATACATACAAAACAAAGCATCAATTTTGATTAACATTTTGGAAAAATGCTGCTCCTGTCACGCCACTGCTTCACAGCTGTCACAGATGCACAGATGCATCAGATTACAGATTTGTATTTTGATTTTCAATTCCATTAAAATAACAAGTACCTACTTACATTTATGTTATAATCAAAGTACTGATGTATGATATGTATACCTTGCTGTACCTCTGAAGGAATAAGGCTAATATAAAATAATAGTTTAGTTATGTGGAATTTTATCAGAAAATTGGTTTAGAAATCCATCAATTAATTTTGTTCATACTATAATAAAGATATAATAGTAATTTAATAGAATGAATTTAATTATTGTTATGGTTTTATTAAATAGCAGTCGGTATATATTATATTAGAGGTTTAAGATATTATTTATGCTTCTTATTTTTAATTAGATAGGTATATGTTTTTTATCATCGACCAGTTTTATAACATAGACCAGTTTTACAACAATGTTATATTTCTACACACATTCAACTTAAAAGTGTTGTTTTTTAAACTATACAATAAAGTAACATTTTTCGATCAGTAATTTTGATGAACCGTCTATCCTTTGTACAGGAAAAGCATAGCACTACCATGGTCATTGTATATAGATTTGCAAATTGATATACAATGACCATGGTGTAAGTCGAATGGTGCGACATCTAAAAAGGGAGGGCAATCCTTACTCAATTTTTTTTGCGTTTGCTTGAAGCTTTGTATATTATCTTTGTATATATAAATATACAAAGCTTAAAGACTATTTTGTATATATAATTTCATAAAATTAAATTCTACACATAAAATTTTGCAGAGCCACCACAAACAAGGGTCGGGGCAACACTAAAAATAATGTGTTTTGACACAAACCAGAAGTCTATCAAAGGTACAAACCTTATTTGTATTGACGTAACACCTATAAAAAATGGCGACACCTAGCATCAATTTTAATTAATTTCATTTTTCATGCCTTAATGGTTCGTGTCTTCGATAAACGATGGTTTACTAGTATTAAAAAATAGGTTTCAGAACGAGATAATAATAATGTGATTTGACACAAACCAAACATCTATCATCCACACACCAAGGTTAATGTCTAGAATTAAAAATCAAATCCGCACTCCAAATTTCGGTTCCAAATATAATTCGCAGTTTCTTTTACAAACAAAGTTTGTTCATATAAAAAATAAAATGCCATTATATAAAGAGTTTGTGATGGAGTTGGTAGAAACAATGTGACAGAATAGATATCATATCGTGCTGCGTGCAGCCCTAATAAAGGGTGAGAGAGTGAGAAGGAAAGAAAAACGTTGTCGTCACACCCGAGAGATCAGAATCAAATCAAAGAAATCTACTTAAGTACTTGATGGGACTAATAAGAGGGAGTGGAGAAGGTATGGGTGAAAAGAGAGAGTTGGAGGGGGAGGAGTGAGTGATGGAAAGAGACGGCCGGCGGCACTGCCGAAGCCCCGCACCGGGTGTGTGTGTGGGAGAAAAATAAGAAAATTTTTTTGGTAACATGACGGCCGCGCGCGGCCGTCATGTTACCAAAAAAATTTTCTTATTTTTCTCCCACCTCCCAATACAGAGATAGGATCCACTGGGAGATAAGTTTTATCAGGACAAAATTTTGTAATTAATTTCTACCTGGAAGTAGGTTTTTTAATGGATGACTATTTTTGGTTAACATATTTTTTTTTAATTTCCCCAATCGCCATTTTGTGTCTAGTAAAATAACGGTTGGTCCTAGAGAGTCGTGAGTGGTGTCGTTGGATAGGTTATTGCAAGGCGGATATTTTGGAATTTATTTCAGTGATGCCAGACCACGGGAACAATTTTTTTTTTAATTTCTTAGATTTTATTTTTGGTTAACATATTTTTTTTTAATTTCCCCAATCGCCATTTTGTGTCTAGTAAAATAACGGTTGGTCCTAGAGAGTCGTGAGTGGTGTCGTTGGATAGGTTATTGCAAGGCGGATATTTTGGAATTTATTTCAGTGATGCCAGACCACGGGAACAATTTTTTTTTTAATTTCTTAGATTTTATTTTTGGTTAACATATTTTTTTTTAATTTCCCCAATCGCCATTTTGTGTCTAGTAAAATAACGGTTGGTCCTAGAGAGTCGTGAGTGGTGTCGTTGGATAGGTTATTGCAAGGCGGATATTTTGGAATTTATTTCAGTGATGCCAGACCACGGGAACAATTTTTTTTTTAATTTCTTAGATTTTATTTTTGGTTAACATATTTTTTTTTAATTTCCCCAATCGCCATTTTGTGTCTAGTAAAATAACGGTTGGTCCTAGAGAGTCGTGAGTGGTGTCGTTGGATAGGTTATTGCAAGGCGGATATTTTGGAATTTATTTCAGTGATGCCAGACCACGGGAACAATTTTTTTTTTAATTTCTTAGATTTTATTTTTGGTTAACATATTTTTTTTTAATTTCCCCAATCGCCATTTTGTGTCTAGTAAAATAACGGTTGGTCCTAGAGAGTCGTGAGTGGTGTCGTTGGATAGGTTATTGCAAGGCGGATATTTTGGAATTTATTTCAGTGATGCCAGACCACGGGAACAATTTTTTTTTTAATTTCTTAGATTTTATTTTTGGTTAACATATTTTTTTTTAATTTCCCCAATCGCCATTTTGTGTCTAGTAAAATAACGGTTGGTCCTAGAGAGTCGTGAGTGGTGTCGTTGGATAGGTTATTGCAAGGCGGATATTTTGGAATTTATTTCAGTGATGCCAGACCACGGGAACAATTTTTTTTTTAATTTCTTAGATTTTATTTTTGGTTAACATATTTTTTTTTAATTTCCCCAATCGCCATTTTGTGTCTAGTAAAATAACGGTTGGTCCTAGAGAGTCGTGAGTGGTGTCGTTGGATAGGTTATTGCAAGGCGGATATTTTGGAATTTATTTCAGTGATGCCAGACCACGGGAACAATTTTTTTTTTAATTTCTTAGATTTTATTTTTGGTTAACATATTTTTTTTTAATTTCCCCAATCGCCATTTTGTGTCTAGTAAAATAACGGTTGGTCCTAGAGAGTCGTGAGTGGTGTCGTTGGATAGGTTATTGCAAGGCGGATATTTTGGAATTTATTTCAGTGATGCCAGACCACGGGAACAATTTTTTTTTTAATTTCTTAGATTTTATTTTTGGTTAACATATTTTTTTTTAATTTCCCCAATCGCCATTTTGTGTCTAGTAAAATAACGGTTGGTCCTAGAGAGTCGTGAGTGGTGTCGTTGGATAGGTTATTGCAAGGCGGATATTTTGGAATTTATTTCAGTGATGCCAGACCACGGGAACAATTTTTTTTTTAATTTCTTAGATTTTATTTTTGGTTAACATATTTTTTTTTAATTTCCCCAATCGCCATTTTGTGTCTAGTAAAATAACGGTTGGTCCTAGAGAGTCGTGAGTGGTGTCGTTGGATAGGTTATTGCAAGGCGGATATTTTGGAATTTATTTCAGTGATGCCAGACCACGGGAACAATTTTTTTTTTAATTTCTTAGATTTTATTTTTGGTTAACATATTTTTTTTTAATTTCCCCAATCGCCATTTTGTGTCTAGTAAAATAACGGTTGGTCCTAGAGAGTCGTGAGTGGTGTCGTTGGATAGGTTATTGCAAGGCGGATATTTTGGAATTTATTTCAGTGATGCCAGACCACGGGAACAATTTTTTTTTTAATTTCTTAGATTTTATTTTTGGTTAACATATTTTTTTTTAATTTCCCCAATCGCCATTTTGTGTCTAGTAAAATAACGGTTGGTCCTAGAGAGTCGTGAGTGGTGTCGTTGGATAGGTTATTGCAAGGCGGATATTTTGGAATTTATTTCAGTGATGCCAGACCACGGGAACAATTTTTTTTTTAATTTCTTAGATTTTATTTTTGGTTAACATATTTTTTTTTAATTTCCCCAATCGCCATTTTGTGTCTAGTAAAATAACGGTTGGTCCTAGAGAGTCGTGAGTGGTGTCGTTGGATAGGTTATTGCAAGGCGGATATTTTGGAATTTATTTCAGTGATGCCAGACCACGGGAACAATTTTTTTTTTAATTTCTTAGATTTTATTTTTGGTTAACATATTTTTTTTTAATTTCCCCAATCGCCATTTTGTGTCTAGTAAAATAACGGTTGGTCCTAGAGAGTCGTGAGTGGTGTCGTTGGATAGGTTATTGCAAGGCGGATATTTTGGAATTTATTTCAGTGATGCCAGACCACGGGAACAATTTTTTTTTTAATTTCTTAGATTTTATTTTTGGTTAACATATTTTTTTTTAATTTCCCCAATCGCCATTTTGTGTCTAGTAAAATAACGGTTGGTCCTAGAGAGTCGTGAGTGGTGTCGTTGGATAGGTTATTGCAAGGCGGATATTTTGGAATTTATTTCAGTGATGCCAGACCACGGGAACAATTTTTTTTTTAATTTCTTAGATTTTATTTTTGGTTAACATATTTTTTTTTAATTTCCCCAATCGCCATTTTGTGTCTAGTAAAATAACGGTTGGTCCTAGAGAGTCGTGAGTGGTGTCGTTGGATAGGTTATTGCAAGGCGGATATTTTGGAATTTATTTCAGTGATGCCAGACCACGGGAACAATTTTTTTTTTAATTTCTTAGATTTTATTTTTGGTTAACATATTTTTTTTTAATTTCCCCAATCGCCATTTTGTGTCTAGTAAAATAACGGTTGGTCCTAGAGAGTCGTGAGTGGTGTCGTTGGATAGGTTATTGCAAGGCGGATATTTTGGAATTTATTTCAGTGATGCCAGACCACGGGAACAATTTTTTTTTTAATTTCTTAGATTTTATTTTTGGTTAACATATTTTTTTTTAATTTCCCCAATCGCCATTTTGTGTCTAGTAAAATAACGGTTGGTCCTAGAGAGTCGTGAGTGGTGTCGTTGGATAGGTTATTGCAAGGCGGATATTTTGGAATTTATTTCAGTGATGCCAGACCACGGGAACAATTTTTTTTTTAATTTCTTAGATTTTATTTTTGGTTAACATATTTTTTTTTAATTTCCCCAATCGCCATTTTGTGTCTAGTAAAATAACGGTTGGTCCTAGAGAGTCGTGAGTGGTGTCGTTGGATAGGTTATTGCAAGGCGGATATTTTGGAATTTATTTCAGTGATGCCAGACCACGGGAACAATTTTTTTTTTAATTTCTTAGATTTTATTTTTGGTTAACATATTTTTTTTTAATTTCCCCAATCGCCATTTTGTGTCTAGTAAAATAACGGTTGGTCCTAGAGTCGTGAGTGGTGTCGTTGGATAGGTTATTGCAAGGCGGATATTTTGGAATTTATTTCAGTGATGCCAGACCACGGGAACAATTTTTTTTTTAATTTCTTAGATTTTATTTTTGGTTAACATATTTTTTTTTAATTTCCCCAATCGCCATTTTGTGTCTAGTAAAATAACGGTTGGTCCTAGAGAGTCGTGAGTGGTGTCGTTGGATAGGTTATTGCAAGGCGGATATTTTGGAATTTATTTCAGTGATGCCAGACCACGGGAACAATTTTTTTTTTAATTTCTTAGATTTTATTTTTGGTTAACATATTTTTTTTTAATTTCCCCAATCGCCATTTTGTGTCTAGTAAAATAACGGTTGGTCCTAGAGAGTCGTGAGTGGTGTCGTTGGATAGGTTATTGCAAGGCGGATATTTTGGAATTTATTTCAGTGATGCCAGACCACGGGAACAATTTTTTTTTTAATTTCTTAGATTTTATTTTTGGTTAACATATTTTTTTTTAATTTCCCCAATCGCCATTTTGTGTCTAGTAAAATAACGGTTGGTCCTAGAGAGTCGTGAGTGGTGTCGTTGGATAGGTTATTGCAAGGCGGATATTTTGGAATTTATTTCAGTGATGCCAGACCACGGGAACAATTTTTTTTTTAATTTCTTAGATTTTATTTTTGGTTAACATATTTTTTTTTAATTTCCCCAATCGCCATTTTGTGTCTAGTAAAATAACGGTTGGTCCTAGAGAGTCGTGAGTGGTGTCGTTGGATAGGTTATTGCAAGGCGGATATTTTGGAATTTATTTCAGTGATGCCAGACCACGGGAACAATTTTTTTTTTAATTTCTTAGATTTTATTTTTGGTTAACATATTTTTTTTTAATTTCCCCAATCGCCATTTTGTGTCTAGTAAAATAACGGTTGGTCCTAGAGAGTCGTGAGTGGTGTCGTTGGATAGGTTATTGCAAGGCGGATATTTTGGAATTTATTTCAGTGATGCCAGACCACGGGAACAATTTTTTTTTTAATTTCTTAGATTTTATTTTTGGTTAACATATTTTTTTTTAATTTCCCCAATCGCCATTTTGTGTCTAGTAAAATAACGGTTGGTCCTAGAGAGTCGTGAGTGGTGTCGTTGGATAGGTTATTGCAAGGCGGATATTTTGGAATTTATTTCAGTGATGCCAGACCACGGGAACAATTTTTTTTTTAATTTCTTAGATTTTATTTTTGGTTAACATATTTTTTTTTAATTTCCCCAATCGCCATTTTGTGTCTAGTAAAATAACGGTTGGTCCTAGAGAGTCGTGAGTGGTGTCGTTGGATAGGTTATTGCAAGGCGGATATTTTGGAATTTATTTCAGTGATGCCAGACCACGGGAACAATTTTTTTTTTAATTTCTTAGATTTTATTTTTGGTTAACATATTTTTTTTTAATTTCCCCAATCGCCATTTTGTGTCTAGTAAAATAACGGTTGGTCCTAGAGAGTCGTGAGTGGTGTCGTTGGATAGGTTATTGCAAGGCGGATATTTTGGAATTTATTTCAGTGATGCCAGACCACGGGAACAATTTTTTTTTTAATTTCTTAGATTTTATTTTTGGTTAACATATTTTTTTTTAATTTCCCCAATCGCCATTTTGTGTCTAGTAAAATAACGGTTGGTCCTAGAGAGTCGTGAGTGGTGTCGTTGGATAGGTTATTGCAAGGCGGATATTTTGGAATTTATTTCAGTGATGCCAGACCACGGGAACAATTTTTTTTTTAATTTCTTAGATTTTATTTTTGGTTAACATATTTTTTTTTAATTTCCCCAATCGCCATTTTGTGTCTAGTAAAATAACGGTTGGTCCTAGAGAGTCGTGAGTGGTGTCGTTGGATAGGTTATTGCAAGGCGGATATTTTGGAATTTATTTCAGTGATGCCAGACCACGGGAACAATTTTTTTTTTAATTTCTTAGATTTTATTTTTGGTTAACATATTTTTTTTTAATTTCCCCAATCGCCATTTTGTGTCTAGTAAAATAACGGTTGGTCCTAGAGAGTCGTGAGTGGTGTCGTTGGATAGGTTATTGCAAGGCGGATATTTTGGAATTTATTTCAGTGATGCCAGACCACGGGAACAATTTTTTTTTTAATTTCTTAGATTTTATTTTTGGTTAACATATTTTTTTTTAATTTCCCCAATCGCCATTTTGTGTCTAGTAAAATAACGGTTGGTCCTAGAGAGTCGTGAGTGGTGTCGTTGGATAGGTTATTGCAAGGCGGATATTTTGGAATTTATTTCAGTGATGCCAGACCACGGGAACAATTTTTTTTTTAATTTCTTAGATTTTATTTTTGGTTAACATATTTTTTTTTAATTTCCCCAATCGCCATTTTGTGTCTAGTAAAATAACGGTTGGTCCTAGAGAGTCGTGAGTGGTGTCGTTGGATAGGTTATTGCAAGGCGGATATTTTGGAATTTATTTCAGTGATGCCAGACCACGGGAACAATTTTTTTTTTAATTTCTTAGATTTTATTTTTGGTTAACATATTTTTTTTTAATTTCCCCAATCGCCATTTTGTGTCTAGTAAAATAACGGTTGGTCCTAGAGAGTCGTGAGTGGTGTCGTTGGATAGGTTATTGCAAGGCGGATATTTTGGAATTTATTTCAGTGATGCCAGACCACGGGAACAATTTTTTTTTTAATTTCTTAGATTTTATTTTTGGTTAACATATTTTTTTTTAATTTCCCCAATCGCCATTTTGTGTCTAGTAAAATAACGGTTGGTCCTAGAGAGTCGTGAGTGGTGTCGTTGGATAGGTTATTGCAAGGCGGATATTTTGGAATTTATTTCAGTGATGCCAGACCACGGGAACAATTTTTTTTTTAATTTCTTAGATTTTATTTTTGGTTAACATATTTTTTTTTAATTTCCCCAATCGCCATTTTGTGTCTAGTAAAATAACGGTTGGTCCTAGAGAGTCGTGAGTGGTGTCGTTGGATAGGTTATTGCAAGGCGGATATTTTGGAATTTATTTCAGTGATGCCAGACCACGGGAACAATTTTTTTTTTAATTTCTTAGATTTTATTTTTGGTTAACATATTTTTTTTTAATTTCCCCAATCGCCATTTTGTGTCTAGTAAAATAACGGTTGGTCCTAGAGAGTCGTGAGTGGTGTCGTTGGATAGGTTATTGCAAGGCGGATATTTTGGAATTTATTTCAGTGATGCCAGACCACGGGAACAATTTTTTTTTTAATTTCTTAGATTTTATTTTTGGTTAACATATTTTTTTTTAATTTCCCCAATCGCCATTTTGTGTCTAGTAAAATAACGGTTGGTCCTAGAGAGTCGTGAGTGGTGTCGTTGGATAGGTTATTGCAAGGCGGATATTTTGGAATTTATTTCAGTGATGCCAGACCACGGGAACAATTTTTTTTTTAATTTCTTAGATTTTATTTTTGGTTAACATATTTTTTTTTAATTTCCCCAATCGCCATTTTGTGTCTAGTAAAATAACGGTTGGTCCTAGAGAGTCGTGAGTGGTGTCGTTGGATAGGTTATTGCAAGGCGGATATTTTGGAATTTATTTCAGTGATGCCAGACCACGGGAACAATTTTTTTTTTAATTTCTTAGATTTTATTTTTGGTTAACATATTTTTTTTTAATTTCCCCAATCGCCATTTTGTGTCTAGTAAAATAACGGTTGGTCCTAGAGAGTCGTGAGTGGTGTCGTTGGATAGGTTATTGCAAGGCGGATATTTTGGAATTTATTTCAGTGATGCCAGACCACGGGAACAATTTTTTTTTTAATTTCTTAGATTTTATTTTTGGTTAACATATTTTTTTTTAATTTCCCCAATCGCCATTTTGTGTCTAGTAAAATAACGGTTGGTCCTAGAGAGTCGTGAGTGGTGTCGTTGGATAGGTTATTGCAAGGCGGATATTTTGGAATTTATTTCAGTGATGCCAGACCACGGGAACAATTTTTTTTTTAATTTCTTAGATTTTATTTTTGGTTAACATATTTTTTTTTAATTTCCCCAATCGCCATTTTGTGTCTAGTAAAATAACGGTTGGTCCTAGAGAGTCGTGAGTGGTGTCGTTGGATAGGTTATTGCAAGGCGGATATTTTGGAATTTATTTCAGTGATGCCAGACCACGGGAACAATTTTTTTTTTAATTTCTTAGATTTTATTTTTGGTTAACATATTTTTTTTTAATTTCCCCAATCGCCATTTTGTGTCTAGTAAAATAACGGTTGGTCCTAGAGAGTCGTGAGTGGTGTCGTTGGATAGGTTATTGCAAGGCGGATATTTTGGAATTTATTTCAGTGATGCCAGACCACGGGAACAATTTTTTTTTTAATTTCTTAGATTTTATTTTTGGTTAACATATTTTTTTTTAATTTCCCCAATCGCCATTTTGTGTCTAGTAAAATAACGGTTGGTCCTAGAGAGTCGTGAGTGGTGTCGTTGGATAGGTTATTGCAAGGCGGATATTTTGGAATTTATTTCAGTGATGCCAGACCACGGGAACAATTTTTTTTTTAATTTCTTAGATTTTATTTTTGGTTAACATATTTTTTTTTAATTTCCCCAATCGCCATTTTGTGTCTAGTAAAATAACGGTTGGTCCTAGAGAGTCGTGAGTGGTGTCGTTGGATAGGTTATTGCAAGGCGGATATTTTGGAATTTATTTCAGTGATGCCAGACCACGGGAACAATTTTTTTTTTAATTTCTTAGATTTTATTTTTGGTTAACATATTTTTTTTTAATTTCCCCAATCGCCATTTTGTGTCTAGTAAAATAACGGTTGGTCCTAGAGAGTCGTGAGTGGTGTCGTTGGATAGGTTATTGCAAGGCGGATATTTTGGAATTTATTTCAGTGATGCCAGACCACGGGAACAATTTTTTTTTTAATTTCTTAGATTTTATTTTTGGTTAACATATTTTTTTTTAATTTCCCCAATCGCCATTTTGTGTCTAGTAAAATAACGGTTGGTCCTAGAGAGTCGTGAGTGGTGTCGTTGGATAGGTTATTGCAAGGCGGATATTTTGGAATTTATTTCAGTGATGCCAGATCACGGGAACAATTTTTTTTTTAATTTCTTAGATTTTATTTTTGGTTAACATATTTTTTTTTAATTTCCCCAATCGCCATTTTGTGTCTAGTAAAATAACGGTTGGTCCTAGAGAGTCGTGAGTGGTGTCGTTGGATAGGTTATTGCAAGGCGGATATTTTGGAATTTATTTCAGTGATGCCAGACCACGGGAACAATTTTTTTTTTAATTTCTTAGATTTTATTTTTGGTTAACATATTTTTTTTTAATTTCCCCAATCGCCATTTTGTGTCTAGTAAAATAACGGTTGGTCCTAGAGAGTCGTGAGTGGTGTCGTTGGATAGGTTATTGCAAGGCGGATATTTTGGAATTTATTTCAGTGATGCCAGACCACGGGAACAATTTTTTTTTTAATTTCTTAGATTTTATTTTTGGTTAACATATTTTTTTTTAATTTCCCCAATCGCCATTTTGTGTCTAGTAAAATAACGGTTGGTCCTAGAGAGTCGTGAGTGGTGTCGTTGGATAGGTTATTGCAAGGCGGATATTTTGGAATTTATTTCAGTGATGCCAGACCACGGGAACAATTTTTTTTTTAATTTCTTAGATTTTATTTTTGGTTAACATATTTTTTTTTAATTTCCCCAATCGCCATTTTGTGTCTAGTAAAATAACGGTTGGTCCTAGAGAGTCGTGAGTGGTGTCGTTGGATAGGTTATTGCAAGGCGGATATTTTGGAATTTATTTCAGTGATGCCAGACCACGGGAACAATTTTTTTTTTAATTTCTTAGATTTTATTTTTGGTTAACATATTTTTTTTTAATTTCCCCAATCGCCATTTTGTGTCTAGTAAAATAACGGTTGGTCCTAGAGAGTCGTGAGTGGTGTCGTTGGATAGGTTATTGCAAGGCGGATATTTTGGAATTTATTTCAGTGATGCCAGACCACGGGAACAATTTTTTTTTTAATTTCTTAGATTTTATTTTTGGTTAACATATTTTTTTTTAATTTCCCCAATCGCCATTTTGTGTCTAGTAAAATAACGGTTGGTCCTAGAGAGTCGTGAGTGGTGTCGTTGGATAGGTTATTGCAAGGCGGATATTTTGGAATTTATTTCAGTGATGCCAGACCACGGGAACAATTTTTTTTTTAATTTCTTAGATTTTATTTTTGGTTAACATATTTTTTTTTAATTTCCCCAATCGCCATTTTGTGTCTAGTAAAATAACGGTTGGTCCTAGAGAGTCGTGAGTGGTGTCGTTGGATAGGTTATTGCAAGGCGGATATTTTGGAATTTATTTCAGTGATGCCAGACCACGGGAACAATTTTTTTTTTAATTTCTTAGATTTTATTTTTGGTTAACATATTTTTTTTTAATTTCCCCAATCGCCATTTTGTGTCTAGTAAAATAACGGTTGGTCCTAGAGAGTCGTGAGTGGTGTCGTTGGATAGGTTATTGCAAGGCGGATATTTTGGAATTTATTTCAGTGATGCCAGACCACGGGAACAATTTTTTTTTTAATTTCTTAGATTTTATTTTTGGTTAACATATTTTTTTTTAATTTCCCCAATCGCCATTTTGTGTCTAGTAAAATAACGGTTGGTCCTAGAGAGTCGTGAGTGGTGTCGTTGGATAGGTTATTGCAAGGCGGATATTTTGGAATTTATTTCAGTGATGCCAGACCACGGGAACAATTTTTTTTTTAATTTCTTAGATTTTATTTTTGGTTAACATATTTTTTTTTAATTTCCCCAATCGCCATTTTGTGTCTAGTAAAATAACGGTTGGTCCTAGAGAGTCGTGAGTGGTGTCGTTGGATAGGTTATTGCAAGGCGGATATTTTGGAATTTATTTCAGTGATGCCAGACCACGGGAACAATTTTTTTTTTAATTTCTTAGATTTTATTTTTGGTTAACATATTTTTTTTTAATTTCCCCAATCGCCATTTTGTGTCTAGTAAAATAACGGTTGGTCCTAGAGAGTCGTGAGTGGTGTCGTTGGATAGGTTATTGCAAGGCGGATATTTTGGAATTTATTTCAGTGATGCCAGACCACGGGAACAATTTTTTTTTTAATTTCTTAGATTTTATTTTTGGTTAACATATTTTTTTTTAATTTCCCCAATCGCCATTTTGTGTCTAGTAAAATAACGGTTGGTCCTAGAGAGTCGTGAGTGGTGTCGTTGGATAGGTTATTGCAAGGCGGATATTTTGGAATTTATTTCAGTGATGCCAGACCACGGGAACAATTTTTTTTTTAATTTCTTAGATTTTATTTTTGGTTAACATATTTTTTTTTAATTTCCCCAATCGCCATTTTGTGTCTAGTAAAATAACGGTTGGTCCTAGAGAGTCGTGAGTGGTGTCGTTGGATAGGTTATTGCAAGGCGGATATTTTGGAATTTATTTCAGTGATGCCAGACCACGGGAACAATTTTTTTTTTAATTTCTTAGATTTTATTTTTGGTTAACATATTTTTTTTTAATTTCCCCAATCGCCATTTTGTGTCTAGTAAAATAACGGTTGGTCCTAGAGAGTCGTGAGTGGTGTCGTTGGATAGGTTATTGCAAGGCGGATATTTTGGAATTTATTTCAGTGATGCCAGACCACGGGAACAATTTTTTTTTTAATTTCTTAGATTTTATTTTTGGTTAACATATTTTTTTTTAATTTCCCCAATCGCCATTTTGTGTCTAGTAAAATAACGGTTGGTCCTAGAGAGTCGTGAGTGGTGTCGTTGGATAGGTTATTGCAAGGCGGATATTTTGGAATTTATTTCAGTGATGCCAGACCACGGGAACAATTTTTTTTTTAATTTCTTAGATTTTATTTTTGGTTAACATATTTTTTTTTAATTTCCCCAATCGCCATTTTGTGTCTAGTAAAATAACGGTTGGTCCTAGAGAGTCGTGAGTGGTGTCGTTGGATAGGTTATTGCAAGGCGGATATTTTGGAATTTATTTCAGTGATGCCAGACCACGGGAACAATTTTTTTTTTAATTTCTTAGATTTTATTTTTGGTTAACATATTTTTTTTTAATTTCCCCAATCGCCATTTTGTGTCTAGTAAAATAACGGTTGGTCCTAGAGAGTCGTGAGTGGTGTCGTTGGATAGGTTATTGCAAGGCGGATATTTTGGAATTTATTTCAGTGATGCCAGACCACGGGAACAATTTTTTTTTTAATTTCTTAGATTTTATTTTTGGTTAACATATTTTTTTTTAATTTCCCCAATCGCCATTTTGTGTCTAGTAAAATAACGGTTGGTCCTAGAGAGTCGTGAGTGGTGTCGTTGGATAGGTTATTGCAAGGCGGATATTTTGGAATTTATTTCAGTGATGCCAGACCACGGGAACAATTTTTTTTTTAATTTCTTAGATTTTATTTTTGGTTAACATATTTTTTTTTAATTTCCCCAATCGCCATTTTGTGTCTAGTAAAATAACGGTTGGTCCTAGAGAGTCGTGAGTGGTGTCGTTGGATAGGTTATTGCAAGGCGGATATTTTGGAATTTATTTCAGTGATGCCAGACCACGGGAACAATTTTTTTTTTAATTTCTTAGATTTTATTTTTGGTTAACATATTTTTTTTTAATTTCCCCAATCGCCATTTTGTGTCTAGTAAAATAACGGTTGGTCCTAGAGAGTCGTGAGTGGTGTCGTTGGATAGGTTATTGCAAGGCGGATATTTTGGAATTTATTTCAGTGATGCCAGACCACGGGAACAATTTTTTTTTTAATTTCTTAGATTTTATTTTTGGTTAACATATTTTTTTTTAATTTCCCCAATCGCCATTTTGTGTCTAGTAAAATAACGGTTGGTCCTAGAGAGTCGTGAGTGGTGTCGTTGGATAGGTTATTGCAAGGCGGATATTTTGGAATTTATTTCAGTGATGCCAGACCACGGGAACAATTTTTTTTTTAATTTCTTAGATTTTATTTTTGGTTAACATATTTTTTTTTAATTTCCCCAATCGCCATTTTGTGTCTAGTAAAATAACGGTTGGTCCTAGAGAGTCGTGAGTGGTGTCGTTGGATAGGTTATTGCAAGGCGGATATTTTGGAATTTATTTCAGTGATGCCAGACCACGGGAACAATTTTTTTTTTAATTTCTTAGATTTTATTTTTGGTTAACATATTTTTTTTTAATTTCCCCAATCGCCATTTTGTGTCTAGTAAAATAACGGTTGGTCCTAGAGAGTCGTGAGTGGTGTCGTTGGATAGGTTATTGCAAGGCGGATATTTTGGAATTTATTTCAGTGATGCCAGACCACGGGAACAATTTTTTTTTTAATTTCTTAGATTTTATTTTTGGTTAACATATTTTTTTTTAATTTCCCCAATCGCCATTTTGTGTCTAGTAAAATAACGGTTGGTCCTAGAGAGTCGTGAGTGGTGTCGTTGGATAGGTTATTGCAAGGCGGATATTTTGGAATTTATTTCAGTGATGCCAGACCACGGGAACAATTTTTTTTTTAATTTCTTAGATTTTATTTTTGGTTAACATATTTTTTTTTAATTTCCCCAATCGCCATTTTGTGTCTAGTAAAATAACGGTTGGTCCTAGAGAGTCGTGAGTGGTGTCGTTGGATAGGTTATTGCAAGGCGGATATTTTGGAATTTATTTCAGTGATGCCAGACCACGGGAACAATTTTTTTTTTAATTTCTTAGATTTTATTTTTGGTTAACATATTTTTTTTTAATTTCCCCAATCGCCATTTTGTGTCTAGTAAAATAACGGTTGGTCCTAGAGAGTCGTGAGTGGTGTCGTTGGATAGGTTATTGCAAGGCGGATATTTTGGAATTTATTTCAGTGATGCCAGACCACGGGAACAATTTTTTTTTTAATTTCTTAGATTTTATTTTTGGTTAACATATTTTTTTTTAATTTCCCCAATCGCCATTTTGTGTCTAGTAAAATAACGGTTGGTCCTAGAGAGTCGTGAGTGGTGTCGTTGGATAGGTTATTGCAAGGCGGATATTTTGGAATTTATTTCAGTGATGCCAGACCACGGGAACAATTTTTTTTTTAATTTCTTAGATTTTATTTTTGGTTAACATATTTTTTTTTAATTTCCCCAATCGCCATTTTGTGTCTAGTAAAATAACGGTTGGTCCTAGAGAGTCGTGAGTGGTGTCGTTGGATAGGTTATTGCAAGGCGGATATTTTGGAATTTATTTCAGTGATGCCAGACCACGGGAACAATTTTTTTTTTAATTTCTTAGATTTTATTTTTGGTTAACATATTTTTTTTTAATTTCCCCAATCGCCATTTTGTGTCTAGTAAAATAACGGTTGGTCCTAGAGAGTCGTGAGTGGTGTCGTTGGATAGGTTATTGCAAGGCGGATATTTTGGAATTTATTTCAGTGATGCCAGATCACGGGAACAATTTTTTTTTTAATTTCTTAGATTTTATTTTTGGTTAACATATTTTTTTTTAATTTCCCCAATCGCCATTTTGTGTCTAGTAAAATAACGGTTGGTCCTAGAGAGTCGTGAGTGGTGTCGTTGGATAGGTTATTGCAAGGCGGATATTTTGGAATTTATTTCAGTGATGCCAGACCACGGGAACAATTTTTTTTTTAATTTCTTAGATTTTATTTTTGGTTAACATATTTTTTTTTAATTTCCCCAATCGCCATTTTGTGTCTAGTAAAATAACGGTTGGTCCTAGAGAGTCGTGAGTGGTGTCGTTGGATAGGTTATTGCAAGGCGGATATTTTGGAATTTATTTCAGTGATGCCAGACCACGGGAACAATTTTTTTTTTAATTTCTTAGATTTTATTTTTGGTTAACATATTTTTTTTTAATTTCCCCAATCGCCATTTTGTGTCTAGTAAAATAACGGTTGGTCCTAGAGAGTCGTGAGTGGTGTCGTTGGATAGGTTATTGCAAGGCGGATATTTTGGAATTTATTTCAGTGATGCCAGACCACGGGAACAATTTTTTTTTTAATTTCTTAGATTTTATTTTTGGTTAACATATTTTTTTTTAATTTCCCCAATCGCCATTTTGTGTCTAGTAAAATAACGGTTGGTCCTAGAGAGTCGTGAGTGGTGTCGTTGGATAGGTTATTGCAAGGCGGATATTTTGGAATTTATTTCAGTGATGCCAGACCACGGGAACAATTTTTTTTTTAATTTCTTAGATTTTATTTTTGGTTAACATATTTTTTTT
The DNA here is from genome assembly GCA_958431115.1 of Syrphus vitripennis. Classification (NCBI taxonomy): domain Eukaryota; kingdom Metazoa; phylum Arthropoda; class Insecta; order Diptera; family Syrphidae; genus Syrphus; species Syrphus vitripennis. Next base: position 15,946 of record OY288109.1, on the reverse strand, counting down.
TAATTTCCCCAATCGCCATTTTGTGTCTAGTAAAATAACGGTTGGTCCTAGAGAGTCGTGAGTGGTGTCGTTGGATAGGTTATTGCAAGGCGGATATTTTGGAATTTATTTCAGTGATGCCAGACCACGGGAACAATTTTTTTTTTAATTTCTTAGATTTTATTTTTGGTTAACATATTTTTTTTTAATTTCCCCAATCGCCATTTTGTGTCTAGTAAAATAACGGTTGGTCCTAGAGAGTCGTGAGTGGTGTCGTTGGATAGGTTATTGCAAGGCGGATATTTTGGAATTTATTTCAGTGATGCCAGACCACGGGAACAATTTTTTTTTTAATTTCTTAGATTTTATTTTTGGTTAACATATTTTTTTTTAATTTCCCCAATCGCCATTTTGTGTCTAGTAAAATAACGGTTGGTCCTAGAGAGTCGTGAGTGGTGTCGTTGGATAGGTTATTGCAAGGCGGATATTTTGGAATTTATTTCAGTGATGCCAGACCACGGGAACAATTTTTTTTTTAATTTCTTAGATTTTATTTTTGGTTAACATATTTTTTTTTAATTTCCCCAATCGCCATTTTGTGTCTAGTAAAATAACGGTTGGTCCTAGAGAGTCGTGAGTGGTGTCGTTGGATAGGTTATTGCAAGGCGGATATTTTGGAATTTATTTCAGTGATGCCAGACCACGGGAACAATTTTTTTTTTAATTTCTTAGATTTTATTTTTGGTTAACATATTTTTTTTTAATTTCCCCAATCGCCATTTTGTGTCTAGTAAAATAACGGTTGGTCCTAGAGAGTCGTGAGTGGTGTCGTTGGATAGGTTATTGCAAGGCGGATATTTTGGAATTTATTTCAGTGATGCCAGACCACGGGAACAATTTTTTTTTTAATTTCTTAGATTTTATTTTTGGTTAACATATTTTTTTTTAATTTCCCCAATCGCCATTTTGTGTCTAGTAAAATAACGGTTGGTCCTAGAGAGTCGTGAGTGGTGTCGTTGGATAGGTTATTGCAAGGCGGATATTTTGGAATTTATTTCAGTGATGCCAGACCACGGGAACAATTTTTTTTTTAATTTCTTAGATTTTATTTTTGGTTAACATATTTTTTTTTAATTTCCCCAATCGCCATTTTGTGTCTAGTAAAATAACGGTTGGTCCTAGAGAGTCGTGAGTGGTGTCGTTGGATAGGTTATTGCAAGGCGGATATTTTGGAATTTATTTCAGTGATGCCAGACCACGGGAACAATTTTTTTTTTAATTTCTTAGATTTTATTTTTGGTTAACATATTTTTTTTTAATTTCCCCAATCGCCATTTTGTGTCTAGTAAAATAACGGTTGGTCCTAGAGAGTCGTGAGTGGTGTCGTTGGATAGGTTATTGCAAGGCGGATATTTTGGAATTTATTTCAGTGATGCCAGACCACGGGAACAATTTTTTTTTTAATTTCTTAGATTTTATTTTTGGTTAACATATTTTTTTTTAATTTCCCCAATCGCCATTTTGTGTCTAGTAAAATAACGGTTGGTCCTAGAGAGTCGTGAGTGGTGTCGTTGGATAGGTTATTGCAAGGCGGATATTTTGGAATTTATTTCAGTGATGCCAGACCACGGGAACAATTTTTTTTTTAATTTCTTAGATTTTATTTTTGGTTAACATATTTTTTTTTAATTTCCCCAATCGCCATTTTGTGTCTAGTAAAATAACGGTTGGTCCTAGAGAGTCGTGAGTGGTGTCGTTGGATAGGTTATTGCAAGGCGGATATTTTGGAATTTATTTCAGTGATGCCAGACCACGGGAACAATTTTTTTTTTAATTTCTTAGATTTTATTTTTGGTTAACATATTTTTTTTTAATTTCCCCAATCGCCATTTTGTGTCTAGTAAAATAACGGTTGGTCCTAGAGAGTCGTGAGTGGTGTCGTTGGATAGGTTATTGCAAGGCGGATATTTTGGAATTTATTTCAGTGATGCCAGACCACGGGAACAATTTTTTTTTTAATTTCTTAGATTTTATTTTTGGTTAACATATTTTTTTTTAATTTCCCCAATCGCCATTTTGTGTCTAGTAAAATAACGGTTGGTCCTAGAGAGTCGTGAGTGGTGTCGTTGGATAGGTTATTGCAAGGCGGATATTTTGGAATTTATTTCAGTGATGCCAGACCACGGGAACAATTTTTTTTTTAATTTCTTAGATTTTATTTTTGGTTAACATATTTTTTTTTAATTTCCCCAATCGCCATTTTGTGTCTAGTAAAATAACGGTTGGTCCTAGAGAGTCGTGAGTGGTGTCGTTGGATAGGTTATTGCAAGGCGGATATTTTGGAATTTATTTCAGTGATGCCAGACCACGGGAACAATTTTTTTTTTAATTTCTTAGATTTTATTTTTGGTTAACATATTTTTTTTTAATTTCCCCAATCGCCATTTTGTGTCTAGTAAAATAACGGTTGGTCCTAGAGAGTCGTGAGTGGTGTCGTTGGATAGGTTATTGCAAGGCGGATATTTTGGAATTTATTTCAGTGATGCCAGACCACGGGAACAATTTTTTTTTTAATTTCTTAGATTTTATTTTTGGTTAACATATTTTTTTTTAATTTCCCCAATCGCCATTTTGTGTCTAGTAAAATAACGGTTGGTCCTAGAGAGTCGTGAGTGGTGTCGTTGGATAGGTTATTGCAAGGCGGATATTTTGGAATTTATTTCAGTGATGCCAGACCACGGGAACAATTTTTTTTTTAATTTCTTAGATTTTATTTTTGGTTAACATATTTTTTTTTAATTTCCCCAATCGCCATTTTGTGTCTAGTAAAATAACGGTTGGTCCTAGAGAGTCGTGAGTGGTGTCGTTGGATAGGTTATTGCAAGGCGGATATTTTGGAATTTATTTCAGTGATGCCAGACCACGGGAACAATTTTTTTTTTAATTTCTTAGATTTTATTTTTGGTTAACATATTTTTTTTTAATTTCCCCAATCGCCATTTTGTGTCTAGTAAAATAACGGTTGGTCCTAGAGAGTCGTGAGTGGTGTCGTTGGATAGGTTATTGCAAGGCGGATATTTTGGAATTTATTTCAGTGATGCCAGACCACGGGAACAATTTTTTTTTTAATTTCTTAGATTTTATTTTTGGTTAACATATTTTTTTTTAATTTCCCCAATCGCCATTTTGTGTCTAGTAAAATAACGGTTGGTCCTAGAGAGTCGTGAGTGGTGTCGTTGGATAGGTTATTGCAAGGCGGATATTTTGGAATTTATTTCAGTGATGCCAGACCACGGGAACAATTTTTTTTTTAATTTCTTAGATTTTATTTTTGGTTAACATATTTTTTTTTAATTTCCCCAATCGCCATTTTGTGTCTAGTAAAATAACGGTTGGTCCTAGAGAGTCGTGAGTGGTGTCGTTGGATAGGTTATTGCAAGGCGGATATTTTGGAATTTATTTCAGTGATGCCAGACCACGGGAACAATTTTTTTTTTAATTTCTTAGATTTTATTTTTGGTTAACATATTTTTTTTTAATTTCCCCAATCGCCATTTTGTGTCTAGTAAAATAACGGTTGGTCCTAGAGAGTCGTGAGTGGTGTCGTTGGATAGGTTATTGCAAGGCGGATATTTTGGAATTTATTTCAGTGATGCCAGACCACGGGAACAATTTTTTTTTTAATTTCTTAGATTTTATTTTTGGTTAACATATTTTTTTTTAATTTCCCCAATCGCCATTTTGTGTCTAGTAAAATAACGGTTGGTCCTAGAGAGTCGTGAGTGGTGTCGTTGGATAGGTTATTGCAAGGCGGATATTTTGGAATTTATTTCAGTGATGCCAGACCACGGGAACAATTTTTTTTTTAATTTCTTAGATTTTATTTTTGGTTAACATATTTTTTTTTAATTTCCCCAATCGCCATTTTGTGTCTAGTAAAATAACGGTTGGTCCTAGAGAGTCGTGAGTGGTGTCGTTGGATAGGTTATTGCAAGGCGGATATTTTGGAATTTATTTCAGTGATGCCAGACCACGGGAACAATTTTTTTTTTAATTTCTTAGATTTTATTTTTGGTTAACATATTTTTTTTTAATTTCCCCAATCGCCATTTTGTGTCTAGTAAAATAACGGTTGGTCCTAGAGAGTCGTGAGTGGTGTCGTTGGATAGGTTATTGCAAGGCGGATATTTTGGAATTTATTTCAGTGATGCCAGACCACGGGAACAATTTTTTTTTTAATTTCTTAGATTTTATTTTTGGTTAACATATTTTTTTTTAATTTCCCCAATCGCCATTTTGTGTCTAGTAAAATAACGGTTGGTCCTAGAGAGTCGTGAGTGGTGTCGTTGGATAGGTTATTGCAAGGCGGATATTTTGGAATTTATTTCAGTGATGCCAGACCACGGGAACAATTTTTTTTTTAATTTCTTAGATTTTATTTTTGGTTAACATATTTTTTTTTAATTTCCCCAATCGCCATTTTGTGTCTAGTAAAATAACGGTTGGTCCTAGAGAGTCGTGAGTGGTGTCGTTGGATAGGTTATTGCAAGGCGGATATTTTGGAATTTATTTCAGTGATGCCAGACCACGGGAACAATTTTTTTTTTAATTTCTTAGATTTTATTTTTGGTTAACATATTTTTTTTTAATTTCCCCAATCGCCATTTTGTGTCTAGTAAAATAACGGTTGGTCCTAGAGAGTCGTGAGTGGTGTCGTTGGATAGGTTATTGCAAGGCGGATATTTTGGAATTTATTTCAGTGATGCCAGACCACGGGAACAATTTTTTTTTTAATTTCTTAGATTTTATTTTTGGTTAACATATTTTTTTTTAATTTCCCCAATCGCCATTTTGTGTCTAGTAAAATAACGGTTGGTCCTAGAGAGTCGTGAGTGGTGTCGTTGGATAGGTTATTGCAAGGCGGATATTTTGGAATTTATTTCAGTGATGCCAGACCACGGGAACAATTTTTTTTTTAATTTCTTAGATTTTATTTTTGGTTAACATATTTTTTTTTAATTTCCCCAATCGCCATTTTGTGTCTAGTAAAATAACGGTTGGTCCTAGAGAGTCGTGAGTGGTGTCGTTGGATAGGTTATTGCAAGGCGGATATTTTGGAATTTATTTCAGTGATGCCAGATCACGGGAACAATTTTTTTTTTAATTTCTTAGATTTTATTTTTGGTTAACATATTTTTTTTTAATTTCCCCAATCGCCATTTTGTGTCTAGTAAAATAACGGTTGGTCCTAGAGAGTCGTGAGTGGTGTCGTTGGATAGGTTATTGCAAGGCGGATATTTTGGAATTTATTTCAGTGATGCCAGACCACGGGAACAATTTTTTTTTTAATTTCTTAGATTTTATTTTTGGTTAACATATTTTTTTTTAATTTCCCCAATCGCCATTTTGTGTCTAGTAAAATAACGGTTGGTCCTAGAGAGTCGTGAGTGGTGTCGTTGGATAGGTTATTGCAAGGCGGATATTTTGGAATTTATTTCAGTGATGCCAGACCACGGGAACAATTTTTTTTTTAATTTCTTAGATTTTATTTTTGGTTAACATATTTTTTTTTAATTTCCCCAATCGCCATTTTGTGTCTAGTAAAATAACGGTTGGTCCTAGAGAGTCGTGAGTGGTGTCGTTGGATAGGTTATTGCAAGGCGGATATTTTGGAATTTATTTCAGTGATGCCAGACCACGGGAACAATTTTTTTTTTAATTTCTTAGATTTTATTTTTGGTTAACATATTTTTTTTTAATTTCCCCAATCGCCATTTTGTGTCTAGTAAAATAACGGTTGGTCCTAGAGAGTCGTGAGTGGTGTCGTTGGATAGGTTATTGCAAGGCGGATATTTTGGAATTTATTTCAGTGATGCCAGACCACGGGAACAATTTTTTTTTTAATTTCTTAGATTTTATTTTTGGTTAACATATTTTTTTTTAATTTCCCCAATCGCCATTTTGTGTCTAGTAAAATAACGGTTGGTCCTAGAGAGTCGTGAGTGGTGTCGTTGGATAGGTTATTGCAAGGCGGATATTTTGGAATTTATTTCAGTGATGCCAGACCACGGGAACAATTTTTTTTTTAATTTCTTAGATTTTATTTTTGGTTAACATATTTTTTTTTAATTTCCCCAATCGCCATTTTGTGTCTAGTAAAATAACGGTTGGTCCTAGAGAGTCGTGAGTGGTGTCGTTGGATAGGTTATTGCAAGGCGGATATTTTGGAATTTATTTCAGTGATGCCAGACCACGGGAACAATTTTTTTTTTAATTTCTTAGATTTTATTTTTGGTTAACATATTTTTTTTTAATTTCCCCAATCGCCATTTTGTGTCTAGTAAAATAACGGTTGGTCCTAGAGAGTCGTGAGTGGTGTCGTTGGATAGGTTATTGCAAGGCGGATATTTTGGAATTTATTTCAGTGATGCCAGACCACGGGAACAATTTTTTTTTTAATTTCTTAGATTTTATTTTTGGTTAACATATTTTTTTTTAATTTCCCCAATCGCCATTTTGTGTCTAGTAAAATAACGGTTGGTCCTAGAGAGTCGTGAGTGGTGTCGTTGGATAGGTTATTGCAAGGCGGATATTTTGGAATTTATTTCAGTGATGCCAGACCACGGGAACAATTTTTTTTTTAATTTCTTAGATTTTATTTTTGGTTAACATATTTTTTTTTAATTTCCCCAATCGCCATTTTGTGTCTAGTAAAATAACGGTTGGTCCTAGAGAGTCGTGAGTGGTGTCGTTGGATAGGTTATTGCAAGGCGGATATTTTGGAATTTATTTCAGTGATGCCAGACCACGGGAACAATTTTTTTTTTAATTTCTTAGATTTTATTTTTGGTTAACATATTTTTTTTTAATTTCCCCAATCGCCATTTTGTGTCTAGTAAAATAACGGTTGGTCCTAGAGAGTCGTGAGTGGTGTCGTTGGATAGGTTATTGCAAGGCGGATATTTTGGAATTTATTTCAGTGATGCCAGACCACGGGAACAATTTTTTTTTTAATTTCTTAGATTTTATTTTTGGTTAACATATTTTTTTTTAATTTCCCCAATCGCCATTTTGTGTCTAGTAAAATAACGGTTGGTCCTAGAGAGTCGTGAGTGGTGTCGTTGGATAGGTTATTGCAAGGCGGATATTTTGGAATTTATTTCAGTGATGCCAGACCACGGGAACAATTTTTTTTTTAATTTCTTAGATTTTATTTTTGGTTAACATATTTTTTTTTAATTTCCCCAATCGCCATTTTGTGTCTAGTAAAATAACGGTTGGTCCTAGAGAGTCGTGAGTGGTGTCGTTGGATAGGTTATTGCAAGGCGGATATTTTGGAATTTATTTCAGTGATGCCAGACCACGGGAACAATTTTTTTTTTAATTTCTTAGATTTTATTTTTGGTTAACATATTTTTTTTTAATTTCCCCAATCGCCATTTTGTGTCTAGTAAAATAACGGTTGGTCCTAGAGAGTCGTGAGTGGTGTCGTTGGATAGGTTATTGCAAGGCGGATATTTTGGAATTTATTTCAGTGATGCCAGACCACGGGAACAATTTTTTTTTTAATTTCTTAGATTTTATTTTTGGTTAACATATTTTTTTTTAATTTCCCCAATCGCCATTTTGTGTCTAGTAAAATAACGGTTGGTCCTAGAGAGTCGTGAGTGGTGTCGTTGGATAGGTTATTGCAAGGCGGATATTTTGGAATTTATTTCAGTGATGCCAGACCACGGGAACAATTTTTTTTTTAATTTCTTAGATTTTATTTTTGGTTAACATATTTTTTTTTAATTTCCCCAATCGCCATTTTGTGTCTAGTAAAATAACGGTTGGTCCTAGAGAGTCGTGAGTGGTGTCGTTGGATAGGTTATTGCAAGGCGGATATTTTGGAATTTATTTCAGTGATGCCAGACCACGGGAACAATTTTTTTTTTAATTTCTTAGATTTTATTTTTGGTTAACATATTTTTTTTTAATTTCCCCAATCGCCATTTTGTGTCTAGTAAAATAACGGTTGGTCCTAGAGAGTCGTGAGTGGTGTCGTTGGATAGGTTATTGCAAGGCGGATATTTTGGAATTTATTTCAGTGATGCCAGACCACGGGAACAATTTTTTTTTTAATTTCTTAGATTTTATTTTTGGTTAACATATTTTTTTTTAATTTCCCCAATCGCCATTTTGTGTCTAGTAAAATAACGGTTGGTCCTAGAGAGTCGTGAGTGGTGTCGTTGGATAGGTTATTGCAAGGCGGATATTTTGGAATTTATTTCAGTGATGCCAGACCACGGGAACAATTTTTTTTTTAATTTCTTAGATTTTATTTTTGGTTAACATATTTTTTTTTAATTTCCCCAATCGCCATTTTGTGTCTAGTAAAATAACGGTTGGTCCTAGAGAGTCGTGAGTGGTGTCGTTGGATAGGTTATTGCAAGGCGGATATTTTGGAATTTATTTCAGTGATGCCAGACCACGGGAACAATTTTTTTTTTAATTTCTTAGATTTTATTTTTGGTTAACATATTTTTTTTTAATTTCCCCAATCGCCATTTTGTGTCTAGTAAAATAACGGTTGGTCCTAGAGAGTCGTGAGTGGTGTCGTTGGATAGGTTATTGCAAGGCGGATATTTTGGAATTTATTTCAGTGATGCCAGACCACGGGAACAATTTTTTTTTTAATTTCTTAGATTTTATTTTTGGTTAACATATTTTTTTTTAATTTCCCCAATCGCCATTTTGTGTCTAGTAAAATAACGGTTGGTCCTAGAGAGTCGTGAGTGGTGTCGTTGGATAGGTTATTGCAAGGCGGATATTTTGGAATTTATTTCAGTGATGCCAGACCACGGGAACAATTTTTTTTTTAATTTCTTAGATTTTATTTTTGGTTAACATATTTTTTTTTAATTTCCCCAATCGCCATTTTGTGTCTAGTAAAATAACGGTTGGTCCTAGAGAGTCGTGAGTGGTGTCGTTGGATAGGTTATTGCAAGGCGGATATTTTGGAATTTATTTCAGTGATGCCAGACCACGGGAACAATTTTTTTTTTAATTTCTTAGATTTTATTTTTGGTTAACATATTTTTTTTTAATTTCCCCAATCGCCATTTTGTGTCTAGTAAAATAACGGTTGGTCCTAGAGAGTCGTGAGTGGTGTCGTTGGATAGGTTATTGCAAGGCGGATATTTTGGAATTTATTTCAGTGATGCCAGACCACGGGAACAATTTTTTTTTTAATTTCTTAGATTTTATTTTTGGTTAACATATTTTTTTTTAATTTCCCCAATCGCCATTTTGTGTCTAGTAAAATAACGGTTGGTCCTAGAGAGTCGTGAGTGGTGTCGTTGGATAGGTTATTGCAAGGCGGATATTTTGGAATTTATTTCAGTGATGCCAGACCACGGGAACAATTTTTTTTTTAATTTCTTAGATTTTATTTTTGGTTAACATATTTTTTTTTAATTTCCCCAATCGCCATTTTGTGTCTAGTAAAATAACGGTTGGTCCTAGAGAGTCGTGAGTGGTGTCGTTGGATAGGTTATTGCAAGGCGGATATTTTGGAATTTATTTCAGTGATGCCAGACCACGGGAACAATTTTTTTTTTAATTTCTTAGATTTTATTTTTGGTTAACATATTTTTTTTTAATTTCCCCAATCGCCATTTTGTGTCTAGTAAAATAACGGTTGGTCCTAGAGAGTCGTGAGTGGTGTCGTTGGATAGGTTATTGCAAGGCGGATATTTTGGAATTTATTTCAGTGATGCCAGACCACGGGAACAATTTTTTTTTTAATTTCTTAGATTTTATTTTTGGTTAACATATTTTTTTTTAATTTCCCCAATCGCCATTTTGTGTCTAGTAAAATAACGGTTGGTCCTAGAGAGTCGTGAGTGGTGTCGTTGGATAGGTTATTGCAAGGCGGATATTTTGGAATTTATTTCAGTGATGCCAGACCACGGGAACAATTTTTTTTTTAATTTCTTAGATTTTATTTTTGGTTAACATATTTTTTTTTAATTTCCCCAATCGCCATTTTGTGTCTAGTAAAATAACGGTTGGTCCTAGAGAGTCGTGAGTGGTGTCGTTGGATAGGTTATTGCAAGGCGGATATTTTGGAATTTATTTCAGTGATGCCAGACCACGGGAACAATTTTTTTTTTAATTTCTTAGATTTTATTTTTGGTTAACATATTTTTTTTTAATTTCCCCAATCGCCATTTTGTGTCTAGTAAAATAACGGTTGGTCCTAGAGAGTCGTGAGTGGTGTCGTTGGATAGGTTATTGCAAGGCGGATATTTTGGAATTTATTTCAGTGATGCCAGACCACGGGAACAATTTTTTTTTTAATTTCTTAGATTTTATTTTTGGTTAACATATTTTTTTTTAATTTCCCCAATCGCCATTTTGTGTCTAGTAAAATAACGGTTGGTCCTAGAGAGTCGTGAGTGGTGTCGTTGGATAGGTTATTGCAAGGCGGATATTTTGGAATTTATTTCAGTGATGCCAGACCACGGGAACAATTTTTTTTTTAATTTCTTAGATTTTATTTTTGGTTAACATATTTTTTTTTAATTTCCCCAATCGCCATTTTGTGTCTAGTAAAATAACGGTTGGTCCTAGAGAGTCGTGAGTGGTGTCGTTGGATAGGTTATTGCAAGGCGGATATTTTGGAATTTATTTCAGTGATGCCAGACCACGGGAACAATTTTTTTTTTAATTTCTTAGATTTTATTTTTGGTTAACATATTTTTTTTTAATTTCCCCAATCGCCATTTTGTGTCTAGTAAAATAACGGTTGGTCCTAGAGAGTCGTGAGTGGTGTCGTTGGATAGGTTATTGCAAGGCGGATATTTTGGAATTTATTTCAGTGATGCCAGACCACGGGAACAATTTTTTTTTTAATTTCTTAGATTTTATTTTTGGTTAACATATTTTTTTTTAATTTCCCCAATCGCCATTTTGTGTCTAGTAAAATAACGGTTGGTCCTAGAGAGTCGTGAGTGGTGTCGTTGGATAGGTTATTGCAAGGCGGATATTTTGGAATTTATTTCAGTGATGCCAGACCACGGGAACAATTTTTTTTTTAATTTCTTAGATTTTATTTTTGGTTAACATATTTTTTTTTAATTTCCCCAATCGCCATTTTGTGTCTAGTAAAATAACGGTTGGTCCTAGAGAGTCGTGAGTGGTGTCGTTGGATAGGTTATTGCAAGGCGGATATTTTGGAATTTATTTCAGTGATGCCAGACCACGGGAACAATTTTTTTTTTAATTTCTTAGATTTTATTTTTGGTTAACATATTTTTTTTTAATTTCCCCAATCGCCATTTTGTGTCTAGTAAAATAACGGTTGGTCCTAGAGAGTCGTGAGTGGTGTCGTTGGATAGGTTATTGCAAGGCGGATATTTTGGAATTTATTTCAGTGATGCCAGACCACGGGAACAATTTTTTTTTTAATTTCTTAGATTTTATTTTTGGTTAACATATTTTTTTTTAATTTCCCCAATCGCCATTTTGTGTCTAGTAAAATAACGGTTGGTCCTAGAGAGTCGTGAGTGGTGTCGTTGGATAGGTTATTGCAAGGCGGATATTTTGGAATTTATTTCAGTGATGCCAGACCACGGGAACAATTTTTTTTTTAATTTCTTAGATTTTATTTTTGGTTAACATATTTTTTTTTAATTTCCCCAATCGCCATTTTGTGTCTAGTAAAATAACGGTTGGTCCTAGAGAGTCGTGAGTGGTGTCGTTGGATAGGTTATTGCAAGGCGGATATTTTGGAATTTATTTCAGTGATGCCAGACCACGGGAACAATTTTTTTTTTAATTTCTTAGATTTTATTTTTGGTTAACATATTTTTTTTTAATTTCCCCAATCGCCATTTTGTGTCTAGTAAAATAACGGTTGGTCCTAGAGAGTCGTGAGTGGTGTCGTTGGATAGGTTATTGCAAGGCGGATATTTTGGAATTTATTTCAGTGATGCCAGACCACGGGAACAATTTTTTTTTTAATTTCTTAGATTTTATTTTTGGTTAACATATTTTTTTTTAATTTCCCCAATCGCCATTTTGTGTCTAGTAAAATAACGGTTGGTCCTAGAGAGTCGTGAGTGGTGTCGTTGGATAGGTTATTGCAAGGCGGATATTTTGGAATTTATTTCAGTGATGCCAGACCACGGGAACAATTTTTTTTTTAATTTCTTAGATTTTATTTTTGGTTAACATATTTTTTTTTAATTTCCCCAATCGCCATTTTGTGTCTAGTAAAATAACGGTTGGTCCTAGAGAGTCGTGAGTGGTGTCGTTGGATAGGTTATTGCAAGGCGGATATTTTGGAATTTATTTCAGTGATGCCAGACCACGGGAACAATTTTTTTTTTAATTTCTTAGATTTTATTTTTGGTTAACATATTTTTTTTTAATTTCCCCAATCGCCATTTTGTGTCTAGTAAAATAACGGTTGGTCCTAGAGAGTCGTGAGTGGTGTCGTTGGATAGGTTATTGCAAGGCGGATATTTTGGAATTTATTTCAGTGATGCCAGACCACGGGAACAATTTTTTTTTTAATTTCTTAGATTTTATTTTTGGTTAACATATTTTTTTTTAATTTCCCCAATCGCCATTTTGTGTCTAGTAAAATAACGGTTGGTCCTAGAGAGTCGTGAGTGGTGTCGTTGGATAGGTTATTGCAAGGCGGATATTTTGGAATTTATTTCAGTGATGCCAGACCACGGGAACAATTTTTTTTTTAATTTCTTAGATTTTATTTTTGGTTAACATATTTTTTTTTAATTTCCCCAATCGCCATTTTGTGTCTAGTAAAATAACGGTTGGTCCTAGAGAGTCGTGAGTGGTGTCGTTGGATAGGTTATTGCAAGGCGGATATTTTGGAATTTATTTCAGTGATGCCAGACCACGGGAACAATTTTTTTTTTAATTTCTTAGATTTTATTTTTGGTTAACATATTTTTTTTTAATTTCCCCAATCGCCATTTTGTGTCTAGTAAAATAACGGTTGGTCCTAGAGAGTCGTGAGTGGTGTCGTTGGATAGGTTATTGCAAGGCGGATATTTTGGAATTTATTTCAGTGATGCCAGACCACGGGAACAATTTTTTTTTTAATTTCTTAGATTTTATTTTTGGTTAACATATTTTTTTTTAATTTCCCCAATCGCCATTTTGTGTCTAGTAAAATAACGGTTGGTCCTAGAGAGTCGTGAGTGGTGTCGTTGGATAGGTTATTGCAAGGCGGATATTTTGGAATTTATTTCAGTGATGCCAGACCACGGGAACAATTTTTTTTTTAATTTCTTAGATTTTATTTTTGGTTAACATATTTTTTTTTAATTTCCCCAATCGCCATTTTGTGTCTAGTAAAATAACGGTTGGTCCTAGAGAGTCGTGAGTGGTGTCGTTGGATAGGTTATTGCAAGGCGGATATTTTGGAATTTATTTCAGTGATGCCAGACCACGGGAACAATTTTTTTTTTAATTTCTTAGATTTTATTTTTGGTTAACATATTTTTTTTTAATTTCCCCAATCGCCATTTTGTGTCTAGTAAAATAACGGTTGGTCCTAGAGAGTCGTGAGTGGTGTCGTTGGATAGGTTATTGCAAGGCGGATATTTTGGAATTTATTTCAGTGATGCCAGACCACGGGAACAATTTTTTTTTTAATTTCTTAGATTTTATTTTTGGTTAACATATTTTTTTTTAATTTCCCCAATCGCCATTTTGTGTCTAGTAAAATAACGGTTGGTCCTAGAGAGTCGTGAGTGGTGTCGTTGGATAGGTTATTGCAAGGCGGATATTTTGGAATTTATTTCAGTGATGCCAGACCACGGGAACAATTTTTTTTTTAATTTCTTAGATTTTATTTTTGGTTAACATATTTTTTTTTAATTTCCCCAATCGCCATTTTGTGTCTAGTAAAATAACGGTTGGTCCTAGAGAGTCGTGAGTGGTGTCGTTGGATAGGTTATTGCAAGGCGGATATTTTGGAATTTATTTCAGTGATGCCAGACCACGGGAACAATTTTTTTTTTAATTTCTTAGATTTTATTTTTGGTTAACATATTTTTTTTAATTTCCCCAATCGCCATTTTGTGTCTAGTAAAATAACGGTTGGTCCTAGAGAGTCGTGAGTGGTGTCGTTGGATAGGTTATTGCAAGGCGGATATTTTGGAATTTATTTCAGTGATGCCAGACCACGGGAACAATTTTTTTTTTAATTTCTTAGATTTTATTTTTGGTTAACATATTTTTTTTTAATTTCCCCAATCGCCATTTTGTGTCTAGTAAAATAACGGTTGGTCCTAGAGAGTCGTGAGTGGTGTCGTTGGATAGGTTATTGCAAGGCGGATATTTTGGAATTTATTTCAGTGATGCCAGACCACGGGAACAATTTTTTTTTTAATTTCTTAGATTTTATTTTTGGTTAACATATTTTTTTTTAATTTCCCCAATCGCCATTTTGTGTCTAGTAAAATAACGGTTGGTCCTAGAGAGTCGTGAGTGGTGTCGTTGGATAGGTTATTGCAAGGCGGATATTTTGGAATTTATTTCAGTGATGCCAGACCACGGGAACAATTTTTTTTTTAATTTCTTAGATTTTATTTTTGGTTAACATATTTTTTTTTAATTTCCCCAATCGCCATTTTGTGTCTAGTAAAATAACGGTTGGTCCTAGAGAGTCGTGAGTGGTGTCGTTGGATAGGTTATTGCAAGGCGGATATTTTGGAATTTATTTCAGTGATGCCAGACCACGGGAACAATTTTTTTTTAATTTCTTAGATTTTATTTTTGGTTAACATATTTTTTTTTAATTTCCCCAATCGCCATTTTGTGTCTAGTAAAATAACGGTTGGTCCTAGAGAGTCGTGAGTGGTGTCGTTGGATAGGTTATTGCAAGGCGGATATTTTGGAATTTATTTCAGTGATGCCAGACCACGGGAACAATTTTTTTTTAATTTCTTAGATTTTATTTTTGGTTAACATATTTTTTTTTAATTTCCCCAATCGCCATTTTGTGTCTAGTAAAATAACGGTTGGTCCTAGAGAGTCGTGAGTGGTGTCGTTGGATAGGTTATTGCAAGGCGGATATTTTGGAATTTATTTCAGTGATGCCAGACCACGGGAACAATTTTTTTTTTAATTTCTTAGATTTTATTTTTGGTTAACATATTTTTTTTTAATTTCCCCAATCGCCATTTTGTGTCTAGTAAAATAACGGTTGGTCCTAGAGAGTCGTGAGTGGTGTCGTTGGATAGGTTATTGCAAGGCGGATATTTTGGAATTTATTTCAGTGATGCCAGACCACGGGAACAATTTTTTTTTTAATTTCTTAGATTTTATTTTTGGTTAACATATTTTTTTTTAATTTCCCCAATCGCCATTTTGTGTCTAGTAAAATAACGGTTGGTCCTAGAGAGTCGTGAGTGGTGTCGTTGGATAGGTTATTGCAAGGCGGATATTTTGGAATTTATTTCAGTGATGCCAGACCACGGGAACAATTTTTTTTTAATTTCTTAGATTTTATTTTTGGTTAACATATTTTTTTTTAATTTCCCCAATCGCCATTTTGTGTCTAGTAAAATAACGGTTGGTCCTAGAGAGTCGTGAGTGGTGTCGTTGGATAGGTTATTGCAAGGCGGATATTTTGGAATTTATTTCAGTGATGCCAGACCACGGGAACAATTTTTTTTTTAATTTCTTAGATTTTATTTTTGGTTAACATATTTTTTTTTAATTTCCCCAATCGCCATTTTGTGTCTAGTAAAATAACGGTTGGTCCTAGAGAGTCGTGAGTGGTGTCGTTGGATAGGTTATTGCAAGGCGGATATTTTGGAATTTATTTCAGTGATGCCAGACCACGGGAACAATTTTTTTTTTAATTTCTTAGATTTTATTTTTGGTTAACATATTTTTTTTTAATTTCCCCAATCGCCATTTTGTGTCTAGTAAAATAACG